>CM056049.1:294824851-295532351 GCA_029574335.1 Rana kukunoris
AAGCGTACTACTTGCTGTCCATACGGCAAAAAAGGATTCGTCTCCATTATGGAGGCATGGTCCTACCAAATAAGCTCGAGAAATCCATGAGCCAAATGGGTAGCGTGGGGCACAAGAACAGATTACCCCGGCAATAGAGTGAACCATCAAAACTGGTATAATGTATCAAAGTAATGAAATAATGTTGCAGCCTTTTCAGCTGATTCACATAAATAATAGTTGAAATTCCTTTCACAGGCATTTCGCTATAAAGACTTTTTGGATTTTTAACCTATAGCTGAGAATCATGGACAAAATTAAGAAAAAAAAAACGAAAGTACATTTTTTGGGTGAGTTCATAATTTGGGAGCAAAAAAACACAGCGCATGTCACCCAGTCAGAATTTCAATTTTGACTCTTTTGTTACCTTCTTCTTTACCCTTTAACAAAAACAAGCGATTTGTATAGGTTGGATGTTATACTCTCATCGATTGGTCAGAAAATCAAACGTTTAGTCCAACCATGAGTTTTTTAGGTGTTATGTGATAGATCTTAGCAGAAACATTCCTTGGGCTCTTAGCAGATCCCGAGAGCTCCAAAGAACAGGTAAAAGTGGAAGAAAGGAAAAGAAAGAAATAGGAGGAGAAAGAGAGAGAGAGGGAGAGGGGGAGTGAGGAAATGTAAAGGTGAGGTTTTCCCCAACCCTGCCGGCCCCCGGGGGCCCACACCCACCATAGAGTAACGAGATGAGATCAACTGGGGGCACCAACATAAGTGGCCCATGGTTCCCATACTGATTCAAATCGTGCCACAGTGTCAGTTAAGGAGCTTACCGTTTTTTCCTGAGCCATATTCCAGGACATTTTTCTTTTGGCTGCTACAAAGGAGTCTCTACTCTGTTTCCATGCTCTCGCAATGGTTAATTTGGTACCAAGAAAGATCAAGAATATCAATGATTGGACAGCTTTGGAGACTTTGGGTATCCTGTCATTGAGTAATGCAATGGACGGATCCTTTGGTAATTGGCATCCAGTTTACCTTGCGAATCATATAGAAATTTTATTCCAGAATCCTCTAATATTCGGGCACTCCCACCACGTGTGTAACATTGAGCCGTACATGTTGCACCCTCGAAAGCATAGGGGCGAGGTGGAAGGGAACATCATGGCTAACCTTGCTGGAACAAGGTACCACCTGGTTAGTATTTTGAGATTTGCTTCAATCAAGACTATATTACGTATCTTGTCATAAGACCTAAAGACGTTACTATGCCAAGTTTCCATGCTCCAGCTGATCTGAGTCTCTTTTTCCCAGGCCAGCATGTATGGGAGCTTGGAATCGTCTGAGGCCAGTGACAGGTAAATCACAGAAATGCCCCCTCTGCTCAGTGGCTTGGCTGCACCATTGTTCATAGGGTGTCACCGATGGAGGGCAGTGGTTTGTTATGCCATTGCGTGTTTAGGAAATGGGATATTTGTAGGTAGCGAAATCTTTCGGAGTCGGGCATCTCCAGCTTGCTCTGACAGACACTAAGTGAGAGCGGGCCCCTGGAGGTCAAAAGTGTCCAATGTGGTATAATCCTTTATCCAACCACCAGCGAAAGGCCTTGATATTCATGCCAGGTGGGAAGATAGGGTTGTGAAAAATATGTGCTAGTGGTGTCATAGCTGACGTCAGAGGCCGGTGTCTCTTTAAGCTATCCCAAAGAGAGATGGAGTTGGATAACACAGGGGACATAATAGGGCGGCGATCCTTTACAGGGCACCAGAGGAGGAAGTCCAAAGTGTGCGTCGGGACTGCTTGCCTCTCTATCTGCCCCCAATCTGGCTTTTCTAAGCTTGTATAGATAATCAAAAGTTGTGCCAGTCTAGCCGCTTGGTAATACCATAGGAGGTTCGGGGCACCTAAACCTCCCTGCCGTCTAGGTCTGTAAAGTACTTTTCTCGATAAACGATGACCTGAGTTGTCCCAAACAAATTGT
Organism: Rana kukunoris; assembly: GCA_029574335.1. Classification (NCBI taxonomy): domain Eukaryota; kingdom Metazoa; phylum Chordata; class Amphibia; order Anura; family Ranidae; genus Rana; species Rana kukunoris. Next base: position 294,826,812 of record CM056049.1, read on the forward strand.
ACTAATTTGCTTTGAAATGACCGCAAGTGGGCCTTTCTAATCAGGATTGGCAGTGCCCGAAATAGGTAAAGCAGTTTGTGAAGTAGTGTCATTTTTGCTGCGTTCAGTCTCCCTAGCCAGGATAAATCGTAGAGCGCCCATCCCTTAAGATCTTTGCTAAGCTTCTCATACATGGGGAGGAAGTTGACAGAGTATAACAGTTCCACCCTCGGGGTGAGAGTTACCCCTAAATATTGAATAGTGTCATTGCTCCAATTGAATTGAAAGGAGCTTTTGAGACAGTCAGCTATTGTCGGGGGGATATTCACATTTAAGATTTGGGATTTGGTAAGGTTAACAGCGAGGCCCGAGGCTCTGGAAAATTGATTCAATAGTTTGCATATGTTTGGAAGGGAGGTTGTCGGCGAAGTTACGAAAAGCAGAAGATCATCAGCATACAGAGCGCATTTGTGCATTTGAGGACGAAGGAAACTCCTTGTATGTCTGGGTGCATCCGGATGGCGATTGCCAAGGTCTCTATTGCTATGGCAAATATAAGGGGCGATAAGGGACCCCTTGTCTGGTCCCCTAGCAATTTTAATTGTGTCTGAAAGGTAGCCTTGCAATCTTATTCGCGCTTCTGGGTGTGAATAAAGCGCTGACATTAAGCCCATGAATCTCTGACCAAAACCCCATGGTCTTAGAACTATAAATAGGTATGGCCAGGAGACAGAATCAAAGGCTTTTTGGAGATCGATTGAGAGGAGTAGCCCTTCCTGTCGCGGCTCCTGAGCCCATCCCGATCCTACGGATCTGGTCTGGGCCTTGTCTGCCCGGGATAAATGACACTTGGTCTTTGTGAAATATAAAGCTGATAAAAGAGGCTATGCGGTCCGCTAAAATCTTGGTTAGTGTTTTCATGTCATTATTTATAAGTGATATGGGTCTATAGTTACCTACCTCCCCTGATCCTTATGTGGTTTAGGGATAACAGATATGTAAGCCATGTTTAGGGTCTTATCTAGGGGTTCTCCTTTGGTTTTATCATTAAAAAAAAATTGTAAGGGGTAGTGCTAGAGTCTGTGCGAATGTCTTATAATACGGTACTCTTTAAGTTGTTGATTACATTCAGCACTTCCTCTACCGTTATGGGAGATTCCAGGATGTCATGATGTTTGGCATCTAATTTAGGGATAGGGAGCGAGTTTAATAAAGAATTCATGTGGAGCTCATCATCCTCCCTATCCGCGCTATATACTGTAGTTTCTTGTAGAAGCGGTGGAAGGTTTCCATAATGCGTTTCGGGTTTAAGGTGTGTTGATTGCCCGACACCCGTATTTTAGGTAAGGTTCGCTGTCTGGTCAGGGGCGTTAGTTTGGCTGCAAGCATGTGGTCCATTTTATCACGTTGGTGATAAAATTTGGCTCCGCTCCAGCGGAGATGTTTTTCAGCTTTCGTGGTAAGCGCTAGGTTAAGGGGTAGGCGCGCCGCTGTGACTGTGGAGGCCTGTCTGAGGTCTTGTTTATGTAGACGGCTTAGGCAATTAAATTCCCTATCTAGTTTTTCTATGTCAAGTGAATTTTCCTTTTTCACCCGAGAGGAGATTTGAATTAGCGTGTCCCGGATCGTGGTCTTGTGAGCAGCCCACAGGGTTTCCGCAGACACCTCCGCAGTTGCGTTAAAAAGGAAATAATCCTTGATAGCTTTCTCAATTTCTGATACCTTCGTTGGGTCACTGAGCAAAGATTCGTTCAGTCTCCACTGTAGAAGGTTGGGGGCGGTGGGAACTTCTTCTAAGGGACAGGGAGGACTATGGAGTGGTCAGACCAGACCGTGTCTCTTATAGAGGATTTGAGTAGGTCTGGAGCTTTGGCTGCAGAGATAAATATGTGGTCAATCCTAGCGTATGATTGGTGTGGATGTGAAAATTGAGTGTAATCACGTGTAGTTGGGTTAAGTTCTCTCCAGACGTCAACGAGGCCATATTGGTGAATCAGCTTAGCTATCGTGAGGCTCCTCTTGGGCGGACGGATAAGCTGGGATCCTGGGGGCCTGGTTTTGTCTAAACCTTGATCTAGAGCAGTGTTTGAGTCCCCCCATAAATAACTGTCCCACTCAACATAGGTCCCAGCGTTTTTAGCATCATCCGAAAAAAACGTAGCCTGTCCCCGATTAGGTGCATAGTACAAAATGATGAATGAAATCCGGATCGCTACTCCCTAGTCTTGTCCTCTGCGTTAGCAAGGAAAAACATTGGAAATTTTGCATGCAGGAAGGGAGGATTAAACCGCTTTGGAAAGTGAGTTTCCTGAAGTAGGACTACGTCAACCTTTTGGGAGTGCATGAGTTGTAAAATTTTCCGGCGTTTGACCGGGGTGTTCATCCCCTGCGTGTTGTGGGAAGCAAACCACAGGGGAGGAGAGGGCGCGTCGGTGTAAGCCATCAAGCATAGGGTAAAGGCCCCCCGTCACTGTCCCGCCACCTACCTCAGAGATGTCCTTGAGTCTCTTCCGGTACCTGCTCCAGTGAACCTCCTGCGCCCCTTCAAAGGCAGTCCCAGTGGATGGATCCCGAAGGCCGGCAAAGAGGGGGGGGAAAAAGAAAATAGGTTAGAGAAAGAAAGAAAATAGAGAAGAGACAAGAGGAAGAGAAGAGAATCCTCTAGGGATTCTAACGGACAGAAGCAGCGTACTACCTTGCTGTCCATACGACAAAAAATGGATTCAGTCTCCATTATGGAGGCCGAGGTCCTACCAAATAAGCTCGAGAAATCCAGAGCCAAATGGGTAGGTGGGGCACAAGAACAGAGCACCCCGGCATAGGCACATCAAACTGTATAACTGTATCAAAGTAATGAAAAACTAACAGTCTTTTCAGCTGATTCACATAAATAATAGTTGAAATTCCTTTCACAGGCATTTCGCTATAAAGACTTTTTGGATTTTTAACCTATAGCTGAGAATCATGGACAAAATTAAGAAAAAAAAAACGAAAGTACATTTTTTTGGGTGAGTTCATAATTTGGGAGCAAAAAACACAGCGCATGTCACCCAGTCAGAATTTCAATTTTGACTCTTTTGTTACCTTCTTCTTTACCTTTAACAAAAACAAGCGATTTGTATAGGTTGGCTGTTATACTCTCATCGATTGGTCAGAAAATCAAACGTTTAGTCCAACCATGAATGTTTTTAGGGTGTTATGTGATAGATCTTAGCAGAAACATTCCTTGGGCTCTTAGCAGATCCCGAGAGCTCCAAAGAACAGGTAAAAGTGGAAGAAAGGAAAAGAAAGAAATAGGAGGAGAAGAGAGAGAGAGGGAGAGGGGGAGTGAGAAATGTAAAGGTGAGGTTTTCCCCAACCCTGCCGGCCCCCGGGGGCCCATACCCACCATAGAGTAACGAGATGCGATCAACTGGGGGCACCAACATAAGTGGCCCATGGTTCCCATACTGATTCAAATCGTGCCACAGTGTCAGTTAAGGAGCTTACCGTTTTTTCCTGAGCCATATTCCAGGACATTTTTCTTTTGGCTGCTACAAAGGAGTCTCTACTCTGTTTCCATGCTCTCGCAATGGTTAATTTGGTACCAAGAAAGATCAAGAATATCAATGATTGGACAGCTTTGGAGACTTTGGGTATCCTGTCATTGAGTAATGCAATGGACGGATCCTTTGGTAATTGGCATCCAGTTTACCTTGCGAATCATATAGAAAATTTTATTCCAGAATCCTCTAATATTCGGGCACTCCCACCACGTGTGTAACATTGAGCCGTACATGTTGCACCCTCGAAAGCATAGGGGCGAGGTGGAAGGGAACATCATGGCTAACCTTGCTGGAACAAGGTACCACCTGGTTAGTATTTTGAGATTTGCTTCAATCAAGACTATATTACGTATCTTGTCATAAGACCTAAAGACGTTACTATGCCAAGTTTCCATGCTCCAGCTGATCTGAGTCTCTTTTTCCCAGGCCAGCATGTATGGGAGCTTGGAATCGTCTGAGGCCAGTGACAGGTAAATCACAGAAATCACAGAAATGCCCCCCTCTGCTCAGTGGCTTGGCTGCACCATTGTTCATAGGGTGTCACCGATGGAGGCAGTGGTTTGTTATGCCATTGCGTGTTTAGGAAATGGGATATTTGTAGGTAGCGAAATCTTTCGGAGTCGGGCATCTCCAGCTTGCTCTGACAGACACTAAGTGAGAGCGGGCCCCTGGAGGTCAAAAAGTGTCCAATGTGGTATAATCCTTTATCCAACCACCAGCGAAAGGCCTTGATATTCATGCCAGGTGGGAAGATAGGGTTGTGAAAAATATGTGCTAGTGGTGTCATAGCTGACGTCAGAGGCCGGTGTCTCTTTAAGCTATCCCAAAGAGAGATGGAGTTGGATAACACAGGGGACATAATAGGGCGGCGATCCTTTACAGGGCACCAGAGGAGGAAGTCCAAAGTGTGCGTCGGGACTGCTTGCCTCTCTATCTGCCCCCAATCTGGCTTTTCTAAGCGTGTATAGATAATCAAAAGTTGTGCCAGTCTAGCCGCTTGGTAATACCATAGGAGGTTCGGGGCACCTAAACCTCCCTGCCGTCTAGGTCTGTAAAGTACTTTTCTCGATAAACGATGACCTGAGTTGTCCCAAACAAATTGTACTAATTTGCTTTGAAATGACCGCAAGTGGGCCTTTCTAATCAGGATTGGCAGTGCCCGAAATAGGTAAAGCAGTTTGTGAAGTAGTGTCATTTTTGCTGCGTTCAGTCTCCCTAGCCAGGATAAATCGTAGAGAGCCCATCCCTTAAGATCTTTGTGCTAAGCTTTCTCATACATGGGGGAGGAAGTTGACAGTCTAATACAGTTCCACCCTCGGGGTGAGAGTTACCCCTAAATATTGAATAGTGTCATTGCTCCAATTGAATTGAAAGGAGCTTTTGAGACAGTCAGCTATTGTCGGGGGATATTCACATTTAAGATTTGGGATTTGGTAAGGTTAACAGCGAGGCCCGAGGCTCTGGAAAATTGATTCAATAGTTTGCATATGTTTGGAAGGGAGGTTGTCGGCGAAGTTACGAAAAGCAGAAGATCATCAGCATACAGAGCGCATTTGTGCATTTGAGGACCGAAGGAAACTCCTTGTATGTCTGGGTGCATCCGGATGGCGATTGCCAAGGTCTCTATTGCTATGGCAAATATAAGGGGCGATAAGGGACCCCCTTGTCTGGTCCCCCTAGCAATTTTAATTGTGTCTGAAAGGTAGCCTTGCAATCTTATTCGCGCTTCTGGGTGTGAATAAAGCGCTGACATTAAGCCCATGAATCTCTGACCAAAACCCCATGGTCTTAGAACTATAAATAGGTATGGCCAGGAGACAGAATCAAAGGCTTTTTGGAGATCGATTGAGAGGAGTAGCCCTTCCTGTCGCGGCTCCTGAGCCCATCCCGATCCTACGGATCTGGTCTGGGCCTTGTCTGCCCGGGATAAATGACACTTGGTCTTTGTGAATATATAAGCTGATAAAAGAGGCTATGCGGTCCGCTAAAATCTTGGTTAGTGTTTTCATGTCATTATTTATAAGTGATATGGGTCTATAGTTACCTACCTCCCCCTGATCCTTATGTGGTTTAGGGATAACAGATATGTAAGCCATGTTTAGGGTCTTATCTAGGGGTTCTCCTTTGGTTTTATCATTAAAAAAAATTGTAAGGGGCAGTGCTAGAGTCTGTGCGAATGTCTTATAATACGGTACTCTTTAAGTTGGTGATTACATTCAGCACTTCCTCTACCGTTATGGGAGATTCCAGGATGTCATGATGTTTGGCATCTAATTTAGGGATAGGGAGCGAGTTTAATAAAGAATTCATGTGGAGCTCATCATCCTCCCTATCCGCGCTATATACTGTAGTTTCTTGTAGAAGCGGTGGAAGGTTTCCATAATGCGTTTCGGGTTTAAGGTGTGTTGATTGCCCGACACCCGTATTTTAGGTAAGGTTCGCTGTCTGGTCAGGGGCGTTAGTTTGGCTGCAAGCATGTGGTCCATTTTATCACGTTGGTGATAAAATTTGGCTCCGCTCCAGCGGAGATGTTTTTCAGCTTTCGTGGTAAGCGCTAGGTTAAGGGGTAGGCGCGCCGCTGTGACTGTGGAGGCCTGTCTGAGGTCTTGTTTATGTAGACGGCTTAGGCAATTAAATTCCCTATCTAGTTTTTCTATGTCAAGTGAATTTTCCTTTTTCACCCGAGAGGAGATTTGAATTAGCGTGTCCCGGATCGTGGTCTTGTGAGCAGCCCACAGGGTTTCCGCAGACACCTCCGCAGTTGCGTTAAAAAGGAAATAATCCTTGATAGCTTTCTCAATTTCTGATACCTTCGTTGGGTCACTGAGCAAAGATTCGTTCAGTCTCCACTGTAGAAGGTTGGGGCGGTGGGAACTTCTTCTAAGGGACAGGAGGACTATGGAGTGGTCAGACCACCGACCGTGTCTCTTATAGAGGATTTGAGTAGGTCTGGAGCTTTGGCTGCAGAGATAAATATGTGGTCAATCCTAGCGTATGATTGGTGTGGATGTGAAAATTGAGTGTAATCACGTGTAGTTGGGTTAAGTTCTCTCCAGACGTCAACGAGGCCATATTGGTGAATCAGCTTAGCTATCGTGAGGCTCCTCTGGGGGCGACGGATAAGCTGGGATCCTGGGGGCCTGGTTTTGTCTAAACCTTGATCTAGAGCAGTGTTTGAGTCCCCCCATAAATAACTGTCCCACTCAACATAGGTCCCAGCGTTTTTAGCATTATCCGAAAAAACGTAGCCTGTCCCCGATTAGGTGCATAGTACGAAATGATGAATGAAATCAGGATCGCTACTCCCCTAGTCTTGTCCTCTGCGATAGCAAGGAAAAACATTGGAAATTTTGCATGCAGGAAGGGAGGATTAAACCGCTTTGGAAAGTGAGTTTCCTGAAGTAGGACTACGTCAACCTTTTGGGAGTGCATGAGTTGTAAAATTTTCCGGCGTTTGACCGGGGTGTTCATCCCCTGCGTGTTGTGGGAAGCAAACCACAGGGGAGGAGAGGGCGCGTCGGTGTAAGCCATCAAGCATAGGGTAAAGGCCCCCCGTCACTGTCCCGCTACCTACCTCAGAGATGTCCTTGAGTCTCTTCCGGTACCTGCTCCAGTGAACCTCCTGCGCCCCTTCAAAGGCAGTCCCAGTGGATGGATCCCGAAGGCCGGCAAAGAGGGGGGGAAAAAGAAAATAGGTTAGAGAAAGAAAGAAAATAGAGAAGAGACAAGAGGAAGAGAAGAGAATCCTCTAGGGATTCTAACGGACAGAAGCAGCGTACTACCTTGCTGTCCATACGACAAAAAATGGATTCAGTCTCCATTATGGAGGCCGAGGTCCTACCAAATAAGCTCGAGAAATCCAGAGCCAAATGGGTAGGTGGGGCACAAGAACAGAGCACCCCGGCATAGGCACATCAAACTGTATAACTGTATCAAAGTAATGAAAAACTAACAGTCCGAATATATCAAGTAAAATACATTGTAGAGGTTAATCTGGACTAACTTGAAAACATGTGTTGGAGGTGCGGGAACCTGGAATCAGAAAATATACATATGAGGGGTAGGCAATGGGGGTTATGCAGGAAAGTTCAGACATCAGGTGTGTAGAGCTCTGGGGGGTATCCCCCGGAATGTGGACCCATCTAGAGGGAATCCCAAGGGATGACCCCCTATATAGGAGATGTGAGCTATCTAACTATGCCCACCAGCAGAGGTATATATGCAACACATTGTGCAAACTGACAAGACGTATACCAATCCTGGTGGCCAGGCTCAAAAGAAGAAAAAAAGGGGGGGGAATGTTTTCCCTCCATCAACAGGTGTAGTGGATAAGTTCACGGATCAACGAGATAGTGACAAGAGTCAGTTCCAATATGGGGAAAAGTAAAAAAAGGCGCAACCGATCAGGTCCAGTTCTGTATCAGGGGAATCTGCCGTCCTTGGATCGCTTGAAGTTGGATTTGGTCCACACCGGCGAGATGGGGCTGGAAGGTGTTTGACGTTTCGTGGCTCCCGAGTGGGAATTCGGTGGGGAATGTGGCGGGCCCAGTGTAATTAATCTCAGTCCGAGTAGAATTCTCTCGCCCTCCTGGAGGTCAGAAAATTAGTATGTCTTGGATTTGAAGGAGAATTTAAGAGCGAATGGGAATGCCTACCAATATTTGATCTCCTTCTGCGAGATGACCGTTAGCAGGGATTTCAGAGATCGCCGTCTCTGGATGGTTGATGGTGAAATGTCAGCAAAGATTTGTATCGGATGGTTCTGGCAAAGGAGATGGTCTCGTTTGCGGGATCTCTTCATGATCTCCTCCTTCACCGAGTAGAAATGGGGCTTCACCACTATATCTTTAGGGGCTCCATCTTTTCTCGGGGGGCCCAGGGCCCGATGGGCTCGGTCCAGTTCCAATTTATGCGGTGGAATGTCAGGAATAAGGTCTTTGATGAGGTCCTGGACTGCTGCTGTGACATCTGTGACAGACTCCGGGAGCCCACTTAACCTGAAATTGTACCTTCTCGATCGTTTCTCGAGGTCTTCGACCTTATTTAGGGCAATATCAAGTTGGTCTTGTACAGTATGGATGTGGTCAGAATTTTGGTTGATCCTGGCCACAGTTGTTTCAAGCTTGTTTTCTATGGCTTCAATGCGGTCACCAAGGTTTTGGAAATCAGACTTAATATCCCCTGTAATTCGAGCAGCAACAGTGGTTAGCCCTCTGTCAAGTAATTCAGAAAGCCTGTTAAAGAGGTCTGCTGTGTTGATGAGGGAATCTGAGTTACCCTGTATAGGGATGTGTGTGGAGGGTGGGTAGGCCTCAGTATGCCTCAGGGGGGATAGCTGGTAATCCTCTATCATGTGGCTGAGGAGGGATTCAGTGGATGCTGGAGAGTGAGCAGCTGCATGCAGGGTACTCACTGCGTGTCCCGGAGGTGTCTGTGGGGGATCGAGAGCTACACTCTCTGTGTTTCCCTCCTCCATTGCTGTGCCTAAGGGAGCCACGACCGCCATCTTGGAAACGAGCGGCTCCTAAAACGGGCTGAATTGCGGCCGCAAATCCTGTTTGGCCAAGCCCTGGGCATGAAAATGTTCCTGGACGAGTCCCCCAGCTAAAGGCACGGTCCAGCCGTTCCACACCGGCCGCAATCGCGTGCTGTGTGCGCCGTTATGCCGGGGTGATGCGGAGCTCCAGGCTCAAGTGGCCATCTTGGAGTCCTCCGCGCATGCGCCTCGAGATTAGCCTTTTTTATGCACCTTCCCACATTTCTTTATCAGTTTCATACTTACATATAGGTATAATTTCATAATATCTATGCTAAGAGAGATTGTGCTCTGAGCTTTCTGATCTTTCTCTTTCCACTCACCTGAAGGGTGTTCTGGCCAGACTTCATTTATACACCTTGTTCTGGCCTAACTTCATGTATCTTCTCTTACTGACAATTTTCTTTTATTCTGTTGCAGTCTTCTTTCTGTTGCTGTATTTTGCACTTGTCTGTTGTAGCTGGCTATGACTGGGATCTCAGATGTTCTCTGGGTGGGTGTCTGGGCTATGTATGGGCTCATAACCTGTTAGAAATTCTGTACATAGCCCTACAGAACCCTACAGAACAAACAGACAATGCACAGTTCACATAGGCTTTGCTGCTTAAAATATAACTAAAAGCAATTTTTTTATTTCCTTTTTTAAGAGTGGACATATATTAGAACCCCTGTTAGTTTTTATTACTATCTGTGCCCCCATTAAGGAGATTCACCCTCTCTATTTGTCCTGTTTACCATTATTAAAAAAAGCAAAAGTAAAAGAGTGGGTTGTTCCCAGAAAAGAAATAGAGGGGAAGTCTTCCAATTGGGGACACTAGTCCTAGACCTGGGGGCCCCCTAATATTTCCTTTACTTTGCAGGGAGTTCCTCTTACTTCCTGTTTGACTATAGGACAGGGAGTTAAGGGAAATCTTTGCAATGAAACACAGATGGTGGAAAAAAAATCTGACAGGGGTTATAACCCTCCCTTGCTCTATCCAAAATAAACAAAAACACTTTGCCTATAGTTATACTTTAACTGCAGACAGGAAACAGGAACTTTTATTATACAGCGAAAAGACATAGGGCCAGATTGAGATAGCCTTTACATCGGCGTATCTATAGATACGCCGCGTAAAGTCTAGTCTGCGCCGGCGTATCTTTTTTCTGTATTCAGAAAACAAGATATGCCGGAATTCAGCTAAGATACGAGTGGCGTAAGTCTGTTACACCGTTGTATCTTAGTTGCATATTTACGCTGGCCGGTAGGTGGTGCTTCCGTCGATTTACGCGGCGAATATGTAAATTAGGGAGATATGCCGATTCACAAACGTACTTTCAGCCAGGCGTCGTAGTTTACGTCGTTTGCGTAAGCGTTAGTCCGGCGTAAAGTTACCCCTGCTATAGTGAGGAGCAGCCAATGTTAAGTATGGACATCGGGACAGCGTCGAATTGTACGATGTTTACGTTGTTTGCGTAAATCGTTCGGGAATGGGGCTGGACGTAATTTACGTTCACGTCGTTTACATTGACAACTTGCGACGTGATTTCACGCATGCGCACTGGGATACGTCCACGGACGGCGCATGCGCCGTTCAGAAAAAATGTAAATTACTTGAGGTCATGATTTATTTACATAAATCACGCCCCCACATTACTAATTTGAATTAGGCGCCCTTACGCCGGACACTTTACGCTACGCCGCCGCAACTTATGGAGCAAGTGCTTTCTGAATAAGGCACTTGCCCATAAAAGTTGCGGAGGCGTAGCATAAAGAGCATACGCTACACTGCCGGAAAGATACACCATTGTATCTGAATCTGGCCCATAGAGTTTACCGTAGAACAGCTACAAACTTATTAACATTGCCCTCTACTGATTAAAACATGTATCTCTACTGAGTACTGATATTGATGTAGCTGTTGCATAAAATACAATTCTGTATTCCAACACTACATGTGTAGAAAATGTGTTAACCCCTTCAGCAGCTTGAATACTTGGGTGCACACTGAAAAGAGGGAGAGTAGTTGAACTGTGTGTGTACTGCTAGCCACAGACTTCAAGATTGAGGCACCTGATTGAAACTGGCCATTGGGGCAACAGCAATCTCAAGTTCATAGTTTACCTGCATTTTTCTAATTTTTATTTTCAAGAGGTCCTTGATCAATCTAATAACATTGCTAACTGTATAGCCAGTAAATCATATGAAAAGATCTGAGGGAAAAGCACTGATAAGCATGAGACAGATTATTTTTAATTACCCTATGTCGAGACTATTAACGAGACTTAGAACCAACTCCCTAATACACTCCAGTTTACTATTTTATAACAGAATCTATTGCAGTAATTGGGAGTAATGCCTTGTACACACGATTGGAATTTCTGATGGAAAAAGTCAGATGGAATTTTTTCATCGGATATTCCGACCGTGTGTTTGCCCCATCAGAGTTTTTCCATTGGATATTCTGACATACTTAGAAAGAGAACATGTTCTCTTTTTTTTCAGAAATTCCGTTTGTCTGTATGGAACACAAAAAAACATGCATTCTCAGAATCAAGTCGACGCATGCTCGGAAGCATTGAAATTCATTTCTCTCGGCTCGTAGTAGTGTTGTACATCACTGCGTTTTGGACGGTCAGAATTTGGTGTGACAGTGTGTATGCAAGACAGCTGAGTTTATCCCAACGGAAATTCCAATTGTGTGTACGGGGCTAGAGCCATGTGCATAAACTGAAATTATAGAGAACAGCAGAATTTTAGTAAAATACTCCCACACTGCCTGCTGAATGTAGAGATGCAAACCATGGCCTTCCTTTAGTATAGTAAAGAGCAGCATCAGTAACTCATAACAACTAATCATTAATTATACTTCAATCCCTTGACTACACTTAAGTGAGGAAAATCTGGTTAATTGTTATGAGTAACTGCACATTGATGACTTATTGCATGGTTAGATAAGATCCTGTACAGAGATACATTTAGCTAAATACTGTATTTATTGGTGTATAACACTTACTTTTTTACCCTGAAAATAGAGGGTAAACTGTGCCTGCGTGTTATACGCAGGGGGCTGTTTAAAAATGTTTTCCTGAAACTTCCCTCTTAAAGTTAGGGTGCGTGTTATACGCCTGTGTGTGTTATACGCCAATAAATACAGTATGTGAGGCTGTTTGCCAATTTGTGCTTAAAACTACAGATTTTTAGAGTCTCTCTATTTTTAATTTCCATGTACAATTCAGGTGGTGCTATAAACAAACTAGAAGGTGAATTTACTTGACACTGGAAGGTTACCATCAAAAGCAATACATAAATAAGTTCTAGGTATGAGGTTTGGGGTTCAAACATTTATAGAATTTAGTCTGAACTTTGTCTATTTAGATTTCAGGGGTACTGCAAACATTTTCCAAAGCGAGCAAAGTCTTTTCTTGTATTAAGAGAGGTATGGACTCCAGAGATAGAGATACAATTTTGCCCCTGTACAAATCATTAGTAAGACCTCATCTGGAATATGCAGTCCAGTTTTGGGCACCAGTTCTCAAAAAGGATATCGAAGAACTGGAGAAAGTGCAGAGAAGGGCAACCAAACTGATAAGAGGCATGGAGGAGCTCAGCTATGAGGAAAGATTAGAGGAACTGAATTTAATTACTCTTGAGAAGAGGAGAATAAGGGGGGATATGATCAACATGTACAAATATATAAGAGGTCCATATAGTGAACTTGGTGTTGAGTTATTCACTTTAAGGTCAACACTGAGGACAAGGTCGCACTCTTTACGTCTGGAGGAAAAGAGATTTCACCTCGAAATACGGAAAGGTTTCTTCACAGTAAGAGCAGTGAACATGTGGAACAGACTCCCTCAAGAGGTGGTTCTGGCCAGCTCAGTAGATTGCTTTAAGAAGGGCCTGGATTCTTTCCTAAATGCACGTAATATAACTGAGTACTAAGATGTGTAGGTAAAGTTGATCGGGGTAAATCCGATTGCCTCTCGGGGGATCAGAAAGGGATGTGGGAAAATGGCTCCTGTTCTCTCATCAACATGGGGATAGGGTGCTTTTGCATGTGACCTGCTGAGGTTTAGGAAATGAGGAGTTGCCAAGTTGCAAGTATTTTGGAAAGTTCCCATGTTATTTTTTACAGAAAATTAAGCCAACAGGGAAATATAATTTTCAGGCAACTTCAATAAAATATATATATATATATATATACCGTATTTATCGCGGTATACCGCGCACCCCCAAAGTGCCCCCCAATCCTGTGGAAAAAAAGTTATTTTGTACTTACAGTTTTGGTGTCTTGCGCGGCATCCATCGGCGGCCTCGTCGGGTTCGGCATCCTTCTGCGGCTTCGGGTGTCCTTCTGCGGCGGGTCCGGTGTCATCTTCGGCGGGTCCGGTGTCGTCTTCGGCGGGTCCGGTGTCCTCTTCGGCGGGTCCGGCGTCCTCTTCGGCGGGTCCGGCGTCCTCTTCGGCGGGTCCGGCGTCCTTGCGGCGTCCTCGCATCCTCCCCGCTCGTTTCCCGCGCCGAGTTTTGAATACTGCGCCAGCATATACTGAGCGCAGTACACTCGGGCAGGCTCGGCAACTTTCGCGCTCACGTCCTGTACGTCCATGACGTGACCGCGGAAGAAGCCGAGACTGGCCGAATATACCCGAGTGTACTGCGCTCGGTATATGTCGGCGCGGTATTCAAAATTCGGCGCGGGAAAGCGGGTATCGGCGTATATCGCGCACCCACGATTTTGCCCTGATTTTCAGGGCAAAAAAGTGCGCGATATACGCCGATAAATACGGTATATATTTTTACATGTCAGTTTTGCTGTAGTACATTGTATACATCTTTCAGCTATACCACTTCACAGGCCCCCAGCATGTTTTTTTTTTTGTTTGTTTTTTACGGAAATGTGCATTTTTAATGTTTCACTTCAAGCCTTAATAAAAGTACTGCTCCCAAAAAATGGTTGTTTAACTGTACATTGCCTATCTCCCTAGAAAAGCAAACTTGATTTTAAAGATTCAGCTCCCATTAATTGACTTTAATGAGATTCCAATCTTGTAAAAAGTTTGGCGAAACTCCCACCAGCCAAATCCAGGGATGTGTGCCTCTTCCCTAGAAAGTTGTATACTAACTGTGCCACCACTCAACCAGATTATAAACATAATTTTATAATATAAAGACACGAGTGGACTGTGAGAGCACTCATCAGCGCCCCTGAAGCCCATTGAAACTACAAGTACCTTCTGTCATTGTGGCAGCCGATACTTGCAGAATGAAGGATACAGCTGTGTGGGCAGTTGCGCTGTTTAAAAAAAGTAACAGCAGGTGCAGGGAGAAGAGCGGGCAGGGGGGATCAGGGGCAGAGGGGCCAGGAGCTGAAACATGTTACATCTTCCACCCGAAATACAGGTGGAACATGTAACCTGCTCCAAAGGTGAGCATAACCTTTAAATTATACAGTATGTATAGCCAAAACATATTTTAGAATAGAGTGGGGAGAATTTAGAAATAGATGTCTGTGCTCCCGCTGGGGTCAGCCAAAGCTGGGGACACCTGTTTGGGTGACAGCTGTCTTAGAAGAGAATTCTTCTTGCATTGGACACATTTCCTCTCACTTCCTCTTGTGTCTCTGTGAAAGGAAATGAAGGGAAATCTCTCCAATGGGACATTGAAAGGGGTTTTGACAGTTCCTTTTGCTACACATACACTGTAAATATCATTTTTTACACATGCATACTGTATTCAAAACTTTTGAAATAAATCATACTGTTTTGACTAACTGGAAATAACAGCTAAAATGATTATATGGGCTTTTTGTAAGTTTTACAAATCTGCTTCAAATAATGCTGGGGATTAATACCATGATTTTGCTTAAACTTGATAACCACAAATTATATTGGAAATGTAAACATGATTAATGGTGTGCTGTTGCACTCAAGCTTAGAAATGTTCAGGGAGTTGTATGCTAGCTCTTTAGCAATATAATAAACTATATTTCTTAAGTTTCTCTTCACATTTTACAGACCTTAGTTCTTATGGCTTTAACTCACTTTAAATATGTTATCTGTTACAGTCAGAGAATAAACCTGCAGTTTTATGTTCTGCTGAATAGGTCAGTAGTAAGTACTTACCTAATTATGGGTAGGAGGAATATAATAAGATTAGGTTCAGGAAATAATATAAATTTTCTGCAGAGAGTTTTATTGAATATCTGCTGCCTAACGTTTTTCATTCTTTTCAAAGTCTGCGGGGGAGACAAAATGTCATTAAAAATTAATTTTCTTCTAAAGTAATGTAGGGAATTATCCCAGTTCTAAATTGTGGTATCAGTTTCAATAGAGGAAGCATCATTATTGAATATTTTACATTCATTAGTAACAGGAACTTCATTATTGAATAGAAAGCAAAGTAATACGACTATTAAGTATTAGTTGCCATGTTTTTCTTTAATTATAGTTTAACCATTCTATAATGTTGGGGTAAGCAATATCTCTAATGTAAAGAAAGTTATAGATTAGGTTAAAATGCAAATAGAAAATTTGAATAAAAAAAGTAATGATATACCCACATTTATTATTTATATTCAGTTGCTGTATAAAGTGTTACTAAACCCAGGACCCTGCATTCACTATATCTGTTCTCCCAAAGTAGACAAAACATTGAAATGCAATTGATTTAGTAAATATAAAACGCTAAATATCTTTTTTTTTTTTTTTTTAAATAATTTTTATTCAAGGTTTTGCAAAGAATACAAAGTTAAGCAAACAGTGACGACTGTAACAGAAGTGAGACTAAACATTACATGAACCGTTACAACAGTTGAGAGCAAGTAAAGTTGTATTAGACTAAACGGGACAGAGTCCTCGCCCTATCCTCACCCCGAGCCCCAAAAGGGATCATGCTGCCCCGGGGGTAGATATTGCGAGGTGGTCCCATGAAAATACCTGCTCGCAGTGTAGAACTGGCTGCAAGGAGACACTCTAAATGGTGAGGCACTATGACCTAGGCTGAATTCTTATGCAGCAATAGGGTCTCGAAATCATATGTACCAGGGGAGGGGGGAGTGCCCCAGGTTCTCCTGGCACCACCATTTGTTGTGCTGTAAACCTTATTCAAAAATATAAAGCAGATATACAAAACACAGGGAAAAACCCTACGGGACCTATAGGGTCCAAAAACCCTACAATAGCTAAAAAGAAGGGTTTGCATACCAGGAAAGATGAACAGATTGTAGAAAAGAGATAGAAATAGGAAAGGTAGGAGAGGGGAGAAGAAAGGATCAAGGGTTAGGAAGTACACGGAAGGTCTGTCACTCTCAGGATTCTTATTCTGAGGAGGAAACGAGGTGAGGTTAACTAGATCAGATACCCAGATAATCAAGAAAAAAAAAAAAAAAAAAAATCAAATCAAAGGGGGATACCAACAAAGGAAGCCCAGGGTTCCCAGATGAGCTTAAAGCCGTCCACGTTATCTAGAATAATGTTGGATATCTTCTCATTAGTCATTATCCAAGAAATTTTGTTTTTAGCTTTTAGGAAGGAGACTGATGGGGATTTCCAGGCCTTAGAGATGGTCATTTTGGCTCCCAGAAGGATAAAGGAGATCAGAGATTGTGAGCTCTTGGGAATTTTCGGAATAGGGATTGTTGAGTAAGGCTATGGTGGGATCACGGACTACCCCTACTCCCGTGACTTTCCTGATAAGACAGAAAATTTTATGCCAGAAGGACCGGATTCTGGGGCATTCCCACATTATATGTAGTATGGAGCCCAAAAGCCCACAACCCCTGTAGCACAAAGGGGAAGATTGTGGGTAAAATTTGGCGATGCGGGTGGGGACCAGATACCAACGGGTCATAACTTTGAGGTTCGCTTCAACCAGCGATGCATTCAAAATGCCTTTATAGGAGCGAGCCAGATTGTTATGCCAGCGTTCTAGTGTCCAATCAAGGGATAGGTCACGTTCCCAGCTCGTCATGTAAGGTGCTCTCTCCATAGGCTCGGCTAAAGCAGAGTATATCAGGGATATCCCGCCTCTCGTGTCCATGGCCGATGAGCACCACTGTTCGTAGGGCGTTACCGAAGGTAGTTCTAGGCTGGTTTTCTTAAACCTGGTGTAGGAAGTGGGAGAGTTTGAAAAAACCTGAATTCTCGGAAGGGGGCATTTTAAGTCTAGAGGTGCAATAGCTTAGAGTAAGAGGTCCGTTTGAGTTGAAAAAGTGGCCAATTCTGTATAGGCCTTTGTCAAGCCACCACTTGAAGGCGACTATGTCTAAACCAGGGGGAAATCGGGGGTTGCGAAAGATATGGGCCAGTGGGTGCCAATGAGAAATCAGAGAATTATGTTTATGTAGGGAGTCGCACAGAGCCATGGAGTGGGATAGTGTAGGCGCTAAGATTGGGGGCGAGTTTTGGGGTGGGACCATAAAAGAAAATCTAAGGTAAACCCAGGGATTGCGGCTCTTTCCATGGAAACCCAATCTGGTTTGGGGCCTTTTAAGTAGATTGTCGAGAACTGACTAAGTTGGGCTGCGCGATAGTACCACCACAGATTTGGTAATCCCAGCCCCCCCCTTAATCTGGGCCTAAACAGGACGGATTTGGAAAAACGATATCCAGATTTATCCCAGACAAAGCGTAGAATTGCGGACTGCAGAGAGGTGATATAGGATTTCGTGACTGGGATGGGCAGGGAGCGGAATAGATACAATATTTTAGGCAGAAGGGTCATCTTGACTGCATTAACTCGGCCCAGCCAAGATAAATTATGCAGCGACCATTGACGGAGGTCGTCTGTTAGCTTCTTTACCAAAGGGGGATAGTTGTGTTTGTGTAGGAGGTCGTGTCGTGAGGTGAGTTGGATGCCTAAGTAGGGGATGGAAGTGAGGTTCCAGGAGAAGGGGAAGCGGGTTTTCAGGCTGTCTACTTGAGACTGAGGCGTTGATACATTGAGAGCCATAGATTTGGACATGTTCACTTTGAGACCAGACACACTGCCAAACTCGGCAAGAAGGCGGGTCACATTAGGGGTTGAGGTGAGGGGAGAAGTGATGAAGAGAAGTACATCATCCGCGAATAAGGCGCATTTGTGCGTCGTTCGGCCGCAGCGAACCCCCTGGATACCCGGATGATTTCTGATTGCGATTGCCAAAGTCTCAATGGCTACCGCGAATAGGAGGGGGGAGAGGGGGCATCCTTGCCTCGTGCCCTTCCTGATGGGGAATTGCTCCGAGAAGTGACCTTGGAATCTCACCTGTGCTATCGGGTGGGAATAGAGAGCCTCTAACGTCTTAATAAAGTCAGGGCCAAAGCCCCACTTGCGCAGCAAGGTGAAGAGGTAAGGCCACTCCACCGTGTCAAACGCTTTTTGCAGATCTATGGAAAGTAAATAACCTTCCTGGGGTAGACCTCCGTCCCAACCCGATCTCATCAGTGAGATTACATCTATTGCCCTCCGAATCTGGTCCGGTCCCTGCCTCCCGGCATAAACCCTACCTGATCCTTGCTAATGTAGGAACCAATGAAGGACGCCATTCTGTTCGCTAAAATTTTTGTCATTATCTTCAAATCGTTATTGATCAACGAGATAGGTCTATAGTTGCTTACTTCGCTCGAATCCTTCCCCGGTTTGGGAATTACTGAAATGAATGCCAAGTTTGCCGAGGGGTCTAGAGGAGTGTCTCTGCGCAAGGAGTTAAAGAAACGGACCAGATAAGGGGCTAAGATCTCTGAAAATGTCTTATAGTATTGGTTTGAGAACCCGTCAGGACCCGGGGCCGAGTCCTTTTTAAGAGTCTTAATGACATCACAGATTTCTGTTACCTGGAAGGGGGATTCTAGTATAGAGCGATGGGGATCTGATAATCTAGGGAGGGGGACGTTCTGCAGAAAGGTGTCAAGATCTGCGAGTGGGTGTTGGGAGTTGGAGGAGTATAGGGTGGAATAGAATGATTGGAAAGTCTTAAGTATTGACACAGGGTTTTGGGATAAATTACCGCTCAAAGTCTTAATTTTAGGAATGGCATATGACCTCAGCTTGGGAGTGAGTTTTGCTGCCAACTGTGGTCCAAACTTATTAGCTCGCATATAGTGTTTACTACTCTGCCATTTTAGGTGTTTGTCCGCCGTAGAAGTTAGAGCCATGTTAAGTGCTAACCTGCTAGCATCCAACCTGGCCAGTGAAGTCTGAGAAGGATTACTCTTATGGTTCTTGCTTAGGGTTTTGAATTCTTTCTCAAGTTTCTCAATATCGGCCTTACGTTCCCACTTCAATTGTGATGTAAGTTGGATAATCTTCCCCCTAAGCACTGCTTTGTGGGCCCCCCAAAGAGAACAGGGGGAGATAGCGTTTGTGTCATTGTTCTCGAAGTATTCCCGAATCTCCTTTTCCAGCAAAGTGCAGTGCACCGGGTTAGAAAGAAGAGATGAGTTTAATCGCCACGGGCGAGGCCCAGGGGAGGATAAAGTACCAGAGAGCCTAACGAGCACCAGAGAGTGGTCCGACCATGGGACTTCGTGAATGGAGGCATGGGAGGCAGCGTGAATGTCAGGTGTGGGAAGGAAGATGTGGTCAATTCTGGCGTAGGTTTTATGGGGAGCCGAGTAATGCGTGTAATCTTTTGCCGAAGGGTTGAGTTCCCTCCAAACGTCTATGAGGCCCAGGGAGTTTAGAAGGCGTGCAATATGAAGGCTCTGTTTAGAAGGTCTTTTATGGCTGGGAGTCCCCATCTTAGATTTATCTAGAATAGTGTCAAAGGTGACATTGGAGTCACCTCCCAGGATAACCCGTCCCTCAAAGTGTGGTGCTAGTGTGTGAAGTAATACGGAGAAGAATTTGGCCTGTCCCTCGTTGGGGGCATAATAGGAAACCACGGTATGGACCCTCCCTTCTATTGAACCCTTAACTAGGACATACCGACCCTCCTTGTCTGTAATCGTTAATGAGTGTTCAAAGTGGGTTTTTTTGGAGAAAAGTATCGCTACCCCTCTCTTTTTGGTTTCAGCACTTGCTAAGAAAAAGGTGGGGTAACCACGGTGAAGAAAGGGGGGATTATAGCTGCTGGGGAAATGGGTCTCTTGGAGTAGGACTACATCAAGGCCCCGTGTATGATAGCTCTGAAAGGCTTTGCGTCGTTTGGACGGAGAGTTCAGACCCTGTGTGTTATGTGAAGCTATTCTAAGGGTTACTGGTTTGGAAGGTGTATCAGCCATGGACAAAAGAGGGTGCGCACGAGCACATAAAAGAGAGACCTACCGTGATCCGCTCCTTACTGGGAAATCGCATCGGTGGACTGGGTAGATGTCGCAACCAAGTGCTAGTGTACTTGAGGACCTTCCGTGTCGGTTCCTGGGAGAGAAAAGAAGTATTGCAAAAATAATAGCGTGAGAAAAATTCAGACATATGGAAAAAGGGGTGAAGAAAGATAAGAGTGGAGAATGAGAGAAGACCTAGGCAAGATTGACTAGGAAGGATGAAAACAAACAGGATCGAATGGCCTAGACCACTACTGAGACCCAACACAATGTTGGGTTCAGGAAGGTGACGAACCCTATGTGGGTCGTATGCCCGCAGTCGCAGAAAGAGCTAGCTCTTATCTGGTACCGCGGTTAAGGTGGCATGCTCGTCCGCCCCAGGCCGGAAGCCCACAGTAAAAAATATAATCATATATGGGATATATCTAGGTTCAGGGGCATATCTAACTGCAGACTTAAGTAGAAAACATTGAATAAAAATGTAACATGAACAAACTGGTAGATACTGAAATCAAAAATTAGCAATCCTCGATGCCAAGGGAAAACAGAATGGGAGGGGGAAGGATTAGGGATGGTAGGGGGGAGAGGTGTGGGTGGAGGGGGCAGGGGGAGGGGGGGGAAAACAAGGGGGGGTCAGGTTTAGGGAGCATAGGGGGGTGGGTGACCACCCCAATCACATCTCAGGTAAGGACAGATAGATAACAAGGAGTATAGGGCATTGGATCGTGTTTCCTTCCAGAGGTCCTGTGGATATCCAATACATATACTCCCCGCCTCTTCTCTTGCACAGGGGACTCAATCAAACACACAATGAATGTAATAAAGATAAAACATAAAACAAAAATGGGAAACAAAAAATACTCAGCAAACTGGCATTGTGCTGGCCCCAAAGGGGAGAGCTAGGACAGCGAAGTGGTGAAACCCCGTTGAGGAGGCGAGTCGCAGCATATTTAACAAAGGGGACAGAGGGATAAACTCAGTCTCGGATGGAGTAGTGAGTAGCACTATTCAGATAGGGATTAGGATACTCGAATTAAGGCACAGCTGTCTCTGAGAGACGGGTCAGGGATGAAAAGTCATCTAGGAGGGCGGGAGTCTCGGTGCCTCTTTGGTTGTTGCCTTGTTCCACAATGGGGTGATGGGGCTGCCAGTGGAGGGTCTCTTGGACGAGCCGGGTTTAGGAGAAGAGTCTCGGGGGGGGTAATTCTTGGTTGATGAATCCAAGACGCAGTAGCAGCTGTTCTCCTTCCCCGAAGCTTGAGAAGCCATAGGTTTTGCCTTTGTGATCAAATTGCAGGCGAAATGGGAAGGACCACCTATACTTGATGGATTTCTGTGAGAGAACCCCCGAGAGGGGCTTCAGAGCCCTCCTCTTTTGGATTGTGGTCGGTGAAATGTCTGCAAAGATCTGTATTTTGTTCCCCTGAAAGTTAAGGTCTTCAGCATTGCGTGATCTCCTCATAACCTCCTCTTTCACGTTGTAGTAGTGGGGCTTGACTATTACATCCCTTGGAAGCCCATCTTGGCGAGGGGGTTGTAGAGCTCTGTGGCCCTGTCCAGCTCAAGTTTATGTTCCGGAATATCGGGTATGATATTTTTAATGAATGATTTCACTGCTTCAGGGATATTGACTACCTCCTCAGGTAGTCCCCTAATGCGGAAATTATATCTCCTGCTGCGATTCTCCAACTCGTCGATTTTGGCTAATGCGATTTCAAGTTGGTCTTGAGTGATTGGATACAGTTTGTGTTTTGATTGGTGCGGGCTGAAGTGTTGTCTACCGCTTGCTCAATCGCATCCATGCGTGCACCTATAGATTGCAGATCCGCTTTAATGGAGGATGTGATCTGCGCTGCTGTTTGTGTCAGTCCAGCTGCCAGCATGTCAGAGAAGCAGTTTTAGTATTTGTGCCATGTCAGACTGAGGGGGCTGAGGGATGGGGGAAGGCATCTGTAAGTCAGCTTGGCTCAAGGGGGATTGCAGCATGGGGAGTGTTCATAATGTCTGCCATAGTGCGACTGAGGAGGGATTCTGTGGAGGCTGGTGATGCCAGGTGGCGGGGGACAGTACTCACAGGAGTTGCCAGCAAGGGTAGGACATGCTGGATTGGAGAAGAAGGGTCCGCAATACTGTCTTGGCCCGCCTCGTCACCACGAGGAGAGGCCGCGGTCGCCATCTTGGAGGTCTTTGGAGTCGTTAGGCCAAAGTCCAGCTGTCGGCTGAAACCCTTCCTTGCGTCGGAACCTGGCATTCAGGGATGTGCTCCGCTCCCTCCGCTACCCTGTCCGATCGTCCTCGGAGACAATCTCCCAATGCTTTTGGCGCTGTGGGCTCCGGAATGCTGGGGCGGCTCGGAGCTCCCGTTCAGAGCGTCTTCCCGGAAGTCCCGCGCATGCGCACCTCCGCTAAATATCTTTTATCATCAGCAGTATATAGCAGCCTTGTGACTTATTTGAGTGTCTGGCTAAAGCTTATAGGAGGAGTTTTCATTCTGCACTGAATTACCTATGCAGGACTCCTGACCCGCTATCTTGATAGTGCTGATTGGCCCTGTGCTGATCACATGCACCCTTCCAAGAAAATAAAAAAACTCTCTAGCAAAACACACCAAACTGAGCGTGTTCAGCCTGTCCCCTGGCTCTGTATTATCAGGGACTATATTGGGGACAGTGGAAGGAGGAGAGGATCAGAGGAGACAGGATAAAACAGCATTTTTATATACTACAGAAGATTAAGTCCCTAGGTTTCACAGTGAATATAATGAGCATGCTTTACTGCATGTACAGTCAAACTTTATTGTTGTGGATTAAGTAACACTTTGACCGCTTCCGGACCACCCCACATACATTTCCGGTGGCAGGGCGGCCCGGGTGCACAAAATCATGTACCTGTACATGATTTTGTGTGCCACGACCAACCAATCATTCTGTGGAGAGAAGGATCAGCGGGGTGCTGATGTAAACAAAGCACACTGGTGATCTGTCAGGGAGGAAAAGTGGGAGATCATGTTTCAGCTAAGCTGAATCACTCTCTCTCTCTTTTCCTCCAGTGTAACACCCCCTACAGTTAGAAACATCTCCCAGGGAACACATTTAACCCTTTGATTGCCCCCTAGTGTTAACCCCTACCCTGCCAGTGATCAGTAATTTTTATAGCACTGATTACTGTATTGGTGTCACTGGTCACCAAAAAGTGTCACTTAGGGTCAGATCTGTATGTCGCCTTGTTGCAGTCCTGATAAAAATTTGCAGATCGCCATCATGACTAGTAAAAAAACTAAAAAATAATACAATGCCCTAAATCTATCCCGTATTTTTTCGCAAACCAATCAATATAAGCTTATTGAGATTGTTTTACCAAAAATATTTAGCAGAATACATATTGCTCCAAATTGATAAATAAATTTGTTTTTTTGGGGGGATAAGTATTATAGCAGAAACAAAAAAATATTGGTTTCTTTTAAAAATTGTCAGCCTTTTTTGTTTATAGCGCAACAAATAAAAACCACATAGGTGATCAAATACCACCAAAAGAAAGCTCTATTTGTGGGAAAAAGAGGACATCCATTTTATTTGGGTACAGTTAAATCAACGCAGTACTGTATCTCAAAAATGGCCTGGTCAGGAAGTGCGTAAAACCTTTCCAGGTTGAAGTGGTTAAATATGTATTTTTAATAGCTAGGGATGAATAAGTACTCATAGAAAATGAGTGACTCATGTTAGTACCATTTCTGTTTTTTAAGACAGTTGTGCCTTTTTGTTGTCATTTATCCCAATAAACTCTAGCATCTCATCTGACCCAGGAAAAAATGTGCCTATCTCCCACAGCAACCCAACAGCAGAAAGGAAGCGCTAGAAAACTCCTTCTATATAAAAACCCACGTGTGTCATTTTGTATGTTGGGTAGGGATGGAGTACACATGCTACAATTGCATGTGTTATGTGGAGAGGTAGAGCATCAAAATAACACACATACAGTATGTTAGTTGCATAGGCATTCACCCCACTAAATCATTTATAGAACCATCTTTTACTGCAATTACATCTGCATCATACAGTTGTGTCCATTCTTAAAAAAAAACTGCTATGGATCTGCCAGGTTTGATGGTTAGTTACCATTGCTGGAATTTTTTAAATCTTGTTCAGAGGCTAATTTGGATTGAAGTCTAGAATTCACTGGGCTTTCTAAGATATTTGAAATCTTAATTTGAAACCAATGCAGTGTATGTGCCTCTTCATGTTTATGGCCAATGTTCTGTTGGATGGTGAACCTCCAATGCACAAAGTGTGCTTGCAGATATTAACTGTTTTGTTCACTAGGGTTTCCCTGTATTGGAATCATCCATCTTGCTCTCACTGTTGATCAGGTTCCAGTCAATGTGGATGACAAGCATTTAAAAAAAAAAAACTGCCACCACCATGCTTCAATGTAGCTGTAGTGCTCTTGCTTAAGGAGATGTGGCTTTATGTTACACAAAACATTGTGTGACCAACAGTTATCTAAGTATTATTAATGTTCATGATCTTATATGAGTCTACCTACCTTTGGGATACTGTACAAATCTATATAAAATTAGGTGATCACACAATGAGAAGGTATAACTTGACAGACTCCCAGAACCCTACCTATCTAAGCCAGTGGTGTTGATTTACTAAAAGCAAATAGGCTGTTTACTTTGTGAACTTTGAACTTTGGTAGTTGAACTTTGCATCTTTTCAGTTAATTCAAAGCATTCTCTGATTGGATGAGGTGGGAAGGCAAGACAACCTCCATTCTCTAAATAATAATTGTGCAAAGTGGCCAACCGCCAGTGTTCACAATGCAGCACAGCAGCTGCTCAGCACGGGACCACTGTATTAGGGGTGTCTGCTACAGTGATTTCCTGCTTCTAGAGGGATCATAAAGATATGCTATAGGCATAGAATACATTGGTCCAATCCAATGTAAAAATATATGTACCTAGAATTCTTCTGTAATGTTCTTTGATGCTACTCATATAATTGTAGTAGGATTCAAACTGGAGACTTTTAAATGTTAACATGGTGCTCTTAATTTAAAGCAATGTACCTGTGGCCTTGCATATGTTTGTTAAACTGGCCCAATAACCATAAAAGGGAAATAAATATACAATGTGTATTAGAAAGAAGAATACTGAAATTTACAGTAATGTTGGCTTAAAAAAGATGGTAATGTTGCTACAACTACAACAACAGCTGTTGTTTATAAATTTGCAGAGCATAAACCTTAGGTGTCCAAGCATTGCAGAATGGTTTTAGTAGAAATTCAGAACTATTTAAATGAGCATTAACAGAAAACATTCTCTTACAGCACAAGTTATCCAGGATATATATTTCAGAAACCTTAAAACCTATGAGAGTATGCTCTTTTAAAGTGGTTCTAAAGTCTGTTTTTTTGTAGAGTAAAAAACATTCCACTGTGCATTCCCCTCTCCACCCCCTAACACTTATCCTGATTCCTGTATCGTTCCAGTGCTGTGTCCGGTTGCAGGTCTTCTTTTCTCTTCCTGGTCTCACAAGCTTTACTGAGAACAGCAGGAGCCATTGGTCAGCAGGAGCTATTAGTCAGTCATATTAAGTGAGCAGGGAGCAGGGGCGGGGCCGAGCAACATTGTGTGTCTTGACTCCTTCTCTTCTGTGTCTGCCCCATAGCAATCGGCTTACTATGGGGCAGACACAGAAGAGGACGAGCCAATATATTAAATGGGGGGACCCCGGACAAGGAGATTCAAGAAGTATAAACGTTATTATTTTAATAAAAAAATATAGACCTTACCATCACTTACCATCTAGTATATTCAGTGATTACTGCTATAATTTGTTTGATCATATTGTATATCCAAGTAGTTCTCTTTTTCACTATTGTAAATCGTTTTTTGATATGGAACACCTCAGCTTCAGTTCCGTTATTTCCAAGTGATAAATAACTTACCATGTGTTTCATGATTTCAATTTTATTTTTCTTCAGTTACCCACAAAACTATTTTGCTTTGTTATGCTCAATGCTGTGCTTGAGATCTTATAGCAACCTACAGTATATATTGTATCAATTTACTAAGCTAATGCCATTCCTCTCTTTCTTAATTGGTATGTGATATTTTGTAATATTTTCTAATGTGATCCTTATTTTTTTTACATACCAGAAACTAGCTGTTTTTTTCTGATAAAGTGTTTCTTGTAACCATATACAGTATATTGACAAAGGAGCAGTGCCTCGACAAGGTCATATAGAACCCAGGGCAAACATGTCAAACTGCGCCCCCCCCCCCAAGATGTATGAGCATTATGTGTCAGCAAAAATCTCCCCACAAAAACACTGAGCACTAACCTGCATGTTTATACCCTAAACATGAATTCCCCCTCCTCCACATACAAATCTATCCCCCTGCCAAAATCCCCCTCTGAGCACAAATCTTTGCCCCCTTACCCCTCAAATCGCCCCAGCTCAAATGGCCCTCCCCCAAAAAATCACCCCTCCTAGCACAAACCTTCTACCCCTAAAATTTCCCCTCCTAGTATGCAGCTTCTCTCCCCCCTTTTTTTAAATTTCTCTCTCCCAACACAAATCCCTCCAAATTCCCCCTCCTCCTTCCCAGCACATATCCCCGTGAATCACCACTCTTAGCCCCCCTCCAATTTCCCCTCCTAGAACAATACTTACCCCCTGCTGCCCCCAAAATCCCCCTTCTAAAACAAATCCACTCCTCCCAATCCCATTATGGTGCCCCCACCTCATATGGTATCACAGTGCCCAGGGCAGCTGTCACTCCTGCCCATCCCTTGTCCCAGCCCTGCAAAGCAAAAGTGTTTCTTTCTAACACGACCCTGTTGCTCTCCAATTCTGAACATTAGTAAGCTGGGTTTCCCCTAATCTGTACGTAGAGTTTTAAAATTCTTCTTATGAGGATCCTAAATGGTAGAATCAGCCACAGTCATCTGTATTGCCTTATGATATGCCTCACCTGACCTTGTATATATCTCTTCTAAGGTAGCAACCCCCCGTCATATGTCCAGGGGTCTCAACTTTTGCCAAACTCAAAATGTAGCCCTGCTATTCTTAGCCCTTACCTCCACGCAATAAAATTCAACTGCCAAATGCCAGCACCTTTACTGTTAATTTGAGTTTGGGCATTTGACAGGTGTAAGGCCACGTACACACGATCAGTCCATCCTTTGAGAACCGTCCGAAGGACCGTTTTCATCGGTTAACTGATGAAGCTGACTGATGGTCTGATGTGCCTACACACAATCAGTTAAAAAAAAACGATCGTGTCAGAACGCGGTGACGTAAAACACAATGACGTGCTGAAAAAAATTAAGTTCAATGCTTCCAAGCATGTGTCGACTTGATTCTGAGCATGCAAGGATTTTTAACCGATGGTCATGCGTACTAACGATCGGTTTTGACCTATCGGTTAGGCGTCCATTGGTTAAATTTTAAAGCAAGTTCTCTTTTTTTGACTGAAGGATAACTGACCAATGGGGCCCACACACGATCGTTTTGGACCGATTAAACGGACCTTGAGTCCGTTTTCAATGGTTTTGACCGATCGTGTGTACGCGGCCTAAGATGAAAGGCTGTAGGGCAAGGAGATGAATGCTGATTTAAAGAAGTTACGCTTCTAGGTATAAGCTCCCCTTATTCATATTGTGTTCTCTTTTCCTAATACCTCCATCTCCACATTATTTTATTGCTATCCCTTTTTTACATCATCATTCTAAAAAATTGCCAAGGAATGTCATTGAATCAATGAACTCAGAAAATGCTTACTTCAATAAATGTAAATCACTCCTATATATATATACTGTGTATATAAAAACAAATATGACTGTTTATGTAGCAACTAGATAGAGTGTGCATTTGAATATAGTACTTCATATCGTCTGCCTAAGCAACCCTTGACACAGAAAATTACAGAGAAAATAAATTGCTCCAAAAGATATAATTTCATACCACAAATGAAATATTAACACTAACAAATACATAATTAATCTTGGTGATGCTAGAAACTCTAACTAGACTCCTATGTGACTTTTTCAATAATATATATAATTTAGCCCATTAACAATCCCTAATGATGCTGTGATCATATTCCCTTTATGAGAAGCACATCTGTTCTAATATTAAAAATCGAAAAACTAATGCATAATTCTGTTTAATTTTACAGAAATTCTATGTTATACCTTTTAAATATTTATTTAAATATCCAATCATAATTTCAACATATCCTGTACGGTTACCAGGATAGACACAATGTCAAATGGTTCAGCGTTAACTTTATACATTCATTAACGTTTGATTTACTGCATCAAATAATTATATATTCCAATGTGTAATGCATAAATTGTATGAGACTGTAAATAATGTACACATGGACACACATTTATATCCATATCTATATATCTATATATAGATATATCTTTATATCTATATATACACATACACATATTTCCTATGTGAAAAAGTAATGTGTACTATATTTCCAGATACTTTAGATTTTATTACAGTGTTTATTAGATGTTATATTGTCTTTCAAGAAGTCTTCAGATATCAATTTTGTCCTTGCTCTTCACAGACCAATTGGCTGATCGAATAAGAAGCCTGTGAAAGCTGCAGGTAAATTAATAGCAGGGGATGTGCCCTACGAACATGCCTGGCTGCTCTCGAAATTCTTCTGAAACCTGAATTATTTGCTCTGAGATAGAAGCTGTACTCATGCCTCTGTGAGTCAATTCTATGTAACAGCTGCCAATATTTTTATACCTGAGAGATTTGCTTCATTCTTTATTATTGCTCAGAAATCAACACTCCCATTGCCCTCACAAAATGCTATACAAGCACTATTGGCATTTCACTTGACAATGAAGGGTATCAACATCAATCTCAAACATTGCACACTTCACTAACCCTGCTCTACTTCTCTGTAGCATACTTATCTCCTATTTGTGTCTTTTCTCAGTTTCTTTCTTTTTTTTTCTTTATTTACATGATAATATTTGGTATTACAATACAACTTCACTATCAAGAATATTTCCTGAAAAAGAAGATAAAAATAATATCCTTATGATGCTGCAAGCTCTGTTAGCCAATTTGATAAGAATACGTTTTCTGTGCTCTGTCATTTTGTTTTTACTTTGCATTCCTAAAAATTGTATATATTTTTAAAAACCATTGTAGTTCAGTTTATGCTGCCCAAAGAAAATGTTAACCACATATTCATGCTAATAATCACAAGTTGGTAAGTTCCTTACCTAGTATAAACAGAATATTGCTGCAAAGATGACACCACTGCAAACCATCCCATTGACAAAGCTGTGGCTTGGCCTTTTTTTAATACTTTAGAAGGTTAGTTCCCCTTTCCACAAAACATGAAAAGGTGAACTAGCTCACAACACTCTCCCCACCTGCACTCCCAGTCCCCGCTGCACTTACCTCTATGGATGATTATCTTTCACTGCCCACACTAGCTGATGTAGTGTCCTTGGCATTTGAAAACCACACTCTTCTACACCCTTGTTTCTTCCCGGGTACCATCCTGGAACAAAGAGGACACAGAGAGATTATCATTGGTCAGCTGGGTCAGATGCCTATGCTGACCAATGCCCACTCACTATTGTGAGCATTATGAAGCTAACTAGCTTCAGGGCTGTGTACTGTATTTTTTTTAGATGCCCAGGCTGCACTGGCTTGCACGGGCTGCAGAAGATAATCATCAAAGGAGACTAGTGCTGCAGGGACCAGAGGTGTGGAGAAGGTATAGTGAGTTAGTGTGGAGAAGGTATAGTGAGTTAGTTTAGCTTTTCACTTTTTGTGCAATGATGAACTAACCCTTTAAGTACCACATCCTTGAAAAAGATATGTATATTGCTCAAGCTGAGTAGCTCATCTTAGACTCCACTAAAAAATGCCCAGGTGCAGGTCTGTCTCATTGCACTTTGCAGATCAGTTGGGAAAGCAAATGAATCACCATATTTTGGGAAGCAGCCAGAGGCAGCTCCAAGACAATTTTTTTCTATGGTGCTGGGGGTATGAGTGGGGGAGATAAGTCCCCAATCCTAAATCCAATGTTATAAATAAAACAAACCATTTTTATGCTTAGTCAGAATATGAAACAGTATAGCAATATTATATAGTGCAAATATAGCTTAATTGTGCTACATACAGTACTAATTCAGTTGAAGGGCTTTTTACTTGCTTTAGTCTTTTCTCATCAGAACCTGTACTGTTATACTGCCTAATTGGGTCCCAGACCCATATCCACAGAATCCATTGGTTCCATTTACTGTGCTGATGGTCCGAGGATCTTAAAATACTATATACAGCATGGAATAGGTTGCTTCTTTGCTTTTGACTTATAAGGGGTACACACTTTGCAGGCTGAATGAAAAAAAAAAAAAACTGAGGTGCTTGCTGTACTAACCATGCATTAATCTCCCCTCTGAGCTACCATGTTCTGACAGGAGGACTTCCATCCCACACCAGAACACATCAGTCAGCTGTTTTTCCAGCATGCCGGTTTGCCAGGCTTCTATCAGACAGCTTGCTGTACACACAGGCTGAATGTCTGACAGTTTCTGTTGAACCGGTCAATATTTGGCCGTGTGTACCAGGTTTTAGATCCAGTATCTGACTTGGAGGTTAAGGGGTAGTAAACACCAGTCCATCTTGGCCTTGTCGTATATTTCGAGCATCACATGCTGCAATTAAGGTAGATGCTGCTGAACCCCTCATAATCATCCATCTAGGTCCCCTAGAGAAGGTTTAGGCAAACATAACCATTCATGAAGGAGACAATTTTCATCTTGGAGGTCTTTGATGTACTCAAATATGTACGCATCAAATATGCAGTGTGGTTCACTCTGACCAATCATTACGGAAGCAAGAAAGATTTGGTGTAAGAGGAGTTGTGAGGACAAGCACATAGAGGAAGCAAAGATTGTTCCATGTTATAAGGAAAGAGTTGTGGTGGTTAAATATGTACTCACCTATGAGCCAGTAGAAAACATTACCCTTTTAATGAAGTGTTTTGCTCAAATGGCAGATACCTGGGCAGAATTCAGAATGAGTTTGGCATATGTGCTGGTATGTATCTGTTGGTTGTAAACTTTAAAGAAGGATTTTGCCCTCCAGGTAGGTTCACATTAGAGAAAATCAATGGGGATATATTCTTTGATGGCATGTCTATTTTATGTAGAAGAATGGGTTAAAAAAAAAAAAAAAAAATGAAAATTGTATCATACTCAGCGTAATTTTCCTTTCCTGGTGTCTATCCATTCCATCATACATGTGATTAGCTTTGCTTTGAGCTCCTCCCTTAGGACCAGTGAATTTTATAAAAATAAAGGTTTAAGATACCCCCCCCCCCCCGCATTCTCCAAACTATAAAATAACAAGGGTGGAATGTATGCTGCCAGGGATAGGCACCAGGAAAGAAAAATTACGGTAAGTATGATAGGCTGATATTTCTCCTGGTTTATTAACAATCCAAATTTCATTAGTGTTGAAAGTAGAATTCCCCTGTGTTGCACTAGTTCTTCGCTAGTAGCAGAATATCGTCTAAAAAGTGATATAACCTAACTGGGCCAGGACTGAAATTAGAACTTTTGTGAAGACTTATGGGGAGGTACAGCTTGAAGGGTAAACTCTAGACATGTGCAGTTTGTTTCTTTCTGAACCAAAATTTGGATCCGTTTTTTAATATTTGAATTTCACAATAGGAAAAAATTTAAACAAATCCAAAATACATTATAGCAAAATCAAATTTTGCTTGAATAAAAACAAATTTGAATTTCAAAACAAATCTGAAATGTATTTCTGACAATTTCTAATTTCCTCCTGCTGTTTTAAAGCCAA
Source organism: Rana kukunoris (assembly GCA_029574335.1). Taxonomy (NCBI): domain Eukaryota; kingdom Metazoa; phylum Chordata; class Amphibia; order Anura; family Ranidae; genus Rana; species Rana kukunoris. The sequence continues at coordinate 294,858,969 of CM056049.1, forward strand.
AGGTTGACCATACACAGTTAGAAAATTGTTTCTAAAGATCTGTTGAACGTGAATGCATAACAACATCATGATGTTGCCTAATTATTGATATATTGAGCGATAACAGCATAAATGTTAAACTTTTCATTGATCGCTTACATTATCTGGGGGTTATATTTTAACTTGTGCATTCACGGTACAGTTTTCGATTGATTCCACTACTAATGTTTTGATGGGGGAATCCTTACTGGGAGAACTCACAGAGGTTTTTGCTCGCAGCTATAGCCACTGGCAATAAACGCATGAAAAATCCAACATGCTGGTTGTACCCAAGTATCGACTTGGGTACAACCAGCATGTTGGATTTTTCATGCTGATGACTCAACTTGGGTGCAATAACTTTGCCCATAGATGTTCTAATATAGATAGGACTTGCAAGAAACGCAGGCGAGACACAGTTTGAGAATAACAGTGGCGTACGTACATAGTGAGCACAGAAAACTCTTAAAGCGCTTGTAAACCCGCAAATACATTTTTTTTACACCTGCAAGGCAAAAGCCATAATGAGCTAGTTTGCACCACATACTAGCTCAATATAAAATACTTACCTCGGAACGAGGAGAAGAGAACTTACCTGGTCCACGACGAGCAAGATGTCATCTTGACTCGGCGTGTCTTCCGGGTATCGCCGCTCCAGCGCTGTGATTGGCTGGAGCGGCGATGACATCACTCCTGCGCATGCGCGCGGGAGATTTCATTCCGGCAAGTGCCGTCGGCGGCTGGCCCTTCAGCCCAGGATCCCCCTGCGCATGCGCCGCTGCAATCAGCGGCGCATTGTGAGGGGAATATCTCCTAAACCGTACAGGTTTAGGAGATATTCTTTATACCTACAGGTAAGCCTTATTATAGGCTTACCTGTAGGTAAAAGTCAAAAAGTGGGGTTTACAACCACTTTAAGGATCAAACTAGACCATCAAAACCAACTAAGAATGGTAAAAAAAATGTTGGGTTGTGCTAATCTGCTTGTCAGATTTTGGAATTTTTGGCCAAATATGACATTTCCAACTCCAGTAAAACATTTTTGTTCCCTTTTGGCCACAGGGAGAGGACAATGTTAACTGGCAGGGCTTCTATATAATCACCCAAAAAACATTCTGTTTTTGGAAAAATACTGTATAGGCATATAGCAAGAACCAGTTATAATATACAAATTAAAGATATTCTTATTCATGTTAACAACTTGCTTACTAGGCACTTATACCCCCTTCCTGCCCAGGCCTTTAAATGATAATTGCGCCGTCAGGCAACACTGTACCCAAACAAAATGTTATTATTTTATTCACACAAATCTTTTGGTGGTATTTAGTTACCACTGGGTTTTTTATTTTTTTCTAAAGAAACAAAAAAAGACTGACATTTTTGAAAAAAACAAACACCATTTTTCATAGTTTGTTATAAACGTATTGTAAGGGATCTGAGTGGATCTCAGATCTAGGTCCAGGGAGTAATAGTAGGTGATCTACAAGAGGTCCCACACAACCTAATTGTGTCTCTAAACCAGGCAGGGTGGAAACAGTATTTGTTCACAAGTAGTACCAGTGAGTATCTAGAAATGCAGGAGAGAACTGAAGCTTCGATCATGGAGGGGTCATAGAGAATATGTGGAGTAATAAAAAAGTATGATTTCTCTTCCCCACTATCACATTGAGTCATTAAAGCAAATGTTTAAGTGTTTTGTGCATTTACAAAGTCTTCCGGAAGACATTAGTTGGATATCAGCTCTATAAAATTCCAATATGCCCACACACCAAGCCTGTTGCAGAATTTCCTCTTAGAGAGTACAGGTATATGAGTGTAAATTACATAACACGTCTCTGGGTCTGTCAGGTATAGGGGCTGAAGACCAAAGGTCTCTGTATCTGGCGGACGGTCTAGATATCTGTTAAAATAGTGGTCACATTCGATCGAAGTTCTTCCACTGCACTTCTTCCTCTGACTCTGGGATCCCTCGGAGCGGGATGTTTTGTCTCTGACTGCGATTTTCCAAGTCATCAATTGATAATTGAATTTGAATGACTTGTTCTTAAATATCCATCTGTGAGGACTATAAGGCCTGGAGTGTTTGCTCTGTAGTTGAAAATGCTAAGGGCCCGGCATCAAAAATGGAAGTCAGCAAAGTACTCACTGTGCCCTGCGGAGACAGTACTGGGTCCATCATGGCAGATACAGAGAAACCTGTAAGGTGTGTGTCCCTCATGGCGACCGACACTGCTGGTAAGCCACAGAGATTCGGGCTGCACATGCAATTCCCCCTGTCAGTTGTTGGAGACAGAGATCCGGGCAGGCATGAGGAGAGATCATTCGGCGGGGGGGAATGGAGGCATCTGGCTGTTGTCCTCCTGTTGACCAGCCAGCTCTGTAGTGTCCGTGGCTGCAGTCACAGCGAGACATAACAGGTGAGTCGGCATCATTTTGTCAGGATCTGGTGTGGAGGCCGCTGGCTGTAGTGGCCTCAGAAAGTGCTCCATGCAGTTTACAGAAGCGGAGGGAGATCACTGCATGCACGGTGTATGCCAGGGAGACAGGAAAGTCCTGGAATGCGGGGTAGGTGCAATGGGTAAGGCTGTAAAAGAGCTGCTGGCTGGGAGCTCTGCTAAAGTGCATCTTCACACAGCCATGCCATGACTATGCTCCACTGATGGGCACTGATAGGCACTGGTAGGTGGCACTAATAGGCAGCACAGATACAGTACAGACCAACATTTTGGACACACCTTCTCATTCCAAGAGTTTTCTTTATTTTCATGACTATGAAAATTGTAGAGTCAAACTGGAGGCATCAAAACTATAAATTAACACATGTGGAATTATATACATAACAAAAAAGTGTGAAACAACTGAAAATATATGTCATATTCTAGGTTCTTCAAAGTAGCCACCTTGCTACCTAGCCACCTTGCAGCAGACACATCTCTAGAACAATTGTTAGAAGGTGACTGTGTGAATCAGGTCTTCATGGTAGAATATCTGCTAGGAAACCACTGCTAAAGAAAGGCAACAAGCAGAAGAGACTTGTTTGGGCTAAAGAACACAAGGAACACAGTGGATATCTGTGCTTTGGTCTGATGAGTCCAAATTTGAGATCTTTGGTTCCAACCACTGTGTCTTTGTGCGACGCAGAAAAGGTGAACGGATGGACTCTACATGCCTGGTTCCCACCGTGAAGCATGGAGAAGGAGATGTGATGGTGTGGGGGTGCTTTGCTGGTGACACTGTTGGGGATTTATTCAAAACTGAAGGCATACTGAACAAGCATGGCTACCACAGCATCTTGCAGTGGCCTGCTATTCCATCCGGTTTGTGTTTAGTTGGACCATCATTTATTTTTCAACAGGACAATGACCCCAAACACAGCTCCAGGCTGTGTAAGGGCTATTTGACCAAGAAGGGGAGAGTGATGGGGTGCTGCGCCAGATGACCTGGCCTCCACAGTCACTGGACCTGAACCCAATCGAGATGTTTGGAGTGAGCTGGACCGCAGAGTGAAGGCAAAAGGGCCAACAAGTACTAAGCTGGGAACTCCTTAAAGACTGTTGGAAGACCATTTCAGGTGACTACCTCTTGAAGCTCATCAAGAGAATGCCAAAGAGTGTGCAAAGCAGTAATCAAAGCAAAAGGTGGCTACTTTGAAGAACTTAGAATATGACATATTTTCAGTTGTTTCACACTTTTTTGTTATGTATATAATTCCACATGTGTTAATTCATAGTTTTGATGCCTTCAATGTGAATCTACAATTTTCATAGTCATGAAAATAAAGAAAACTCTTGGAATGAGAGGTGTGTCCAAACTTTTGGTCTGTACTGTAGGTGACACTAATGATGAGGCACTGATAGGCACTGGTTGTCAACACTGATGGGCACTAAAGGTGGCACTGGTGAGCACTGGTGGGCACTGTTAGGTGGCACTGGTTGGGCCACAGATTGGGACCGATGTCCCTGTAACAGAAGCCAGTTACTGGCTTTCTTCTATTCTCCTCACGGTGATCGTGAGGAGAAAAAAGCCGATAACCCGCTTCTGTTTACAGCTGTTATTGGCTAACAACTTATCATGTGGTAATGGGCCACTGTGATTGGCCCTTTACCCTGTTCTGTGATCAGCTGAGTCCAAATGACTCGACAATCACAGAGCGTGCCGCCCGCATGACGCAGGGGGTGTGCAAGCAAAGCAATCACAGGAGGATGTCTATGGACACCCACCTGACACTGGAAGCTTGTTCTGTAGCCGTCTCTCAGATATAGCATGGGTGGAAAGCTGTTAAATATACTCCTCAATAGCCATAAAGAATATATATCCACTATTGGAGCACCAAACACAGTTATTACCTTGCAAAAATACTAGTGACATCTTCACTGTGCTGTACATAACCTTTATAGAGAGCTGTGGGAGGACCCAGCAGGCCCAGACACTACAAGCTACCTGTAGAAAACTACAGGGGAGAGAAACAAGACCAGTTACCCTGCACAAGGTGACAGAGTAGCAGTGACCAGTCTTTATTACAGGAAGCTCCTGCAGATAAGCAGGTTCACGCTAGATTACAGCACAGATCTGGAAAAATACACTGAGACCACCAACATTCAAGCATACATATGCTTATTGTATTTTGAAAATATTTTCTTAACTATAGTACAGCTTTTAACCTTTCCCTATTTTCTTAAAAAACGAAAGAACTGTGGCCACCATATGAGCTTTAAAGTGTTTATATATTTTACAAGCAGTAAACAGGATTTTTTAACAAAACCTCATTAACTTCTATAGTCAGGGCCGGCGCTACCAATAGGCAGATCAGGCAGCCGCCTAGAGCGCCAGGGTAGGGGGAGTGGCAAAATCCAGATCTCCAGACACTCGCTGGGGATTCAGACTTGTAAGATACCTATGTTTTCCTCACGTAGGCAAATCAAAACTTCCACCCTGCGCCCCATAAAATAGAGGGCGCAGGTGCAGCATGAAAGTGAACCCAGGGAAGGAAGCAGAGGACTGGCGGGACTTGCCATGCATGGCTCTCCCAGGGGGCGTGATCCCTGTATGGTGGCCGGACACTGGGTTACCTGCTCTGTGTGCTCCCCGCTGTCGCTGTACCGTCCTGTCCTCAGATAATGGGAGCGGTGGCGTGCGTGTGTGGGGACAAGGCTGCCTCCCGTAGGGGGCCCTGACACTTTACAGAGAGCAGCTTCAGGCTTCATGTATCCGGACTCCCGCCCAGATAACAGCATGTTTTTTTGGGCTGAGGCGGCCCCCATCACTACGACCGGAGGGCTGGGATACTGTAGATCGAGGGGCACTTTTTTTCTTTTTCGGGCACCTGCAGACTTTTTTCTGTGCCAGACGCTTTTGTTGATGTAGAAGTCCCGGCGCTCTCAGTCCCTGCTGCAGGCCTGGTGAAGTGATTCTCATTCTGCTTTCCCTTCACATTGCCTGATTCCTGTAGCAAGTATGTGCTGAGGAAATCAGGCAGAAGAAGGGGACTGACAAGCTGGAGAAAAGCTACCTGGAACTGGAAGCAATCCAAGCAGACAGAGGCAGAAGAGTCAATCTAGCAGCTCAGCAGCCAGCCAAGCAGTGTACACAGAGGGATTGCTGGCAGCAGAAGTCACAGGAAAGGTACAGTCATGACAGTACACACACACTTTCCCCATGCCCTGACCATTGCCTACCTTCTAATATACTGCCCTAGCCTGTCTGTATACTGCCCTAGCCTGTCTGTATACTGCCCTAGCCTGTCCGTATACTGCCCTAGCCTGTCCGTATACTGCCCTAGCCTGTCCGTATACTGCCCTAGCCTGTCCGTATACTGCCCTAGCCTGTCCGTATACTGCCCTAGCCTGTCTGTATACTGCCCTAGCCTGTCTGTATACTGCCCTAGCCTGTCCGTATACTGCCCTAGCCTGTCCGTATACTGCCCTAGCCTGTCTGTATACTGCCCTAGCCTGTCCGTATACTGCCCTAGCCTGTCCGTATACTGCCCTAGCCTGTCCGTATACTGCCCTAGCCTGTCCGTATACTAACTTGGCTGTCTGTATACTGCCCTAGCCTGTCTGTATACTGCCCTAGCCTGTCTGTATACTCCCCTAGCCTGTCTGTATACTCCCCTAGCCTGTCTGTATACTCCCCTAGCCTGTCTGTATACTGCCCTAGCCTGTCCGTATACTGCCCTAGCCTGTCCGTATACTGCCCTAGCCTGTCTGTATACTGCCCTAGCCTGTCTGTATACTGCCCTAGCCTGTCCGTATACTGCCCTAGCCTGTCTATACTGCCCTAACTCCCCTAGCCTGTCTGTATACTCCCCTAGCCTGTCTGTATACTGCCCTAGCCTGTCTGTATACTGCCCTAGCCTATACTGCCCTAGCCTGTCCGTATACTGCCCTAGCCTGTCTGTATACTGCCCTAGCCTGTCTGTATACTGCCCTAGCCTGTCCGTATACTGCCCTAGCCTGTCCGTATACTGCCCTAGCCTGTCCGTATACTGCCCTAGCCTGTCTGTATACTGCCCTAGCCTGTCTATACTGCCCTATGTCCGTATACTGCCCTAGCCTGTCCGTATACTGCCTATACTGCCCTAGCCTGTCTGTATACTGCCCTAGCCTGTCTGTATACTGCCCTAGCCTGTCTGTATACTGCCCTAGCCTGTCCGTATACTGCCCTAGCCTGTCCGTATACTGCCCTAGCCTGTCTGTATACTGCCCTAGCCTGTCTGTATACTGCCCTAGCCTGTCCGTATACTGCCCTAGCCTGTCCGTATACTCCCCTAGCCTGTCTGTATACTCCCCTAGCCTGTCTGTATACTGCCCTAGCCTGTCTGTATACTGCCCTAGCCTGTCCGTATACCTGTGGACTACGACTGGCATGAGAAAGCGAGCCAGTGCCGTCACTATTTGTCTTCAGGCCATGTCCAGAGACACAGGTGCAGCCTGCGGAGCACAGCTGAAGAAATAGGTGCCGCAAAAATCCCCACCACTGTATACATGAGCAGGGCAGGGGCGGAGCCAAGGGGGCGGCAAAATAAGGTTTCGCCTAGGGTGTCAAAGATCCTTGCAACAGCCCTGTCTATAGTTGCAGTCACTGTGGAGTAATTCAACCTCTACATTTGCAACCCAATCTTCTCAGTTTACTTTCACTTATTCTCTATGTAGCTCAGCTCCCCTATATCAGCAGTGAGTTAGCAGCCAACGACCATTCTAATTTCACAGAGCAGGTGCAACTGAAGAGGGAAAAATGAAAAGTGCTCAAATCTGGCCTGAACACGTTTTTTGATTGTAAAATTTGGGGATAAATTGCTACACAGTGCCTGTAAAAACAAAGGTTAGTAAAAGCTGATTTTAACACCTATTTACTGTCTATTTTTTATTTATTACAGGTACTTATATAGCACTGTAAATTTACACATCGCTTTACATATATATTGCTATTGATATATATTCACATCAGTCCCTGTCCTCAAGGAACTTACAACCTAAGTTCCCTAACTTACAGTACATTCATACATACACATCAGTGGCGGCTGGTGCTCAAAATTTTTGGGGGGGCGCAAACGGAAAAAAAAATATTGCAGCCTCACTGTGCCCATCACATGCAGCCACTGTGCCATGCCACCAAATGCAGCCACTGTGCCACCAAATGCAGCCACTGTGCCATGCCACCAAATGCAGCCACTGTGCCATCAATTGTCACCACTGTGCCATGCCATCAAACACAGAAACTGTGCCATCAATTGTCACCACTGTGCCATGCCATCAAATGCAGCCACTGTGCCATCAATTGTCACCACTGTGCCATGCCACCAAATGCAGCCACTGTGCCATCAATTGTCACCACTGTGCCATGCCATCAAACACAGCAACTGTGCCATCAATTGTCACCACTGTGCCATGCCATCAAATGCAGCCACTGTGCTATCAATTGTCACCACTGTGCCATGCAACACAGCAACTGTGCCATCAATTGTCACCACTGTGCCATGCCATCATATGCAGTCACTGTGCCATCAATTGTCACCACTGTGCCATGCCATCAAACGCCACCACTGTGCCATCAATTGTCACCACTGTGCCATGCCATCAAACGCCACCACTGTGCCATCAATTGTCACCAATGTGCCATGCCATCAAACGCAGCTACTGTGCCCATCAATTGTCACCAATGTGCCATGCCATCAAACGCAGCTACTGTGCCCATCAATTGTCACCAATGTGCCATGCCATCATATGCAGTCACTGTGCCATCAATTGTCACCACTGTGCCATGCCATCATATGCAGTCACTGTGCCATCAATTGTCACCACTGTGCCATGCCATCAAATGCAGTCACTGTGCCATCAATTGTCACCACTGTGCCATGCCATCAAATGCAGTCACTGTGCCATCAATTGTCACCACTGTGCCATGCCATCAAACACCACCACTGTGCCATCAATTGTCACCACTGTGCCATGCCATCATATGCAGTCACTGTGCCATCAATTGTCACCACTGTGCCATGCCATCATATTCAGTCACTGTGCCATCAATTGTCACCAATGTGCCATGCCATCAAACGCAGCTACTGTGCCCATCAATTGTCACCAATGTGCCATGCCATCATATGCAGTCACTGTGCCATCAATTGTCACCACTGTGCTATGCCATCATATGTAGTCACTGTGCCATCAATTGTCACCACTTGTGTCACCAATTGTGCCATGCCATCAAACGCCACCACTGTGCCATCAATTGTCACCAATGTGCCATGCCATCAAAAGCAGCTACTGTGTCCATCAATTGTCACCACTGTGCCATGCCATCAAACGCAGTCACTGTGCCATCAATTGTCACCTCTGTGCCATGCCATCAAATGCAGTCACTGTGCCATCAATTGTCACCACTGTGCCATGCCACCAAACGCCACCGCTGTGCCATCAATTGTCACCACTGTGCCATGCCATCAAACGCCACCACTGTGCCATCAATTGTCACCACTGTGCCATGCCATCAAACACCACCACTGTGCCATCAATTGTCACCAATGTGCCATGCTATCATATGCAGTCACTGTGCCATCAATTGTCACCACTGTGCCATGCCATCATATTCAGTCACTGTGCCATCAATTGTCACCACTGTGCCCCATGCCACTGTGCTCATTGTCGCCTCTGTGCCCCATGATGCCACTGTGCCCCATGCTGCCACTGTGCCCCATGCTGCCACTGTGCCCCATGCTGCCCCTTTCCCTGTAAAAAAAAATCACTTACCTGACGCTTCCATGTCCTCCCTCGATGTCTTCTGCCGCCGTGGAGAAGCTTCAGCCAATCAGGTTCCTGAAAACCAGAATCCGGGAACCTGATTGGCAGTTGCCTGCGCTCCAAGCATAGACTTCCGAGAGCCGGAGGGCGGCACTGGAAAAGCCTATCAGAGCCGCTGGCTTTGATAGGCAGTTCCCCTCAGCCAACCAGCTGCCGCTATTCGGGTAACCGGCATCCCATGTCCGGTTATACGAATAGACCAGGCAGCTGGCAAAAGTAACACACGTCCAATGCATAGCATTGAACGTGTGTTACTTGCGAGAGGGGGTGGCGCTGCAGCGCCCTCTATAGACGGCCGCCAGAACTTTGGCTAAAATGTCAAAATGACATTTTAGCCGAATAAAAGTTCTTAAAGGGCCCGTTGTTTTTTTTTTTTTCTTGTGACTGCGGGGGGGGGGGCGGCGCCTGTGCGCCCATATGGGCGGGCCGCCACTGATACACATACTAGGGCCAATTTAGACAGGAGTCAATTAGCACAGGGAGAACATGCAAACACTAGGCATGTAGTACTGTGGTTGGGATTTGAACCATCAACCTTAGTACTGCTAGAAGAAAGTGTTAAAAACTTAGCCACTATGCTGCCCCAAAATACTGTATGTATATATCACTGGGATCTCCTTAATGTCGTTGACCAAATATGGTCCATATATGGCAGCCTAAACCTTTGCTGGGCATAGTTGGGCAGAGCCATGGATGGCAATTTTGTGCTTAGATATGCTGTCTGTTCACTTCTAAAATGTGAGTGTATTGGATATTTAAATAAAATATTGTTACAAGTGATGTGCACTATGGTATCTTCCTCTTGCTTTCTATATGAGTGACACCACTCATTGTGACTGTTCAGCCGGTGCAGCTGTGCCATTATAGGGCTGTTAAAGAGCATACTGAACTCCCCTAATCAGAGAGGACTACCCAAGCAGAGGACACCCAAAGGTTGGGCGGAAGGGCACTGTGGTGGATAAGTGAAATTATCTATGGTGAATTGCACATTCACTGGAATTTGACACTTCTTTGTTAATGGACTCTAATGAAATATAGACTTGATGTGACTAATTTATATTGCTGTATTTTTTTAAAGATTTTTATTGATTTTATGAGATTTTATCAATGATTCACATATGAAGGATTATATATTAGTTAAGCACTGATGTAATATTCATATCTCTCCACCGGGGCTCCTGTAATATTCCCATCTCCACCAACTCCGGCGCAGGGTGATGACGTGACAGCGACCTCACCTGGCTCCTCCTCGTATCCCCATTTAAACAGCCGACGCCTATTGCTTGATGTTCGTGCTAGGAACCTGATGCCAGGCAACAAGCTCCAGTAGCTGATGGCTGATTTCCTTCACTATTGGGCTGGATAGAGCCCCAACTTCAATTTCCATATTGGGCCGGACAGAGCCCCGACTGCCATCTCCTTTTTGGGCCAGATAGAGCCCCTCCAACTACCAACTATTGGGCCGGATAGAGCCCCTCCAACTTCCAGCTTTTGGGCCGGACAGAGCCCCTTCTATGATGGTAGTCAGAGGCTCTCCACTGCCCTACCCTCAGTCAGCCTACTCTACAGGCAGAATCTCTTACCTACACCACTACTCAAAGCTGACCAGTATATCTCTCCAGAAGCCACTGGGTGGCACTTACATCAGAAGACCACTCACAGCAAGTATATGTTCATGATAAACGTATTCCTGTGTACTGCTACTATACTTAACCATTTCAGCCCCGGACCATTTTGCTGGTCAACGACCAGGCCACTTTTTGTGATTCGGCACTGCGTCGCTTTAACTGACAATTGCGCGGTCGTGTGATGTGGCTCCCAAACAAAATTGGCGTCCTTTTTTCCCACAAATAGAGCTTTCTTTTGGTGGTATTTGATCACATCAGCGTTTTTTTTGTGTGCTATAAATAAAAATAGAGCATCAATTTTGAAAAAAAGAAAAGAATATTTTTTACTTTTTGCTGTAATAAATATCCCCAAAAATATAAAAAATATATATTTATTTCCTCAGATTAGGCTGATACGTATTCTTCTACATATTTTTCGTAAAGAAATTGCAATAAGCGTCTATTGATTGGTTTGCACAAAAATTATAGCGTCTACAAAATGGGGGATAGTTTTATGGCATTTTTATATATTTTTTTTCTTACTAGTAATGGCGGCGATCTGCGATTTTTATCGGTACTGCGACCTTATGGCTGACACTTCGGACACTTTTGACATATTTTTTGGACCATTGCCATTTTTATAGCGATCAGTACTATAAAAATGCATTGATTACTGTAAAAATGGCACTGACAGGAAAGGGGTTAACACTAGGGGGCGAGGAAGGGGTTAATTATGTTCCCTAGGTGTGTTCTAACTGAAGGGGGGGTGGGACTGACTAGGGGAAATGACAGATCGCTGTTCATACATTGTATGACAAACGGTCATTTCTCCCCCTGACAGGACCGGGAGCTGTGTGTTTACACACACAGCTCCAAGTTCTCGCTCTGTAACGAGCGATCGCCGGAGCCCGGCGGTGATCCGCCCACTGGGCACGCACGCCGTCACCAGGCGTGCACCCCTAATGGCTGCAATGCGAAGTGACGTATAGCTACGTGATTTTGCGCAGCTGAGCCGACCTGCCGCCGTATAACTGCGGCGGCTGGTCGGCTAGTGGTTACGTTTACCCTGATGCTCCACATTTTGGCTGTGAATTACCAGACTAAATAAAACCACTTACATTCCCAAATTATCTGAGTCTTCCTGCCCGATCTCTGCCAAATTAAAGTTAACTGTTAAGAATACCATATCCATAGACTTCCGAAGCTGTGATCCTCACCACCCATTATAGTAACTCCACATATTTTGAAAGCTAGCACTCCACTATCTAGAGTTTGGTTTTTCATATATGGTCAGTGTAACGGTCACCACCGTTTACGACCTTCCATCCAACCACGACAAGCTTATCCGACACATTGCGACAATTTCCCATAATAACTGAGACACAGCTCTGGTACTGGTTTCAAAATGAATGAACACTTTATTGGTTTCTTAGCTTGCTTATATATCTAGTACAGCATGTTAAAGTTAATTACAGGACAATGCAATCTCCACCCCCTAATCATACACTATGGCTAGTTATGATGCAGACATTTCGGCACCGATACTGACGAGATCTATCACATTCCTTTATTAATAGAATTCAATAGAATTCAAACAAAATACAATCACACAATGTCTTGACCTTCAACTCCAGACAGACGGACTGTCTCTAAAGGGTCTTGACACCTAGGCATCAATAGGTTTTAAACCGTGTTATCAGACAATTGAAAGGTCTAGCAGCAGACCTGAATAAACACCTTTATACAATAGACAATGTAATGTCTAGGAGTAGATGCAATTAGCACCTTTCAAAAGAATGTGTCCACACATTGAAGAGCCAACAACTTGTGATATCTCAAGACATCCTGCAAACATGAATTATTTTTAATGTCCCAATTCATGTAATACATGACTTATGATTCTATTAGCCACCCTACGCCCAAAAGGGCACAGGGTGGACTTAGACCCAGGAGTTATTAGAGCCGCTGGCACAGGAGTATATCTCATCCTTCCAAAGTCTCTGGTTGTCACGGTTCATTTCGTTACAATCAGTGACTTCACCCAGAAACCCCACCCCTTTGCTTTTTTTTGTGGTAGTAAGGACTGGAAGATGGCATTCGGTGGGAGTCAAGTGATAGGTACAGTGGGTGAAGGTTTTTTTTTTCTTTTTCAGTGGGCATTGGGCATTGTGATGTGAATGTACATCATTGGATGGCATGATTGACAGTACATTTTAATTGTGGAGCATTCTTTTTTAAATTAAGTGTGTGTGTACCTATTTACCATTGATTTTTTTGTAAATAACTACATTACTCTGTACAGTAAGTCCCCTTAGTCTCTTAATGTCCTACGGTGAAGCATTTTAGAGTCTGGGTTGTGGTCAAGCTGATGTTATAAAATGAATGTCTATTATAATTAGACATGTGCACACTGAAATATTTTGTTTCGGAATTTAGTTTTCGTTCGCAAAATACATTTATTTAGTTACTCCTGAAATTTGTTTTTATTTATTTTGTTTGATAAAAAAATGCATTGTCCGAAAATCTAAATTAATTAAGGTAAAATCTGTCATTGAAGTGTGTGTCTGTTGAATGTTCTAAGAAGATTCGACGGAGCAGCTAAACTGTATGACGCCGCAATTGTACATTTCCATTCGAATGTTCAGCATACAATCTATAGAAGAATTCTAATGTTGTATGACACTAGTAATAATTGTATTTATTAATTATTGTTACTAGTCAACCAACATTCAAATTCTTTGAATTCTTCTATAGCCTATGGGCCGAGCATTTGAACGGAAATGTACAATTGCGGCGTGGTACAGTTTAGCTGCTTGTTGAATCTTCTTGAAACTTTATACAGACAGCATAAGCCTTCAATGACAGATTCAACGTTTGTATGTCTTTCATTGCTTCGTTGAATCTTCGCCGTTCATGTCGAATGGTCTACCCCAACACTGTCTTTATAATGTCAAATCTTTTCTTTCTATATAGAATCTTTCCTCTCTATGTAGAATAATCTTGGACTAATAGAGTTAAGGTTAGACACATTCGACCGCAGGTTTGATAGACACAGATCGCTATTGTCAGCATTGTGTCGAATCTCCTATCTATATCAAACTGTTGTAGCAACGAAAAGCATTTTTTTATGTCGGATCTTTCGGATTTCGGATTCTGCGTGTTCGTTTTTGTTTGTTAAAATGATAACGAAAATACCCGAAATTCGGATGAAAATGCATTCGGACAAAAACAAATGCACATGTCTAATTATAATAGTTAATGTGTTACTTTCTTTATAAAGACATTAGGTCCTTGGTACATTGGCTATTTCTGATGATGCGTGTGCTTATCAGTCTCTCTCTTTCCTATTATTTAGTTTTACTTTGTATCTTCTTTTCTAAATAAACTTTCAAAACTCTTTACTGTTAGTAAAGCTTGTTGTTTTCATTATAACTTATGACATTATAGAAAAATGTAATTATTTTTCTGTTTTACTCCTGTACCAATACACATTTTTACAGAATTAAATTAGTTGTATTATTAAATTAAACCACCGTGGCTGTGAGCTAAGGTTAACCTCAAATATATCAAACCTGATAAATTGTAGTGCTATAGCAAATCACTGAAACACAGCTTCAGTTTCAGCTTGATTCATTATCTAGCCTCAGAACATAATGGATCTTAAATGACTGAACTGAGATCTTTAAGAATGTAGTGATTTCCATTAGACATTAGCCTTCTATTTAATGTTACTGTAGATATGCAGTGCCTTATTAATTGGTTTCAAAATTAAGCAGGATGGAATTTCATAATTTATTTTGACTTTATTACTCGTGTTTCATGAATATTAAACATTTTTGAATGCTACATCCATAAAATGTAAATGTATCAAGAGATACACAGACTATTCTGTATGTGTCTGTGAATTAAAAGGGGAGTTATATTACAGCAGTTACTTTTTTTCTCACCTTTTACAATAAAAAAAGCTAAAAAGCTTAAACCCCTCTCATCCCTTTTTCTTGCCATTCAAACAACCCAAGCACAGTAACTGAAGATTCCAATTCATTTTTCTGTGTTTATTTGTATGTTTTCTTTTGATACAGTCTGCAATATTTACTAGAATATTGTTAGACATCAGCTAACAATCCAACTGCAAAAGGTCCTTTTTTTATTTATTTAATTATACTCATGAAATTAGGGCTTAAAGTGCATCTGAACTAAAAAAGTGAAGATTTTCTGTCTTTTTATAGAGCACATTCAGAAATATTATTTGTGTCAATACTTCTTCCTGAAAATTAGCATTGCAATTTTAGTTGCTTGAGCCTCATAGCTATTTATCTCTACAGTGAGAGCTAAAGCTGACCATAGATAATTCCTTCATTTATTTATTTATCAGCAGGTTGAATAAAAAAACATTTTTCCTACATCCACACAAATGAGGTGGACAGAGGAATCCCCCCTGTTGGGGCATCGTGAGACTTGGTGATGTCAGAATACACTGAACAGTGGCTGTAAAAGAGCCATTAGATGGAGGGAATAGAGGGGTTAAAGGGTTAGGCCTCTTACACACGATCAAATCTGTCTGCTGGAAACGATCTGCTAGAGCGTTTCAGCAGACAGATTCAATCGTGTGTACGGGCAAACAGACGGATTTGGCCACCCTACAGATTTCAAAGCATGCTTTGAAATCTGTCGGCTGGGAACCCGTCCGCCCGACATGTCTGCTGGTTAGTACGCTAACCAGCAGACATGTCTTCTCGCACACGCGCCGAATGGTTTCGACGCATGCGCGGAAGTGTTTTACTTCCTGGTGCGGGGACGTGGCGGCGTCAACCTCACCGCCACGTCACCGACACGTCAGCGCGCTGTCTGCTGGCGGGGATTTTGGTTTGCTCATGTGTACACGCGAGCAAACCAAAATCCCAGCAGACAGATCTGTTCAAATCGGTCGTTCCGACCGATTTGAACAGACACATTTAATCGTGTGTACGGTCTTAAACATCCATTCTAATGTGTTGGACTAAAACATTGCTGGGGTTTCTGCCCCTTTGATTCAGGTCTTGAGTACCCTAATGCACATATGTAAAAACAAGCAGGACAGGGAGCCACCAAAGAAGTGTAAACCATTTATTAAACACATAAAAAAGAATGTGTTAAATGCACTAACTGCATTCAAAATAAATCATCAAGTCACGAAACCCAGGTTGAAACTTTCTGTGGACTGGTCCTCGCATGCAGAGATCTAAGTTTCCATGGTCTGAGAAATACATAAGCAAAAGTGATATGGAAAGAAGCACTGTAAAGACCTAATCAAATGGTGGTTTTTATATTTTTTAATTACTCAGAACCCCCAAACATATATATATATATATATATATATATATATATATATATATATATATATATATTTGTGACAGGTAAATCCGTGTGTGTTGTCCCAGATGGAAGATACTTTTCTGCCTTGTGTAGACGATACACCAATTACTATTGGGCGTCGGCTGTAGAAATGGCCAGAGAGGTTTGAAGAGTTAGAAGCTTTCAGCTGTTTAAAATGAAGCAATTAAAGCCCCTATAAATATAGCCTAAGGATAATGACTGATTGCTGGATCCTGAGACTTTGGGAGTGAAGGAGCAGTCACCAGCACTTCTGAAGAGGTGAGATGCTGATGGATATTTCTGTGTGAGAAATATCAAAGAGACTTTTTGTTGTTTTCTGCTGTAGGACCATCAGTGTCTACCCAGCAGTAGGCTGTGCCAGACTCAATAGGTAGGTTCCTGTGTTGGGAAGGTAGACGCCCCAAGTGGCAAGGGTTTATTTTATGTTTTATTTTGTTTATGCTGTTTTGATGTTTGCACGTGTATGCCGCAAGATGGAAAAATAAACCATATCATTTGTTTTAACTCATCCTCAAGTGTCTTTTTGTACAGTTCAACGTGTAGTGAACCCATCCAGGGGGTCACACACACCCGCTACCAAGTTAATCCCTCACAATATATATATATATATATTAGCAGACACCCTAGGGAATAAAATGTTGGTCATTGCAACTTTTTATGTCACACGGTATTTGCATGGTCATTTTTCAAATGCAATTTTTTTGGGGAACATTTTTGGGCTTTGTTTACTTGTGCGGCCCGGGTGTGATGTCACAACGTCTGGGCCGGGCCTCTGAGGATCATAGAGATTGCCATGGGCCATCTGTCCCATGGAAATCTCTATGCCTCTCTTCTGGTGCTGGCGGATTCGTTCTCTGGGTCCCCGGTCACACAGGAGAAGCCGGGAGAAGCACTGGAGGGTGGTGAGGGGGAATGTCCCCTCCCATCTCCGCTAAGAACTATCAAGCAGTTGAACAGCCACTATGATCGTTCTTATTGTGCTCAGAATCGCCAGCTCTGCAGGCATCATTCAGATATCTCCAAAGAAAGCCGAGGACGTCATATGGCGTTCGACAGTATGGAAGTGGTTTAAACATGTATTAGCATGTGTAGTCTGCTAATATCAAGTGGTTCAATTATTATAATTCCAATGAAATGTTTAACACAGTTAAACCAGTCTTAGGCCGTGTACACACGAGCAGACAGATTTGTTCAAATCTGTCGGGCCGACCGATTTGAACAAATCTGTCTGCTGGGGACATATTGGTTTGATCGTGTACACACGATCAAACCAAAATCCCCGCCGCCAGACGGCGCGGTGATGTGGCGGTGACGTTGACGCTACCACGTCACCGCACCAGGAAGTAAAATACTTCCGCGCATGCGTCGAAACCATTCGGCATGTGTGCGAGAAGACATGTCTGCTGGTTAGCGTACTAACCAGCAGACATGTCGGGTGGACGGGTTCCCAGCCGACAGATTTCAAAGCATGCTTTGAAATCTGTCGGGTGGCCAAATCCGTCGGCTCGCCCGTACACACGGTCGAATCTGTCTGCTGGGACGGTCGGACCGACCGTTTCGAGCAGATAGATTTGATCGTGTGTACGCGGCCTTACATAGATTGATATTCGGATGATATTTGGATGGTTCAGTAGGGACCAGTAGAATTATTGATTAACTTATGTACAACAAGACTGTTGTCTTTTCCCCAAATTATTAATGCCACTGGCTATAGCCGGCAACAGTAATCATTGTGTTCTGCCAGCAGGGAAGGCCTCCCGCGTTCCTTGCTAGCAGAATATAATAACCGTGGTGGTAATCTATGGCCTGCCTTAGTGGACACGTTTGATAGAATAGATTGAATGTGCACCATTGCTATTAAAGTTTATTCTTCAATTGGTTCTGCTAAGTTGGAGAATATGAGAAAGAAAATAATAAAAATAATAAAATGAGTTACTTGTCAACTGCCACTGGTATTGAGTCGTGTGATATTTAATTACCTGCTCCTTGTTCTAAAGTTTAACACAGGCCCTATGAAAAACGCAAAATCACTCATGCACCTGAGTCACCACCACCTAAATCATTAGAATGTGACCCTTGAGCTTACACAGGATGTTGACCACTGATATAGAGCATATTTGTACTGTAAATCAAGTATACAGTTTTACTCTAATGTATGCATATAATTATGAAAATCAAGGAAAAATCAAAAATGCTGAACTTTTTTTTCTGTTTCAGCACTTGAAAATGCTTACAACTGAAATAATGTTTAATTTCTTTATTGCGGTGACTCATTTGTGCCCATCATTTATGTGCCATAGTTGGCAAGGTTTTACATGCTAATATAATTTGCATTAAAAATAGCTGAAAATGGTAATAGTCATTATAATGCCTATTTGACCAAGAACAAGTAATGGCTTGCGCTTAATCAGTTGTAAAAATTGGTAATTGTTGCACCCTCTTAATCTTTTTCTCTCTCAACCAGAATAATTACACCTCGTTAAAATCTGAATAAAACATCATTATCCTGTATCATTAGGAACCCTCAGCCTCCCTTGCATAGTAATTTGTACTCAGCCTGAGCAAATGAATGGCCCGTGAGAAATGTTATTTTAATTCCAATTAGCTCTCAAACCTTGGCAAGTATCCAACTCACAAAACAAAATAGCTTTTAATGTTATAGAAGGAGCATCCTCACAGCAAACTGAAGTGCAATTAGGGATTCCTTTAAATTCCACATCATAAATTGTTCCCCTATTAGCTATTTTAGATACTGTAATTTAACTAGTGTTTATTCACAGTCCCTAACAATTTATCACAATCAGGGCATTTTTAATGGAAAGACGATATGTGCTGCTTAGGATACATCAGGGCAAGAAAGGCAAAATAATGAGCATTACAATTAATGTGAAATATTAAAAAAGACACCCCATGTAAATGTCAAAAAGTCCATTGTAATGAAAATCTGAATGCTTTATTAATGATATAACTGTGTGGTGAACAGTGTGGTGCAAGCTTGTAATAAATGCATTTAATTCCTAAGTGACAAAAAACTATTTTGCAAAGTTTAATGAAGAGTACAATAAATGCCTTTTAAATAAAAAAAAATCTTCGCTGGTTTAAAAGTTAAGTACAGTAGAAGCTGGAACACACTGTTCTTAACCACTTCCTTACTGGGCACATATACCCCTTCCTGACCAGGTGAAATTTCAGCTTGTGGCACTGCATCACTTTAACTGACAATTGCGCGGTCGTGCGACGTGGCTTCCAAACAAAATTGGCGTCCTTTTTTCCCCACAAATAGAGCTTTCTTTTGGTGGTATTTGATTGCCTCTGCGGTTTTTATTTTTTGCGCTATAATCAAAAATAGAGCGACAATTTTGAAAAAAAAATATATATTTTTTACTTGTTGCTGTAATAAATAGCCCAATTTTTTTTAAAAAACATTTTTTTTCTCAGTCTAGGCGATACGTATTCTTCTACATATTGTTGGTAAAAAAAAAAAAAAATCGCAATAAGAGTCTGGTTTGCGCAAAAGTTATTGCGCTTACAAAATAGGGGACAGAATTATTATTATTTTTTATTATTTTTTTTTTAATACTGATCAGCATTTTTTTCGTGACTGCGACATTGTGGCGGAGACATCCGACACTTTTGACACATTTTTGGCACCATTCACATTTATACAGCGATCAGTGCTATAAATATGCACTAATTATTGTATAAATGTGACTGGCATTAAAGGGGTTAACACTAGGGGGTGAGAAAGGGGTTAATGTGTACCCTAAATTGTGTTCTAACTGTGGGGAGAGAGGGGGGTAACTGGGGGAGGTGACCGATGCTGTGTCCCTATGTACAAGGGACACAGATCAGTCTCCTCTCTCCCCTGACAGGACATGGATCTCTGTGTTTACACACAGAGATCCATGTCTTGTCCCTGCAGCCGCCGATCCCGAGTGCCTGGCGGACATCACGACCGCCAGGCATGCGCATCGGCATGTCAGTGATGCGACGGGCACGCGCGCGCCGCCGACGGCGGCGCTCGCGCGCCCCCCAGTGGCCTAGCAGAGTACAGGCCATAAAAACATGGCCTGTTAGAGATTCAGGACGTCCCTTCGGCCGTACAAAGTCGTGAATAGAATGATAACAATTTAGAACCTCTGTCTTTTTTTTTTCCCATAAAGATTTTATTGAGAGAAAAAATATTTTAACAGACATCTTAAAAACATCGACAGGAATAACAATAAGATATAGAGTCCAGGAGGCCTCAGTAACATATGAGATACAGTAACATATGACATAATCTTAATGAAGCCCAAACATCACTTCCAGCAAGTATAGGATCGTCATCAGTCTAAGTAAAAAGGAAACTATGGCCCAGATTCACAGAGCAATTACGCCTGTCTAACTGGTGTTAGACAGGAGTAATTTCAAATTTCGCGCGCCATATCACTAGTTTGAATCCTCAAACCATGATACGGCGGCTTCGGGCTTCGATCCGAGAGGCTTACGTCTTCGTAAGCCTTCGGATCTACGCTGCAATATTTTTGCGGCCGCTGGGAGGAGTCCGCGTCGTTTTCAGCGTCGGGATATGCAAATGAGTTTTTACGGCGATCCACGAAGATACGAGCGGTCTTCGCAATCGCTTTCGTCTATTTTTTTCTACGTACTGTTAGACCAGCTTTTTGCTGGTCTAACGGTGCGTAGCCCATGTTAAGTATGGCCGTCGTTCCCGTGTCGAATTTAAATTTTTTTTTTTTTTTTTACGTAACTCGTTCGGGAATAGGAATGTCCGTAAACGACGCTACTCAAAAAAAAATGACGTAACGACGTGATTTCGCGCAATGCACGGTGGGAAATTTCTTAACGGAGCTTAAGTTCGATCGCCGCGGGAACGCGCCTATTTTAAATGCTTCACGCCCCCTACTCGCGTAGATGGCTTGCGCCGAGAGAAATACACTACGCCGCCGTAGTTTACTGGACAAAATCTACCGGGATTCCACGTAGAGCCAGGTAAAATATGGTGGCGTAGTGTATTTCAGATACTCTACGCGAATCTAATTGTATGTGAATCTGGCCCTCAGTGCGCAACTATCACAGAAGGCTCAAGCTAACATGGGTATACTTCAGTGTTTCTAGATTCTCCAACCCACAGAAGGGGGTAGATATATACACGTACAAACAACCCCCAGAAAAATGGGATGAAGACTCAGGTCACCTGCTACAACAGATCTGGGCCTTTGGTTCACTTTCGCCTTAGTCTTAAAAGATCCGTTTCCTCCATCAGTGATGGACGGAGAGGTCCGCCAAGTGCAGACCCATCCGGCCATCTCGTAAAGATCACTACTATGAAGAAAAAAGGTAAAGAAGAAGAAAGAAGCAAGGGGGAGAGAGAAAGAAAAAAAAAAGGGGGGAGCAGAGGGGGGGGGAGAGAGGGGAAACTGAACTTGAATGCCCGAAGAGGAGGTGGGGATCCACCAGCTCCGTCCACTATGTTGGTAAAGAAAAAAGTCGACCTTATCATACAACAGATGCAAAGCTGGCTCACCTTGCACACTATTATTCATCACACCGGCTTGATAAGGTCATGGTAGGTAGCCGTATTCCGAAATGTAAAACAGTCTTCCCAGACATAGGAAAAGCTAGGGATTCTATCTTGTGCAGTATGTATCAGCTCCTCTATCACAGCAATATGGTTAATGTGTGCCACCCACTCTTTAAGAGACGGGGGTGTCGTGTCTCTCCAGTGAACGGGTAAGCACAGTCTGGCTGCGTTAATCATATGAATCGCCACAGATTTGCAATACCGTTTTTTGGGAATTTTTGAGAGAGGAAGAAGATACTGTGCTGGTGAAAACTCCAGAGGAAGCGATCATACTGCCGTCATCACGTCACGTACCCTCTGCCAAAATGTTTGGATTAGCGGGCAGTCCCACCAAATGTTGAGGAAAGTACCCGAGGCCTGTCCACATCTCCAGCACCGGTCCGACACAGTTGGACAGAATTTGTGGATCTGGTCCGGCGTCCTATACCACCGTGTTCTAATCTTGTACCCATTTTCCTGGGTGCTCACGTTTAGCGATCCTTTATGTATACACCAGAGGACTCGCTCCCAACTCTTGGCTTCGATTGATTTCTCCAACCGGGCCTCCCAAAAGGCCTGTTCCGCCTGCATAGAGGCATAAGGTTTCGTAAACATGGATGTATAAAGCACCAAGATCACATGCCTCTGAGGGGTCGGGCTAGAACACAGTGACTCAAACACTGTGGCCTGTTTTGAAAAGTCACCTCTGGTCTTGGGGTTATAAAGAAAGTGTTAAAAGATCCGTTTCCTCCATCTGGAGGTACGCCAGTGGGGGAAAGGTCTTGGTCAGGGACAATGTCGACACATCTCATAGAGTAAGAAATCTATCCCTGGAAAATAACTGTTTGACTAGCATGTCCGAATGTGGTCATAGTCTCGTCAGGTAGGAACCCTCTAGTCCAGGTTGGAAATCAGGGTTCCCCCTAAGGGGTGTTATGCCACAGGCCGTATTCGAAACTGCATGGGTTCCACAGGCTTTTGCGTATGCCAACAAGGTTGCCCCTACCAGGGGGTGCGATTGAGCACTAGACGTCCAGTGTTTCCTAGAGAACCAGGGCATTTTACAGAGGGCAGTTTCAGTAATAAAACTTTACAGATGGACCCATCCTTTATGGCGAGCGTGCACCTGCCAGTCTACTACACGTGTCAAATGGGTAGCCCAGTAATACCTCTGTATGTCCGGGAGGCCGATGCCCCCATTTAACTTTGGAAGCACCAGTTTTGCCCAACTAATTTGCAGCACTTTAGTCCCCCACAGGAACTTCATACACATCCTCTTATATGTCACAAAGAAAGAAGATGGCAAAGAGATCGGGAGTGTCTGCAATTTATACAGTTATCGGGGTAGGACCGTCATTTTCAAGATAGCATGCTTTCTAGAATCATGTCTTGCCGTATGGCCGCCAACTCACTCAAAAAATTATTGTCATATAGTTTTGATAACTTGCTCGGAAGCCTGATGCCCAGGTAGGTAATATCATCAGCTTTCCAACGAAAGGGAAAATTCTCCTGGCATAGGGCTACTAGCGACTCGGGCAGCGTCACATTCAGAGTAGTTAATTTTCAAATGGGAGATATTTCGGAACTGTTCAAGAATTTGCATCAGATTAGGCACGGAAATCAAGGGGGAAGAGAGAAAAAGCAAAATATCATCAGCAAATGCTGCAAGCTTATATTCCTGCTGCCGTATTCTAATGCCTTTTATGTCCAGGTGTGGCCGAATGCAGTGAAGGAGAGGTTCCAGCGTGAGAATATCCAGAATAGGGGAAACAGGGCAGCTCTGTTTATTCCATTGTGGATGGAGAAGGCCTCAGACAAGTGGCCATTGACCCAGACCCGGGCCTGTGGGCTTGCGTAAAGGGCTCCAATGTAAGCCCTCATCCTGGTCCCCAAGACCAAGGCCTCCAAGACCGAGCCCATATAGTCCCAGGCCACTCGATCAAAGGCCTTCTCCGCATCCATTGATAGGAAAAAACTTTCATGTTTGGAAGATGTGAGCCAATGATGTAAATTGAGAGTCTTGATTGTGTTGTCCCTGGCCTCCCTGCCAGGGACAAAGCCCACCTGGTCAAGACCCACCCATGCCGGGACACAGAAAGCCAACCGGGTCGCAAGAATTTTTGAGAAAATTTTGATGTCGACATTCAGGATATAATTCGCTACATCATCGGGGTCCTTATTGTCCTTGGGTATCACCGTAAAATATGCTAATAATAAAGTATTAGAAGAGCAAGGGGAATTCGAGAGAGAATTAAAAGCTCTAAGAAAACCCGGCGATAGAAGGTCTGAGAATCATTTATAATATTGTACTAAGAAGCCAACTGGCCCGGGCTTTTGCCAGGTTTCATGGCTTTCAGCGCTTCAGCCCATTCCTCTGAGGACAGCAGGGATTCCAAAGATTGCCTACAGTATCCTCCATGGCTAGTGCCTGCGGGCAGTGTGTGTGTAAAAAGACCCTTATCAAGTTAGCCCTCTCATCGGCTGGGCTCCTACTCTCTTTGCTCGCTTTAATGTTGTACAAGTTGCTATAGAACTCTTGGAACTGACGGGCAATGCAGTCAGTTTTGGTATGGATCTCCCCTTGCCTGTCCCTGATATGATGGACCGTAGAGACAAGAACCCTCTTCTGCGTGAATTTTGCTAGTAACCTACCCGACTTGTTTCCCTGCTCGTAAAACATTTTTTTGTGATAGCATAAATCGCTTTCATGCTTTTTTATACAATTCCTCTCGCAAGAGAGTTCTCGCTTCAGCTAAGTCAGACGCTACCACAATGGCCAGTGAACCTTTATGTTGTGCTTCCAGGTTGGCAATCCTATTCGCCAGGTTCTGAACAAGAGCCAAGTGCTCCCTCTTCCTCCTCGAACCATACACTTGTGCGCTTCCCAACGAGTCATGGGTGACACTTCTGGTGTGTTGTTAAAGTAATCCCTTATGACCTGCTTAAGAGTAGCCACATCAGCAAGATTAGTAAGCAGGAATGCATCCAACCTCCAAATCTTGGTGGATACCACCTTCTGTGGGAAACGCAGGGTCATAGTAGCTGGGTAATGATTAGACAAGACCATGTTTTCGATCGTTGCTTTGGTGAGGTACAGCAAATCCTTTTGGGATACGAAAATGTAATCCAACCTTGAATATCTTTGGTGTGGGGATGAAAAGAACGTGTAGTCTCTTCCACTGGGATTTCAGGATAGGATCCCCTTAGCTGTAACCTTCAGTATAGAAAGTGCCAAAGAGAAACCATTCCCCTGATCCAAGGTATTGTAACAAAAGTCGAACAACCAGCGAATCATGGGCGAGCATAACTCTTCACAAGGTATATCCCTTGGGACCCCAGACCCAGACATGGTCAGAGACCGGGTGCCGCACCCCGTGGCCCCCAAGATACACACCTCAACAGTCTCATAAGTCTAATCATGGAATCATGTAAGCATACACCAATCCCCATATCACATTGCTACCCTCCCTCATCATCCCCACTGGAACGTATAGTCAAGGACCACACAAATAGGACAACCACACAGTCACACCATCAGCGGGGGGAAAGGGGGGAGCAGAGACAAAAAAAGGTGGGGGGAGGAGGGGAACATGGTAGGGAAGGGAGGGAGTACAGAAAGGATGGGACATTAGGGAAAAAGGGGACGGGGAAGCAGGTGGTAGAGAGAATTTTTTTTTAGAAAGACAGGAGGGATATATGGAGCGGGAAGCAATGAATCTACATAAAATAGAGTGAGATACCATTTACGACAATAAGGTATTGAATAGTACAAGTCATCCGTCATGGACTAGAGGTAGCATCTACTAGAGTTCCAGTTGTGGCAAGCAGATTCCACAATCTAGCTGCAAGGCTAATAAACTACTTCTCCCGTATTGATCCTCAGAATCCTGTGATTAGCATATAACAACAGTCTTATATCAAAACAGGAAAAAAAAAAGAAAAAATCAAATCAGGATAGAAGGGTGCACCTCTGGGAGGTAAAGCTCACCTCCAAACCAGGATAATTCAATGTACCGAGATATGATAGCCAAGTCTCTCTCTTGCAGCAGAAAGTCTGGATCTGGGCTCACAAACCCCAGAGCACGGGGTATGTCCATCAGGTAGCTGTCAGGCACACATGAAAAAAAAGAAAAAAAAAGCCACAGTCCATGCCTGTATTACATGTAGAACTAGTCATATGTAGTGCAACGACCCATCGCTGGTCAAGTCTGGAATGACTGTGTGGGCATCAACGACAAACCCCGATCCCAGGGCAGCAGGGGGGGAGCAATCAAAACCAAAGAACAAGAGAACAATGAGAGGGTAGGTAAGGATCAACTTTCCAAACCATGTCCAATATTCCTAGTGCTCCATCAGTCGCATAACGGCGAAGCTCGAGGGCTGTCTTCCGTCTCCATGTCCCCCCGTACAGTGGGCGGGGAGGTATCGGAAAGGTCTACGTCGCCTCTGCCTATTCCGCTGGGACCGTGGGGTATCATCCGGCTGGGTGGGGATCCAAGGCTCAGGCTGAAAGAAAGTTCCATACCAGTCAGGAACACGAACCACAGGAATGCCCAAAGTGTCACAAAACTGGTGTAAATCCGCAGGAGTTCTCAGAGAAGCTGTTTGATTGACAACCGACGCCTGCAGACAAAACGGGAATTTCCATTTATACATAATTTGCCTATCACGTAGGATTTGTAAGAGAGGCGGCAAGTCCCGTCTGTGTTGTAAAGTGATGGCGGATAAGTCCTGGAACATTTGTATGCGCGCCCCTTCATATTCCAAATTAGCCTGGTTGCGCGTCAATCGCAGAATTTCCTCCTTCTGTATGAAATTCACTAGGCAACACACTGTGTCTCTAGGTGGGTCTGTTTCCCTACCCCTGGGCCGGAGTGCCCTGTGGCATCTCTCCATCTCCACCGGAGCATAATGCGGTCTGCCAAGCAAGGTGTTAAAGATCGCCCATACAGCATGTTGTAATTGCTGGGGCTCCTCCACTGATTCCGGGATCCCCCTGACACATAGATTGTGCCTGCGACCCCTGTTATCTAAATCCTCCAGGTGCCTGTGCATGTCAATGAGATACTGGGCATGGGAAGTGGAGGCTCTTTGCACCTGCTGAATGGCAGCTCCGTGTGTCATGGCGACTGACTCCATGTGTTCCATCCGAGTGGCCACTGCTCTGATCTCCCCCTTCAGGTCCGCGATTGCTGCGAACATGGTGGTTTTAATGTCCAGGGCCACTTGCTGCAAGTCAGCCATACAGAGAGGGGGCGGTGGATACCCGGTCATCATACCTTCATACCTTGTGGAGGTTGTGGTAGGCGCGGCTGAGGCGAGCTCCACACTAGAGCCCAAGGCTTGAGATGCAGCCTGCAAGTCCGCGGGCTAGGAGTGGAACATCGCCGGGATTGTCTTACTTAGCTGTGTGGAGGGATCCTGCTGTGACCGGGCGGCTGGCTGACTCCTCCCGGTAATTTTGTCTGCACACGAGTGAGGGAATCTGCTGATTACAAGCAAGTCTGAGGCTCTGGATGACGGAGCTCCTCCACTATGCTGCCATCTCGCTCCGGTGCCAGGCCACGCCCCCCTGTCTTTTGTAATTGGTATCTTTGTTCCCTCTGGAGAGATTCAACTGATGACCATTGTTTTTGGCATATAAAGTAACAGGAGGTGAGGGGAAATTTTCCTTGGAGATTTACTCCTATGCCTAGAGCACACAATTTGTTTTCCCGCGGGTCAAAAGACCAGCGGGAAAACCGAGGGGAAAAACCGAGAATCGGCTCGGTCCCTTTTCCCCTGTACACACAGCCGGTTTTCCTAGCCAAAGGAAAACGTGTCAGTTTTCCTGACGGGAAAACCGCTCGTGTGTACTAGGCATTACTTCTTGTTTTGTATTTTTGGTTAGGAAATTGTAGAACAACAAAATGACAGGGTTCTTATCAATTTCCTACAATATTTGGCTATACAAATGTGTTAGGCCGCGTACACACGGGGAGACATGTCTGCTGAAACATGTCCGACGAACCATTTCCAGCGGACATGTCTCCTCGGATTTTGGTCTGATGGCATGTACACACACCATCGGACGAAAATCCCCTCGGACTCAGGACGCGGTGACGTGGTGGTAACGTTGACGCCGCCACGTCACCACTCCAGGAAGTAAAATACTTCCACGCATGCGTTGAATCCATTCGACGCATGCGGGAGATTTATGTCCGCTGGTTAGGCGTACTAACCAGCGGACATGTCCGACAGACAGGTTTCCAGCGGACAAATTTAAAAGCATGCTTTGAAATTTGTCCGCTGGAAAAACCTGTCCGCTAGGTCGTACACACGATCGGATATGTCCGCTAAAACTGGTCTGCGGACCAGTTTCAGCGGACATGTTCGATCGTGTGTACGCAGCCTTAAAGGACATCCTGTATTTGTTAGAACCCTCTGTGCCATTTGCCTCTTTATTGACATTACTTCTCTTTTTCTTCAAGGGAAACTCTACCCAATGCTTCCATTGGCATCTCTCTCTCTCTCTTCACCCCACTGACACTCCGCTATGGGCTCTGATGAGACCGTCCCAGTTTTTTTTGGGTGTCATTCTTAAGATCTTTTTCTGAAATCTTAACGGGATCCCAGTGGTCTTTCTACCACACCTTCTACTCCCTTGCTTTGGAGTTCTGGGTTTTCCAGATTTACCAATACCTTTATGGTTACCCTTGGTGACCAAACCAGAGATTAACAACACATTATTCTGTTTATCATTAACACTCATGTTCAGCAATGGAGCACACGTCTCCTTGTTGCAGTTACAATACTGTCAACACCCCTTTTTCTAGTGTTTGTTATTACAGATTCTTCAGAGGTTATGCAAATAGACAAGTGGACATCATCCACAGGAACTTTTCAAGATACCAACACCCCTGTTGTCACTTTTCAGGCTGCTGTCCTAATGTTTGACATTCACCATAGTAACTTATTTTTAGATTGTAGTTCCAAACATTTTAACCACTTTAACCAATGCCTCTTTTTTGATAAACATTGTGTCAAGCAATTCCAATTTTGACCATCTTTATCTGGTACAACCAACTGTATCTTGGTCCAACTAGTGGTACACCACAGTACCATCTCTTTCAACCAATGAAGAGGTCCTCAAGTATATAACAGAAGTACGCCCCAGAGTTCAAGCATTTCCTTTAAGATGTCTGTCAAAAAAGGGGAACCCTGTATTCACACTCAAGATCTTCCTGTTACCGAGGATATAAAGAGACTCATTTACTAAAATTCTATAGGTTACTTTTCTTAAAGGGGACTCCCCTCAGCTGGAGGCAACCAATACAACAGCCTGGTGGTCCCCCAGAGTGCTGCCAGGTGTGTGACTCACTACCAAACTCTCAGGTTCAGAGTCAATGTGATGCTCCAGATCTTCACCAGGGACAACGTTAGTTTGATACATTAACTCTTTGGTAGGTCATGGACAAAATCTCTGCAGTGTGCTGTCCGTTAACATTACCCTTCCATCTTTTGCA
This sequence comes from Rana kukunoris, assembly GCA_029574335.1. Classification (NCBI taxonomy): domain Eukaryota; kingdom Metazoa; phylum Chordata; class Amphibia; order Anura; family Ranidae; genus Rana; species Rana kukunoris. The sequence goes on from CM056049.1 coordinate 294,888,334, forward strand.
TAGGATACTTTTTGCAGCAGCAAACACACCCTTGACTACAGTATGCTCTGCAGACCCTTCTTCTGGCACAGCAGAAATAATGTTTACCAGGGCAGCATCAAAAAATTATTCTGAGAAACCTCTGGCTTCAGCACACTGAGCTCCTTCCAGGTTTCTAGGAACATCTCTGCAGCTTTATACATTGTTATTAAGGGAAATGGCCTTAACCACTTAAAGACCCCTTCACGTTGATATACGTTGGCAGAAGGGCACAGCTGGGCACAGGCACATACCTGTACATCGCCTTTAAGAGCCCAGCCATGGGTCATGAGCGCGCCACCGGCGGCACACTCGCGATCTGGTCCTGTTCTCCGTGACCGTGCCCACGGGACCCGCGGACCTGATTGACACTGGTGTCCTGCAATCGGGTCACAGAGAGGAAGAGTAAACAAATCTTCAGCATTCTTCCTAGTGTGGCTGTCACTGATCGTCTCTTCCCTGTGTTAGGAAACGACGATCAGTGACATCTCACACACAGCCACACCCCCCCCACAGTAGTAGTCACTCCCTTAGGGCACACTTAACCCCTTCAGCGCCCCCTCCTGGTTAACCCCTTCACTGCCAGTGTCATTTTCACAGTAATCAGTGCATTTTTAGAGCACTTTTCGCTGTGAAAATGACAATGGTCCCAAAAATGTGTCAAAAGTGTCCAATGTGTCCGCCATACTGTCGCAGTCACGAAAAAATCACTGATCGCTGCCATTAGTAGTAAAAAAAATCGTAATAAAAATGCCATAAAACTATCCCCTATTTTGTAAACGCTATAAATTTTGCGCAAACCAATCAATAAACGCTTATTGCGATTTTTTTTACCAAAAATATGTAGAAGAATACTTATTGTCCTAAACGGAGGGAATTTTTTTATTTTTTTTATATCTTTTTTTGGGGATATTTTATTATAGCAGAAAGTTAAAAATATTGTTTTTTTTTCAAAATTGTCGCTTTATTTTTGTTTATAGCGCAAAAAAAAAAAAACGCAGAGGTGATCAAATACCACCAAAAGAAAGCTCTATTTGTGGGGAAAAAAAGGACGCCAATTTTGATTGGAAGCCATGTCTCACGACCCCGCGATTGTTAGTTAAAGCGGCGCAGTGCAAAAATCACAAAAAGGGGCCAGGTCCTTTACCTGCATAATGGTCTGGGTCTTAAGTGGTTAATGATCACTCCTGTCACATCTAGCTCAGCATTTGATTAACATAGGTGTTTTCCCAACAAGAGTAACTTTCCATTAACACTTTTTTCACCAGAAAACAAACATGCATCACAATTTTTAACTCTTTCAGGAGAACCTGCAGCAAGTTCTGCTGTTCTTGCATTGGGCAATTCTCCTATACAAGTACAGGTAGCACAAACAGCGCTAATGTGTAGTGGAGCCACACAAGTGAACTTAAACAAATAAACAATAGGTGACAAAAAATGAATAAATATAGAGACCCGTGATTGAAATGAGTCTAAAGGTTAAACAGTTCATAAAGTATCTGAAGAAATCTTCTGAATCTCTCCAAAGGGCAGTCCTCCACCACACCAGTGTAATGAAAACTCCCAATCAACAGTTAAAGATCAATCTAAAAGGTTTCTTCCCTTGCAACAAATGCATCTGTTGCCGTACGGTGAAAATCCACAATAAGGGCAAAACAGAAATTAGAGGATCTGATGACAGTATTTTTAAAGTGAAAGAATTCATAACTTTTAATTCATCATATGTGGTATACCTTCTATGGTGCCCTTGTGGGCTCCTATATGTTGGAAGAACTAAGAGATTATTAAGAATCCAGATCTCTGAACATCTGGCCAACATTAGGAAGGGTTACAAATATCACAGTGTGTCAGTTCACTTTAAAGAAAAACACAACAAAGATCCCTCTTTAGCCCAGTTTTGTGGTATTGACTGTGTTTATCACAATTGGAGGGGGTCCAATAGAGTGAGAGATCACAAAGAGAAACTCAATGGATCTTCCTTCTCAAATCCCTCTTTCCGCAAAGATTAAACATAGAGCTAGACCTGAACTGTTTCATCAATAATTCTTAATCCAGTCCTCTTTGGCCTTATGAATATAGATTAGGTTTGGGAACCTTTTGGGCCCACAGTCTATTCTCTTTGATTATACTATACACTGAGATGACTTAGTAAACCTTGATATATCGGGCTACAATTTTTAATATATATATATTGTTTTTTAACCTTTTTTGGGGTATTTACCATTCATCCAATTTATTTGTTTTATTGTTTTTAGCTCAATCTAGAAGAGCTTATAATCCGATTTATTGTTATGTTATTTATGCATTATTTATTAACATGAAGATATAAATTTACGCAGTTGTTTTTCACCAGTATTACAATACTGATTGGATTTAGCGATGTTTATACTCACTATTACTGTGTATATAAAAGTATGACTCTTATGTAATGTAATTCCAAGGCATTCATAAGGCTGATCAACACTGGTGACGCTTATGAGACAGAATTGTAGGAGTAGTGTATTTGCCTCATTAGCTTTCACACACTGTAGTTAATAATCACCTGTTGAGGGGAAATATGTTTTATATCTACAAACCATTCTGAGGTTGTTTTCCCTAGGCTTTCAGTATGTTAACCTGTGCTGAAGCCGAGAGCAGCGTCACTTCCGCCCTCACAGTGCGCGGTGCCGCACGCCCAGTCTGCCTATTGGTGGATGCAGCATGAATGGCCCACCTCATGTGATGAGACAGGGCTCCACCAATACTTAAGCCCTGTGATAGGATGCTAATACCAGCATAGACATCCGCCCTCACAGTGGTCAGAGCCTGACGTCACTTCCGCCCTCACGGGAGTAAGACGCGATTGGCCTAAGGGAAGTCTTGTACTCCCATTGGTTAATCACACAATGCGTGGCGCCGCACGCTTAGTCTGCTTATCTGCAGATATAGCGCGATTGGCTCCCCGTTTGTGAAGAGACAGGGCTTTATTATAATCAGTGCCTTATGACTGGGCGCTGATATCAGTGGAGACATTCGCCCTTACATTGCCCAGAGCCTGACGTCACTTCCGCCCTTATGGGAACACGGCGTGATTGGCCTGTTACATGAGGTGAGGCATGTGCTCCTATTGGTTGACACACTGCAGTTGAACATCTGATTGGATGGATCACGAACTGCAGGTGTCAAACATTAATTTCAGGTGTATTTCAGGATATATAAGAAGGACATTTACTAGCAGGTAGCCAATCCCATGAATAAGTCAAATCTATGACGAAACATGTCGGGGGCGTGGCTACACTAAAGATCTTTTGATCATTTGAGACCAACGTGAGATAACCTGCATGTGTTTTTCAATGCGAGTGACCAGCGTTTGAGGATACTATTTTCAACAAGAAGGAGGTGTTAAAGTGAAGGGGAAGCGGTGAGAAACACCTGGTTTATACTTAGGTCCGCCATGACCACAGTTTATCAGCTTGTGAATATCAAGGATGTTTGTTTGGAATTTATCACGGTTGTTTTTGGAGTTTGCTTTTGTGAGTGCAACCATTGGAGGTTCAGGTGGTGTGTCAATAAATTGTTTTTAGCAATATCACACTATTATACTTTTTTGTTTTTTTCACGTATGTGGATCTCACCTCTACATTTTTGGACATGAATCCTGAACACTGACTTGAGGATTGTATGACATGCTTGTTATGCCAAACACATGAGTGTAAGGCTACTAGTTCTGGTGAGTGGCCAATCGTATTGGTGGAGGAGTTTTCATTACACTGGTGTGGTGGAGGACTGCCCTTTGGAGAGATTCAGAAGATTTCTTCAGATACTTTAAGAACTGTTTAACCTTTAGACTCATTTCACTCATGGGTCTCTATATTTATTCATTTTTTGTCACCTATTGTTTATTTGTTTAAGTTCACTTGTGTGGCTCCACTACACATTAGCGCTGTTTGTGCTACCTGTACTTGATTTCACAATTAAGTTCACTAGACATTTTTTTCACTATTATCTTTATTTAATACAGCAGCTGCGAACATTCTTGTATTTATTCACTTACTCCTTAGCGCAGCGGCAGTAACCATTAGGGCGCATTTATTTTGGTTACTACCTGTTTTTCAATTCTCTTATACAGCCACTGGGTAAGACTGCAGGAGGCTTCACAACTTTGTTCCTGCCCCCTGCAAGCCAACAAGGATTTTTACCACTGTTGCCAGGGGTGATAGCAAACATTTCCCCAGCAAGTTTCCCCTCCTGGTGACTCATGCTGGCAGCAACCCACAGGCCTCTCATTTGGGACACCTCTCTACTGCAGCTATTCCTTCCTGTTGACACACCTTCTTTGTTTGCCAGGAGAACAGCATCCTCCCAGCTGAGTCTCTTGCAGATGGGCTGAATCTTTAATTCATCAAGCCACTCTTCCTTGCCATGAACCTTAGCAAGGAACATCTTTGTCATGATAAGCAGACCTGACCTCACTGGCATTGTCAGGAGCAACAGCCTGTCTCTTCAATATCATGGCAGCCACCAGCTCTCTCCCAGTACTGAGAGCTTACTTGCCTTCCTCCACAGCTGCGGTTACTGTGCCCAACAGGTGTCGGTACCATTCCACAGCTGACTCAAAAGATGGTGGATTCTTTGGCCTGGCCACATATAGGACTCGCAGATGTGAAGACATCCAGCCATCTCTTATACCAGCACTGTTCTTTTTCTTTGAATGCTCCATCCGTGTAGACACAATTACAAAAATAATTTGTACAGCCCCTACAAAAATATGATTTTGGCTTCTCTTGCGGGTACACTACCTGCCACTTACCATGCAATTTTAAAGGGCTCTTTAGCACAGAGAACTGACAGTTCCTGGCATGAACTCACAGTATGGCATGCAAGGATCAGGAAAATGACACTCCAGCCTACTTTTATTTACAGAAATACAAGTTAAAAAAAATCTTCACTTCCAACACAAAGGAATGTAAAATACTTTAAGCCTCCTAGCTCTATCCTGCAGTGCCATTGCTCAATGCTCAGGTCCCAGGCCCTGACTTGTTGTCTGTTTCCTCATACAAACCCACTGTGCAACTTTTACATCTTTCTCTCAGTTCATTCAGCACTCTCCACTCTCTCTGCACTCTCGCAGATCCCTGCTGCACTGGCCCACTACCTGGCCTGAGCAGGAAACCTCCTGTCTTATAAATGGAGCCTTAAACTATTGCTATGCCCTTGATTGTAATGGGTTTGTACATCTGCAGTTTGCTCAGGGCCAGATTAACATATGGGCTATTGGAGCTGCAGCTCCAAGAACCTACCTTAATTATAGGCCCAACAGGGGCAGACTGACCATTTGGGCACACAGGCACTACCCAAAGTCCCAGAACCAGTAGGGGGGCCCAATAGGAGGCTGCTGGTACCTCATGCAGTGGGGAGAATCAGACAGACAGGGGTAATTGGGGTGGTGGGGGGAAATTACAAGCAACAATCTCACTTTATAGTTGTCCATGAAGCAGCTGAAAGCTGATTCTCCTCCTCTCCTGACTGTACCTTTAAGCTGCTTCATTGAGAGCCATAGGGGGAGATTGTTGTGTGTAATTGCCCCCTGCTGTACTGATCACCCTCGACTGTCCATCAGATTCACCCTGCTCTCTGGGCCCACCTGTGTGCCCCGCAGCGCTGCCAGCTTCCCCCTCTCCCACCGACTGCTGTGAGGAGCATATCAGGATGAAGAACGGGAAGGGGCTGGTAAATATTTCATTTACTGGCATCTTCCTTGTCTGAATGATTATTTCATGGTTGGTACAGATGTCTGTGTTTACTTTGCTTCAGTTTATGAATGGACAGGAGCCTCTGTCTCCTGTTTATGCGTCTGCAGTGCACACAGAGAAAGGAACTGGGTAATGTTTCCTCAGTCCCTTTCTTTGTCTAAAAAGTGACTTTATGGGTCTGTTTAGACCAATGATATTTCACCAAAGCCACCCAACTGTTATTTTTTTAAATAAATATAAAAAAATGTACTTGTAAAAAATATTAAAAAAGAAAGATGTAAAAAATAATAATACATTAAATATTAGAAATAAAAGAACTACTGACACCATCCACTGCTTTATAGACAATGTCCACTGCCATAGTGATACCATTCACTGCCCCCTTCCCCCCCAAAGCTTTGTAAAAAAAAAAAAAAAAAAAAAAATTATAATAAAAATAAAAAATCACCCCACAGAAAAGAGCACTGTGAAAACTAATGTAAAAAATAAAAGGTTGCAACAAATAATAAAAAAAATGTAAAAAAAATATATTTAAAATGTTCTCTTACACATACAGTGCAAATAAGCAGTTTATTTACAAAATGTAATTTGTTTTAACATAAAAATTTTGTGTTTTAATTGTATTTATTTTCATATAAAGGCTCACCAAAATCCTTAGCACCAGGCCTCTGATTCTCTTAATCTGACCCTGCTTGTCTCTGCTAAGACCTGAAGACAGGGTTGAGCTACATCCCTTCAAAGCCGCTTTGAAGCTTTTAAATTCCAAAACCCAACCCAGAAATTAAAAAATACCAATTTTCACCTAGATCAGCCATTCTGGAGCCCCTCGGTCTGTATTCATGAGAACCCCGAGTGTCTTTTCCCCTTTTTCACAGTGGCAAGGCTCAGCATTGTCACAAACTATATAGAAAAGTATCTCTACACAGATGTGTCAGCTTTCCCTAGCCCGCTGTAGCACATACCAACAATACGGCCACTATAAACCCTTTTGGCAGTGTGGTTTAAAAACATTTTTTTTTTATAATATTGTCTCTCAGAGACCTCAGGGACCTATCTGATTAGGAACAATGGTTCAGTGCATTATGGGTTCAAGTGTGCATTTTCACCCATTTATTCAAGTTTCACTCTGAATGCTTAGCCGAGTAACAGTGAGATTCACCTCAAACCCAAGGTGGCACTGAACCTCATCCCTAATTCTAACATTGTTACATGGACTTTTAACTGCCCGCTGCTTATATAGGTCCTAAATTGATTGATGTAGGCATGGTTTTGGCCTGGCCTTTCTGTCACAGTTAGAGACAACACTCAATATGCCATTTTAGTCAAAAACTGTATGAACTAGTACAAGGGTACCACCTTCTTTTCCTCCTCTATCCTTCCTCCTTCTATCAAATATACTAGCAAAAGTGTGCACATTTTTTGAGTGGCATGAAATTCAAAATATAATCTAATATAATTTATATATAGAGAGAGAAAAACAATCCTGTGTAAAAAATTAAATAAAATGTAAAAAGTGAAAAAAGTGCCAAGATCAAGGTTAAAACTAGGTCAGTGCCAGGGACAGTGTTTGGGTCAATAAGGGCAAAAGCCCCAGTGGCGTCAGAGGGGGCGGGGTCACCCATTTACATCACCGGGTGGCCCCCGCCCTCAGCTATGTAACAGCTGTCAAAGCAAGAGAGTCAGTGGGAGCCTTCTATGAGGATGGAACTGTTGAAGCTTTTTTTGAGGGGATGGAATCTCGGGGGCCCCTTGTCAAAGGGGTTTCCAAATTCTGATAAGCCCCCTGCCCGCAGACCTCCACAACCACGGGGCAAGGGTTTTGGGGATGAGGCCCTTGTCCCCTTCAACATGGGGGCAAGGTGCTTTGGGATGAGGGCGCAGAGCCCCCCTGCCCCAAAGCACCCATCCCCCTATGTGGCCTGGTGTGGTTCAGGAGGGGGGAACTCTCTCGTCCCACTCTCTTCCTACGGCCTGCCAGGTTGCGTGCTCGAAAAAGGGTCGGGTATGGTTTTTTTTGGGGCCCCTACACCATTTTTTTATTTTGGCACAGGGTGCCCCTTAAAATCCATACTAGACCTAAAGGGTCTGGTAAGGATTTTGGGGGGACCCCTACGCCATTTGTTTTTAAATTTTGGTTTGGGGGAACCAATGCTGTTTTTTCAATGAGTTTTATGTGTATTGCCAGGACCCGACAATTCATTACAGCTGCGAGTAGTTTTGAATTACTTTTTATCTTTTAGAAATGTCATTTTGCTGTGGTAATGTTTTAATCACTGAAAAGATGTGCCACTTTACAGGCATACTATAGACATTTTCATTTTCATTGTTTCACTTTAAGCATTATTAAAATCACTGCTCCTGAAAAAACTTTAGTTTTTAAAACTTTTTTTGCATTGATACATGTCCCCTTGGGAAGGACCCAGGTCCCCAAACACTTTTTGTGCCAATAACTTGCATATAAGTCTTTAAAATTATAACTTTTGGTTTTTCATGTTAGTGTTCCATAGACTTTAACGGGGTTTGTGGCTTTTGAATTTGTGCCGAACTCTGCATATTGTTCGCTGTTGTGTAAGAAAGAAAAATCCGTGCTAACCCTGCTAATCAGGTACTGATGATGGTATAAAAACCACCTGTGGATATATAAATGTGAACAAATAAATTGGTGATATATCAAAAATTGGTGCTGCACGTGGGAAAAAAAGCCTGAATATGAGGCTCAACAAACAAGAAACAACATTAACCAATTAGTGCGCAACCTGTATGTGAAAAAAAAATATAAATGTATAAATGAAATAAATGACAAAAGTCCAAATAAGCAATCAACTATTGAATTGGTGCATATATGGGTGAAAGAACATAGAGTCCCATAGGAGTTTCCTAATGCTTGGTAATCCTCCTTTGTGACACTCTAACACTTGAATCGGTCCGGACAGCAAACTAAATTCCTTCTACTAGTACATGAATGGCCGCTTACCAGATCCAAAGAAGGTAAAGGCACCGTACGAATCTCTCGCTGGCCGGGTCGGGACGCTCACACTGGCTCCTCGTCTCCCTCAGCTGATTGTAAGGATCGTGAGATCTCCACACGGGTTAGTTGGTGATTTGGATCCGTATTCAAAAATAGTATTGGGGGAAAGAAAGGAAAGGCTTCATAGTGTATTGTTGTATTAAAAAGCACTTTTATTCCACTCGATTGAAATAAATCACTGACATCCATAAAACCATCCTTAATCAACAAGGTAAAGGATTCCGGTAAAAAAGTAAAAAACCAGCGTTGATGACACCCGGTCAACTGGAGGTGTGGTGACGTCAGCTCCTGATGCTCCAACCGACGTAACGTTTCTCCCTATTGGGCTTCTACTGGGAAAGGAGGCATAGAAGCAAACGTCACACACCACACATAAATATACTCATCGGCAGGTGAGTGACACCTGATGCACAGTAATCATTACAGAGCCGTGCACACCAGGGTCATTTGTATATACTAGGCATTACAAGGAATACTAGCGTAACAATCAACTACAAAACATACAATAATTAAAACCTAAATGTCTATACTATATATACTATAACTGCTCCTGAACTCTCTTCTATGTTATCTTATCAGTACATGTACACAGGGTCGTTTACAGTCGTTTCTAGGCAGTTGAGTTTAGAGGCTCTTTCTGGAACCCCAAAAATGCATTCAGAAGCTGTGTTTAGAGGCATTTCAAGCAACAAACTTGGCTAAACACAGCTAAACGCGATAACTCACATTTAGCAGCTTTTCGTTTACAGACATTTTTCATTTTACCCCAAAAAAAAAGGATTTTTAATAAACAGCTTACCTGTAAAATCCTTTTCTTGAAGTACATCACGGGACACAGAGCACATAGCCATTACACTTGGGTTATATGGGTACCTTCAGGTGTGGACACTGGTGTAATCAATTTCACAGGAAGTTTCCTCCCTATATAACCCCCTCCCACTGGGAGTGCTTCAGTTTTGTAGCAAGCAATTCTCCCGAGGTTACACAATGTTCCCCAAAAGAGGGGTGGGAGCTCTGTGTCCCGTGATGTACTTCAAGAAAAGGATTTTACAGGTAAGCTGTTTATTAAAAATCCTTTTTTCTTTATCGTACATCACGGGACACAGAGCGCATAGCCATTACACTTGGGATGTCCTAAAGCAATGCTCTATGAAGGGAGGGAGACCGTAAGGCCAAGAATAGCCAAATAAAAACATTGTCAGGAGAAAAAATAGCTCCACCAACAGAAAAACAAGGGGGCGTGAACCGGGCCAGAGGATTCTATACTGCTGCCCGTAGGACCGCCTGCCCAAAAGCTGCATCCGTACCCTTTGCAACGTCCAACTTATAAAATTTAGTAAACGTATGTACGGAAGACCAGGTTGCCGCCTTGCAAACCTGTGCCATAGAGATCTGATGGTGTGCCGCCCAGGAGGCACTCATGGCCCTCGTAGAATGGGCTTTAACTGATAAGGGAGGTGGAACGCGCTTCAGACCATATGCCTGAAAAATCAGCTGCTTAATCCACCTAGCCAAGGAAGACTTGGCAGCCGGCTGACCCTTCTTGGGGCCATCCGGAAGAACAAAAAGCACATCTGTTTTCCGAATCTTCTCTGTAGCCTTGAGATAGACCCTCATGGCTCGAACCACGTCCAAAGTATGAAGCAGTCTTTCCTCTCTGGACTGGGGAGTAGGAAAGAAGGATGGTAGGACTAGGTCCTGATTCAAGTGAAAACTGGATATGACCTTAGGAAGGAAAGAAGGTTGAGGCCGCAGAACCACTCTGTCCTTATGCAGAATAAGGTATGGCTCCCTGCATGACAAGGCTGCCAGCTCGGAAACCCTTCTGGCTGAAGCCATAGCCACCAAGAAAACCAACTTTCGGGTTAGTAGCACAAGAGGGATTTCTGTCAGAGGTTCAAACGGCTGCCTTTGTAAAGCTGACAAGACCAGATTTAAATTCCAGGGGCAGAGGGGAGCTCTAATAGGGGGATTCACATGCAAGACCCCCTGCAAGAAGGTTTTCATAAGCGAATGGGTGGCCAAGGGTCTTTGAAACCATATTGATAAAGCCGACACCTGCCCCTTTAGAGTACTAAGAGCCAACCCTTTGTCAACGCCAACCTGGAGGAATCGCAAGATCCTGTCAATAAAAAACTTTCGAGGATGCCATTTTTGAGACTCGCACCACTCCACATAGGTTCTCCAGACTCTGTAATAAATATTTCTGGAGACCGGCTTCCTAGCCTGAATCAACGTAGATATGACCTGATCTGAGAGGCCTCTGCCCTTAAGAATTAGGGATTCAGCAGCCGCCAAGCCGTCAAATTTAGCTGCTGTGAAGCAGGATGGCAGATTGGGCCCTGAGACAGCAGATCTGGGCGCAGGGGGAGCGGCCACGGCGCCCCGACTGACATCTTCACGATGAGTGCGTACCAAGCCCTCCTGGGCCAGGCTGGGGCCACCAGGATCACAGGCCTGCGCTCCACCCGGATCCTCCGTAGAAGGCGGGGAATCATCTGCAGTGGAGGGAACGCATACAGAAGAGAAAACTGGTGCCAAGGGCAAACCAAGGCATCGGTCCCGTAGGCCGAGGGATCCCTGGCTCGGGATATGAATTTGTCCAACTTTTTGTTGGATCTCGTTGCCATAATGTCCACATCTGGGACTCCAAATCTTTGGCAAATCTCTTGGAATACCTGGGGGTGAAGAGACCACTCCCCCGGGAGCAACTGTTGACGTTTTAAAAAATCTGCTTGAGAATTGTCTATCCCTGGGATGAACACCGCCGAGATGCAGGGTACATGGGCTTCGGCCCATGAGAAAATCAGATTTACTTCTCTTTGGGCTGCTGGGCTCTTCGTGCCCCCCTGGTGGTTTATGTATGCCACCGCAGTGGCGTTGTTGGACTGTATCCTTACTGGCAGACCCTGAAGGGGAGAGTCGAGGCGATCAGGGCCAGCCGAGCAGCTCTGATCTCCAAGATATTGATGGGAAGCAGTTTTTCTGCCTCCGACCACTGCCCTTGCTGGGTCTGTTCTTCTAGAACTGCCCCCCAACCTGACAGGCTGGCATCCGTGGATACTATCTTCCACGTGATGGGGCAAAAGGATTTCCCTTTTGACAAATTTTGAGAGACCAGCCACCAAGACAGGCTGCGCCGGACCTTCGGGGAGAGCACTAACGGACGATCTAACGCCTGAATGGACTTGTTCCAAGCAGAGAGAATGGCTGCCTGAAGATATCTGGTATGGATCTGGGCGTAGGGTACAGCCTTGAAGGCGGCCACCATCTTCCCCAGCAGTCGCATACATAGGCGAATAGTCGGCCTCTTCTTGCCTAAGATCACTTGAACTGCTTGAGTTATTGATCTGACCTTTGCTTGAGGTAAAAATATCCTCTGGCAGTCTGTATCTAGGCGAAGGCCTAGATATTCCAACTGCTTTGTGGGTTTCAATACCGATTTTTCTAGGTTTACAATCCACCCGAATTCCTCTAGATGCTGAACTGTGCGACCTACTGCCTGATTGAGGTTGGAAGCTGAGCTGTCGATAACCAGAAGATCGTCCAAGTATGCCAAGACTAAAATGCCTTCTGTCCTTAGGACGGCTAGCACCGGGGCTAACACCTTTGTGAATACCCGCGGAGCTGTTGCCAACCCGAAAGGGAGGGCTACGAACTGGTAATGACGGTGATCTATCATAAAACGAAGAAACCTGTGATGTGCCGGGTAGATCGGCACGTGCAGATACGCATCTTTTATGTCTATAGATGCTAGAAAGTCGTCTTGATGTAGGCTGGCTGCCACCGAACGTATGGACTCCATACGAAAGGTCTGAATCTCTAGAAAGCGATTTAAGCGTTTGAGGTCTAAGATAGGCCTGACGTCGCCATTGGGCTTTGGTATTATGAAAAGGTTGGAGTAGAATCCCAGACCCCATTCCTGGGTTGGTACTTCTACAATTACTCCTTGGAGCAAGAGACGATCCAATGCTTTTACAAGAGAGGCCCTCTTTAATGGGTCGCTTGGAAGACTTGACCCCTGAAAATGAGGAGGGGGGACTTCCCGAAACTCTAGCTTGTAGCCCGTGGTTACCACGGATCTTACCCAAGAGTCGGGAATTCTGGCCTTCCACACTTCGGAGAAAAACCGAAGCCTTCCCCCCACCCAAGAGAGTGGGGGCGCCCCTTCATGAATCTGACTTGAGGACTGGTTTAACCGGCTTGCGAGACCATGGCCTCTTGCCTGTCGTGGCTTGTCCTTGTGGGCGGCTATTAAATGCTGAACGCCCGGGAGGCCGTCGATACTGACGGGAAGTTGAAGGGGCCGAGCCTGCGAAGGCCTGTCGCTTAAATGCGGGCCCACGCAATCTTTTCTTGATAGGCAAGAAAGAACTTTTACCACTTGATATGGTCTGGATATATTTATCTAGGTCTTCACCGAATAGTCTCCCACCATGAAAGGGAAATCCTGCTAAAAGCTTTTTGCAGGGTGCCTCTGCTGACCAGTTTTTTAGCCACAAAAGGCGACGCATATGAACCAACAGCAGAGATAAACGGGACGCCTGTTGAATGGAGTCCTTAATAGCATCTACTGCAAAGCAGAGAGCTCTTGGGAGGTCAGCCAATTCACGAGCTTGCTGAGCCGGTATGTCCCTTAATATCTGTTTAGTCTGATCCTTTAAAGCCTGACAAACGCCAATGGCTGCCACTGCTGGATGAACCACGGCACCTACTGTGGTAAAAGAAGCCTTCAGTAGGGTCTCCAATTTTTTGTCGACTGGATCTTTAAACACCTGGACATTTTCAACCGGACAGGTCAGGGATTTATTTACGCAGGAAATGGCTGCGTCCACGGTAGGGAGTGCCCATTTCTTTGCAAATTCTTCTTCCATAGGATAGAGAATGGTGAACCTTTTAGGAGGGATAAAAATCCTATCAGGTCGAGCCCAATCCTGAAAAATCACGCTCTCCAGAAGGGGGTGAACCGGGAAAGACGCACCACTCAATGGTGCCTTCAAGGAACCTAAAGAGGATACCGCGGGGGCTAATTGACACTGGAAGTTTAAAAGCAGTGCGAACCATATCCGTCAGAGACTGGATCCACAGACTCTCTGCTTGAGAAGCCGAAAAAATTTCATCTATAGTGGAATCTTCAATGTCTGACCCGTCAGGACTCAGGTCCGCTTGATCCCCCTGTGGGTCCAATTTCTCCGAAGAGAGGACCTCTGCATCCAAACACACCGTTCTAGGTGACGGGGATCTAGCCCGTTTGCCACCCGGCAAAGAGCGGGCAATTAAAGCAGTTAACCTTTTCTCTAGCCCACCCAGGGTGGATTCTAGCATTTCTTCCGTAACATAAACGGGAATGGGTTGATTGGGGGCCGCCTCTGCCCCTAGCACCCTCAATGGCTCCTGCACGATGCTGTTCGGTGTTCTATCTGGTGAGGGTGGGACCACTGGAGCCTGGCCCAAATCCTCTGACCCCGATGGAGACCCCTTTACTTTTTTGGCACCTTTTGCAGCCTTAGCTGGTCCTGATCCCTTGGGAGCCATTGCACAACCTTGAGACACCCCTACAGCCAACACCCAACTGTTGTAGCTAGAAGTGAAACATTAATAAGGACAGGCTATGGTAACATTTTTTTTTTTTTTTTTTTTTAATTTTCATACGCCTGAGAAGGCGGCAATACCGAGGAAAGTCCTGTGAGTATTGCCACACCAATGCCCGTTAGCTGGAGTCCAAGGTTGCACCGACTCAGATACTGCCAGATCTAAGGCTGAGTCCCTTTAAGAAAAAAATCTATTTTTTTATTTTTTTTCTGGTCAGTGTGGACTAAGTCCAGACCTGAAGATCCACAAACCACCACTGGGTGTCACTGTTAGCCAGAAATGGCTCAGCTGCGCGCTCTGTGTCCTCACTCTCCACTGCTCTCAGGAGGGAATGACCAGCCAGGAAATGCTTTTTTGCTTTATCTGAGACCTGACGCTGCTGGCCCGCCCCCCCCCCACGCACGCTGACGCTGTAAAAGGCGGCGCGCACTCGCGCGCGCGCGCCCCCGCCCCCCCCCACGCTGAAACCAACATGGAGGAAGCAGAGAGCAGAGGAGAAGCCTGGACCAGCGCTAGTAACACAGACACCCGGTAAGCCACTAATCTTTGTAGTGCACACATAGAGGAAGCTGTCCCCCTAGGCTTCCTAGGAAACAGGAGTTTTGTCAGCACTTCCTCTCTATACACGTGGGGCTGCAGTATCATGCTAACAGGCAAATCTGGGGGGAGTAGCAAAATACATATCTTTAAAAGCATATATATATCTACATGTTATCTGGGTAAACATTAGTACATCCCATCCTGCCTCAAAAGACATAGTGGAGATAGTGGCTGATGCACAAGCATACCATTAGCCAACCCAGAACCCCCAGGGGGATACCTACTGTCGAACCAAGTCCCGCAGGTTCCCTCTTACCTGCTCCACGCCGCAGGGTATTGCAACATGCAAGAGGCCCAGCCTTCCCCCATCTCCGTGGGTATTGTCTTGGACCTTCAGGGACCGGGGTCCTGTGTTAAGGAACCCACACCCCTGGACCTATATAGCATCCTGGCATCAGTAGCGTTTAGTTCTTGGAAGAGACTAAGGCACTGGAGCCCAGAATCCAGCCCTCCAAGGAGAGGCATTATAGGCAAAACCCCACTCCAGCAGGGGGCCCGGGTACCGTACACCTTGGCTTTGAAGCACTTCGGACGGATCCGGCTAGCTATCCTGGGTCCCGAGATCTCCGAGGGACAGCTAGACGTGACCAACACCTAAGACACTGGCGAAAAAACTGAAGCACTCCCAGTGGGAGGGGGTTATATAGGGAGGAAACTTCCTGTGAAATTGATTACACCAGTGTCCACACCTGAAGGTACCCATATAACCCAAGTGTAATGGCTATGCGCTCTGTGTCCCGTGATGTACGATAAAGAAAATGCTTCTAGATGCAAATGCAATTAAACGCGGCTAAACGGACACTTTTAGATGTCAGTTTCTAGCTGTCAAGTTAAATTGTTCAGGAGAGATTGAACAATGTCCCGTGTACATAAAGCCTAAGTTGTCATTGCCTATTTGTGGGAAAAAAAGGACATACATTTTATTGGGGTACAGTGTAGCACGGCAGCACAATTGTCAGTTAAATTAACGCAGTGCCGTATTGCAAAAAAAGGCCTAGTCATGAAGGGTGAGTAAATCTAATGGAAGGGGTTTAAGTCTACACTATTTTTTTTTCCTAGAAAATTGTTCTATACCATTGCCAACGCCATTTCCTCATTCATATGGTCCAATTTTCAACATGTATTTCTAGAATGGCACTGCAAACACTGCACTTTCACTAGGGAGAAAGGGGCCAGGCAGTTACAGGTATAAAATAAGGCCACGTACACACGATCAGTCCAAACTGATGAAAACAGACTGAAGTCTAGTTTTATCGGTCCAAACCGACCATGTGTATGGCCCATCAGTCTGTTGTCCTTCAGTCCAAAGTTTTAAAACTTGCTTTGAAATCGGACTGATGGACGCCTGACCATCGGTCTAAACCGATCTTTAGTATGCAAAAGCATCGGTTCAAAAACCTGCGCATGCTCAGAATCAAGTCGACACATGCTTGGAAGCATTGAACTTAGTTTTTTCCAGCACGCCGTTGTGTTTTACGTCACCGCGTTCTGAACTTCAGTCCGTTTTCATCAGTTTGGACTGATCGTGTGTAGAGGGCCTAATGCCGCGTACACACGGTCGTTTTTTGTGATGAAAAAAACAACGTTTTAAAAAAGTCATTTAAAATGATCATGTGTGGGCAAAACGTTGTTTTATGTCTTCAAAAAAAAACGAGCAAAAAAAAAAATTGCTTGAACATGCTTGAATTTTTTATGTCGTTTTTCTGAATGTCGTTTTTTGTGTCATAAAAAATGATCATGTGTGGGCAAAACGACGTTTAAAATGACATTTTTAAACCCGTGCATGCTCAGAAGCAAATTATGAGACGGGAGCTTGAATGGAACAGAGTGCCGTCGAAAGTGTCTTACATAACCGCGCTTTGCAAGAGCATTTTCAGAAAACGATGGTGTGTAGGCAACATCGTTTTTTAATGAGAAAAAACTACGGTTTTTACAAGACAAAAAACGACCGTGTGTACGCGGCATAAGAAGTGCTGAAGTGCTGAAGTGAAGAATACTAGTAGAAGCCTCCTTAATCATCCTCTATATATAAGTTACTATTGACAGATCATTATCTCTAACTCCTTTTTTTCCTATATGATTTTTTATTATATATATTGCTATTTATACAATTTACATGATAATATATTTTAAAAACAAAATCTGTATATTGTATATGTTGGTCCCACAATATATCCTATCAGAAGACCTTTTCATGAACAAGAACTGAATGATTTTTAGCCACATATAGTTATTTATTTTTAAATATTATTATGTAGGAGATTTCTTATTATTTAGTTCACACAGACTATGGCCCCAACTGGGGTATATATATATTTACTAGTATTATAATCCGCATAACCTTTTGGAGGGGGGGCGGGGTGCTTATATATTATTTTCCATGCAGCTGCTATAGTTGGGTGTTTAATAATTGGCCAATTTTTTTTTTCTAGCTAGACAGTCGGTTTTTGTACGTTCTAGGTGTTCAATAAAATTATTTATCTTTAAGGCCGCGTACACACGATCAAATCTATCTGCTGGAAACAGTCTGCCAGACCGTTTCAGCAGACAAATTCGATCGTGTGTACGGGCGGACAGACAGATTTTGCCAGCAGACAGATTTTAAAGCATGCTTTAAAATCTGTCTGCTGGGAACTCGTCCGTCCGACATGTCTGCTGGTTAGCGTACTAACCAGCATACATGCCCGCACATGCGTCAAATGGATTCGGCGCATGCGCGGGAGTGTTTAACTTCCTGGTGCGGTGACGTGGCGGCGTCAACATCACCGCCACGTCACTGCGCTGTCTGCCGGCGGGGATTTTGGTTTGATCGTTTGTACAGCGATCAAACCAAAATAGCCCAGCAGACAAATCCGAACAAATCGGTCTGTCAGACCGATTTGAACGGATTTATTTGGTCGTGTGTACGCGGCCTGACAGTTAGAGGCTATTTGCTGGGTCTCTAACATATTACACATCCACTCAGGGATACATTAGACATTTATACATTGAGGTTGAGCTTTATGCAGCGTACACATGATAGGTTAAACCGATGAGAATGGTCTGATGGACCATTTTCATCGGTCAAAACTGATCGTGTGTGGGCGCCATCAGTTTTTTAATCATCGGTTAAAAAAAAGCCAACCTGCTTTAAATTTAACCGATGGATTCCTAACCGATAGGTTAAAACCAATCGTTAGTAGGCACGAACCATCGGTTAAAAATCAATGCATGCTCAGAATCAAGTCGACGCATGCTTGGAAGCATTGAACTTTATTTTTTTCAGCACCTCGTTATGTTTTACGTCACCGCGTTCTGACACAAACATTTTTTTAAACCGATGGTGTGAGGGCGCGACGGACCATCAATCAGCTTCAGCGGTTAACCGATGAAAACGGTCTATCAGACCATTCTCATCGGATGGACTGATCGTGTGTACGCGGCATTAGTCTGGTTTTTGTATATTTTTCTTCTATCATAAAGTCAGTATTTTGTGTAGTTGTACAGCTTGCCTATTACAAAATATATGTATTAACGAAAAATGCTTATATATTTCAGAAGATAAAAGTGTTTCAGCATCTCTGTTATCTATTACCGTATTCTAAGTGCTGTTATAGTAGTAAAGCTATTGTGAAAGCACACACAGAAAGCCTGAGCATTTTGCAGCAGAGGATTAGAAATCTTACCTTTCTGTCATCTAGTGGCCTTTCTGCAAAATGCAGCTACAATTCCAAATCCACACTATTTCAACAGTTATTGGGAAAGCATTTTTATTCATGCTGCTTATGATAAAATATGTAGTAATGAGGTGTTTAGAAATATAAATGCTGTATGTTTACCAACTGCAGCATTTTTCATGTCCATATTTAACACATTTGTTTTACATTAAACTAGCAAACATTCTCTATACATGTTTAAAATTATGGGACATCATGTAATCAATAAAGTTAATATGTGCCAGAGGCATTTCTGCATTGTGGAAGACCTGGGGGATCCAGGGGAACCGTAGGGAGAAAAATGTGGCACACTTATCAAACAGCAGGTGTTACCACATGTATCTATTAGTGAAGGGGGATTAAAGGGACAGAGTTAAATAGTACCTAAATTTACTAGCTATTTATATGCAACGCACATGTCACAGTCCTTTTAACCAAAGATAATTTTTAACCACTTAAGACCCGGACCTTTAGTCAGCTAAAGGACCTGGCCAGGTTTTGTGATTCGGCACTGCGTCGCTTTTACAGACAATTGCGCAGTCATGCGATGTAGCTCCCAAACAAAATTGGCATCCTTTTTTTCCCACAAATAGAGCTTTCTTTTGGTGATATTTGATCACCTCTGCGGTTTTTATTTTTTGCGCTATAAACAAAAATAGAGCGACAATTTTGAAAAAAAAATATTTAGTGTTTGTTATAATAAATATCCCCCCAAAAATATATAAAAAAATCTTTTTTTTCCTCAGTTTAGGCCGATACATATTCTTCTATCTATTTTTGGTAAAAAAATATCGCAATAAGCGTTTATCGGTTGGTTTACGCAAAATTTATAGCGTTTACAAAATAGGGGATAATTTTTTTTTGCATTTTTATAAAAAAAAATTTTTACTACTAATGGCAGCGATCAGCGATTTATTTCGTGACTGCGACATTATTGCGGACACTTCGGACAATTTTTACACATTTTTGGGACAATTGTCATTTTCACAGCAAAAAATGCATTTAAATTGCATTGTTTATTGTGAAAATGACAT
The DNA here is from genome assembly GCA_029574335.1 of Rana kukunoris. Taxonomy (NCBI): domain Eukaryota; kingdom Metazoa; phylum Chordata; class Amphibia; order Anura; family Ranidae; genus Rana; species Rana kukunoris. The sequence goes on from CM056049.1 coordinate 294,908,033, forward strand.
TTGCAGTTTGGGAGTTAACCACAAGGGGGCGAAGAAGGAGTTATGTGATCCCTAATGTGTGTTTACAACTGTAGGGGGGTGTGGCTGAAGGTGTGACGTCATCGATTGTGTATCCCTATAAAAGGGATCACGCGATCGATGACGCCGCTACAGTGAAGCCGTGTTTACACACGGCTCTCCCCGCTCTTCAGCTCCGAGGATCAATAGCCGGACTCCAGCGGCGATGGGGTCTGTAAATCCCGCGGTCCTGGTCCTGAATCTTTGGACTGGGTCGCGGGAGCAAGGCTGGGTACTAGCACAGCACGTACCTGTATGTGCATGTGCCCAGCCATGCCATTCTGCCGACGTATATGTGCAGGAGGCGGTCCTTAAGTGGTTAAAGTGTATGTAAAGCCAAAACTTTTTTTAAGCTTTTAGATAGAGTAGGCTAGGGTTTTACTGCCAGTTGTGTTCTCCTTGGGTACAATTCCTTTATATTTCCTGGTGGCTATTATCAGAAACATTGAAAGTGATGGGGAATTCAAAATGATAGGCCCCTTTCTTACGGGGTGGATCTGCTCAGCGGACTCTGCTAGCTCAGCGGGGGGATGGTTCCATTGATCCACCCTGATCAGGCAGATCAGGCAGATGACAGGTCCATCTCTGTTCACTGTGCAGGGACGGACCTGTCAGAGCCCCTTGTTCTCTATGGGAAGATTGGATGAAAACAGACAGAATGTCCATTTTCATCTGATCCCATCCCACCCTGCTGGATGGATGGCCATCCATCTGTTTTGAGTGGATCTTCACATCTCCACTGACATACACCTGCCCATATAAGTCAATGAGTGGCCCGCTCAGATCCGCCTGAAAAATGGACAGGTGGATCTTTGCAGGCCGATCGCGTGAAAGGGTCCTTACAGTTGTAAACAGAACAGGAGATAAGGGTAAACGTGCCAGTATGGAAACGTATTCTGATGACAATTGCCTAAGTGGGAAATTTCCCTTTGTAGAGATTTCTTTTCTATCTTGGGTCTCCAAAACAGGGTGTAAAAAATACTTTCAACAGGAAACAGAAAATTATGAAAAAAAAAAAACCCTGATGGGTCAAACACATCCCACTCTATCTCTATTCAAAAATATACATATACTTTAAATACTGTACATCAAGCATGAGCCCACACACATATCACCCTCAGTACATCCATTAAAAAAAATCAACTCTTCCTTTACTTATGCTTTTTGCACACAGAATTAAGACAGAGAGTTAATACCTTGTCTGAGAGTATGTTATAGAAAAACATCATCAAACAGTCAAGAATAACAGAGCAGTGAGTGACATAAACGCTTTGGGTTAGTAATAAGTAATGTATAACACTCTACCCACACAAGAATCCCCTAAGCAAAGCACTCCCTTCAAGAAAATACACCCACAGCAGATAACCTCTGGCAAATGAGAAAATGACCCCTTCCCCCACCACCACCACCAGAATGCTCTCCCCACTAGAACCCATTCACAGCAGAAATCAACCCCAAGCAAAGAGCTCCTAACTGCAAAACCCCCCAAAAACCAGAATACCCTCCCCAGTAAAAAGCTTCTCCCCCACAAATACCTTTCCACAGCAGAATCGCTCCAATAAAAAGAGTTCCTCCTCAGAAGAACCCATCAAAGCTGACTCACCCCCTAGCAAAGAATCCCCCCCAAATAAATCATTACAACAGAATAAAACACCCCTCCCCCAACAAAAAGCTCCTCTTCAAAAGAAACACCCATTTTGCAAAATGCTCATACCCAAAAGTACAAACCCATAACCACAATAACCCCCCCAATAGCACAGCGACTAAATTAACATAAATCACATAGATGAGAGCTAAGTAATTCTCTTATCCCCCTCTAAATTTAAACAGCGTCCATTCTTGGTAGTACAGGGGCGCTACACTTGCTTCACTGATAGAAAAAAAAAAATATATAAAAAGTCTTATAATAAATCCTTCCAAGATGTCCTAAGTCGCGAAATGCTTAAAACATTTAACTCCCTGGCAGATGCACATTCTCACCCAGGTAGACTCCTGGAAGCCCACATAACAGTCTTGCCTAAGGAGGGTAAGGACCCTCTATTAGCTTCAAACTATAGACCCATATCCCTGCTTAACGTGGATATTAAACTCTTTGCAAAAATTCTGGCCAATCGCCTTCTCCCCCTTATCCCTGGACTGGTGTCTCTGGACCAAGTGGGGTTTGTTCCTGGCAGGGAGGCGAGGGATAACTCCATAAGGGCCCTTAACTTACAGCACTGGATGCAGACCTCGGGTTCCAAGGGATTCTTCTTTTCCCTCGACGCTGAGAAGGCGTTTGACAGGGTAGCATGGGACTACATGCGGGAAGTCTTGAAGGGAATCGGTCTTCTGCCTCGCATAGCCACTTACATAAATGCTCTCTATTCCAACCCTTCAGCTAGGGTGAGGGCCAACAGCTTCCTGTCAAACGTCTTCTCTATCAGCAACGGTACGCGTCAGGGCTGCCCGTTATCACCCCTGATCTTTGTCTTGTCTCTGAAGCCCCTGTTAAATAGGCTTCGCAGCAATGCTGATATTAAAGGAATCACCATCGCAGGTAGGGAATTTAAAGTAGCCGCTTTTGCGGACGACATTATGCTTTCCCTGCAGGCCCCCAGAATTTCTCTGCCCAACCAACTAAAGGACAATTTGGTGAGATTTCAAACCTTAAGATTAATTATTCCAAATCGAATGCCCTAAATGTATCCCTATCTCCCGAAGAAGTCACTCACTGCCAGGAATCCTTCCCGTTTCAGTGGAAGGCGGTAGCAATCACCTATCTTGGTGTCCAGATTGCTAGGAACATGGATGAATTATATAACTTAAACTTTTTGAAGACCCTCTCTAAAATTCAAAGCGATCTGAAAGACTGGGCGCCCCTAAACATTTTTTTGGTTTGGCCGAGCGGCCTTGGTCAAGATGATAGTCCTTCCCCGCCTACTTTATCTACTACAGTCAATCCCCATACGGCTGCCACCCTCCTTCTTTGCGACCTACAGGAAAGCCTGTATGCTTTTTTTGTGGAAGAACCAACCACCCCGCATAAAATACTCCCGCCAAACACTCCCTAAGGCGAGGGGCGGAATTGGTCTACCAGACCTACACAAGTATTACCTGGCATGCCACCTGACCAGAATCGTGGATTGGAAGATCCATTATCTGGAAAAAGCTTGGGTGTTCCTGGAGAGGCACTTTGTACACACTCCTACGCACATACTACCTTGGCTTCCTACCGACCGGTGGCCCCAAGGAATCAAAACCCACCCTTTAATATACCCCTCCTTAGCAGCCTTTAACAAGGCGATATCCCACCATAGGCTTTCATCTTACCTGGGCCCAATGACGACATTGCGGGGAAACCCTGACTTTCCCCCGGGAGAACCCTCATTTTTACGGGATGAATGGCCACATGCGGATATCCTTGCCCACCATCTATTCCTGAGGGGAACTCCTCGGTCTTATGAAGAGCTAGTGGCCAATTCGCATACGTGGGCGCTCCTATTCTGGCCCTATAGACAGATGAGACATTAACTATCTACCAAAGCTTTGAATGAGACTTGGACTAGACATCTCACCCCCTTCGAACCCCTGTGCTTACGCTCTACCCCACAAAGACATGTGATCTCCTCCATATACTCCTACATACAGGATGTCGAGCCTACTCTGGTTACCAAAAACGTACACGACTCCTGGGAAAGGGATCTGGGAATAACACTTTCTGGTGAAGACTGGGAGAACATCTACACAATAGCGCATAAAGGTTCTCTGAATGCAGCGATCCAAGAAAATGGATACAAAATTATAACCAAGTGGTATAGAACCCCGACACGCTTACACAAATTTTCCCCATCCATTCCCAACACTTGTTGGAGATGCAATGCGGGAGTGGGTTCGATGATTCACATATGGTGGGAGTGTAGTTCCATCCAGCCTTTTTGGGCGGAGGTACACTCTATCATCAAAAAGGTCACTACTTATGAGCTTGACTATGGCCCGGCCCAGTTCCTCCTTCATCACTCATCCCTCCCCAAACATGACTACTACAAATCATTAGCCATGCATATGGTACATGCAGCAAGACTTTGTGTACCTTATCACTGGCATTCAACGAATGCTCCCACCATTAGAGAATGGCTGGCCAGGATAACCAAAATAGCCGAACTGGAGGAATTTATTCATACATCACACGAGCGCCTACATAAGTTCTCACTAACCTGGGCTTGCTGGACTGACTTTAAGTACTCTGATTGTTAAGTACTTTCCCCCGTGAATCGGATCTGTTTTGAGCCTTATGAACCAACCGTGGCTCCCCCCCTGGTGGGTTCACCCCCCTTATATTTTTCCAAACTGCAGACTGGAGTGGAGGCGTTCTGGAGGAGTAGAGCCCAATGGACCCCCCCCATTGTTTTTTTTTTTTTATTCTTATTCGTTTTCTTCTCTCTTTATTCCTCATCTTTTGGGCTTTCCACTTTTCTTCTTTCCCTTGTCCCTGTTAATCACTGGTCCCCTGTTCTTTCCCTGGATGCCCATTTTAGAGTGCACTATGTTAACACTTTGTAATGAGGTTGTGAGTTGGGCTTCACAATATTCCAAGTTTACTCTTTGCCTGTAATGTGTATGTTTTTACAAACGCATGTATCGTTATTGATGTCTTTTTTTCTTTTTGTTGTGCTTCAATAAAATTCTTTGTGGAAAAAAAAAAAAGTCTTATAATAAATTGAACTTGTTTGTTCATTTGCCATCATTATAGCATCTGAAGTCATACAAAGATTAAATCGTATGTAAAGTCAAAACTTTGGGCCAGATTCAGGTAGAGTTAGGCTGGAGTATCAGTGATACGCCAGCATAACTCTCACTTTGAGCTGGCGTTTCTGTTTTCTGTAAGCAGAAAACAAGAAACGCCGGGTTGGAGTTCCTATGTCCCCAGAAGACAGATTTGTTCAAATCGGTCGGCCCGACCGATTTGAACAAATCTGTCTGCTCGTGTGTACGTGGCCTTAGGCCTCTATCATGATCATATAATCTAAAGATTTTTTAAACTTCAGCCATTTCCCCCATATGATAGTACATTCATCTAGGGAATCCTCAAGCGTGTATATTATTTCTTCTATTGATCTTAGGCCTCGTACACACGAGGCAATCTATTTGTTCAAATCGGTCGGACCGACCGATTTGAACAAATCTGTCTGATAGGATTTTGGTTTGCTCGCGTGTACACACGAGCAAACCAAAATCCCCGCCAGCAGACGGCGCGCTGACGTGTCGGTGACGTGGCGGTGACGTTGACGCCGCCACGTCACCGCACCAGGAAGTAAAACACTTCCGCGCATGCGCCGAATCCATTCGGCGGCGGTGCGGGACGACATGTCTGCTGGTAAGTGTACTAACCAGCAGACATGTCGGGCGGACGGATTCCCACCCGATAGATTTCAAAGCATGCTTTGAAATCTGTCGGGTGGCCAAATCCGTCGGCTCGGCCGTACACACGATCGAATCTGTCTGCTGGCATGGTCTAGCAGACCGTTTCCAGCAGACAGATTTGATCGTGTGTACGAGGCCTTAGACAATCTACCTGTGCTACCTACTCATTCATGGTTCTGAATTTCTCCATAATCTTGGGATCAAGCTTTTAGCTGAGTTTAGGAGATATGGGACTAGAGTATTTATATTCTGAGCAGCTGTTTTTTCTGTATCATGAATTTTTATTTTTCCATGGGTCTCTCTGAATTTTTTCTCCTGTTTTTTGGAAAATTCATCCAATAATTCCCTTCCAGTATGTCTGGATCTTCACACATTCCCACCATAGGTGCGAAACGATCCCAGGAGCATCAAATTCACCTCCAGCACATTGGGGGACCTCTGCTCTTATTCTCCACACACTCTGTGGGGTCTCATACCATTTTACTAATAATTTATAGCACATTACCATTGTCTTGGTGTCTCTTGAAGAAGCACAGGCTAATCCTAAGATCTTTATCCTATGTTCCTCATCTCGGAGGACTCCTATTTCCTCCTCCCATTTTCCAAAATAAGGTGGATATTTAGAATCCATTTCCTTTACTAATTTTATATTTATTTTAGATATTTTAGATGGGTGCTGCAAACCCCCCTGTCTTTTTTTATTTTACAAGCGTCTTCCATGAGATCCTAGGACGTTTATGTGCTCATATATATTTTAACACTATAGATCTTAGATTCCTAAAATATTCCTGAGGTAATGTTATTGGGATCATTTGAAATAGGTATGTTAATAGTGCATTTATTCTACTGAGCCATGAGATGGGTTTATGTCTCAAATGGTTTAGCTATACCTTAACCTTACTGAGCATAGGGATATAGTTAGCCATATACAGTATAGTGTCGTTAACAATGCTGTTAGCTTTATTCCTAGATATCCAAGTTCCTCTCTACACCATATGAAGGGAAAGCTGGGCTGAATTGCTTGCTGTTTCATCATTGGCTTAGTTATGTTCAAGATCTCTGATTTAAACATATTTTAAACATTTTAAAATGTTTTTAAATTTGTCATCTTCACATATCAACCCAATTCCTTTAGTATATTTGGTATTGTTATTCTAGGGTTGGAAATAAAAAATAGCACGTCATCTGCGTACGCAGCCACCCTATACTCCCTATCCCTTTCTCTCACTTCTCTAATATCTGTATTTTTGCGGATCGCAGCTAGCAGGGGTTCCAATGCTATTACAAATAGCATTGGTGAGAGAGGGCAACCCTGTCTTGTTCCATTAAATAGTTTGAGAGGGGAGGATAAATTTCCATTCATTGAAATTTTAGCCATTGGGTGGTGATTTAAAACGCAGATATCCATCGCATCATCCTTTCCCCAATACCTAATTGTCTTAAAGTTCCTAACATAAAGCTCCAGTCCACCCTGTCAAAGGCCTTTTCATGATTTATCGACAGTAGTACGATTGGAGCTTCCCTCTCTCTCACTTCATGGATCAAGAAAAGAGACTTAAGACAATTGTAATTTCCCTCTCTCCCTGTCACATACCCTACCTGATCATTATGAATCCATCTTGGCAGGGATTTTTTTCTCAAACAACTCAATCATGATCCCCCAAAACCCCTCCCCCACACAACCCTCCAAATCACATCAAATAGTGGGTTCAGGGGGGTTACACACAGAGTGCAGAACTGTCACTTGTAAACACAGAAAGCGGACTTATGTGCATACAAGTGATTGTGGTGAGCAGGCACCAAAGGGTCTGAACCAGAGGTGGTGGAACTGAGTTCCACCAAGTTCCACTTGAAAAAAATTACCTTGCATCTTGATAAAAATTCTTTGTGTCAATTTAACAATAATGTCTATAACTCGCAGGTGCTATTGGGTCCTTCCCCTCCATTAAGATAAGAGTTATAGACCAGCAGTGATTCCGCCCGTAGATTTTTTCCTTCTGCTAGCGCATTCAAATAATCACAATTTTGGGACAAGGAGTTTATGGAACCTTTATAATATAGAATAGAGTACCAGTCAGGATCTGGACTCTTTCTAGAGCCATATTCTTTATCGCTCTCAGGGCTTCCTTCTGTGTAATTGGGGCCTCTAGCTGGTCCAATTCTTCCTTGGGCACCATTGGACGGTCAAGTCACTGCAGATACTTTCCAAATTCTCTTCTCTACCTCCCCCATGTTCCTTTTTTGTCTCACATTATAAAGTTGACTATAGTATAAATTAAATACCGTCTTTATTTCAGGGGATGAATGCAACATTTCTCCTTTATCATTTTTAATTTTAGGGATGAAGGATGCATTTTTTCCCCCTTACTATCCTTGCTTGCGATTTCCCAGATTTATTGCCCCATTGATATCTTTCTTTAATAATTATATAAAAGGCTCTTTTTTAATAGTGCTGCAAGCTCTTCTTTTTTTTCTATCAATTCTTGCTTCTCTGTAATGCCCTTGGGTCTCGTCTGTAGTTCTAACCCCTGTATCTCCCTAAAAAGCGTGTTCATCTTCTCCCCTTTTTCTTTTCTTTTTTTTCATGTTCTTATGCTTATTAACCACTTAAATACCAGGCTTTTATACCACCTCCATACCGGGCCTATTCTCTCACTTCTCTCCTACATGTACAAATCATAATTTTTTTGCTAGATAATTAGGCAGTACCCCCAAACATTATATGTGTTTTTTGGCAGACACCCTAGGGAATAAAACGATGGTCATTGCAACGTTTTATCTTCTACGGTATTTGCGCAATAATTTTTCAAACACCCTTTTTTTGGAAAAAAAATTGTTTCATGAATTAAAAAATAACAAAACAGTAAAGATTATGATACACCGAGTAAATAGATACCCAACATGTCACGCTTTATTAATGCGCACACTCATGGAATGGCGGCAAACTTCGGTACTTAAAAATCTCCATAGGCAACGCTTTAATTTTTTTTTACAGGTTACCAGTTTAGATTTACAGAGGAGATCTAGTGCTAGATTTGTTGCTGGCACTCTAGTGCATGCGGCAATACCTCACATATGTGGTTTAAACGACGTTAACATATGTAGGCGGGACTCACGTGTGCGTTCGCTTCTGCACGTGAGCTACCAGGGACAGGGGCGTTTTAATTTTTTTTGTTTCACTTCTATTTATTTTTTGACGTATTATTTATTTATTTTTTTACACTTTTTTTCAAAAAAATGTTTTCACTTTTATTCCTATTACAAGGAATGTAAACATCCCTTGTAATAGGACATGTGTGCGACAGGTCCTCTTTAAGAAAAGATGAAGGATCAATAAGACCTCATATCTCTCCTCCAGGCTGGAAACCATGAGATCGGTGAATAAAAATTCACTGATCTCATGAATTGTTGCTTACAGCCGCAATCACGGCTTTGTTTACTTACGGGGACCCGGGCGTGACGTCATCACATCGCGCCCGGGTCCTCCGACGGTCATAGAGATTATTTGCGACCATCTGGTCACCAGTCATCTCTATGCTTCCTGCCGACGCCAGACGATTCGTTCTCCGGGCCCCCGAAGGCACGGGAGAGCCCGGAGAAGCACCGGATGGCGGTGGGAGGGGGGGATGTCCCCTCCCCCGGCCTGTTAGAACGATCAAGCGGCGGAACCGCCGCCATGATTGTTCTTATGCCGTGCAGAATCGCCGGCTGAACAAGAGGATATCTGGATGATGCCTCTGGCTGCAGGCATCATTCAGATATTCAAACAAACAAGAAAAAATTGTGCTAACCCAAATAAGAAATGAAACAAACAAACGAATGTACAGAAGGCAGCAATCACGTGACTTAACACAAATAAGCATAAAAAAGAGAAAAGTTTGCCCCAACATAGGATAATTTGATAAAGTCCAGTATATAAATAAAGTCCAATATATGAAAAATTCTGTGTATCACAGGTAGCACCCCAGTGCACTTCAGACGGTCGTGAACCACCACCACATGGACAGAAGCTTACCACATATAAGCTATAAGAAAGCCTATAGAATCCACAGCAGCATATCACAGAAATCAATCACACGGCCTTTTGGGGAACAGCTGATTCTCAGTAGCCTCGCCAAGTAATCACCGAACATCACGTTGGTTAAGCGTCAATAGGCATAACATGCAGGCAGCGATGAACCATAGACAGGAAAAGGAGACCGCACATAGTGCATTACCAATGCGATTTATTAAAAGAATGTAAAAAAGCCACTTACATAAATAATCATGTGATACACAGAATTTTTCATATATTGGACTTTATTTATATACTGGACTTTATCAAATTATCTTATGTTGGCGCAAACTTTTCTCTTTTTTATCATTCAGATATTCACCTGCAAAGCCCAGGACGCCATTTGACGTCCACTCAGGATGGGAGATCCCATCTCTGGACGTCAAATGACAATGGGCTGGTATTGAAGTTGTTAATATACCAGTACCTCTTATATAAGCCTTGTGTGATTCCCACAGGGTAAACCGCAAGACTTCTGATGTATCATTTATAAAGAAGAAACCCTCCAACTCATGTTGTATCGTTTTATATATCTTAGAATTCTGAATCAGGGAGTCATTCAATTTCCAAGTCCTCCTCCCAGGGGGACCTGCTAGTGCCTCTAATTGGATCGCTATTGGGGCATGGTCAGGAAAAGTAATGGGCTTAAGATCCACATTTTAAGGGAAGGCAATAACTGATGTTCTATTAACAATTAGTCGATCCTTGAGATTGACCCATGAACTGAGGAATAAAATGTATAGTTCTGATTGTCTGGATGTCTAATCCTCCAGGCATCCACTAATTGATGATCTAATAATAAGCTCTCTCATTCTGCCTTTGGGTTAATCAATGGGGGCACCCCCTGTAGAGTCTACTCTGGGGTCTATGCATATAATAAAATCACCTGCAACTATAAGTTTCACTTCTTTAAATACCATCAAATTTTTGATGTTTTTTCTCAGGAACCTTTCTGGTTTTCTATTAGGGGCAGTAGATACTTGCAATAGTACACTCCATAGTAAACAATTTCCCCTTTATAAAGAGAAATCCTCCCTCCGGGTCTGCCAGCAGCTCCTTTACCACAAACACTGTATTTCTATTGAAACCTAGAAACAACTCCTCGTGAGCATCTCAATGTGGAGTCTCCATAGGACCACATGGGGAACAAATAGGAGGACAGTCTACTTCCTGAGGCATGTGTAATATATGTTTCTTTTAGACAGGCCACATTCACCCCATAGTACTGTAATTCTTTGTTTAGCTTAAACCTTTTACTCGTGGTGTTTAGGCCTCTAATGTTGTAAGTCACTAGACTTATTGTAGTCATGGTTCATCACATTGTAAGGCTACGCCCAATAAGTTTAGGAATACGGATCTCAACTGCGGAGACTTCTCAGGTTCGGACCCAGGTTTCACTCTCTTTTGTACAGAGAGTTTTGTATCCTAGCATCACAGTCTCAGTCACGCAGTATGGCGCATATTCCTTCATAGGCGCCTATGCGATTTAAGGAAGATACCGGACGCTAGGTCCAAGGCAAGTTAAGGTTACTCTAGATACAATAGTTGGCGTGATCCCAAACGGGACACGGCTACTAGAGCACTAGACATAAAACACAATACTTCATAGCAAGGTATATAGAGCTAACGCCATATGCCTCAATAGGGGTGGACTGATACAGCGCAGCAATGGCGGACAGGGACGTTATAGTAGGTATGCAGAGAGTACGGACCAAACTCTGGTAATTGCAGGTGGCCGAGCATGCATGGCATGTGAGTAACTGTACAACAAGTCCTCAGGTAATAGACAGTTTGCACGAAAGCATTTGAGAAGGAGATACGTGAACATGAAAGGACTTCCCATATACTTGGTAATATCAAGGATGCAGAAATCATGGAAAAGTCCCACAGAAAGGCTATGGCTGCAGCAATTCCTGACACAGTATAGCATACACAGTAGCACAGTTCACAGGGCAGCAACACATTGCATAGATCAGGGTACTTGCGATACTGAAGAACTGGCTGGCAGAGTCCAGGATCCGGGTTGCTGGGACTTGTAGTTCCAAAGAGTAGGATTGTGGAGTCCTGGTTGGTGCTGCAGGGTGATGCTGGTCAGGTCCCTGAAGTGACAGGCCAGTGGTGCTGGAGGAACCAGCTGACAGTGGGGCATCCCCACGCAATAGAGCAACACCACACTGACAGCCTGGCCAGTTTAAATAGGCCGTGCAGCCACTTAAGAGAAAGTCACAGGCTAATCAGGAAGTAACCAGCTGAACTCCAAGTGAGAGACTCTTCAGGAAGAAGGTTTGGGAAGGAAGTAACGGGTGAGAGTAACTGGAAAACAAGCACATATACTGTAACTGTACTCAAGGAAGGTTAGCGGTGAGACGTTACACACATTTAGCAGCTGTCAGACCATTTTCTATTTCCCCTTCCCCTCCAATAGGGTCCTGAGGTAGTGTGAAAAAGGAAGAGAGAGAAAAAAAAACATTCCCTACCACCCCACCTTCCTACAACCACACCAACCCTCCCCCTTCAGGGATGTCGACCCTGTGAGTGGCTGAACAAATTTTGTTCAATGCATGGATTCGACAGCATCTATCTAGATGTAATTTTATATCCATAACTCCTAAGGTCCGATTACGCCTGAAACCTCTAACCCCCCACTAAGACCCCCATCACCCCACACTTTTTACAAATATTTACTCATTATCCTTAACTACACCCTTATATTCATTTCTTTTGTATCTTTATATCTTTACACATCTCACAAAGTACATGCCTGGAGCACCCTTGACCTCCCTCCTCCCCCTCTCCCCTTCTCCCCTTATTGCGAGTCCATTGCATATTACTTTGAGCTGATGGGGTTTCCAATATTTTCCTCACAACCCGATAGGGGGGGCTACGATATCCAATTTATTACAAGAATCCGTCAAATCTTCAGCCATTCGACCATCTGTTTTCCCTTTAAGCCAAGCTGTGAATCCCCACTGATATGATACATCGGATGTTCGCATTTGCTCTGTCAGTGGCTTGAGAAGTCTTCTTCTTCTTGTCAGAGTCTCTGTTGATAAATCCATAGATATCTGCACCTTTATATGAGATTCCCGCCGACTTCCATATATTTTCATGATTTTAGATTTCTCTTCAATATGGTAATTTCAACAAAGTAATTTTTCTACGATACTTCCTAGAATGATTTGATTGTGTTCCCCTGTTCAAAATAATTGTACCCTCATTGATCATCTTATTCTTCTAATAATCCCGTGCAAGTATTGTTTTTTGGTACAATGTATTTGCTAATTTTGGAATTCATGTACTTTTTCTTTTGTTTTCTACTTTATACGCTTGGATTGTCTTTGTAATCCATCAAAATTTGTTAATAGAAATACACAGGGCTAAGCAAATTTTCCCTCACCTATATGACAGAGCTTAGGTCACACTCAAGCACCCAGAACTTCACTGTGGGAGTTTTAGGCCCCATATAAACGAGCAGACAGATCTGTTCAAATCGGTCGGACAGACCGATTTGAACAAATCTGTCTGCTGGGGACGTATTGGTTTGATAAAACTAAGGTTGATTAAACAGAGATTACATGAGTGTAACATGCATGAACTTTAGAAATGGACTGAAACCTGAGTCAATGGCCCAGATTCACAGAGCAATTACGCCTGTCTAACTGGTGTTAGACAGGAGTAATTTCAAATTTCGCGCGCCGTATCACTAGTTTGAATCCTCAAACCATGATACGGCGGCTTCGGGCTTCGATCTGAGAGGCTTACATCCTCGTAAGCCTTCGGATCTACACTGCAATATTTTTGCGGCCGCTGGGAGGAGTTTGCGTCGTTTTCATGCGTCAGGATATGCAAATGAGTTTTTACGGTGATCCACGAAGGTACGAGTGTCCCTCGCAATCGCCTACGTCATTTTTTGGCTACGTAATGTTAGAGGAGCTTTTTGCTGGTCTAACAGTGCGTAACCCATGTAAAGTATGGCCGTCTTTCCCGCGTCGATTTGAATTTTTTATTTTTTTTTAACGTAACTCGTTCGGGAATAGGAATGTATGTAAACGACGCTACTACGACGTGACGATGTGATTTCGCGCAATGCACGGCGGGAAATTTGCGAACGGAGCATGCGCAGTTCGATCGCCGCGGGAACGCGCCTATTTTAAATGCTTCACGCCCCCTACTCGCGCAGATGGATTGCGACGGGAGAAATACACTACGCCGCCGTCGTTTACTGGACAAAATCTACCTGGATTCCACGTAGAGCCAGGTAAAAAACGGCGGCGTAGTGTATTTCTGATACTCTACGATAATCTAATTCTCTGTGAATCTGCCCCCATGTTTTTATCTTTGGATAAAAAAAAATTAAGGATTTGGAGTGTGAATGACTTCACAGTACAAGCAACTAGAGAGATTAATATTGTAATAACAAATTAAGCTTGTTAGGAATGTTTAAATATTTAGACCCCATAATATTTTGCTGTTGATAGTTTAACAGGTCCAGCTGTACATGGTTCACAAACCTGAAACTTTTTCTTTGTCTTTTTGCGTCTTGTGGGCTTTTTAGATAAGCTGTAAATGGAATTTGTCACTAACTTCCATGGAAATGAAACTGGAATGCAATAAATCCAATAAATCAGAGGTGTGGTAGAAGAGATGAGCATGTACAACAGATAAGTTTACTTGATTAAGTAGATTTAAATTGTGTTAGAAGAACCCGGCAGGTGAAAATACAAATATGTCAGTTCAGGTTAATTTCAATGGAAATCAAACACGCAAGTCATCTGTTGTTTCTATGCAGCATCTGTTGGATGTGTACTTTTCAGCCTTTTGAATTTAGATTTTTTAATATTGCCTTATTGGTAAAATGTAACTTTTACTAATAAAGTAGTGATGTCTGCACTGGAAAATAATGACATATGCTATGTAATTCAAGTGTAAAAAAGTATACTAATAAAAATGAACCATGTCATTGGAAGATAAATATCTGGAACTGAATATCATCTCACACACATTGTGCTCTGGATGTATTCAATAAAGTAATGCACTGAGCACCAGTAATGCATGTGGTAAGCAACATAAACCACACCAGCTAATCAGATGTCAGTTTACTGCAGTCAGATAAATCAAAGATTATTCTGATTGATTGGCTGCACTTGGTTATGCACTTTTTTTTGTCTGCCTTACTTTATAATTCAATTTGTGTCAGACTGATACATATGCCATTAAAAATGTATAATGCCTTGACCATGAATTTAATATTTCAAATTTGTTGGGAAAAACACCTTTAAGGCAACTAAATACATTGAAAAAAATGATAGAATATGTTGTAGATCATTAACTGTAGATGTTGATCTAAAATATTAATCTGACTTTCCAAATTAGTGGGAACTAAGTTGAAAAATATGTCCACAGCATCTCTTTGAACACGTAGGACTTACGGTGACTTATCGGTAGATACGCCGTCTTAAGTACAAATGTGCGGCGTCGTATCTCTGCGCCAATTCCCCAAGCTAGATATGTCCAAAAAATAGGCTTAGGCCGGCCGACGTAACTTGCCTACACCGGCGTATTGTTGGCGCATAGTTACGCTGGACACATTCGGCGTACCCATTTTAAATATGCAAATTAGTAAGATACGCCGATTCGCGAACGTACGTGTTTTAAGCGATTTGCGTAAGGGTTACGTCCGGCGTAAAGTTATTCCCCATATTGGAGGCGCAACTCATGCAAAGGTATGGACCAGGGAACGAACGCCGTAGATTTTTACGTCATTTACGTAGTACGTGAATAGGGCAGTGCGTAGGTTACGCTCACGTCGTAGGCAGTGTTTTGACATATCTTAGGCAGTTATTTTGACGTGACTGTGTGCATGCGCACTGGGATGCATCCAATATATGACGCATTCGCAGTTTGTTTTTTGAAGCTCAGCCCATGATTTGCATGGGGTCACATTTCATTTAAATATATCACGCCCACCTCCACCTACTTTTACTTATGTTGGCTTACACCGACGACTATACGCTACGCCGGCGCAATGTTGGGAGCATTTGCTTTGTGAATTCCATGCTTGCCTCTCAACATTGCGCTGGCATAGCGTAAAGAAGATATGCTACGCCCGCATAAAGATGCGCCGAGGTATGTGAATCTACCCCTAAATCTTTTGTTTTAATTTATTTTTAGAGTTTTTTAAATTAACATTACATTGTTGATAAGCATACAAAAGAGTTATTCAGTTAAAATTAAATACATTCACCTTTCATATACATAAAATACAACAATAAAACAATTACACATACCACAACCATAAAGGACAGTCCTGCCTCCTCCTCCTACCCCTAAATCTTTTACCAAAGAGGAAACTCTAGGGTAGAAATTTCAGGTCATTACTAGGAATCGAGTCAGCGTTTTTTTTCTCTCTGTATCACTCGAGAATGGATTACATCTTTGGAAAAAAAATGTATTTTTAACCACTTTACCCCCGGACCATATTGCTGTCCAATGACCAGAGCACTTTTTGTGATTCGGCACTGCGTCGCTTTAACTGACAATTGCGCGGTCGTGCGACGTGGCCCCCAAACAAAATTGGCGTCCTTTTTTCCCCACAAATAGAGCTTTCTTTTGGTGGTATTTTATCATCTCTGCAGTTTTTATTTATTGCGCTATAAACCAAAATAGAGCGAAAATTTTGAAAAAAATGCAATATTTTTTACTTTTTGCTATAATAAATATCCCCCAAAAATATATATAAAAAAAATGTTTTCCTCAGTTTAGTCCGATACGTATTCTTCTACATATTTTTCATTAAAAAAAAATCGCAATAAGCGTTTATTGATTGGTTTGCGCAAAAGTTATAGTGTTTACAAAATAGGGGGTCGTTTTATGGCATTTTTATTAATATTTTTTTTTTACTAGTAATGGCGGTGATCAGCATTTTTTTTCAGTACTGCGACATTATGGCGGGCACTTCGGACACTTTTGACAAATTTTTGGGGCAATTGTCATTTTTATAGCGATCAATGCTATAAAAATGCATTGTATTACTATAAAAATGCCATTGGCAGTGAAGGGGTTAACACTAGGGGGCAGGGAAGGTGTTTAGTGTGTTCCTGGGTGTGTTCTGACTGTATGGGGGGTGGTCTCACTAGGGGAAATCACTGATCTTCTGTTCATACATTGTATGAACAGAAGATCAGCTTTTCCCCTGCTGACAGGAACGAGAGCTATGTGTTGACACACATAGCTCCCGTTCCCCCGCTCTGTAACAAGCAATCGCGGGTGCCCTCGGGGGCGAGCGGGGACGCACGCACGCCACCTACGGCGGCGCACACGCGCCCCCTAGCGGCCACTTTAAAGTGGACGTATAGCTACGGTCTCTCGCCCAGGAGTGCCGCCGTCCTGCAGTAATATGACGGCGGGCGTTTGGCAAGCGGCTAATAAAGGACTTGTCCCAAGCTGTCTCTTGTCCCCATCAACATCCTCCCCATGTTGAGGGCATGTGGCCTGGTACGGTTCAGGAGGGGGGCCCTCTCTCATCCCCCCTCTTTTCCTGTGGTCTGCCAGGTTGTGTGCTCAGATAAGGGTCTGGTATGGATTTTTTGGGGGAACCCCACGCCATTTTTTTTTGGCACAGGGTTCCCCTTAAAATCCATACCAGACCTGAAGGGTCTGGTATGGATTTTGAGGGGGACCCCTACGCCATTTTTTTTTAATTGGCGCAGGGTTCTACTTAATAGCCATACCAGACCTGACTAGCAACAGTGTTAACTGTGATGTTTAAAGCATTAAGAAATGGCCTTTAATTTAAGGGGAACATGCAGGAGTGGACATGATTTTGGAGGACTTGAATCTGGCTGCTGACTTTTGTCCCGGGGCTTTAATAGACCTAGTTCTAGGACTGGAACATTAAGTCACAGTGATGAGAGCTTAGTGGTTGTGCCACTGGAGGGTGGATGAAGATTCCGCACAAGTTCTTTGTAACATTCTCCATAATGGGAGGTTGTTATTTGGCAAAACGCTGGACGAAACGAGTGACAGAAGAAATGTCCAGAGTGCGGTCCCAGTTTAATAAGAGGAAGCAATAGTCTTTTTGCTCAAGTTGGTCGATCTTCAGAAGGGTTCAGGAGGCCAAATCTTATAGGGCAGGCTGAAATTTACCAGATCACAGTAAAGGGGGCTCAAACTTTCTTTTTACATGGAATCAAATCTAAAGCAGGCTCCTAGACATTTGGAAAGTCTTTGAAGGTGGGCCCAACCAGTGTCTTCCAGTGGAAGCCAGGATAGCCTCCTTTTTTTAAGGTTTGGTTGACAAACATCAAAGACAGTTTGCTGGGAATACAATCCTTAAATCCTTTTATTCATGACCAAAATATCTCAAGAAGAAAGACTTATTGCAAGATTACGTTTAAGAATTAGGGATGAGCCGAACACCCCCCCCCCCCCCCGTTCGGTTCGCACCAGAACCTACAAACAGACCAAAAGTTTGTGTGAACTTTAGAACCCCATTAAAGTCTAATGGGACACAAACGTTTGAAATCTAAATCATCCCTAATAAGAATTATACTGAAACAAGTCCATAATGCTGGTGACACCAAAAGAAGGTTTGTGTCAATCATCCTGGCTGACGTATACTTACAGGTACCAATCGGTGCATAACACCAAAGACATCTGAGATTTGCAGTGACTGGCTGTCACTTTCAGTTCAGGTGTTTGCCATTTTTAGAATTGGCACAGCACCAAGAAACTTCTTTGAACATTTTATTGGCAGTATTGACAGTAATTCATCTCTGTGGATAAGGCTCTACCACTACTTGGACAATGTTTTCATTGTTGGGAGCTGGCAAAGCATCACAACCTTGTCCTTTAACTCCTTTTCCAAGTTCAGTCGACTAGTAAACAAGCAAGGAAAGCAGTTAACTCCTTCTTAAGCTATGAAGGATCTTGGAGTAGTTTTTTTATGTCCGAATAAGTCAAGTGGTTTTCCAAAACTGCAAAATTTGCAAAATGAAAATCTGTGTATAAAGAGCCATGGAGACAGCATTTATGTCAGCAAAGGATTGCATTGTCCCCATTGGGACATTTTTCAGTGGTCAGTCTAGTGCTGCCTCGGGCCAGGTGACACATGGGAGCTTTTCAGTTTGTCTTTCTCAGTCAATGGGATGGACAGTCTATGGATCAGAAGGTCTTTGTGTCTACACAAATTAGCAAGAACAGGATTTTTTGGACACCAGTGTGTCTCTTTTGTGATGTGCCTCTCAGCCCAGGAGAATAATTCTGACATTGGATGCCAGTCTGCCTCCAGTCTGAGGAGACAAGTGCAAGGCCATTGGAGCCTAGTGGAATGCAGATGCTCTGACTGTTTTAAATGTAAGGCAATTTTTTCTATCATTGCAAGACTTTCAAGATCTTCCTCTAAAGGGCCAGAGTGAAGTTGATGATTGAAAACAAGACAGCAGTAGCCTACATTGCCCACCAAGGGATAGATAGAAGATAGATTCACAGTGCCATGCATATTTTCCATTTGTTTGTCTTCCTCCAGTGTCTTTTCCACCTGCCAGGGAGGCCTTGGTTTTCATTGCTCCCCCAGTTGTCATCAGCACCACCAATCCCATTTCCAGTCAAACACAAGCTTTTATGTCAACGTCAATGGCACCACCCCAATCAAGGCAGACTCTTAATAGCCTGGCTATTGAATCAGCCGGACTAGAGGTGCAGGGATTCTCTTCTGAGGTGGTTCACACCTTGGTGAAGACCACAAGACCATGAACGCTACATATAAGAGGATATGAAGGAAGTTTGTTCTGTTTGCTCAGAAAAGTTTTCACTCCTGTGTCTCCAGCTGTAGCCAATATCCTGGACATTTTTACAATCAGCCCTTGAGATTGGTCTGGCATACAACTCCAGGTTTCTGCCCTTATAGTCTTTTTCAAGCTACAGATGGGTGGAAGAGCCATTCAACAAATGCTTCATGCAGGCCATTATCCATTTACGACCACCAAGGAAATTATTGTTCCCTTCATTGGATTTAGGCTTGGTTCTGAAAGCACTAGTACAGGCATCCTTTTCTTCAATAGCTTCATTTCCATTGCAGTTCCTAGTGGCAAAACTAGTTCCTCTGACAGCAGTTGCTTCAGACAGAAGGATGTTGAAGATTGCAGCACTTTCATTCAGAGATCCCTTTTGTGTCTTTTTACCAGAAATAGTGATACTACGTACATCTCCAAGTGGTATCCAGTTTCCAGGTAAACCTGGAGGCGGTCCCTCCAAGCATTCACATGCAGTCAGTGAGTACACAGCAGGACGACTTTAGGTCCTTACACAAGTTGCCAACAGTCTGCATGCAAAGGTCAAAGACGTGAGGAAAGTAGGCAATGTTTTTATTTCAGTCAGGTTCTTGAGGCATCTTCTAGTGGTTTACCAGGGTGATTAGATTTGGCATACAGGAAGTAGACCTTTCTGCGTAGGAATGGGGTAAAGCTCCTTCGATCGGAGGGGTAACAGCCATTTGTGCAATTATGCCAGGATTTCAGTGAAGAATATATGTGGGGCAGCTAGCTTTCACTCGACTTTACAAGCTAGGCGTGCAGTCAGCAAGTTCTGCAAAGTTTGGGAGGAGACAAATAAATTATTTTTGTCTTTGGCAGCTTTTCTTTGATTGTCAATGTTTCTTTTCATGTGTTCTCTCCCGCCTATTTATTTAGCTAGTTAGATCCCATTGCGTGCTGACGTGAGATAGAGCCAGGAATGCGGAAAATTGTTATCAAATACTTAATGTTATTTTCCTTTCTTGGCCTATCCTCACGTCAGCACAGGACTCCCTCCCTAGTGGCCTGGTGCAGCCTAGGTTGTCGAACACTTCAGTGAGGGAGGGGCTGTCTTTTATTTAGCTAGAAAGAAGTGGCCCTATGAGCTCCAGAGTAGTCATTACCTATTGTGGGCTGCTTTGAGGATAGGCCAGGAAAGGACAATTATGGTAAGTATTTGATAAAAAAAAAAAAATCTATAATTTGTGCAAATTGCAACAGAAGGGCATGTTTCCTTTATTTCTGGAAGCAATCTATTGTTTCCATAGTATGTCCCCGAGTATAAATGCTCGACTATATGAGTTTTTTTTTTTAACAGGCCATATTTTATAAATGTTGCTGGCTGACATTCTGTTTATACAGTGTGCATCAGCACAGAAACTTTTTTTTGCCTGTAGAAAGGTATGTGATAGGGTTATTTTCAGACAAAACTTAGGTGACATTTGAAGCTTTTAATGGTTGGGCATACATCTACTTCAACAAACTATATTCGAAATTTTTTTTATTTCAGTGAGATTTTATGTGCTCTGATTGTTTTCACAAATACGTAGAGCCAAAAATCTTTGATTAGGAAGTAGTCTAAAACTAATTATTGGTAGCTAGCTCTTCAATGATCAACACCTTTTCTACTTTTGTTTTATTGAATGTGATCTTTTCTCTTATTTTTATTTATTTATATGATTAGAGGGCATTGGGCAGTTGTTGCTGGCAGTCTATTTACAGTAATGCCACGTACACACGATCAGATTTTCCGTCGGAAAAATCATCCAAGGTTTCTCCGACGGAAAATCTGGCTTGCATACACACGGTCACACAAAAGTTCTCAGAACTTTCGTCCGTCAAAAACGTGGTGACGTACAACACTATGACGAGCCGAGAAAGTAAAGTTCAATTCTTTCTGAGCATGCATCTAAATTTTGGTTGTCGGAATTGCTACAGATGATCGCATTTTCCGATAGGAATTTTTTCCATCTGAAAATTTGACAATCAGCTCTCAATCTTTTGTTGGTGGAAATTCCGACAGCAAAAGTCCGATGGAGCATACACACGGTCCGAATTTCTGTTCAAAAGCTCACATCAGACTTTTGCTGTCGGAATTTCAGATTGTGTGTATGGGGCATAATAGCTTTTTGTTTTGTATTGTTTCAAAGAAAAAAAAAGTGAAAGAACAATGTGCACCTAAACTGGTTAGATCTATTATCCTTGATAAAAACTGTCCTATCTTTTTATTTTGCTGGAAATAATAAGTAAATCAGAATAGTCAGTACGACTCAATTTTTGTTAAGGAGTCGTGTTCCCCAGGGACCAAGTACATGCAATGTTTTGTCCTATCTTCTTAGGTGCTGTCTGAAGCTAGCTTTGGGGTTGGACAAGGTGCTGCCTGTTCCTCCACAGCTTGGATAAATATGCAGCTAGTAAAGAGGTGGCTACTTTGACAGACACTTTTCTCCATATTCAAGCACTTGCTCACTTGTCTAGGAACAGTTAAGCTGACACTGCACCCCCCCCCCCTTTTTAATTTATCATGGGGAGCTTGCCTTGAGCAAGTGTTTGGAGATGGAGAAAAGTGCTGTCTGTCAAAGCAGCCATCTACTTGCTAGCTGCATTGTCTGCTGGCTGTGGGGGGGTACATTGTCTGACCTCACAGCTAACTTTGGCAGTACCTAGGGGGATAAGACAAAGTACTACATGTACTTTGATTTTTATAAATGTGTTCTGTTCCCCAGGGGACAAAGTAAGATTTATTTAACAGAACAAGTTGGAGAATGATATAGTTGTATATAAACCCTACAAAATATCAGTAAGTTTTTCAGCAGCTGCCTAAACACAAACCTTACACAATGAGCTGCATAAACAGAAACAATCTTGAATTTTCCCTAATAAAAAGGTGATTCTGTCGCCAGCATTCATTGTTGGTCAGTTGGTGCATTCTGATCAAAATCTTCATCTTGTTTGGGTAAGAGAGCAATGTCTGCTTTGGCAACCATTAAAACATTCATGATTTTTAGGCCTCATGGAAACTGGATGTTTTTACAGCTGCTGTTTTTGGCGCCAGACATTTTTGTCTGCACCAATAAACTCCCCAGCATGTTATTCTAATGCTGCGTACACACGATCGTTTTTCATGACGTGAATTTTTTTATGTCATTAAAAACAATCGTGTGTGGGCTCCAGAACATTTTTCATAACATGAAAAATTTAGAACATGCTCTATTTTTTTCGCTTCAATTTTCACAACGTGAAAAATGGTTGTGTGTAGGCTTTAACGACGTGAAAAAAACGTGCATGCTCAGAAGCAAGTTATGAGACGGGAGCACTCGTTCTGGTAAAACTAGCTTTCATAATGGAGATAGCACATTTATCACACTGTAACAGATTGAAAAGCACAAAGACTGAAAAGCACGAATCGTCTCTCACCAAACATTTACTAACACAAAATCAGCAAACGCAGCCCCAAGGGTGGTGCCATCTGAATGGTACTTCCCCTTTATAGTGCCGTCATTCGTGTTGAACATCACCGCGCTTTTCTCGAGCATTTTCTTTTCATGGTCGTGTGCAGGCAAGGCAGGCTTGACAAGAATCACGTTGAATTTTTTTTTTTTTCTAGACCATTAAAAATGGTCGTGTGTGGGGGCGTGGCTACCGAGCTCCTGCATGGATGCTTAAGCAGTGAGCTCCGTGCCAGCCTAAGGAACAGCGACATACCGAGGACACGTTACCCGTCCACTACCTCCTGGATTGCTCCCGACATCTCGAGCATACCTCCGATATGGCCCGTAAGCGAAAGGGGCCACTGCAGGTGAAGAAACTCTCGCATTTCTTCCCGCCGTCGGATCGCGGCCTGACCCAAGATGGCGCCGGCGCGGCTTCTCCAGCCTCCTCCAGCGGCTCCAACTCGACCCCCACGAGCCCGGACGTGCAGGTTAGTGCCTCCCGCAGCTCCCCTGAGACATCCACTCCTCTGTCACGGAGTCCAGCAAAGTCCAAACCCCGTCTTTCCCCTCAGACTGCCGGGGAGGGAGGAAGTGGAGCCCAGGACTCATTAAATGACACCAGGGAACTGGCGGAGAATATTAACTCTTTCCCCACTGCTGGCCAACCGATCTCTGACACGATGTTAAAGGACATGTTGGTGTCCCTCCGCAGCTCCCTCCACGCAGACATGATGCAGTTCAAAGCTGATGAAGGGGTTCAAAGCTGATGTACAGGAGTTGGGTGGCAGAGTTGAGCATGTGGAACAGAAGATGGGGGAATTTGCATCATCATACAACTCCCTGGTTGATTCTCATAATGATCAGGCTGATGAGATGCTGTGGCTCAAATCTAAGATCTCGGACCTGGAAGACAGATCCAGGAGGAATAATGGGAAGATTCGTGGTGTTCCTGAATCTGTCTCTCCTGCACAGCTCCAGCAATTTGCGCAAGGAATGATGAAGGCCTATGTTCCTGACCTGTCTGATGCAGAGCTCCATATTGATAGGATCCACCGTCTCCCCAAGCCTCCGCACCTCCCTGAGAACATCCCCAGGGATGTACTCATGCGAATACATTTTTTCCAGGTCAAGGAGCGCTTCATGATGGCTTTTCGGAAAAACAACCACCCGCCCGAGAATTACTCCTCCATTCAGTTATTCGCTGATCTCTCACAGTTCACGATGCAGAGACGCAAATCCCTCCTGCCAATCACCAAAGCCGTCCGCAATCACGATATAACTTACCGATGGGGGTACCCGGCTAAGCTCACAGTCACAAGGGGTGACCGTACCTCGGTGATCAACACTTTGGATGAAGAATTGGCTCTGCTGAGATCATGGGACATTCTCCCGGAACTGACAGACAGCCCTACCTCGTCGGTCAAAATACAGACCCAGGATCAGTGGCAACTCGTGTCACACAAGAAGAGGGGCAAAAAGAGATCCTCTTGACTTCCTCGGCCCTAAAGCGGCTCTTCACTACAAGTTCCTAGGCAAACTTTTCTTCATTTTTTTTGCTTTCCCCCCGTAACGAATGGGCAGATGTGCTGCCTTCAGATTCATGACTGAATCTCCCTTTTTACTAAACTCGTTATTGTTTACCTTGTTCATATGTTTTTTTGTTTCTCCCTATTTTTATCTGCTGTTCTACCTCCTTTTTTTTACATACACCTACCTTGAGATGGATTTACCTTCACTGAACGGACTGCTGCGAGAGATCTGCACATTAACCCATCGCCGGAATTTGCAGTTATATGTCATCTTCACACTCCTTCTGAGGTACTGTTGCTCTCATCCTTACCCTAACTTTTCATGGCATTTACAGTAGTTTCATTTAATGTTCATGGACTGAACCATCCGGTCAAGAGGTCCTCTCTCTGGTCCGAGGCCCGGAGGCTTCATGCGGACATCTTGTGCATACAGGAATCCCACTTCTTATCCAATGCTCCACCCACATTTAAACATAAAAATTACCCTAATGTCTTTTTTGCTTCTGCCTCAGATAAAAAACATAGAGGAGTCTCTATTGCTATCAGAAATTCAGTTGTCTTCGTGCTCAAGGACTTCCATAGGCTCCTTAGGAAAGTTGATAGGGTTAAAAAAGGTGCAGTAATTATCTGTGGGGACTACAACATGACGGTTGACTGTGACGTTGACACCACCTCTAACCCTAAACGCCCCCCACCTACGATGTTACAATCCCTCCACAGAGCAGATCTTTATGATGTATGGAGGTGCCAGCATCCTAGTGAACAGGACTATACCTTCCACTCCTCCAGGCACAACTCATATTCTCGCATAGATATGATACTGGTCGACAGGTCGCTACTTCAGTCGGTCTCCTCCTCCACCATTCACAACATCTCTTGGTCAGACCATGCACCAGTCTCTATCTCGGTGGTGGAAGGAGGAGCACCTGAACCGGCGTATCTGTGGAGAGCTAATACTAGCCTTTTCCAATTACCTTACCTTATGGACTCAATTTCTAAGCAGTTGAAAGAATTCTTCACTCTCAATACGGGGTCAGTGTCGGACCCAACGATGTTGTGGTGCGCCCACAAGGCCTTTGTAAGAGGTATCTTACTTCAGATGAGTGCTAGACTCAAGAAACAGAGAACTATTAAAATTGATCACTTGATAGAGAATATCAGGTCCCTGGAGTCGCAGAATAAAAACTTACCGAATGCCCAAGTGTCATCTAAATTGACCAAGCTCCGTTCAGATTTGAGGCGCCTCCTGCTTGAGCGCTATGACAAATTTGTCAATGCGCTAAAACTGACCCACTATTCCGCTGGTAATAGAGCAGGCAAGTTCCTGGCGCAACGTCTGAGGTCCCAGAAGATGCGCTCTAAAATTCCCTTCCTTCGCAGCTCTGTAAATAACAACAAGCTATATAATCCTAGGGACATTGCCAATTCTTTTGCAGACTACTACTCGTCTTTATATAATCTGAAAAATGATGTTAGTACGCCTCAGCCCACAGACCTTGACATTCAAACCTTTTTGGCAGATTTAAATCTTCCTACATTGTCCCCGACACAGCTGGAAGCTCTGAATGGCCCTATTGCAATGACAGAAATCTTAAAAGTGATTAAGCAGTTGCCTACTGGGAAATTCCCAGGCCCTGACGGGCTCCCTAATGATTACTACAAATCATTTTCTGAGATCCTCTCCCCATTTTTGGTAGATGTCTTCTCCCAAGCGGCATCTTCAGCAATGTTTCCTGAAGAGATGCTTAGAGCATATGTCATTACAATCCCTAAACCCGGTAAACCCCCTGACACCCCCCCTAATTTTCGCCCGATTTCTCTCCTAAATACCGATGTCAAACTGTATGCCAAAATTCTCGCCAGTAGGCTATTAGTCGTACTGCCAACACTGATTAACCCTGACCAATCTGGTTTCACGGCTGGTAGGCAGTCGGCAGACGCTACCCGTAGGGTCATTGGTATTGTACAATATGCGTGGTCCTGTCGGACGCCTTCTCTGCTCCTTTCTTTGGATGCGGAGAAGGCGTTCGACAGGGTGCATTGGGGATATATGACCCACGCGTTAGCCAAATTTGGTTTCCGAGGCCCCATTATGAATGCCATTCAAGCCCTCTATTCGACACCCTCCGCCCAGGTCTATACATCTAACAGCCTATCCCGTCCTTTCTGCATCACTAACGGAACAAGACAGGGCTGTCCCCTGTCTCCTTCCATATTCAACCTTCTTATTGAACCGTTAGCTGAAAAAATTAGAGCCCATCCCCAAATTCAAGGTTTCTCCCTCCAAGGTTCTTCCCACAAAATAAATCTCTTTGCAGATGACATTATTTTATCAATTACCTCCCCAAATGCCTCTCTCCCTCACATCCAGGCCGTTTTGGACAGTTTTGGATCTGTCTCCTATTATAAAGTGAACCGCTCCAAATCATTCATCTTACCAATGAATTTATCTCCACACATGTGCTCTGCCCTAAAGGAATCCCTCCCATATTCCTGGGCCGAGAAAAGCATTTCTTACCTGGGACTTCAATTGACCGCTGACCCTTCGGACTTAGCTGGGGCTAATTTCCCACCATTAATAGTCAAACTCACGAGGGAGGCGGCTCGATTGGCTAGGACTGAGCTGTCCTGGTCTGGTCGGCTCGCCTCCTTCAAAATGCTCCTATTACCTCAAATCCTATATATATTCCGCACTCTCCCCGTTCCCATTAAACCTGCTCACATGAAAGCTTTGGAATCGGTCCTCCGTCGATTCATCTGGAATTCGCGTAGCCCTAGATGTGCTAAAGCACTATTAGTTAAGCACAGGTCGTGGGAGGTATGGGTTTTACTGACCTGCGGGACTACTATCGCGCTTCCTTGCAAAACCAGGTCAAAACCTGGCTGTCTGGTACAGTAGATACCCCTTGGTGCAATATTGAGAGGGTCATTAGTCCAACCAAAGATCTGTTCTCCCTACTCATCCTGGATAGGTGGAGCCCTTTCCCCTTACATGACCTTCCCATCTCCATTCAGGCCACGCTAAGAGCCTGGAGAGACTTAGGTTCTATTGTAGACCCGACATCTGACACAACTGAACTGCCTATTCCTATTTCAACACTAGCTAGCGCTATCCCGGACATCAACCTTAAGGGATGGAGGGACAGAGGGATAACACATGTATCTGACCTATATTGCAACAATTGTCTTCTCCCTTTCCACTCCCTCATGAACAAATATAACTTACCACCCTCTGAGGCTTTTAAGCACTATAGGTTATCCCACTTTCTAAACTCGATTAAATCACATCGAGTATTTGTACAAAGCAAAGTATGGTCATTTTATGCTTCCTCGGCCTCCCACTCCAAGGGAATACCCCTCTTTTATAATATTTTCCAACAAAAACGTGAATTTGTCAGATCCTCCCCCTTTGTTAAATGGGAAACCGAGTTAGGAAAGTCATTTTCTGATTCACAGTGGAAGGGGGCCTTCAATTTGGTGTATAGAGCATCTAAATGTACTAATCATTGGGAACTCACCCAAAAGATCAATCTGAGATGGTATCTCACCCCATACCGGCTTTCCAAATTTTCCAATGACAACTCACCTCTGTGCTGGAGAGGTTGTGGGGAGGTAGGCAACCTTTTACATGTTTTCTGGAAGTGTAAACATCTCACTAGTTTTTGGCACAGTTTATTTAAGTACATTTCCTCAATGACAGGCTTTTTCATTAAGCCAAATCCTGAACTGGCACTACTAAATCTTACTATAGAGACCTTCCCCCCCCAATTCCGCATTGTGGTCACTCATATGTTTTTGGCAGCCAGATTGCTCATAGTCAGAAATTGGAAGTCTGATCTCACACCTAATCTATCAGACTCCCTAACAATTACCCAAACGAACTATGTGTATGAAGCTCTATTAGCCGTTAAAAATGGTTCAAAAGGGAAGTTTGATAAACAGTGGCAGGTATGGGCAGAAAGATCTAGATGATGCGATTTCCTTCCCGTCAGTTGTCTAATGAATACTGTTTATTTCTTGCGGATCCCTCCCACGCTGCGCCGTGGTTATTGATTTACTGATTTATCAGCTTGGTGCTCCATCTCTAATTTCTCTCTATTCTCTTCCCTTCCCCTTTCCCCCCTGTATTTTTTATTTTTTTTTCTCTCTTCCTTTCTTTTCTCCCTCAATCTTCTCCCGTTGTACTTATACAAATCACTTTTCCTCTCTTCCTGCTAGAGCAACCATAGTTAAAACCTGTTTGAAATCACTAAAGGTCAAGGATGACTAGTTTTATACCGTTCTGATGGAATTCTGATAACATTTTTCACAATGTGTATTATTGTAAAAGTTCTTTATACTTAACTGTGTCCTAACTGACCATGATGCTCTATTCATGCTCTTTCTCTTTGTTATTGTAAATGAAAATCTTTTCAATAAAAATTTATTAAAAAAAAAAAAAAAATGGTCGTGTGTACGCGGCATCAGTGTCGATGCACATGTAGCACCCCTCTACCTTAGGTAGGTGCTAAGTGTAAGGGTTTTTGTGTAAGCTGCCAG
This sequence comes from Rana kukunoris, assembly GCA_029574335.1. Classification (NCBI taxonomy): domain Eukaryota; kingdom Metazoa; phylum Chordata; class Amphibia; order Anura; family Ranidae; genus Rana; species Rana kukunoris. The sequence goes on from CM056049.1 coordinate 294,936,837, forward strand.
CCATATGGGCGACCTCTCTGACACTCTGAAATTGCTCAGAGAACCATGAGTACTCATACTAACTCACCAAAGAGGACTATGACAGAGGACTGGAAGTGAAATAATCCACTGTGCACTGAACTTCTAAGATGATATTCTAATCATAGGCGTGCGCACAGGGTGTGCCAGGTGTGCCCAGGCACACCCTAATCACCCTGTGCAGAACAGATTCCCCCTACTGACCTGGATCCCCCTACTTCCCGTCACAGCACTGCCGGCTTCCCTCCTCTCCCACCGGTTGTTGCTGTGAATGTTTTAGGATGAGTGGGGGAAGGGGCCAGTAAATATGCAATTTACCAGCCCCTTCCCTTTCTGAATGAACTTTGTTAGTGATCGGTATAGTGTGTTTGAGCTTTGGGGTGCACACCCTAATGCCAAAGGCTGCGCACACCTATGATTCTAATACATAACTGAATTAAGGTTCAACTCCACGCTGAGATATCATGCAGCACTCTATATAGGAGGCATAAAATGAAATAAATTACCACTATTATTTTTGGCATGTATTTGTTACAGATGAGATTTTTCCTTAAAGTTGGTTGTATATATTGGCTCCACCTACACAGCAAATTCAGTTCTGGAAGGTAAAGAAATCTTGGTCAAGCCAGAATCTGATTCATATTTTAGATTTTTAACAACACCCTGTCCAACCCCAATCTGGGTGATCCCCTTGAAACACTAAAATAGGAGAAAAATCTGTCATGGTATACTCTCTGTTCAGTACATAAGTGATTACATCTCCATTGTGACTTTCTTCAATGCAGTATGATGCCTGATCCCTCAACAAATTCTAATGCCGCGTACACACGGTCGTTTTTTGCGATGAAAAAAAACGACGTTTTTTAAAACGTCATTTAAATTGATCGTGTGTGGGCAAAACGTCGTTTTTTGTCTTAAAAAAAACGACCAAAAAAAAATTCCAACATGCTTGAATTTTTTGTGTCGTTTTTCAAAACGTCGTTTTTTGTTTCACAAAAAGTCACCGTGTGTAGCAAAAACGTCTTTCAAAACGACGTTTTTCAACCCACGCATGCCCAGAAGCTAGTTATAAAGCGAGCTTCAATGGAAAAGAGTGGTGAACGTAACCTCGCTTTTTGTGAAAAAAACGATGGTGTGTATGCAAAATTGTCTTTGAAAAGTGACGTTTCAAAAACGTCGTTTTTTACTTCACAGAAAACGTCGTTTTTTTTATCGCAAAAAACGACCGTGTGTACGCGGCATTAAGTCCAAAAGCTCTTCATAGTCTTTATCCCACAATCTTGCTTTTGCCAACTTCTTGTTCATTCATAAGCCTCTTTTTCTTGAAAATGACACCTGGTAACCAACCTGACGCTCTTAGGCAGTTGACTTGGAAACGTTTCAAGATTTCTTTCTCCTATGAACTACCTAGGATAATGTTCCTTCTGGAACCCTCAAGTATTCATGCACAAACAAAAGCTAATACCATCTCTACTGGGCTTTGTTTTGTCATGTTTGTGAAAATGACCCCCTACTCAAATATTATTTTTGCTGTGGCTACTGTGCATGGCTATTGGAATTCCCCAGACCCACGTGCTCTGAATTACATTGAGCTGTTTACTCTCTAATGCTTATATTTATTGAGTATAGGATTAACTAAGCTAATGTTTATTTTATATTGCTCAGGATTATTTTTTTCCTGATCCCATAACTGATTTCATCCAGTTATCTCTTGCTGTACAAGTACCATATTTATCGGCGTATAACACGCACCCCAATTTTAAGAGGGGAGTTTAGGGAAAAAATGTTTTCTCAGGACCCTTTACAGTACACAGCCTCCCCCATCCAGTTCACATCCCCCTTCATTATACATCCCCCCATCTAGTACACATCCCCCCTCCATTATACACCCCCTCCATTATACATCCCCCCATCCAGTACACAGCCCCCCCATACAGTATACAGCCCCCTCCCCAGTATACATCCCCCCCATCCATTATACATTCCCACATCCAGTACACAGCCCCCCATCCATTATACAGCCCCCTTTCCCAGTATACAGCCCTCATCCATCATACATCCCCCATCCATTATACATTCCCCCCTCCCCAGTATACAGCCCCCAATCCATTATACCCCCCCCCCCTGCACTCCCAGGAGACCCCCAGTCTCCTGGGACAGTGCTGCCAGCATTCTCTACAGTTAAGTAAAAAAAAAAAAAAAAAACACTGTCAGCCCCTACCACACTGCTCCTCCTGTGTCTATTGCAAAACAAAACGAAGCTTGCATTTACCTCAATAGCTCCGTTTTTTTTTTCACTGACCTGGGGTCACATGACTGCCCTCCTCTGATGGGCATGTGACTTCTCTCCTCCAGTCAAAGCTACACTCAGAGGAGGAGGAGAGAAGCCTGAAAAAAACGGAGCTATAGAAACATTTACAAGCTTCATTTTACCATTGTAAAACACAGACTATCCGCGCCCCCTGCTGGTGAAACATGATATTGGCGTATAACGCGCAGGCACTGTTTATCCTTTGTTTTCAGAGGAAAAAAGTGCGCGTTATACGCAGATAAATACGGTATATTCCAGTTATAAAGTTTTCTATTTTTTTTAAATCTAGATGTTAGGCAAGCAAGTAACATTGCCTAATGTGGTATTAAACTCAAAACTAAAATTGTAATATATTGCAGCTTACCAGCCATTAGATGTGGTGGCTGCATTTGTTTTATTTTCTTTCAATTTTCCCCTCTGTTTCATCCTGGTGATCTGGCCAGTAACACATCTCCTGTATTAATGAAACACATCTCTGGATGAATGAGAAGGGGAGGCACACAGACAACAGCATTGTCAGTCTGAAGAGAAGAGGAGAGTTAAATGTATTAGCAAATTTAGAACCACTAACAAATTGATGCCAAACTGCAGCTCTAACTTTATAAGCAGTTACAGCAAACTGTAGTTTTCCTTTTGGGATTAATGTTTTTTATGTATAAATTAGAGCTGATAATTTGAATCACCCCCGCCAGTGTTAAGTGGTTTGTCTAAAGCCTCATACACATGATCGGACTTCCATCAGACTTTTCCGTGGATTTTTCTCCAAATGGGCGTTGGCCGTGAACTTGGTATGCATACACACAGCAGGACTTTTTCTCTGTATTTGGGGACAATACTAAGCTAAGCAGGGCAATAACTTCTCTGCAGGATGTGGAAACCTTGCAAGAAGATCTGAACAAATGAATGGGGTGAGCAACTACATGGCAAATGAGGTTTAATGTAGAAAAATGTAAAATAATGCCTTAGGGTGGCAAAAATTTGAATGACATCTATACACTAGGGGGAGAACCTCCTGGGAGAATATGGGATGAAAAAGGACCGGAGGTCCAAGTAGTAGATGATAAGCTCAGCAATAGCGTGCAATGCCAAGCTGCTGCTAACAAAGCAAACAGAATATTGGCATGAATTAAAAAAAGGGATTAACTCCAGGGATAAAGCCCAAATTCTCGTACTCTAGAAGACTTTGGTCCTGCTGCACCTGGAGTATGCTGTCCACTTCTGGGCACCAGTCCTCAGGAAGGATGTACTGAAAATGGAGCGAGTACAAAGAAGGGTAACAAAGCTAATAAGGGGTCTGGAGTATGTTAGTTATGAAGAAAGGTTGCAAGCACTGAACTTATTCTCTCTGGAGAAGACTCTTGAAAGGAGATATGATTTTAATTTACAAATACTGTACTGGTGACACCACAATAGGGATAAAACTTTTTTTGTGGAAGGGAGTTTAACAAGACAGGTGGCCACTTGTTCTTTACTGTAAGAGCGGCAAGGATGTGGAATTCCATTCCACAGATGGTGGTCTCAGTGGGGGGCATCAATAGTTTAAAAAACTATTAGATAAGAACCTGAATGACCACAACATACAGGGATAAACGTACTGCTGACATAATTACACATATAGGTTGGACATGATGGACTAAGTAACTATGAAACAAATGCAGCCATTACATCTAAGAATTGGTAAGCTGCAATATAATAAATGTTTGCTTTTGGGTTCTATACTGCTTTAAGTAAACTGTGCTACTGCAGAATCCTTAACACATTTTCAGTCTAGCCAGTGGGACATAATTCAGTGGGGCTTGCAATTGCAGTTTTGCATAGCGAAGTTGATTATTCATAGGACCTACACCTTATGGTATCCCAATCTTTACTTTTGCATTACAGCTTTTTAAACTGTTCTTCCTGGTAATAGCGTGTATCTCACATTATGTGCAGGAATTAAAGTGATACTAAAGGTTCGATAATAATAATAAAAAAATAACAAACATATCATACTTACCTCCACTGTGCAGCTTGTTTTGCACAAACGCCATTTTCTGGGGTCCCCCATCAGCTCTCTCAGCTCCTCCCTGCTTTAGATAACGGACTCCCAAGGGGTTACCTTGTGGGAGCGCTCCCATGTCCAGCATTTGGACTTGGTCCGGATTTGATTGGCAGTACTGGGAGCCAATGGCTGTGCTGCTATCAATCTATCCAATGAAGAGCCAAGAAGCCGTGGAGAGAGCGAAGGCAGATATGCACCCATGGAAATTCCGGACTCAGGTAAGTAAAACGGGAGGAGGGGGGGCGACACTGCAAGGTGTTTTTTTAAACCTTAATGCATAGGATGCATTAAGGTGAAAAAACATGAAGGGTTTCAGCCCCTTTAACTCTTCCCGTAGAAGGAGAAAAGTCTTCTGCCAATTTAAAAGACTTGGAACGGACATCGTCCTTCTCCAAGAGATACATATCTCTATTGCCAACCATCCCCATTATTAGATAGTATAAAAAAGAGAAGATTGGGAGTGGGGAAGGGAAAGAAGGGTGGACAAGAGGAAAGAGAAAGGAAGAGGAAAAAGGTGGGGGGGGGGGTTAGAATACAATGGGATAGCACTCACATGGGCCGCATCCGTATATATAGTACTAAAGGAGGAACAATAACTACAGGTAGATATTGATGGTCAGACTTTGAGGCCAAGGAAGTATGTTAAAATAAAGTTTAATATCATCAATATAATACAAAGATAAACAAAATAGTAAAATACATATACAGGAATTGACCACTGTATGCAAAATCCTTAGAAGTCGCCGAGACACGTTTCGCTGTGGGGCTTCTTCAGGACGATGACAAGGATTTTGTGAAAAGGTATGTAACAGAGAACAAGTGGTTGTATAACAGATGGTCTCACGATGGATGCATCCAAACGCACATGTAGCAGGCGGTATATCAGAACCGACACGGGACTTGCTCAGAAAGTCCTCAAAAAATAAAGGAATCTTGTAGTGACTGTGAGATCAAGATAAAACGTCTTTCAGACTTGGGTTAGGCGTCATAGGTGTAGTTACACCAAATAGAGAATGGGTGACCCTGAAGCCAACTGGGACAAAAACCGTCTTTTAAATGACAGAACAAAAAAACATCCACATCTAACAGGTCACCAGTGGTGACTGGTTCCTGTGCTGGACATCAAAATTTGAGCCTATAAAGGTAGTATCGGATGGCTGTCCAAGAGTCAGATAAGTGTCCCAGGGTAGTCTGCAACAAATGGAGGGGGGATTGTATGGCTAGGGAGCAAAAAATAAGCATAGAATCCCAAAGCCTTAGGCTGCCTGCCATACCTCAAATCTTCCTTTGTTGGCTGCACAAGTCAAAGAAGCAATTGGTAGAGGGTCTGGGGACTTGACACTTCACTTAGTACTCCCAGATGCAGATAATCTACTTTCGTTCTAGTACAACTAATGCATCCTTTTCCTTCTCCTCCCCCTCAAGGACGCCAGTATACATTTTTTATTTTGGCTATTTTCTTGTTTGGGTGATCCCTTTCTTTCTAGGACAAAGTTCCTGACCATTTTTCTCCTCAGCAGGGGCACAGAACATCAGCTTTTAGGGCCTGCTAATGCATCTTTCTCTTCCTCCTTTTCAGAGGATCATAGCAGCCATTTTTTGGGACTGCTTAAGGCAGGCATGTCCAAATTGCAGCCCACATTCTGGTTTTGAACGTCTCACTTGGTAATTTGGACATATATATCTTTTGTGGCCCCCAACCAATCTCCAAGTACCGGGGCAACAAAAGATATAGGGGACAGGAGGCTGGCAGAGTGCTGTACATACAGGAGAATTACCGGTTTCCTCTGCGGCCTCTGTAATAGGAAGTCCTGTCTCCTTGGATGACTGTTTTGTTCACCTTTGTATTAAAGAGGCCGATGAGAAAATAGGAGTTTCTCCTGTATGTAATCTGTTGGCGGTCACCCCACCCCCCTCCCTGTCGCCTCTGAAGCTACATATGGGCATGGATCAGGCTGCACTGATGGCAATGGTGAGTCTGCATTTATGGCAATGGGGGTGCTTCATTCATGGCAATGGGGGTTCTGCATTCATGTCAATGGTGGGGCTGCATTCATGGCAATGGGGGTAACGCGTTCATGGCAACGGGGGTTCTGCATTCATGGCAGTGTTGGATCTGCATTCATGGCAGTGGTGAGGCTTCATTCATAGCAATGGGGGTGCTGCATTCATGGCACTTGTGAGGCTGCAGATAGGCACTGGTTAGGCTGCATTGATGGGCACTAACCCTTATTTTGCTTCATAGTTCTTTATTTAAAATGTAAGTTTTTTACTGTGAAGGTAAAGCAGTGAAGGTGCATGTTATACGAAAGCAACTCCTCATGGTGTAGTATTTAAAACCCAGGATAAATGTATTTCTTAAAAAACAGCCAGGGTACTCACATTTTGTTAACTAATAGCAGGCATGTCAGAAGCTGCAGTCTGTCATGAATAGCATTTCTTTTCAAACACAAAGATGGCCGCGTTAACACAAAGATGACCAAGTTAATGTGCTTCTGATGCAAGAGACGCACTTTTGTTCTGAGACCACTCCTTCTTACTCCAACAGATATTTTAACAGATGGTTCCATAGCACTAACCAGTTTCAGAAAGCCACTGGAGTTTCTATAGCTTTCCATAAAATGAACTGCTCGATCACTTATCTGAGCCACAAGGAAAGTAGGTCTTTGTGAAACTATAGTTGTGGGGTACTAAATTCATGGTAGCTAAATATACTTACCGAATGTTAATCAAACCCAAGTGGCTTTATAGGGCCAGATTCACGTATTCCAGAGCATCTTTGCTCTGGAGTAACGCTTCTGATTTGCGTTGCGCTGCCGAATTTTTAGGAGCAAGTGCTGTCATTCACGAAGCACTTGCTCCTAAAGTTGCATACTAACAATCGGCAGCGCATCGCAAATTCTCTTTTCTTTGAGCCGGCGGAATTCAAATGTCGCGGGTACGGGGCGTGTAGTATGCTAACTACGCGCGATCCCGCCGCCGACGTACTGCGCATGCGTCGAGTGTCAAAACATCCCCGTGCGCATGCTCCAAAATCTGTGAATGAACGTCAATGACGTCACATTCCCATTCATGACCGTTTTACGCAAGCGACGTTTTTTTTTTTTTTTCCCGACGCGATGACGACGCCTATACCTAACATAGGATACTCCAACCCCATGTAGGTATATCTATGCGCATGGGGGATGAGGAGGTGTATCGCGTATCCCGTCCGAACTAACCACAACCCTGAAACGCCCAACACACCGATCGTAACGTCACTGCGTCGCGCAAGTGGAGTGGTGGCGGATTTCGATCGTGAATTGCCGATTTCCGCTCATTAACATATTTTTTGAGCGTAAATCGGCGGGAACGCCCCCGGCGCCATTTTTAAGTTGAAGTAACGATGCGATGGCGCTGGCTGGTTGGTGAAACTCAGTTACGCTCATCGCATCGGAACTTCAACCCGGCGTTTCTTGTTTTCTGGTTACAGAAAACAGAAACGCCGGCTCAAAGCCACTGTTACGCTGGCGGATCACTCGATCCGCCAGCGTAACCTTTCATGAATCTGGCCCATAGTATTTGAAGGTCCTCAAGGTCCTCTATCCCTTACTCTAACTTACGGACTCTGAAACATACACTCTACGACCTTCACTTCACAGTCAAAGTTTTGAGTGTGCCACACTCTAAGGCCGCGTACACACGATCAGTCCATCCAATGAGAACGGTCCGAAGGACTGTTTTTATCGGTTAACCGATGGAGCTGACTGATGGTCTGATGTGCCTACACGCCATCGATTAAAAAACCCCCCTGGTCTTCTGGGTCGCCTTCCTGGGGCCACGATCGTATCAGAACGCGGGGCCAGGAGAAGGGGAGGAGACAGACAAAACCAAAGAAAAGTGACGTAAAACACAACGACGTGCTGAAAAAAATGAAGATCAACACAAAGCAGACACATGCTTCCATGTCCCCCCCCCCCCCAGCATGGGGATTATAAAACGTCGACTTGATTCCGAGCATGTGCGGCTGGGGGACCACCACCTTTAAACCGATGCTTTTGCATACTAACAATCGGTTTTGGCTGGTCTTCCGGCTTTTTTTGCCATCTATTGGTTAGGCGTCCATCGGTTCTTCCCTGGGGTGGGGGGAATTTTAATGGCGTTTCCGCCAGCAAGCGCCCAGCGGAACGCATTCTCTTTTCTTTGACCGAAGGACAACTGACCGATGGGGCCCTCTGCGCCGGGCTCCGCCCACACACGATCACACCCACTTCCACTTGGTTTGGACCAATGAAACGGACCTTCAGTCGTAAATGAGAAGCGTTTCCAGAGGAAAGATCATCGGTTTTGACTGATTGTGTGTACGTGGCCTAAGTCTCGTAACTATACCCACTCTCCCTATGTCCATCAATCTTACAGTCGCATTGACTACTTTCTCATTGATCATAGCTGCTTGGACTGGTCCCCCGAGTGTGATATTGAGGCTTTGGTTTGGTCTGACCACTATCCAGTATATCTGATGTTTTTGCTCCCCTCCACTCTTGCGAAAGAATGGACGTGGCGATTGAAAGATTCATTGTTCACAAGTCCAAAATGTGCTTAACGTGTTTTGGAGACCATTTCTAATTTCTTGACTGACCACACTACAGATACCACCCTGCTCCCCATACAATAGGAGGCATTGAAAGTGGTATTGCAAGGGGCCTTTATCCAGATGAGCGCTCATTTAAAGAAAGTGTGCTCAGCTGACATAATGAATGCAATTTTAAAACTCAGAACCCTGGAAATGGAACATAAGTGTTCTCCAACAGTGGAAACCCTTACTGAGGTTGCTTTAGCCGATCACAGCACAGGGAGTTATATGAAACTTCCGTTCACACTTTTTTTGAATACGCTTGCATTTCACAGTTACAAAGTTAAGGACAAGTGTGGCAGATCTTTTTTTTTTTTAATTGTTTATTTATAGAAGTTTAAAGACAATATACAGCATATCACAAGAGAAAAGGTATTTCAACTTTCGGTAATACAAAGCAAATCAAACTGTAAGCATATCAGTCTGACAAGACAATTCTTAACAAACATTCAACAAGGCATTGCCGACAAACTGTAATCTGAGATAAACATAACTCAGTGAGAATGATCAGTTCCAAGGGAACAAAAAAAAAAGAAATCCAAAACAAAAGCACAAAAACATAGTATAAACCAGGGGTCTCAAACTCAAATTATCTGGGGGCCACTGGAGGTATAACCTGGGTGAGGCTGGGCCGCATCAAGTATTGGACCAAAATGTCACAGATTGCGCCCCTGCCGCCCCTAATGTTCACTCTCCAGGACAGTCCCTATGACCCTGGCTGCAGTCACATACACACACTCACTCTTCTCCATTCTTCTTTCGGCACTGCCAGCCAATCACATAGATTAGCGCTCAGTCTATTAGGGCAGTGAGCCAATATTCGCTCAGCCCTGATAGGTTGAGCTCTTGTTCCACCCACAGAAATTTCCTATCAGGGCTGAGCGAATATGGTTTCACATACATATAATGCCCCCATCATATGCCCCTCACATATAATGCCCCATCATGCGCCCCTCACCATCCACCAATAACACCCCCCACCAGCAGTAGCACCGCCATCATCCACCAGCAACACTCCCATTCCCCCTACCCCCCTGTGGTAATAGCATGAGCTGACAGATGTTGGGGGGTGCTACTGCTGAAGGGGGGTTTGGATGATTGAGATCCACCAGCAACACCCCCCCCCATCCACCTTACCCCCCTGTGGTAATAGAATGAGCTGACGGATGATGGGGGTACTACTGCTGGGGTAGGGGGGGTGTTGTTGGATGATTGGGATGCTATTGCCAGGGCAGTAGCACCCCCACCATCCACCAGAAACACCCCCAATCGCCCTACCCCCCTGTGGTAATAGCATGAGCTGACGGATGATGGGGGTGCTACTGCTGGGGGGGTGTTGGATGATTGGGATGCTACTGCAAGGGCAGTAGCACCCTCATGTTATTACCACAGGGGGGGGGGCTGTTGCTGGTGAATGATTAGGGTGCTACTGTTCATCAACACCCCCCAACCCCCCAGCAGTAGCACCCCCATCATCCACAAGCAACACCCCCCATTCCCCCTACCACCCTGTGATAATAGCATCAGCTGAAAGATTATGGGCACAGTGGCTGGGTTTTGATGGGCACAGTAGCTGCGTTTTGATGGGCACAGTAGCTGCATTTTGATGGGCACAGTAGCTGCGTTTTGATGGGCACAGTGGCTGCATTTTGATGGGTAGAGTGGCTGCAGTTTGGACAGGCACAATGGCTGTGTTTTTATGGGCACAGTAGCTGCATTTTGATGGGCACAGTGGCTGCAGTTTGATGGGAACAGTGGCTGCAGTTTGACGGGGCACAGTGGCTACATTTGGACGGGCACAGTGGCTACATTTGAATGGGCAAAGTGGCTGGATTTTGATGGGCACAGTGGCTACATTTGGATGGGCACAGTGGCTGGATTTTGATGGGCATAGTGGCTGGATTTTGATGGGCACAGTGGCTGCGTTTGGATGGGCACAGTGGCTACATTTAGATGGGCAAAGTGGCTGCAGTTTGATGGGCACAGTGGCTGCAGTTTGATGGGAACAGTGGCTGCAGTTTGACGGGGCACAGTGGCTACATTTGGACGGGCACAGTTGCTACATTTGTATGGGCAAAGTGGCTGGATTTTGATGGGCACAGTGGCTACATTTGGATGGGCACAGTGGCTGGATTTTGATGGGCATAGTGGCTGGATTTTGATGGGCACAGTGGCTACATTTGGATGGACACAGTGGTTGCATTTAATGGCACACAGTATGAATTACTACTTACACAGCCAGGTCAGATGTAGTAGTCAGCAAGGCAGGCACTGCAATAGGCAAATTACAATCATTCAGATTTAGACAGTGACTGTCTGTCAGACCACCAGGCAGAAGGCAAGGCACTGAGGCAGGCTCAATCAGGCGGCAGCTCGGCTCTGTAATACTGTGCTCGCTCCTCTCCCTCTTAGCCACGCTGCCTGTCTGAAGATGGCAGAGGTGGAGCCGAGCGGAGCTAAATCTCCAGCCGCAGAGGCGGCTCGCTGTGGATGCTGGGGCGGCCGTGGGCTGAGCTCAGTCTGACGTCATGACGTCACGTCGTCACTTGATCCCGCTCGCTCGGCTCTCAGCTTCTCAGATTGCTTCAGCGCCGGCGGCGGGTCGCTCCGTTTAAAAAAAAAAAGGGCTCAGCGGCGAGGCACCTCTTCTCTGCCAGCGCCCACTGCACCCCGTATAGGATCGGCCCTGTGTCAGTGGGCCGCAAAATCTCGGTCTGCGGGCCGCAACTGGCCCGCGGGCCGGGAGTTTGAGACCCCTGGTATAAACAGATGGAAGCACCATGGGGATCAAGTGTCCTGAAGAGATTCAGACAAAGAATCCGATGAGAACTCAGAATCGTCCCATAATTTCCATACCTTATCAAAAAGAGGTAAAGTGTCATCAACCTTAGCGGTCAAATGTTCCATCCTACGTGTGTCAGCGATAATAGAAAGGTTGTGATGGAGAGTGGGGGATGAAGTGGAGAGCCATAGCCTAGGACTGGCTCTCTTTACAGCCAAAAGAACAAAGGACATACGTTTCTGGAAAGTTTTAGGCAGTTCCAAAAGGGGCAAGCCCGAAAGGAAGTGTATAGGTGACAAAGGCACAGGGTTAGATAGCAGCTTCTGCAGGAGCTCTTGAATCTTAATCCAAAAAGGGCCAATGAGGGGGCAGTCCCAAAAAATATGGAAAAGGGAAGCCACAGACCCACCGCACCTCCAGCAATGTTTAGAAAGGGTGGGGTCATGAGTGTGCAGTAAGTTCGGGGTCCTATACCAAAACATCAAAATTTTAAAGGCAGTCTCCCTCTGCACTACACAACATGAGATTTTTGACATATTGGCCCATATTTTCCCCCAATCCAACAATGAGATTGGGCGTTGTAGAATAGTAGACCATTTTTTCATATAGATGTGGCAGATCTTTGGACCACTCCTCCACCTTTATATTACATATCCAGGGTAAGAGTGGAGAAACATTGTCTTCAAGATAACCCAGGCATTTAGGAAATGTTATCAATCCCTATTCAATATTCGCCCTGTCCAGTCTTCAGGTTCTACTTCCACAATGAAGCAAGCATTAAAGTATTCATCAGATGGTACCATGTTCCTGCCAGACTAGCCAAGCTCTTCCCAGGCAGCTCTCCTCTATGTTATAGAGGATGTAATCATGTGGGGAATACGCTGCATGTATGGTGGACATGCCCACGTATCAGAAGCTATTGGAACAAACTCTAAGGCCGCGTACACACGACTAAATAAATCCGATCAAATCGGTCTGACAGACCGATTTGATCGGATTTGTCTGCTGGGCTATTTTGGTCATTTTTTTGGGGGGGCAGATACCCTCCTTTTAGAGGCATCCAGCCCCTACTTCCTCCCGGGGGTCCACGGTGCCGGAAGGAAGTTCACCTCTCCACCCTTCCACCCTTCAACCTTCTGGGACATGTCACAGGTCCCAGAATATTGCTCAGCCAATCACATTGTGGCTCGCGTATGCACAGTGAAGCCACAGCCGGGAACTCACAGTAGTGATGCCAGCACCACAGAGAGGAGGGGGAGGGGCTTTGTTGGCCTACATTGCTGGACCCCCCGGGTGAAATGTTGGCGTGGCTTAAAGTTTGCTACATATTGAGCATGGCTTAAAGGGCTTAAACGTCTGAAATTACTTGTAATGTTAAATAGGGAATGTTCAGTGCAGAGTAGGTAGTATGTACAGGAGAGGAGTGAGGAGTATATGGAGGTGGGTATTATGTGCAGAAGAGGAATATGGAGTCTATGGTGGTGTGTATTGTGTGCAGGACAGGAGTGCAGAGCACATGTAGGTGGGTATAATGTGCACGTGAGGAGTGTAGAGTATACAGTGTTTTTTTTTTTCAAAATGCTTTTTGGGGGCCAGTGGATGGTGTCAGTAGGGCAGTGGACAGTGTCATAGTGTTTTTATTTATTTTTACAATACATTTTTTGTATTTTTTGTTTTTCACAATGATTGGGTTCAGGGGAGGGGAGAAGTGAAAAGTGTCAGAAGAGCAGTGAGCGGTGTCAATGTTTTTTTATTTTTATTATTTTATGTATTATTTTTTACAGTTTTGTTGTTTATTTACATTTTTTAATCATTTTTTATGTATGTCACAGTACTTCTAGAGAAGGGGGTATTTGGCTGTCAAAGGTTTCAGTAGGGTGGTGGCGATGTCAGTAAGGCAGTGGATGATGTCAGTAGGCCTAAAAGCCAGGCCATGGTGGAAGCTGGAACGTCCTGGTATGGGCAGGCAGATGGACATGATAAGGTGGACAGGATATCTGCCTGCCCATCTGCCTGCCCATACCAGGACGTTCCAGCTTCCACCATGGCCTGGCTTTTAGTTTCCACAGACACAATTTCTGTGGTAAGTACCTGGTTACCTCATATCACCACACATCAACCCAATTCCCCCCACCTATCCCCTCCCAAAACCCCCTCCCCCTCAGGTGTTTATTTCTCCCTCCCTGTTTTCCCCCCTGTCCTGATCTTCTCTCTTTCTCCTACCCCCTCTAATTCCCCCCTCCCCCCCCCTTTTCCTTCCCTCCTTCCATCTTTCCCTCTCTCCCCTCTCCCCTTTTTCCCTCCCCCTTTTTTCCTCATTTTCCCTCCCCCACCAAGTTCTTTGGGTCATATATACCCATATATATGCATGTGATTGCATATTTGTATTTATAATTATATACTTATATACCCATTACGCCTACTTTCCAGATTTCCACAATTATACCCCCATGTCCGCCACAGGGGAATACATTCAGTTGTCCAGCTGTGCTGTATATATTCGCTCATAGCGTAAGTCATCAATTTAAACGTTTTCTGTATTTTATTGTATCCTATATACCCTAATGCTGAACCATACTATATGCTTTGTATTTTTATTTGTGTGTTCTACAGATTGGTTTGTCCTGACGAAGCGGTGAATTCCGTGAAACTTGTTGACATTGACCAATCAATGAATTGTACAAATTTCTGTCTTGTGACTTTTAATCAATAAACTTGTGTTTTACAATTCTGTTTATATTATTTTAATAGTACCGATATAGTCCCTTTATCCAACCTTGTGGTTAGCCCCGTGGTCTGGCCTCAGCAACCTTTCCACTGCTCCCACTTTCCCCTTTTCGCATGTTTTGTTTATAGCTGCTCACTCACTTAGATAGCACGGATTTATTTGTATTTGTTATCTTCAACATTGATAACTGAAGGCAATATCAGATATTATAATTAAGGTTGAGCGAACCCGAACTATAAAGTTCGGGTTCGTACCGAACTTTTGTTTTTTTTGTAACCCGAACCCAAATAATTTGCTGAAAGTTCGGGTTTGGGTTCGGAGTTCGGCAATGTAATGGTGCGCTGTACAGCAGCCAATCGCCATTTGTTTTACTTGTGTGACCTAGAAGCCATCACAGCCATGCCTACTAATACACCGTCCACACAAGCAAATAGATTTGTTCAAATCGGTCGGACAGACCGATTTGAACAAATCTGTCTGCTGCCCGTTTTGGTTTGATCGCTGTACACACGATCAAACCAAAATCCCCACCAGCAGACAGCGCGGTGACGTGGCGGTGACGCCGCCACATCACCGCACCAGGAAGTTAATTACTTCCGCGCCAATGCGTCAAATCCATTAGACGCATGTGCGAGAAGATATGTCTGCTGGTTAGCGTACTAACCAGCAGACATGTCGGGTGGACGGGTTCCCAGCCGACAGTCGACAGATTTTAAAGCATGCTTTAAAATCTGTCGGCTGGCCAAATCCGTCTGCTCGCCCATACACGCGATCGAATCTGTCTGCTGGGACGGTCTGGCAGACCGTTTCCAGCAGATAGATTTGATCGTGTGTACGCGGCTTGACACAGCCTCTGTATAAGCTAGAGGCACACAGCGCAGCTCGTCACTCTGCATTCTGCTTTAGTTAGGTTAGGGAAAGGCTGCTGCTGCTGCTCAAGGAGAGATTTAGATAGGAGTCAGACTGTCCTGCTTCAGAATCACCAGCACTGCATATGTTACTCTGAGATACGCTGCAAGATAGGTTAGGGAAAGGTTCCAGATTGAATTTGTAGCGAGAGATTTAGATAGGAGTCAGACTATCTTGTCCTGCTTCAGAAACACCAGCACTGCATATGTCACTATGAGATACTCTGCAAGATAGGTTAGGGGAAGCTTCTTGTTTGGGCTTGTAGGTAATAGAAATATATAGGAGTCTGTCCTGTTTCTAAAATCTAATTACACCAGCACTGCATCTGTTCCTGTGAGATACTCTGCAAGATACTTTAGGGCAGGGGTCTCCAAACTTTTTAAACACAGAGCCAGTTTACTGTCCTTCAGATTTTAGGGGGGCCGGACTGTGGTCAGTGGGAATAAAAAATAAATGAACGTTATAGTGTCGGTAGTCAGTAGGTGGAATAGTGCCCCATAAAAGGTATTAGTTATAGAAATAGTGCCCCATTGTTGGTGTCATAGGCAGGAAAAATACACCATCATTGGTGTCAGTGGGAGGAATAGTGTCCCATCATTGGTATCAATGCGAGGAATAGTGTCCCATCATTTGTGTCAGTGGGAGAAATAGTGTCTTATCATTAGTATCAGTGGGAGGAATAGTGTCCCATCATTGGTATCAGTGGGAGGAATAGTACACCATTATTGGTATCAGTGGGAGGAATAGTGTCCCATCATTGGTATCAGTGGGAGGAATAGTGTCCCATAATTTGTGTCAGTGGGAGAAATAGTGTCCCGTCATTGGTATCAGTGGGGGGAATAGTGTCCCATCATTTGTGTCAGTGGGAGAAATAGTGTCCCATCATTTGTGTCAGTGGAAGAAGTAGTGCCCCATCATTGGTATCAGTGGGAGGAATAGTGTCCCATCATTTGTGTCAGTGGGAGAAATAGTGCCCCATCATTGGTATCAGTGGGAGGAATAGTGTCCCATCATTGGTATCAGTGGGAGGAATAGTGTCCCATCATTTGTGTCATTGGGAGAAATAGTGTCTTATCATTAGTATCAGTGGGAGAAATAGTGCCCCATCATTGGTATCAGTGGGAGGAATAGTACACCATCATTGGTATCAGTGGGAGGAATAGTGTCCCATCATTGGTATCAGTGGGAGGAATAGTACACCATTATTGGTATCAGTGGGAGGAATAGTGTCCCATCATTGGTATCAGTGGGAGGAATAGTACACCATTATTGGTATCAGTGGGAGGAATAGTGTCCCATCATTGGTATCAGTGGGAGGAATAGTGTCCCATAATTTGTGCCAGTGGGAGAAATAGTGTCCCGTCATTGGTATCAGTGGGGGGAATAGTGTCCCATCATTTGTGTCAGTGGGAGAAATAGTGTCCCATCATTTGTGTCAGTGGAAGAAGTAGTGCCCCATCATTGGTATCAGTGGGAGGAATAGTGTCCCATCATTTGTGTCAGTGGGAGAAATAGTGCCCCATCATTGGTATCAGTGGGAGGAATAGTGTCCCATCATTGGTATCAGTGGGAGGAATAGTGTCCCATCATTTGTGTCATTGGGAGAAATAGTGTCTTATCATTAGTATCAGTGGGAGAAATAGTGCCCCATCATTGGTATCAGTGGGAGGAATAGTACACCATCATTGGTATCAGTGGGAGGAATAGTGTCCCATCATTGGTATCAGTGGGAGGAATAGTACACCATTATTGGTATCAGTGGGAGGAATAGTGTCCCATCATTGGTATCAGTGGGAGGAATAGTACACCATTATTGGTATCAGTGGGAGGAATAGTGTCCCATCATTGGTATCAGTGGGAGGAATAGTGTCCCATAATTTGTGCCAGTGGGAGAAATAGTGTCCCGTCATTGGTATCAGTGGGGGGAATAGTGTCCCATCATTGGTATCAGTGGGAGGAATAGTGTCCCATCATTGGTATCAGTGGGAGGAATAGTGTCCCATCATTTGTGTCATTGGGAGAAATAGTGTCTTATCATTAGTATCAGTGGGAGAAATAGTGCCCCATCATTGGTATCAGTGGGAGGAATAGTACACCATCATTGGTATCAGTGGGAGGAATAGTGTCCCATCATTGGTATCAGTGGGA
The DNA here is from genome assembly GCA_029574335.1 of Rana kukunoris. NCBI lineage: Eukaryota > Metazoa > Chordata > Amphibia > Anura > Ranidae > Rana > Rana kukunoris. Next base: position 294,954,386 of record CM056049.1, read on the forward strand.
GGAATAGTACACCATTATTGGTATCAGTGGGAGGAATAGTGTCCCATCATTGGTATCAGTGGGAGGAATAGTACACCATTATTGGTATCAGTGGGAGGAATAGTGTCCCATCATTGGTATCAGTGGGAGGAATAGTGTCCCATAATTTGTGCCAGTGGGAGAAATAGTGTCCCGTCATTGGTATCAGTGGGGGGAATAGTGTCCCATCATTTGTGTCAGTGGGAGAAATAGTGTCCCATCATTTGTGTCAGTGGAAGAAGTAGTGCCCCATCATTGGTATCAGTGGGAGGAATAGTGTCCCATCATTTGTGTCAGTGGGAGAAATAGTGCCCCATCATTGGTATCAGTGGGAGGAATAGTGTCCCATCATTGGTATCAGTGGGAGGAATAGTGTCCCATCATTTGTGTCATTGGGAGAAATAGTGTCTTATCATTAGTATCAGTGGGAGAAATAGTGCCCCATCATTGGTATCAGTGGGAGGAATAGTACACCATCATTGGTATCAGTGGGAGGAATAGTGTCCCATCATTGGTATCAGTGGGAGGAATAGTACACCATTATTGGTATCAGTGGGAGGAATAGTGTCCCATCATTGGTATCAGTGGGAGGAATAGTACACCATTATTGGTATCAGTGGGAGGAATAGTGTCCCATCATTGGTATCAGTGGGAGGAATAGTGTCCCATAATTTGTGCCAGTGGGAGAAATAGTGTCCCGTCATTGGTATCAGTGGAGGGAATAGTGTCCCATCATTGGTATCAGTGGGAGCAACATCAAACTAAATGAAACAAATATAAGGAGATCACTAGAAAATAATTTTAAATTAATCACCAAAAATGGAGATCTTGCTTAACCACTTAAGGACTGCCTTCCGCACATTTACGTCGGCAGAATGGCACGGCTGGGCACATCAACGTATATATACGTTGATTTTTGTACCCAGCCGTGGGTCCGAAGCTCCGGGACCGCGGGACTCGCGGACCCGATCACCGCTGGAGTGCGGCGATCGGTCCCCGGAGCTGAAGAACGGGGAAAGCCGTGTGTACACACGGCTTCCCCGTGCTTCACTGTGGCCGCAGCATCGATCACGTCATCCCTGTTATAGGGGGACGTGATCGATGACGTCACACCTACAGCCACACACCCCTACAGTTGTAAACACACACATAGGTCACACATCCCCTACAGCGCCCCCTTGTGGTTAACTCCCAAACTGCAACTGTCATTTTCACAGTAAACAATGCAATTTAAATGCATTTTTGCTGTGAAAATGACAGTTGTCCCAAAAATGTGTCAAAATTGTCCGAAGTGTCCGCCATAATGTCGCAGTCATGAAAAAAATCGCTGATCGCCGCTATTAGTAGTAAAAAATTTTTTTTATGAAAATGCAATAAAACTATCTCTTATTTTGTAAACGCTATACATTTTGCAAAAGCCAACCGATAAACGATTCTTGCGATTTTTTGTTACCAAAAATAGGTAGAAGAATACGTATCGGCGTAAACTGAGGAAAAAAATTAAATTATATATATTTTGGGGGGATATTTATTATAGCAAAAAGTAAAAATATTGCTTTCTTATTCAAAATTGTCGCTCTATTTTTGTTTATAGCGCAAAAAATAAAAACCGCAGAGGTGATCAAATACCACCAAAAGAAAGCTCTATTTGTGGGGAAAAAAGGACGCCAATTTTGTTTGGGAGCCACGTCGCACGACCGCGCAATTGTCAGTTTACACGACGCAGTGCCGAATCGCAAAAAGGGGCCTGGTCCTTTGGCAGCATTTTGGTCCGGGTCTTAAGTGGTTAAAAAATGTAAAACAATATATTATGAAGATCTAGCATTAAAAAAAAAAAATCTTTATGAGATCACGAGAAATAATAAAGAAATAAGTTTGTCAGAGCTCTGTGTGAATATCAGCAGCAAAACTTCATTATTGTAGCATTATAAAGAAGAAAAAATGCGCTGCATTAAACGATGCAGTCAATGTGCTATCTCCATTATGAATGCTAGGTTTACCAGAAAGAGCGCTCCCTTCCCATACTTGATTCTGAGCATGCTCGGTTTTCTGCCCGTCAGAAAACCATACAGACGAACGGTTTTCTCGCTCGGATTTTTTACCTGACAGGGAAAAAAGAAATCCTGATCTCTTTTTTTGTCCGGCAGTTATCCCGTTGGAAAAACTGCGATGGAGCATACACACGGCTCTCATAGCAGTTTTTCCGTCAGAACGAACGGTCGCGTGTACGAAGCTAAGGCCTCATACACACGATCGAATTTGTCCGCTGAAAACGGTCCGATGGACCGTTTCAGCAGACATCTCCGATCGTGTGTATGGGCTAGCGGACAGATTTGTCCACTAGTGTTGAGCAGAATATGCCATATTCGATTTCGCGATATATCTCGAATATATAGTCGAATATTCGAGATATATTCGCTAAATACGAATATTCGTGATATTTTTTGGAAATTAAATTATTGCGATTTTTCGCTATTGCGATTTTTCGCTATTGCGATTTTTTTGCTATTGCGAATATTCGAGAAATGCGGAATGGAGCACTCTGATTGGCTCAGAATATTTGTGATATTTTATAATATAAAATAATTGCGAATATTCGATAAATGCGGAAGGAGCACTCTGATTGGCTCAGAATATTCGTGATATATTACAATACACAATAATTGCGAATATTCGGCAAATGCGGAAGGAGCACTCTGATTGGCTCAGAATATTCGTGATATATTACAATACACAATAATTGCGAATATTCGAGAAATGCGGAAGGAGCACTCTGATTGGCTCAGAATATTCGTGATATATTACAATATAAAATAATTGCGAATATTCGAGAAATGCGGAATGGAGCACTCTGATTGGCTCAGAATATTCGTGATATATTACAATACACAATAATTGCGAATATTCGAGAAATGCGGAAGGAGCACTCTGATTGGCTCAGAATATTCGTGATATATTACAATATAAAATAATTGCGAAATTTTGAGAAATGCGTAATGGAGCACTCTGATTGGCTCAGAACATTCGTGATATATTACAATATAAAATAATCGCGCGATATCGCTATTGCCGAATAATCGCATTGCGATTTTTCGGCAATATAAAATGAGCGCTGCAGCTACTCGGCCCAAGGTCTCTAATCATACCAGCAATGCTTTTAGACGTCGATGGGGATCTCTAGGATGTGATCTGTTCTAAAAAAAAAATTGAAAAAATTCGAATATTCGAAATAGCGAATATTCGCCGCGATATTCGTGTTATTCGGGAATACTCGAATATGCAATATTCGCAATGCGAATATTCGCAATGCGAATATTCGTGAGCAACACTATTGTCCACCCGACAGATTTCAAAGCATGCTTTGAAATCTATCCGGTGGGAATCTGTCCGCCCGACATGTCTGCTGGTTAGTACACTTACCAGCAGACATGTCGTCCCGCTCCGCCGCCGCACCGCCGCCGAATGGATTCGCGAGCGCGGAAGTGTTTTACTCCTGGTGCGGTGACGTGGCGGCGTCAACATCACCGCCAGCACCGACAGTCAGCGCTTTCTGTGGTGGGGATTTTGGTTTGCTCGTGTGTAACGCGAGCAAATCAAAATCCCAGCAGACAGATTTGTTCAAATCTGTCGGACGGACAGATTTGAACAAATCTGTCCGCTCGTGTGTATGGGGCCTTAATGCTATTAGACAGATAATGGCTTCCAAACATGGTTGCTTACCAAAATTTTACAAACAATGGTCCCCCCTGAATTGATCATGAGTATAGTCCTTAGAAATCTTCCATCAAATGATACACTTATAATCGCTTAAGGACCGCCGCACGACTAAATACGTTGGCAGAATGGCACACCTGGGCATATGGACGTACAGGTAAGTCCCCTTTAGGAAGCCCAGCCATGGGTTGCGAGCATGCTGCTGGCAGCGCGCACGCGGCCTGGTCCTGTGCTCTCTGACCACAGGAACCGCACACCCGATTGCCGCCGGTGTCCCACGATCGGGTCACAGAGCTGAAGAAAGAAACCTCTCCCCGTGCTTCCTAGTAAGCCTGTCACTGATCGTTTGTTCCCTGTCATAAGGAACAACAATCAGTGACGCCACACGGCCAGCCACGCCCCCTACAGTAAGAAACACACATTAGGGAATACTTAACCACTTTAGCGCCCTCTACAGGTTAACCCCATTCACTGCCAGTGTCATTTTCACAGTAATCAGTGCATTTTATTAGCACTGTTTGCTGTAAAAATGACAATGGTCCCAAAATAGTGTCAAAAGTGTCCGATGTGTCTGCCAAAATGTCGCAGTCACAATAAAAATCGCTGATCCCCATAAAAATGCCATAAAACGATCCCCTATTTTGTAGACGCTATAACTTTTGTGCAAACCAATCAATAAATGCTTATTGCGATTTTTTACCAAAAATATGTAGAAAATACATATCAACCTAAACTGAAGAAAAAAAATGTTTTTTAGATATTTTTGGGGATATTTATTATAGCAAAAAGTAAAAAAATATAGATTTTTTTTCAAAATTGTCGCTCTATTTTTGTGTATAGCGCAAAAAATTAAAACCGTAGAGGTGATCAAATACCACCAAAAGAAAGCTCTATTTGTGGGAAAAAAAGGACGTCAACTTTGTTTGGGAGCCACATTGCGCAATTGTCAGATAAAGCGACGCAGTGCCGAATCGCAAAAGGGGGCCAGGTCCTTTAGCTGCATAATGGTCCTGGGACTAAGTGGTTAACTTAATTTCTTAAGAGTGAGATCTTCCATCTCTCTCATTACTGCACTGGCTACTTCCTCTTCCTTTTGCCTTTTTATCTTCCCACCTTTACCCCACTCTTTGTTCGACATATGGTTGTACATGGTTGATGAAAAAAGTAGTTCATCTGGGTGCCAGGTCATGTACTCTGTTGAGTTTACTGTTATATAACTGCATTCTCTTAATATGTTTATACCTGATGATGTACTCATGATCAAAGCCAAACCAGACTTCTACCTTTGTATTTTGTGAGAAATACTTCTCTTTTGTACTTAATTGCTGTCTGTCATTTTAACTAGCAAAATCTAAAAAAAAAAAAAAAAAAATGAAATTAAAGTAGGCTTTTTTGATGTAGGAAAAGGTTAACCCCAATATTTATTTATTTTTCTTTCCTGACTTTTTTTTTTGACTGTGTAGCATTGGAGAAATGTCTCTTTCCTGACAGACTCCATGGCAGCCTACGTGTGGGTTAATCCCGCCTCTCATACCTCATAGGACCCCTCTCCCATAAAGCTTTGCTTCTCACCATAGACTGTGTTCCTTTTTTGTCCTCCTCCTAGGACCTTGGTTGTTTTTACCTTAAGAAGTTTTTTTCCCTGTTCCAGAAGTCCTGGTGATTTTTCCCTCTATAGTCCACAAGTCTCTGCTATTAGCAGGATGGACGTATGCAAGTCTGTAGTGTTTACCCTCAAAAAGCTTTCTTTAACCTGCCATTGGTAGGTAAAGCAGTAACTGGCCATTTATCCTGGCTATTAGCAGGAGGCCTTATGTCACAGACCACACAGCGTGAGCAGCGGTGGCTCCAGCTCCAGGCAGGATCATGGGACTCCTCGGTGGTAATGTATATTCTACAGTTACTTACTTATGGCAGCCGGTTTGCGCATGCTGTTTGTCCTCGTGTAGTTATGGCCGCTGGAACGCATTGCGTTCCAGCCTCGCCGCCTCCTGGTAGTACTGCGCATGCGGCGGTCTCGTTTGCGAACGAGGCTTGGTTGCGCATGCGCGGTTCTGTTCGGCTGGCCGCGATTGCGCATGTGCGCGAGGTCTATGGGGGTGACGCCGCACACAGCGCAAGCGCGTGTTGAGCACGGCGGAAGCGCGATGACGTCATCGCAGGGCGGCAGGTTCAAATAGCTGTCAGATGCAGCTATTCATTGACACAGTCCTGAAACACAGCACTCTAGGTAGCGTTCTTCTGTCCTAAGGTAAGAATCAGTGCTGGGTCACTGTCCTGTCCTTCCTCCTTAGGTATGTCTCGTTATTGTTAAGACTCATTTGTCTCTTTTTTCTCTTTTTGTCATTGGTCTTTGCAGTACTGTGTGTTTCATTGCCATGGATGTGTCATCGCCCCCCTGTGGCCAAACCTTACGCTGCAGGTAGGATGGAATTATTTCCCTCTACCTGCTTTTCCAATAAGGTTTCTTTTTTTTTGTTGGTCACTTTTTAAAAATAGCTTTTTTTTTTGTATCTGTTCCCAGCCCCTCTAGGTCTGTTTCTTTGTCGCTAGCACGTGAAGATAATGTTGAAGCTCGTTCTCAGCGTCATCATTCAAATTCTAGAAGTTCTAGATCATCGTCTAAACATCACAGAGACGGTTCCGGATATAAGTCCAGTCGCCATTCTCACCGCCATTCCAGTCACTCCGGAAGAAATTCCTGTTGGGGATGTAGAGCTCAGGTCCCAGAAGGAAAATCCCTCTGTGAGCCATGTTATTCCCGTGCTGTAAGGGAAAGAGGAGGTGAAGACCTGCAGGTAGAAGCCCTGGTCAGAAGAGTAGTCCAAGAATCTTTGAACGGCTCTGATTCCGTTCAAGCGGTTGTCCCTCCAGTTGAACCATCACCAGTCCCTATTCAGGATACTCCTGAGGTTCCGGGGCCCTCTCAGCTTTACCGCTCCCTGAGTGTGTCCTCAGAGAGTGAAGAGGAAAATATTAATTATGCAGCTGGCTTTGATTTTTCTCTGGTCCCAACCTTGGTGAAGGCAGTTAAAGACGCTTTAAAATGGGAAGATACAGTAGAATCACCTTCCAAGCAAAGGAAGTTCTTTAAACAGCTCAGAAAAGACCGTCCAAACTTTCCCCTTCTTGGTGAACTTGGAGATGTAATTACAGAAGAATGGTCTGGCACAGATAAGAAAAATTCCTTAATTTCTAAAGTAGCAAAGTTGTACCCATTCAAGAGTGATGAAGTGAGACATTTGGAGTCAGCCCCTTTAATTGATGCAGCCCTAATGAGACTGGTAAAACATGTCACTCTCCCTTTGGAAAAAGGGTATTTTGCACCAGGCCTGTTTCCTTCAGAGGCTTGGAGAGGAAGATCAGCCACTGATCTAAAGGCCGCATTTAGCATCACAGCAGGCACGTTTGGCTTGTAACAGCCTTAGGAGAGCATAACCTTGCAGACACTAGGCGAATAAGGTCAAGGGAGGCCTCCCCCAAAAACACAGAGGCCATTTTTAGATTCTTGGACTCTGGAATGCTTGTCCTGCGCCTCTGAAGTCTTCAGAGGCGCAGGACAACATTCCAGAGTCCAAGAATTAAAAATGGCCTCATGTGTTTTTGGGGGAGGCCTCCATTGACCTTATTCGACCTAGGCTGCAAGGGTTATGCTCTCCTCTGGCTTACAAGCCAAACGTGCCTGCTGTGATGTAAATGCGGCCTTTTAGATCAGTGTCTGATCTTCCTCTCCAAGCCATCTTTGAAGGAAACAGGCCTGGTGCAAAATACCCTTTTTAGGGTCCTCCCTTTTTGGGAATAAGTTGGACAGTGCCATTTCCCGGGCCACTGGGGGTAAGTCAAGCTTCCTTCCCCAGGATCGACGTCCCTATGGACAGAGAAATTTTTTTTCCCAGGCAGGATCAAGATCGGGCAAGGGAGGCCCGTCGGTACAGACCTGGGCGTGATTTCAGGAAGAACTGGCGAAAAAACCAGCCCTCCAGTCAAAGGTCCGCAAAAAGCTCTTCCTCTGGTGGACGTGAGGCCCCTAAGTCCTTTTGATATAGAATCGGCCCAGACGGAAAAAGTCGGGGCTCGCCTCCTTCAATTCCAGCACATCTGGGCAGCCTCGATAAAGGATTTTTGGTCCGTCAAGACCGTATCTATAGGTCATTCTTGGACATTTACCGCCCCTCCTATTCTGCAGTTCATTCCCACAATCATGCCTTGCTCAGAAGAGAAAAGACAAGTCCTCTTGTCATACACAAGCTCACTTGTGGCTCAAGGTGCTGCTATACACGTCCCAACAACCGAGAGATTCCAAGGGATGTATTCACCTCTTTTTCTGGTCCTAAAAAAGTCAGGTTCCTGGAGACCAGTGATAGATCTGACACATCTAAACACCTTTATCAAGAAAGAGAAATTCAAGATGGAGTCGCTCCTCACGATCCGTCAAGCAGTTCAGCCAGGCGACTGGCTGGTGTCCATAGACCTGAAAGATGCCTACTTTCACGTCCCTATAGCAGTGGAATTCCAAAAGTATCTCCGGTTTGCTGTAGGCAATATTCACCTCCAGTTTACTTGTCTCCCTTTCGGGCTCACAACATCGCCAAGAGTATTCTCGAAACTCCTGCTGGCAGTAGTGGCTCTGATCAGAATCAGAGGCATTCGTCTGCATCACTACTTAGACGACCTGCTACTACTTTCACAAAGCAAGGAGCAGCTGTTATCCCACAAAGACCTGGTCATATCCATTCTGACCGAGTTTGGTTGGCTACTAAACAAAGAGAAGAGTCATCTAGAACCGACACAATCTATAATCTTTCTCGGTGCCCAATTCGACACAGCTCTGAGTACCATCTCGCTGCCCCTAGTGAAAATCCCTGTAGTCCGGGACAGGATTCGTTGTGCTCTAGAAACACCTTTTCTCAAAGCCTCGCAATGCCTCAACATAATAGGTACCATGGTCTCCACAGTTCCTATGGTGAGGTGGGCACAGTGGAAGATGCGACCCTTCCAGAAGGGTTTTCTCCAGCAGTGGGACTCGAAGTCACAAGTCCAAATGATTCGGATAACATCGCACATGAAAGAGAGTCTTCCCTGGTGGCTACTTCGGAAAAACCTCCTCAATTGCCATTCTCTAGCCCCTGTTTCTTGGATCACAATCACATCGGATGCCAGCAACACAGGTTGGGGGGCTCTCTGCCTGAAGGAGGTAGCCCAAGGGAAGTGGGACTTCCCGTCCCAGAAAGTCGTCTCCAATGTCCTGGAGCTTCGGGCAGCCCTTTGCGCTCTACATGCCTTCCTTCACCTAATAAAAGGGTCCTCAGTCCTCCTAAGGATGGACAACACATCGGCAGTGTCATACATCAAGAGACAGGGTGGCACTCGCAGTCTGTCTCTACTGAAGGAGGTAAATCCAATCATGTCTTGGGCACAGACACACCTGTCGAATTTGTCAGCTGTATATCTCCCTGGAGCTCAGAATCTACAGGCGGATTTCCTCTTGAGAACATCTCTCGACAACAACGAGTGGTCTCTCCACAACGGTGTTTTCAGTTGGATCCTGTCACTGGATTTTTCACCGGAAGTGGATCTGTTTGCGTCCCCACGCAACTTCAAACTGGAGAAGTATTACACCAGATACCGCTGTCCCCAGGCTTTCGGGGAAGACGCCCTAACGGATCAGTGGAGGTTCAGCAGAGCTTATGCCTTCCCTCCAGTCCCAGTCATCCTCCGATTCCTAGTGAGACTCAGGTGGGAAGAAGCCGAGGTAGTGGCAATAATTCCATTTTGGCCCAACAGGCCGTGGTTTCCGTTACTGTCCCAATTGAGCTTCCGGGATCCAGTTCAGCTTCCATCCAGACCGGATCTCCTGTTGCAAGGGTCGATCCCTCATCCATGTCCAACCCACCTGCACTTGATGGCATGGTTCTTGAAAGGAGAAGGTTGGAAACATTAGGATGTCCAAGCAGAGCCATCGCTACCTTGTTAAACGCTAGAAGGCCAAGCACCAATAAAATCTACCAAAGAATCTGGTCAAAGTTCTCAGACTACACCTCTTCCATGGGTGGTTCTCCTGCTAACCCCAGTATCAAGGATATTCTAGGCTTTCTCCAAACAGGTCTTGATCTTCCTTTATCCGTCAGGTCATTAAGAGTCCAAGTTTCAGCTATCTCCGCATTCACAGGTGTATCCTGGGCTACTCACTCTCTGGTCAGACAATTTTTTAGAGGAGCCATAAGGCTGAGGCCTTTAACCACTTAGCAACCACCTGCCGAAAAATAACGGCGGCAAGGTGGTTGCTTAACTCTGGGATCACGTTATATAACGTGATTCCAGAGTCGCGCTCCCGCGCGCCCCCTGGGGCGCGCACACGGGAATGTCCGTGACCGCCGGGTCCAGAGGACCCGGCGGGTCACGAATCACGGTAAATCGCCGCTGATAGCGGCGGTTTACCACGTGATCGCGCCGTCCAATGACGGCGCGATCAGATGTAAACAGACCGGCGTCATTTGATGACGCCGGTCCTCCCTCCTCTCTCTGTACCGATCGGTACAGTGTGAGAGGAGAGGGGAGGGAGCGGATGGCAGCGCCAGTGCTGCGGGATGGATCTGTGACAAATGTAGTCACAGATCCATCCATCCATCCCTCCCTGCTCAGCCATCCCTGCTGCACATACTCTGCAATGCTGGGCAATCTTGGGGGGGGCAATCTTGTGGGGGGGGGCAATACTCTGGGGGGGGGCAATACTCTGGGGGGGGGCAATACTCTGGGGGGGGGGGCAATACTCTGTGGGGGGGGGCAATACTCTGTGGGGGGGGGGCAATACTCTGTGGGGGGGGCAATACTCTGGGCATACTCTGGGGGCATACTCCGCAATCCGGGCAACTCTGGTGGGCATACTGCAATACTCTGGGCATACTCTGGTGGGCATACTCCGCAATACTCTGGGCATACTCTGTGGGCAACTCCGCAATACTCTGGGCATACTCTGGTGGGCATCCCGCAATACTCTGGGCATACTCTGTGGGCATCTCCGCAATACTCTGGGCATACTCTGGGCATACTCTGTGGGCATACTCCGCAATACTTGGGCATACTCTGGTGGGCATACTCCGCAATATCTGCTACTCTGGTGGGCATCTCCGCAAACTCTGGGCATACCGGGCAACTCTGGTGGGCATACTCCGTACTCTGGGCATCTCCGCATCTCTGGGCATCTCCGCAATACTCTGGGCATACTCCGAATACTCTGGGCAACCTGCAATACTCTGGGCATACTCTGATACTCTGGGCATCCTTCTGGGCAACCCGCAATACTTGGGCATACTCCGCAATACTCTGGGCATACTCCGCAATACTCTGGGCATACTCCGAATACTCTGGGCATACTCGCAATACTCTGGGCATACTCCGCAATCTCTGGGCATCCTTTGGGCATACGCAATCTCTGGGCAACTCCGCAATACTCTGGGCATACAGCGCCCCTTCCCCGAGCTCGCAGCAGAAGCGAACGCATATCCCGCCCACATGGGTGTTCAAACCACACATGTGAGGTATCCACAGCGAGAGCAATTTTTGGCTAGACCTTTCTCCAACTAAAATGATGTAACAAAAAATATTTAAAGCCACCTATGATTTTTAAGTCGCATCGCCATTCCATTGGCCACGCTGTTAAAAGTCCCACACATGGGGTATCCATACTCGGAGGAAAGCAAATGTGTTTTGGGGTGTAATTTGTGGTATGCAAGCTGGTGTGAAAATAACCCGCTAATATGAAAATTTTGTGGAAAGAAAATAAAAATGAAAAAAATCTTGATTTTGCAAAGAATTGTGGGAAAAATTACAACTCAAAAAACTACCAGGCCTCTTTCTAAATACCTTGGATGTCTTCTTTCCAAAAAGGGGTCATTTGGGGGGTATTTGTACTTTTCTGGCATGTTAGGGTCTCAAGAAATGAGAGAGGATGTCAGTACATCAGGTGTGATCAAATTGATCAATTTTCAGTAATTGGTACCATAGCTTTTAGACCCTTACTTTCACCCAGACTAAATAATATCTAATTTTTTTTTGTTTTGTTACCAAAGAATGTAGCAGTTACATTTTAGGCCAAATTTATGAAGAAAAATTACTTTTTTGCAAAATTTTATAATAGAAATGAAGAAAAATTCATTTTTTTACAAAATTTTCGTTCTTTTTTCATTTATAGTGAAAAAAATAAAAACCGCGGTAAAAATACCACCAAAAGAAAGCTCTATTTGTGGGAAAAAAAGGACAAAAATTTCTTTGGTTATAGTGTTGTATGACTAGTTATTGTCTCAAAATGGGGCACCGAAAGCTAAAATTGGTCTGGTTATTAAGTGGGTTTAAGTGCAGTAGTCAAGTGGTTAAGAAAGCAAGATTTTCCAAATGGGACCTACCATTAGTCCTGCTTTTTCTCAGACCTTCAAAACTCGAATCAATTATCAGTTAAGGATCTTTCCCTCAAAGGGTCTTTCTTGTTGCTATAACATCAGCGAAGAGGGTGTCCGAAATTGGGTCATTAGGATGTAAAGAACCTTTCCTTAGTTCTTCCCAGTTCGTGTCGTTTTGATTCCTATGTGGTTCAAAACCGAAAGTGTCTGGTCTTTCAGAGAACCAGGAGATAGTCCTCCAACCTTTCGGAGTCGAGGACTCGGATGCTATCCTTTGGACGTCGGAAAAGTGTTGAAGCGTTTGGAAGCCACAGCTTCTTTTCGAAATCGATCACTATTTGTTTCTTCCATGGAAAAAACGGGAATGCGTGCTTCCTCTAGAACCATCGCAGCTGGATTGTCCAAGCTTCCAGGGGGCTACAAGGCGAAAGGTTTGGCTCCTCCGGAAGCGGTAACGCACACTCTACTCGGGGCATAGCCACGTATGGTGGCGGCCCGGCACGTTCCCCAGAAGTGATCTGCAGAGCGGCCTTTGGTCGTCGTTAAATACGTTTATGACGCACTACTTAGAACCGGCTTCTTTATCTGTTAATTTTGGTTTACATGTTTTATCTGTTGACAATTCAATTGAATTTGTTTTCTTTAACCAGCAATTGCCCACCCGGGTGTGTATGGCTAGTTATTTCCCACACGTAGGCTGCCATGGAGTCTGTCAGGAAAAAGGAAAATGTATATGAAATACTTACCGTAATTTTCCTTTCCTGATGGACTCCATGGCAGCAGGAGTTCCCTCCCTTTGCTGGAGTAGGCTATATTACGGAACACAGTCTATGGTGAGAAGCAAAGCTTTATGGGAGAGGGGTCCTATGAGGTATGAGAGGCGGGATTAACCCACACGTAGGCTGCCATGGAGTCCATCAGGAAAGGAAAATTACGGTAAATATTTCATATAAATTTTCCTTTTTCCTTCACATTTTCTCTCTATAAAGCCCCATTCACACTATCAGTTTTCCTGCAGGTTTTTCTCTTCAGGTTTACCAAAACCATGTAGTACAAGGGCCTGCCTGATTGCATACAAATAGAAACTCTTAGGCCGCGTACACAAGACCAAATAAATTTCGATCAAATCGGTCTGACAGACCGATTTGATCGGATTTGTCTGCTGGGCTATTTTGGTTTGATCGTGTACACACGATCAAACCAAAATCCCCACCGGTAGAAAGCGCGGTGACGTGGCAGTGACGTTGACGCCGCCACGTCACTGCACCAGGAAGTAAAAAAATTCCACGAATGCGTCAAATCCATTCGACGCATGTGCGGGCAGATATGTCTGCTGGTTAGCGTACTAACCAGCAGACATGTCGGACGGACGGGTTCCCAGCAGACAGATTTTAAAGCATGCTTTAAAATTTGTCTGCTGGAAAAATCTGTCTGTCCGCCCGTACACACGATCGAATTTGTCTGCTGAAACGGTCCGTAGGACCGTTTCCAGCAGATAGATTCGATCGTGTGTACGCGGCCTTAAGGTTTGACCTCATATTAGATGGTTTTGGTAAACCTGAAGAGAAAAACCTGCAGAAAAACTGATAGGGCCAGATTCCCGTAGAATTGCCGCTGGCGTAGCGTAAGCTATTTACACTACGCCGCCGCAATTTAACAGAGCAAGTGCCGTATTCCCAAATGGCTCTGCGTATCCCCGCATAATTCAAAGGGGGCGGCTTGTATTTAAATTAAGCGCGCCCCCGTGTCGATCGAACTGCGCATGCGCCGGCCTCAAAAATAGCCCAGTGCGCATGCTCCAGCTCACGTCGGAAAAAGTGAATGAAACCAACGTGAGCGTCGTTTACGTAAATCCCTATTCGCGAACGACTTAGTAAAACAACGTAACCGACGGAAAAAGACGACGCTGACCCAACGCCATACTTAACATGGCAACGACGGAACTTCATAAGGTTACCAATCATATAGCAGGTGGAAGTACGGAAACGACGTAAACGACGACGGGGTGGCGTAAAAACGTTCGGGAATCGTCGGATTGGGCTCATTTGCAAATGAGAAATCAACGTAAAGGCCACCTAGCGGCCAGCAATGTCATTACATCTACGATCCGACAGTGTAATTGTTTTATACATGTCGGATCTTCACTGTATCTATGCGTAAGTGATTCTAGGAATCACACGCATAGATACCCAGTAAAAAAAACAGAGATACGACGGTGTTTCCTACGAAATGCCAGCGTATCTCTTTTGAGAATCTGGCCCATAGTGTGTATGGGGCTTTTGACAACGGTTACCAGAGCAAGTAGATGGTGGATTCTCCCCAATGAGGACACAGTCAGTAGGTTATAACCCTTTGCTACTCTATCCAAAACCAAAAAAAAAAATGGTTTTGCCTACAGATACACTTTAATAGGGACTTCTTAAAGCGGAGTTCCACCCAAAAATGGAACTTCCGCTTATCCCACTCCTTACCCCCTTACATGCCACATTTGGCATGTAATTTTTTGGGGGGGGAGTGGGGGCTTCAGGAGGAGTGGGACTTCCTGTCCCACTTCCTGCTTCCGCCGAGGGGCTGGTTAGGCGATTAAGCCTAATCGCCTACACCAGCCCCTCCCTGTAGGCGATCGCATGGGACACATGACAGGTCTCATGCGATCGCCTGTCCAATCAGCAACGAGCCGCGCCACGCGTGCATGCGCCGTGCGGCTCGCACATGCGCAGTGGGTGCCCGGCTGTGAAGCCGAAGGCTGTCACGGCTGGGTGCCCATAGTCAGGATGGAGACGCCGGCCGGGGAGGGGGGGAGAGGAGCGGAGCCCCGGTCGGCGCGTCGCTGGAACGCAGGAGCAGGTAAGTGAGTGTTTATTAAAAGCCAGCAGCTACACTTTTAGTAGCTGCTGACTTTTAATAAACACCATTTTTGGCTGGAACACTCCTTTAAGCCCTGTACACAAGATTAGCCTTTTGCCCGGCCAACTCACATCGGAATTCTGACAGAATTCCATCGGAGTAAAAGAGAACATGTTCTCTATCTAAACTCTGATGGAATTCCTCTGAATATCTAATGGAAAACTCAGATGGGCATACACACGGTCAGAATTTCCGATAGAAAAAGTCAGTCTGACTTTTTCTGTCGGAAATTCCAATCGTGTGTACGGGGCTTTACAGTTACCTAGGATTGATGGGGGTTAAATAGGGACCAATTTTATTTTAGCACTTGAAAGGTGGCTTTAAATGGCATGTTTTGAACATGAATGATAAATAAAAAAAAATACAATGCAACAATAAATATTTCTTAATAAATATTTCTAACCACTGTTCAGGAGCTTCATTTTACTCAACGATGGTTTCAGGCACTGATTTGATACAAAAAAATAAACCTGTCTTTTTGACAGCTGAAATGTTCTGACAAAAGTGACCAGGGAGCAGTAGCATAGGAAGTAGAAGAAAGACATACGTCCAAGGTATTTGGTTGATATGTTTTATGATATATGCTATAAACCATTGGTTCTCAACTGGTTTGAAAGTACACACGATGGGCCAGATTCAGAAAGACTTACGTCGGCGTATCTCCAGATACGCCACCGTAATTTCAAATGTGCGCTGTCGCATCTTTGCGCCGATTCACAAAGCGAGATACGCCGAAAAACATGGCTTCAGCCGTCCGACATAACTTGCCTACGCATTCGGCGTTCCCATGTTAAATATGCAAATGAGCAAGATACGCCGATTCACAAACGTACGTACGCCCGACGCAGTAATCTACGCCGTTTACGTAAGGCGTTTTTCTGGCATAAAGTTAAAACCCCAAAAAGGTGGTGCATCCCATGCAAAGGTATGGACATCGGAACAGCCGCCGTTTTTACGCCGTTTACGTAAGTCTTACGTGAATGGGGCTGTGCGTAAGTTACGTTCACGTCATAGGCATTTACGCCAATGTATCTTAGGGAGTTTATGCGGCCATTCATTTACATGGGGTCAAGCTTGATTTAAATAGATGCCGCCCACCTCCTTCCTACTTTGGATTAGGCGGGCTTACGCTGGCCACTTTACGCTACGTCGCTGCAACTTACAGAGCAAGTGCTTTGTGAATACAGCACTTGCCTCTGTAAGTTGCGGTGGCGTAGCGTAAAGAAGATACGCTACGCCCGCACAAAGGTACGCAGCGGTACCTGAATCTCCAGGTTGTATAAAACAAAGGGCCAGATTCACAGAGCGATTACGCCGGCGTAACAGAAGATGCGCGGCGTAAGTCTAAATGTGCGCATGCGTTTCGATGCTCCGCATCCCCAAAACGAGATACGCAAGAAATCTACTTTTTTTTGTCTGGCGTAATTTCGATAGACAGGCGCATCCGTCCGCGCAAAACTGCGCTAGACACACCATTGATTTGCTATTCAAATATGCTAATGAGGAAGTTACGGGGATCCACAAAAGAACGTTGGTGCAGTGCAGGCTACGCGCTGTGCACAACAGCTGCACGGCCTGTCTAAAATTAGACCATATAAAAGGTGGTATAAAATTAGACAATTCGTCAGAGGAAGCAACACTGTTAGTGAGGAGCTGAGCAGTCACACTTGTTGCACAACAATCTGTATGCCAACATGCCAGTGTCTACCATGCTCATAGCTATACTACTGACTTTAGATGAGCAAAGAAGGAGGAGAGCACGGAGGAGAGCACGGAGGAGGGCACGGGAGAGGAATTTTTTTTTTTATCCCAAAAAATTTTCTTTGCTTTTAGAAACATTTTGAGCAGAAATATACATACATATATACATCAATACATAACATACATACAAATTACAAACACGGTCTCACTATCTTTCAATAGCCCTTTAAAACCTTGATGGATATAATAATCTAATCTGATACAAGCCCTCACTCTTCACTTGATATATCACACACGCATAGACATCTTTTGCATGAGTGATTCTGAGGTGTCTCGCATCTTCAGATTCACCCCTCATGCCATCCTGGAATTAACCACAACCCTGCAGGAGCACAACACCAGCCCAACACATGACACCACCCATGACACCCATGACAGCTACATATACAATCCTAGCCCCATCCCCACAGATTTCGAACAGATCATGTATGGGGACAGCTGGCTGGTTGGTGAGTGACATGGGTGGCAGGCATGACTGTCCCCCCCATGATGCTGAAATCACAAGGGGCACATGCACTACTAACATCCTCCTGTCTTATCCCTTCAGGGTGACTCTGCATATGCTCTGGGACCCCATCTCATGACTCCTATATGGAACCCCCCATGGTACCCTGTTATATTCCCCAAACTTTGTATGCCAGATCATTGGTGCATGTTGCATGCTGCACAACTTCACAGTGAGAAAGGGCCTGGAGATTGACATAAGTGATGACCCGACCCCTGAACCAGACAATCCACCCCTAACCGAGGCTACCCCGTCTTCTGAGGGAAGAACAGCCAGGAGCCAGCTCACATTAGGCATCTTTGCACGTTAAACACACACATTAATCATGGCACAATGAGAATGCATGCATGCACACCACTGCGGTCCCTAGCACAGACACATCACATCCTCATCACATTGGATTGGCACAAGCCCACCATGCAGGACTTTTGAGCAGCAACACCATGCCACGGCTCCAATTATGTCACTGTACATTCATACACCATTCACACGGACCTAGGGATCACTTCTCCACCACAAATGAGGGTGACACCCCTTTTCCGGCAGGAATGTCACCCCCACATTCCAAAATCATTCACAAACAGAACCCAACAAAAAATAAAAAATTGACCAGCAAAAATAAAAAATGCCCAGCCAAAATCTAATTTAAAAAAAATACCAACAAAGAAAACACATAGGGCCAGATTCAGGTACATGCGCGCATATATTCGCCAGCGTATCGCATCGCATATACGCTGCCCTGACGCAAACTAGCGAGTGAAGTACAGTATTCACCAAGCGCCTGTCCGTTACTTTGCGCCGGAGTAACGGAAATGCGCTGGCGTAACCCGACGCAAGTGGAAGTGGGTGTGATCATATGTAAATGATGGGCGGAGCCCAGCGCAGAGGCTTACGTTCAGCACATCATCCACGGAGCATGCGCAGTGAGTGAGGCTTCACTCGGCCCCCTGTGCGCATGCTCACAACTTCCGTCGGCACCACTTCACGGTAAACGTCAGCGCAATGTGTTCCATTGTGCGTTTAAAAGCGCTAGCGGAAGCGCCATTCCGGCGCAAAAGTATTTCCGTTTCCCCCCACCCCAGGGAAGTTACTTTTGCAAAGAGATGGCTGCTCCCGCTCCCCCCAAAGAGAGGAGAAACCTTAATTTCAATTCCCAGGAGGTCTCTGTTATAATCTCCGCTATGGAGACTTTTAATGACCGCCTCCACGGCAAAAAAAGTCGGAAGACCAGCCGGGATAGGAAGCAAGCCATCCTGGAGACCATTGCTGGCAGGGTGAATGTTTTGGGGTACTCCACCCGGACTGCTGGCGATATACAAAAAAAAAATGACCTGCGGCGCAAGGTCCGTGGCAAGGTGGCCACCATCAGGGGACATGAGAGGGGCACGGGTGGTGGACCCCCATGTGTGGTCAGCCTGACCACGGAGGAGGAGGTGGTCGCCCGCTGCCTGGACAGGGAGCAGTTGGAGGGGGTCCCTGGATATGACTCCATGGAGGAAGGCTCCAGGACAGATAAGTGATTTTTACCCCCTTTTTGGTGTGTTGCATGTGGGGGGGGAGGGTACATGGGCCAAGTGTGTGGGACCACCCAACATGTGTTTGCTTTGTGTCATCCACAGATGACTGAGCTGGGCCATCATCTGTTGGCGGCCAGTCCACCCCATCCCCCCAACGGCATCCTGTGCCCAAGCCCCTGGGTGGTGAAGAGACCGAGGTGGAGGAGGAGAGTGCCCACACCTCACCTGCAGAGGTGGTTGAGGAGCAGCCTGTTGTGACAGAGCAGGACATTATTTTATTTTTGGAGGAGTCCTCCTCTTCTGCAGGGCCCTCTGTAATACCCTCCCCCATCCTAGGAAGCCCCTCAAGGGCGACTCCATCCCCCCGGGGACAACCATCTCCTGGCCCCAGGAAGGCCACCCGTAAGACCAGGGGGGTGTCTGATCTGGTCCAGGACCAGGTGGCGAGGGATCACGCCAGGCAGACCCAGCAAATGGGGGACATAGTTGGGCACCTGGACAGAGTGGCTGACAACCTGTGCTCCGTGGCCCAGATATCCAATGCAGTGCAGGATGTCAGCTGCAACTGCGCTGCAGTGGTGACCAGTCTGGGGGAGGTGCAGGGTGATATAAGGCACCTCACTGCAGCCGTCCAGGCAAACACTGCTGCCATCCGGGACCAGGGGAGGCAGAGTCGGCGGGCCCAACAATACCAGGTCACCCGGCAGCTCAGGATGCAGGCCCAGCAGCTCAGGATGCAGGCCCAGACCAACTCTTACCTCGGCCGGATAGCCATGGCCTTGGAGGCCACCCGGGGATCAGCCACCTCCAGATGCCCCCCCACCCCCACCCACTCCATCCAGGCAGCTGAGGAGCCAGAGAGGGGCCACGAGAAGGAGCCCCCGGCATCCCAGATGATTTTTTTTTTTATTAATGCTCAGGACATGAGATTTTTATTTTATTTGTTCTTAATGCTCAGGACATGAGATTTTTATTTTATTTGTTCTTTTCTTTCAGAATTTTTATTAAATTTCAAAGGCATTGAGCCAAGAATTATATCACAGTGAGTGAAACTTACACTATAGAATCAAATACTACATAAACCATCAATCTTACAGAGAATAACAAGGGTATGTGCAACTTTAGGGTACCAAAACGAATCTCTGAGCGGCTTGGGTATTCTGGCGAAGGACATCACATCTAGTATATAGAGCGGATGTACGTTAGGAGGATGTCTACCGGTACCCCATCTGGGAACATACTGTGCCGGTACACTCCACCCACGGCCATATGAAGGGAAATCAACAAAAACCTTCTCCAAGCCTGGAGGACATTTATCAGCAAAACTAGGAATTAAAATATCATGTTAAGCAAGGATGTAATTTGATACTATAGATACCTGGGAAATTTTAATCCAGTCCGATATCCAGAGATCAAATCCCAATTTCTTTTAGATAAACCCAAAATGCACTGTAGTATGAAAAAGAAAAACATAAAAATAGGAGCCCTTCAAAAGTAAAAAGGAGGAAGAAGGAGATAGCTCAAGAATATATAGAAGAAAAAGAGGAAGAGACAAAAAGAGGGAGAAAAAAGATATGGAAAAGCCAGTCCACGAGTCCGATTCAGTGAAAGTGATGAAAATTAGGTGTAGGATCGCTAGATCAGGGATGTACGCCCGTTCGAAGTGTAATGCCCATATGATGTGCCCATGGTTCCCAAGTAGTCTCAAATTTTTCCAAGGAGTCATTCAAGATGCTAGACAATTTTTCTTGGGACATTATCCAGGATATTTTTACGTTTGACAGCCATAAAAGAGACCTTAGGTCTCTTCCAAGATTTGGCAAGTGTTGATTTGGCTCCCAGGAAAATAAAATGAATCAAAATTTGTGCGGGTTGACCAGCTTTGGGAACAGGAGCATTTAAAAGGGTGACCTCCGGAGATCTTGGGATTCGTAGCCCAGTCACAACATAAATTAAGTTAAATATTTTCTTCCAATAAGACCTAATTCTGGGGCATTCCCACCAAATGTGCGCCATGGAGCCCCGCAATTCACACCCCCTAAAACAAAGAGGGCTTGCCGAGGGATACATGACAGACAGTTTAGAGGGGGGTCAGGTACCACCTCGTGAGCACTTTAAGGTTTGCTTCTATCAGAGCGATATTTTGAACGCCCCTATAAGCTCTGGAAACTGCAGAAGACCAAGTCTGCAGATCCCATTGAATTTGGAAGTCAGTTTCCCAGGCTGACATAAAGGTGGCTTTATCGTCTTGTTGGGCTAGAGAGTGATATATGACAGAGATTCCACCCCTTTGGTCTTCCATCCCCCCACACCACATCTCGTAGGCTGTGAAGCGCGGAGGGAGGAGTTTCCCTTTCCAGATTTTGAGAAGAAAATGTTGTATCTGACCAAATCTGAAGAGTTCTGTAGATGGGAGCTTAAGTTGCTTTTCACAATGTTTCAATGTCACAGGACCTGAAGCGAGGAAAAAGTGTCCTATCCGGTACAGCCCCTTATCCAGCCACCACTCAAAAGCTTTGATATCTCTTCCTGGGATAAAGTCAGGGTTATTGAATATGTGGGCAAGGGGCCTACAGACCGAAGTCAAGGATGGAAGGAATTTCAATCTGTCCCAAAGGGATAGCGACTGTGAAAGGATAGGGGAAAGAATTGGAGGTCTATTCCTGGTCGGGATCCATAATAAAAAATCTAAAGTATATAACGGGACCGCCTGTCTTTCTATCTGTATCCAGTCCGGTTTCTCGAATTTAGAGTAGACCGTTGAAAGCTGAGCAAGGCGGGCAGCCTGGAAATACCAAAATAATTTAGGCAAGCCAAGTGAGTCACGAGGTAACCTATGACCTGATCCTCCCCAAACAAATTGAACAATCTTCCTCTGTAGGGATTGGAGGTGATCTTTCCTAATATTAATTGGAATCGCTCTAAACAGATATAAGAGGCGCGGGAGAAGGGTCATTTTGACCGAGTGGATCCTCCCTAGCCAAGATAAATCGCCTTTCGCCCAGTTCTTAAGATCTAACTCAAGCTTCTTATACATAGAGGGGAAGTTTACAGAGTACAACTGTTCTACTCTAGGGGGGAGGTTAATACCCAGGTATTCTAAATAGGATTATTTCCAAGTGAAGGCAAAGTTATCTTTTAAAACTGACACTGTGGTAGGAAGCAGAGAGACATTAAGAGCATGGGACTTTGCGTAATTAACTCTGAGGCCAGAGACATGAGAAAAATCTTTGAGGCCGTGTACACACGGCAGAGAACCTCGACGGGCAGAACACATGGCCCGTCGATAGGCGAGCCCGTGGAAATGGCTGGAAGGGCGTGCTCTCTAGGTAACGGGAAGCTAGGGGATGTTATGAGGTTCTCGCTGATTTTCAGAGCCTCGGCCGTGTGTACGGGGCCTGAGTGTTTGGCATGTCAAGGGAGGTAATAGGGGATGTTATGAAGAGCAACATGGCGAATAAACCACACTTATGCGTCTGGGGCCCACATGAGACGCCTAGGATGTTGGGGTTCGTGCGTATGGCTATTGCCAGCGTTTCAATGGCCATGGCAAATATTAAAGGGGAGAGGGGGCATCCCTGTCTAGTCCCCCTTGCGATAGAGAGCGGAGAGGAATAATGGCCCTGGAGTCATATCAATGCCTTTGGAGTAGAGTACAGGGCGTGAAGGGTACCTAGGAATTTATTGCCAAATCCCCAGTGTTCTAGCAGGGAGAACAAGTATGGCCATTCTATTGAATCGAATGCCTTGTGCAAGTCAAGAGACAAGAGCATACCACGTTGTTTGGGACCACCCTCCCAATTTGACTGCAAAAGTGAGACAATATCAATGGCCCTCCTTATTTGATCTGGTCCCTGACGGCCCGGAATAAATCCCACCTGGTCCTTGTGAACATATTTACCTATAAAGGAAGCCAGGCGGTTGGCCAAAATTTTGGTTAGAATCTTTAGATCATTGTTAATCAGGGAAATGGGCCTGTAGTTCTCCACCTCTTCCGGGTTCTTATTGGGTTTAGGGATCACTGTTATATAGGCGGTGTTAAGGTGAGGATCCAGAGGAGCTCCTTTAATCTTGTCATTAAAAAATTTAGCCATATGGGGTGCTAGGAGTTCCGAAAATGCCTTATAATAAGGAGCAGATAGACCATCCGGTCCGGAAGCTGAACCCAATTTCAGGCCCTTAATGACCTCCTCTATCTCCCCTACCGAAAAGTCTGATTCCATAATATCCCTATGGTGGGAAGAGAGGACTGGAATGGGGAGGTCCTTAAGGAAATCAGAAATCACCGAACTCCCACCTTGAGTTGACGAGCTGTATAGTTTGGAGTAAAACCCCTGAAAGGTCTGCATTATCTTCCTGGGATCCGCTGATAAGGTTTGGCCCTCGACTCTAATTTTAGGAGCAGCACGAGTCCGGAATCTCGGGGTCAATTTAGAGGCAAACATAGAACCAATTCTGTCTTTTTGGCGATAATATTTAACTCCACTCCATCGGATGTCTTTTTCTGCCCTGGTGGTTAAAGCTAGATTGAGTTCCAGCCTAGCAGCATCTAACTGAGCAGTCAGGTCTCTGGAAGGGGATTGCTTGTGCAGAGCTTTTAGAGTGGCAAAGTTACCTTCTAATTTTTGGACATCGATCCGTCGTTCTTTTTTGAGACGTGTCGCGATACTTATTATAGTACCCCTAATTGCTACTTTATGGGCAGCCCATAGTACTTCAGGGGAAATATTGCCCACATTATTCAGGAGGAAGTACTCCTTCAGAGCATTTTCTATGTCTTTGGCAACTATGGGATCACTGAGGAGAGACTCATTAAGACGCCAGTGAAATCCTGCTGGTCTGGTATGGGAGTTTTCCAAGGATAGACTAACAATAGAATGATCCGACCAGGAAGTGTCTACAATGAAAGCTTTGGACACAGAGGAGATAAGATCCGAGGGAACTAAAATATGGTCGATCCTAGAGTAAGATTGGTGGGGGGCAGAAAAGTGAGTGTAGTCTTTCTTTGACGGATTTAACTCCCTCCAAATATCAACTAATCCGTGGGCATAAAGATTGCGAGCTATATTCAAGCTGACTCTGGTAGGGCGTGTCAAACGAGGCTTGGAAGGGTTAGATTTATCAAAGCCCTGATCAAAGGCAACATTCGAGTCACCGCCAAAGACAACTCTACCCTCAAGTAGAGGGAGCAGCGTCTTCAGTAGAGACTGGAAAAAAGTGGCTTGACCTTTGTTGGGGGCATAGTACGAGATAAAAGAATATGTGATTCCTTCAATTGAGCCCTTAACCAGAATGTACCTACCCTCAGGATCCCTGTGCGTGGCTGTATGGTGGAAACTACAACTTTTAGAAAAAATAATGGCAACCCCCCTGGTCTTATTTTCAGCATTCGCTAAAAAAAAAGTAGGAAAATGGGAGTGAAGGAAGCTGGGACTGTACCGGGCAGGAAAGTGTGTCTCCTGAAGCATGACAATATCAAATTTAGAGGAGCGATAGTGATTCAACGCTATTCTCCTCTTTCTGGGAGAGTTCAACCCCTGTGTATTGTGAGTGGCTAACCTAAGCTCCCTGCACAAACCAAGTGAGTCAGACATTGAGACAAAGGGGTGGAAAGCTGCTGTAACCCATATCACTCACCTGAAAAAGTCTTCTCGCCAAAAAATATGGTAGGGAAGGGCTGGAGAGCGTACACCGGGAATGTTGGTGGTGGACCGGACTGGACCGTGGACTGGCTAGAGGAAAAATAAATGGAGAGAAAGAAGAAGACATGTGAAGAAGAGAACAATACAAACAAATAAACACACTCTTCCTAGAAGAGCCAAGGTGACTGAGAAGGAGATATCCAACCAGTAACCGTAAACTATAAGGCCGGAAACCCCTATAAGGGGGCCGGCAACCCATCCCGCGAAAGCGGAAATTCACCTGAGCGGGAGGGGTGGAGACGCAAGGGTGTCGCCCCTGCCCCAAACCCTTAATCATAATGCGGAACTATAATTTTAAATCATCGGCCCAGCAATCTGCAACCTGTAAATAGGAATAAGTAGGTCACTATAAAGATGCAATACGGGGCAAGAATACAATACGAAGCACAACTAAGGAGTCCCCAGGGGAAAAAAAAAGGGGGGTAAGGAGAGGGGAAAGGACGGGAGACCCAGGCAAGTAGACAAGTCCGAAATCCATAAGGCAAAAGCCTCAGTGTTGTGAGAGGGAGTCCAGCAGTGGAGACTTTAAACAGTAACTCAGAGTCTCTGTCAGCAAGAAAGGAAGCAATTAAACAACAAGACAAAAATAAAGAGAATAAAAATTAAATAAAATAAATTCCTCTGCTGGTACTTCCGAACTTCAGATAGACAAATAGCTTGGATTTCGGGAAAGTCCAAAACATATCTCAATGAAACGAGGAGCAAAATGTAAAAAGCAGCACAACTAAACTTGACGGTTGAGAACCATCCAGGAACCAATTGAGAAAGACAAAAACCCCTGAGGGGGAATCGCAAGAGCAAAACAGGAGCATTGTCACCATATCAAGGAGGACGACCGTCTTTGGATTTCTTGGTTTTCCCAACCTGCCACATCGGTGAGATAGGACTCGTAGGTGACGGACGCTTGGACGAGGACACCGGAGCAGCTGAAACCTCCATTGGCGCTTCTTGCGAAATCAATTTGAGGCGAAGCAGAAGTTTCTCACCTTCAGGCAGATTAGAAAAAGCGTAGGCTTTGCCTTGGAAGGAAAATTTAACCGCAAAAGGGAAGTTCCAGCGATATTTGATATCCCTTTTGGCTAGGGCAGTAAGAAGAGGTTTGAGGGCCCGTCGCCTTTGGAGAGTAGATGGGGACAAGTCCGCAAAGATCTGAATTTGATGGCCCCTGCAGGAAACTTCCTTTTGGAGCCTAGCCTGCCTCAGAACCTCCTCCTTAGTGGCATAAAAGTGCGGCATGACCACTATGTCCCTTGGTAGGCCATCTTTTCTGGGTGGGCCCAAGGTCCTGTGTGCCCGATCTAATTCTAAACGGTGAGGCGGGATATTAGGAATGAGGTCTTTGATAAGGTCCCGAATCGCCTCTGTGACGTCCATTACGGACTCAGGGAGACCCCTGACCCTAAAATTGGACCTCCTGGACCTATTCTCCAATTCGTTGATCTTAGAAAGAGCAATGTCTAGCTGGTCCTGAAGGGTCTGAATGTGAGCAGCATTCTGGTTGGTGCGTGCCCCTGTTATGTCCAGTTTATTCTCAATAGCTTCCATTCTGGAACCAAGATTGGCAAAGTCTGACTTCATATCCCTTGTAATTTGTGCAGCCGTGTTGGCAAGGCCCCTTTCAAGTAAAGCAGAGAATTTAACAAATAGATCCTCCTGCAGGGCACACTGATCCTGGTTCAGCAGGTATGGTGATGGCGTGGATAGCTGGTGAGGAACAGTAGGCCCCGCTGGAGAAAGAGCATAATCCTCCATCCTCCCCAAAAGGGACTCCGTGGACGTTGGTGACGGAGCCTGGGGTTGAGGATGAGAGCCTTGTGTCACCTGGGAGTATGTTAGGGTGGCCGGGGCTATGACTTGCCTGAGAGCATACTGTGTCCCCTCTCCTAGAGCCTCGTGTGACTGTGCAGCGGCCGGCGCCGCGGCCATCTTGGAACTCCCGTCCCCGTCGGAGCTCTCAAACTGCGGACCCAGATCGCGGCGAGCGGCTGGTCCAGCCATCCGGAAGGGTGCCCGACGTTGTCCCCGTGAAGGGGGCACCTGAGCTGAACGTACAGGTGAGTTGCTGAGCTCGCCTATTGGAGCGAGGGGCAGGGGCGATACGGAGCTCTGCGGCTAAGCTGCCATTCCAGAACCCCGCGCATGCGCCTCTATTTTATTTGTTCTTAATGTTCAGGACATGAGATTTTTATTTTATTTGTTCTTAATGCTCAGGACATAAATTTTTATTTTATTTCTTCTTAATGCTCAGGACATGAGATTTTTATTTTATTTCTTCTTAATGCTCAGGACATGAGATTTTTATTCTATTGATACTGCACACGTTGCAGTGTGAATGATGTGTGAATGTGAGGGGGTGGCACTCCTGCCAGTAAGGGGTGTCACCCTCGGCCGTGGTGGAGAAGTTATCCCCACGGCTGTGTGAATGACGTGTGAAAGGTGTATGAATGGACAGCGACATCATTGGGGCCTTGACGCTGGCGTTGCTGCTCCCAAGTCCTACATGTTGGACTTGGGCTAATCCAATGTGATGTGGATGTGGTGTGTGTGATCTAGGGACATCAGTGGTGTGCATGCGTGCATTGTCCGTGTGATCAATGTTTTTGTTTATTGTCAAAAGATGCCTACGGCGAGGACCCTCCTGACTGCTCTTCTATCAGCTGAATGGGTCTCCTCTGGCAGGGGGGCTGTCTGGTTGGGGGGTCAGGTCATCACGTATGTCAATCTGCAGGCCTTTTCTCATGGCAAAGTTGTGCAGAATGCAACATGCACCGATGATCTGACACACAAAGGTAGGGGAATACAATAAGGCCCCCCCAGACTTATCCAGGCAGCGGAAACGGGACTTCAAGAGCCCAAATGTTTGCTCCACGACTGCACGGGTTTTGATGTGTGCTTCATTGTATTTTCTCTCTCCTCTGGTTTGGGGGTTCCTGGAAAGGAGTCATGAGATGGGGTCCCAGTGCATATGCAGAGTCACCTGTAAGGGAAAAGACACGAGGATGTTAGTCATGCATGTGGCCCTTGTGATGTGTGCATCATGGGAGGGGATAGTCATGCCTGCCACCCATGTCACTCACCAACCAGCCAGCTGTCCCCATACATGTTCTGTTCGAATTCCATTGGGATGGGGCTCTGATTGTATATGAAGCTGTCATGGCTGGATCCGGGGGGGTTTGGCACGGACGTGCCATATGAGGCGTTGGGCATCAGCTATCACCTGTACGTTGATGGAATGCCAATGCTTCCGATTGCGGTATATGTGCTCTGTGGCACTGGGGGGCTGTAGGGCCACATGTGTGCAATCAATGGCGCCCACAGTGCATGGGAATCTGGCAATGCTGTAGAAATCTGTCATTGCCTTCAGCCGCAGCTCCTCAGTGGTTGGTCTGATGAACTGGTTGGACATGTGTCTGAGGATTGCAGGGACAACCTGGTGCACACATCTGCTCATGGAGGACTATGACATCCCAGCCACCACTCCACTTGTACGCTGGAAAGATCCACTGGCAAGAAAATGAAGTGTTGCCAGTACCTTCACCAGTGGCTGCACTGCTTGTGAGCGGTGTGTCTTGCTGGTGATGTCACCCTGCAGGGTTGTGGTTAGTTCAAGTATTGCATCAGGGCTGAATCTGAAGAGGCGATACACCTCCTCATCCCCCATGCCAAAGAGGCTCATGCGCGTGCGGTATATCCTCTCACGTGCCCGCCTCCTCCGTACCGGGGGACCCAGTACTAGTGCTAGGACCGCGACTGCCCCTGGCATGTTGGCACACAGAGGTGTTGTCCTTGCACGTGTGGTTGTTCAGCTTGCTAGTTTCGTCGGTAACGCTGCTGCTGTAGCTGCTCTCCTGCTGACCTGTGGCCGTCTGGAGTAAAGATAAAGCAGCTATTTGTAGAAATAACTTTGCGCTAGCCGTTCCACATACGCGCAGCGCATGTAGCCAGCGTATGGTGCTAATCCGTTGGCGAATCGGGAAATCTCCCTCATTTGCAAATTTGCATGACAAATCAATAGGCGCGACGGATGCGACAAGCGAAAATATGCGCTAACGATACTCTGGCGATGGAAAGTTAAGCCGATCGGAAAAGGCCCGTTTTCTGGCGCATCTAGGTTGGTGGGTACGGCCACATAGATACAACGGCGCATCTTTACAGTTACGCGGCGCATATCGATATACTCCAGCGCAAGTCTTGCTGAATCTGGCCCATAAAAGACAAAAATCACTCTGCAAAACAGTCCCCAAATATCTCAAAGACATGTCACAAACAAACAAACAAACGCTAATAAACAACAGAACAAAAGCACCTTGCTGTATAGGAAGGGATACAAAGGGATGTACTTTTGCAAAGGAAGTGCGTTTGTGTCTGTCTATTTATGCTGTCTGCGTAGTTCACTAAGTTGCCCGGGTCCACTTCCAATTTCACTGATTGCGCCGTTCCCGATTTTTTGAGCATGCGGATGCTGACCATGGTCTGCTTCATGTGCGCATGCGCGAGCCGGCTGGCCCTTCATTTGCATGGGGTCACGGCTCGTTTCAATGTAACACGCCCACGTCCTTCCCAATTTGAATTACTCCGCCTTACGCCTCTGAAATTACGTTGCACAGGCGCTAATTTCTGCGCAAATCAAATGAGAATACGGTGATTGCGCCTCTACATTGCGGCAGTCTAACGTAAAGGAGGTGCGCTACGCCAGTCAAAAAATGCGCCGATGTACGTGAATCTGGCCCAAAGTTTTTCAGGCTCTAGAAAAAACAATGTTTCTTCAACTTCATCATTAAAACAACCTTGCCTACACACGATGGTGAAAAAAGAAATGCTCTAGCAAAGCGTGGTGACGTACAACGACGGCACTATAAAGGGGAAGTTCCATTCGGATGGCGCCACCCTTTGGGCTGCTTTAGCTGATTTTGTGTTAGTAAAAGACGATTCACGCTTGTCTGTCTGCTACAACGTGATGAATGTGCTTACTCAATTACGAATGCTAGTTTTACCAGAACGAGCGCTCCCCTCTCATAACTTGCTTCTGAGGATGTGTGTATTTTTCACATTGTTAAAGCCCACACACGATCATTTTTTACAACCCGAAAAATGACAACGTTTAAACCACTTCCATACCAGGCACTTACGCACCTTCCCGCCCAAGCCAATTTTCAGCTTTCAGCACTGTCGCAATTTGAATGACAATTGCGCGGTCATGCTACACTGCACCCGAACAAAATTGGCGCCCTTTTTTCCCCACAAATAGAGCTTTCTTTTGGTGGTATTTGATCACCTCTGCGATTTTTTTTTTGCGCAACAACTAAAAATAGAGCGAAGATTTAAAAAAAAAAATAAAGGCCCAGATTCACGTACATCTGCGCATTATTGGACCGGCGTAGCGCACCGCCTTTACGTTAGACGTGCGCAATTTTGCCGCGTAATCACCCTATTTTCGTAGCTTTTGCGCAGGAAATTGCGCATACGTAACGTTTTTCCAGAGGCGAAAGGAGGAGTAATACAAATTGGGAGGGACGTGGGCGTGTTACATTGAAATGAGCCGTGACCCCATGCAAATGAAGGGCCGGCCGGCTCGCGCATGCGCGCTTGAACGAGACCATGTCAGCTCCGATGTGCGCATGCTCACAACTCGGGAGCGGCGCAATCAGTGAAATTGGAAATGGACTAGGGCAACGTTGTGAACTACGCAAACAGCATAAATAGACACACACAAACGCACTTCCTTTGCAAAAGTACATCCCTTTGTCCCTTCCCATTTAACAAAGTGCTTTTGTTCTTGTTGTTCGTTGCGGTGTGTTTTGTAGTTGTCAGATTAGTGTTCTGTGTGATCAAGTGGTTGTTGTTAGATTTTTGAAAGTGGTTTTTGATAAGTGTTTGAGAGACTGTTTGTTTGATTGATATATTTATTTTTGTTTCTTTTCCTGCTGTATATATATTTTTTTTTTTGGGGGACTGTTTCTTGGTGAGTAGTTTTCTCTGTGTGTGTGTGTTTTTTTGTGATTGGTTGTGCTTGTTTGTGTGCGTGAATTTTGTTGACTGGGACTGTTTTTTTTTGGAAGGATGACTGAGAGAAAACGAAAGCTGAATTTTACAGTTGTGGAAAAACAGATTCTTGCCCGGGCCATTAGCGAGTATGGGCGTTACCTCCACGGCCCAAAGAGTGCCAACACCACCCCGGCCAGGAGGAGGGAGATTTTGGATAGGATCACTGACCAGGTGAATTCTGCGGGGCAGGGGGAGACACGGACCAGGTCTGGGATTGACAAAAAAATCAATGACCTCCGGCGTCTGGTCAAAAAGAAGTTGGCCAGAATGCATGCCCATGCCAGGGGCACAGGAGGGGGCCCACCATGCCGTATTAGCCTGACAGCGGAGGAGCGTGCGGTGGCCCTGACCTTTCATCGGCATGAAGTTGAGGGCCTGCCCGGCTTTGACTCCAGTCCCCAGCCCGTGGTGCCAGGTAAGTTGTTTTCTTTTTTAATATCAGGTGTGTAGCATGTGTGGGGGAGGGGGTGAAAGGGAATATGTGGCAAGTGTGTGGATCCTCCAACCTGTGAATGTTTTGTGTCATCCACAGATGTGCAGGAGGGTGCAGGGCCACGTGGCCTGACCGCACCAACCCCAGGACAGCAGCCTAATGAGGCCCCCCCAACAAGGCCGGAGTCCGCGGAGGAGGTTCAAGAGGAGGAGGACAATCATGAGGAGCAGGACAATCATGAGGAGGAGGAGAATCATGAGGAGGAGGAGTCCATGTCAGGCACTGGACGTTTGGGTTTTGAGGACTCCTCCCCTCTGGCTGCCAGCAGGCAGGCCTCCCTAAGGGGGAGCCCCCCCCCTCCTCCCCCAACATGGCTCCCCTCACAAGGGCCTCCCCTTCTCCCCGGCCACAAGCATCAGCTGGAGGCAGGATGTCATCCCAGACCACCAGGGGGTTGGCCGATCTCCTGCCCGCCACCCTGAGAAGGGACCAGTTCCTCCAGACCCGCCATCTGGGACAGGTCAGCCAGACATTGGTGCGGATGGAGGAGAGCCTGTCCTCCATCAAGGATACGCTGGGGAACCTGGACTCCCACTCCCGGGCTTTCACAACCTGCCTAAATGAACTGCAGACGACATCAGCAGGCGTTGGGCAGGATGTGAGGGCCCTTACCCTGGCTATCCAGGCCAACACGGCAACACTTGGTGCTGCCCTGGACAGAATTGCCGTGGCCTTGGAGGGCAGGCCACCAGGTGGGCAGAGATCAGGGGCTGATCCTCCTTCCCTGGTTTTACCCCTTCCCCATGAGTCTCCCCTGAGAAGCCGGGCCGTGGCCGTGGCAGTAATTTGTTTTTCCCCCAATTTTTTTTTTTTTCTAATTTATTTTTTTTTTTTTTTTGGTGGAAATTTTTAGCATTTGCAGGTCATTTTTTTTTTTTTGGGTTGTGAATGCTGTGTGAATGTGGGGGTGACATTCCTGCCGGAAAAGGGGTGTCACCCTCAATTTTGGTGGAGAAGGGTTCCCCAGGACCAGGGAGAAGTGATCCCCAGGTCTGTGTGAATGGTGTATGAATGTACAGTGACATAATTGGAGCCTTGGCGTGGCGTTGCTGCTCACAAGTCCTGCATGGTGGACTGGTGCCAATCCAATGTGATGTGGATGTGGGGTGTGTGTGCTAGGGACCACAGTGGTGTGCATGCATGCATTCTCATTGTGCCATGATTAATGTGTATGTTTAACGTGCAAAGATGCCCAATGTGAGCTGTCTCCTGGCTGCTCTTCCCTCAGAAGAAGGGGTAGCCTCGGTTAGGGGGGGATTGTCTGGTTCAGGGGTCAGGTCATCACGTAGGTCAATCTGCAGGCCCTTTCTTTCTGCAAAGTTTTGCAGCATGCAACATGCACCGATGATCTGGCACACGAAGTTTGGGGAGTACAAGAGGGTACCCCCAGACTTATCCAGGCATCGGAAACGTGACTTTAGGATGCCAAAGGTGCGCTCCACCACTGCTCGTGTTTGAGCATGTGCTTGATTGTATCTTTCCTCTCCTGGAGTTTGGGGGTTCCGGATAGGAGTCATGAGATGGGGTCCCAGTGGATATGCAGAGTCACCTGGAAGGGAAAAGACAGGAGGATGTTAGTCATGCATGTGCCCCTTGTGATGTGCATCATGGGAGGGGATAGTCATGCCTGCCACCCATGTCACTCACCAACCAGCCAGGTGTCCCCATACACGTTCTGATCGAATTCCATTCGGATGTGGCATTGATTGTATATGTAGCTGTCATGGCTGGACCCTGGGTGTTTGGCACGGACGTGCCATATGAGGCCTTGGGCATCGACTATCACCTGTACATTGATGGAATGCCAATGCTTCCGATTGCGGTACATGTGCTCTGTCTCCTGGGGGGGCTGGAGTGCCACATGTGTGCAATCAATGGCCCCCACGGTGCGTGGGAATCTGGCAATTCTGTAGAAATCTGTCATTGCCTTCAGCCGCAGGTCCTCAGTGGTGGGTTTGATGATTTGGTTGGCCATGCGTCTGAGAATTGCAGGGACAACCTGGTGCACACATCTGCTCATGGAGGACTGTGACATCCCAGCCACCACTCCACTTGTACGCTGAAAAGAGCCACTGGCAAGGAAATGAAGTGTTGCCAGGACCTTGACCAGTGGCTGCACTGCATGTGAGCGGTGTGTTGGGCTGGTGATGTCATCCTGCAGGGTTGTGGTTAATTCCAGGATGGCATGAGGGGTGAATCTGAAGATGCGATACACCTCAGAATCACTCATGCCAAACAGGTCTATGCGGGTACGGTATATCCTCTTTCGTGCCATCCTCCGTGCCATCCTCCGTGCCCTCCTCCTTCTTTGTTCATCTAAAGTCAGTAGTATAGCTATGCGCGACGATGCCCCTGGCATGTTGGCATACAGATTGTTGAGCAACACTTGTGACTGCTGAGCTGCTCACTAACAGTGTTGCTTTATCTAACAAGTAGACTTTTTTTCTTTTTTTAGACCAGCTTTTATCAGCTCTAATTTTAGACAGGACATTTTGCTGTTGCGCACACTGCGTCGCCTGCGCTGCCCCAACGTTGTTTTGTGGATCCCCGTAAGTCCCTCATTAGCATATTTGACTAGCAAATCAATGGTGTGTCTATCGCACTTTTGCGAGGACGGATGCGCCAGTCTAACGAAATTACGCGGTATCTCGATCTGGGGATGCCGCGCAACGAAATGCACGCGCACATTTAGACTTACACACGCGCATCTCCTGTTGCGCAGGCGTAATCGCTCTGTGAATCTGGGCCAAAGTTTTTATTTTTTTCTTTAAATTTTTTTGTAAATGAGTATGTTTTCTCTTTCAATTACGGGCACTGATATGGTGGCACTGATGGGCACCGATGAGGTAGTTCTGATGGGCACCGATTAGGTAGCACTGATGGGCACTGATAGGCGGCGCTGGTATGGGGCACTGATGGGCACTGATGGGCGGCACTGATGGGCACTCATCGGCGGCACTGATGGGCACTCATGGGCGGCACTGGGCACTCATAGGTGGCACAGGTGGGCACTCATAGGTGGCACAGGTGGGCACTGATAGGTGGCACAGGTGGGCACTGATATGTGGCACAGGTGGGCACTGATAGGTGGGCACTGGGCATGGATTGGCACTGTGGGGTGGCACTGACAGACACTGGGGTGGCACTGATGATCACTGAGGGGTGGCACTGATGGATCAATGTTGCCAATCAGTGCCCATGTGTGGGCACTGATTGGCATAATTTTTTTTTACTGCCCTTTTTTTTTCTTGCTGACTTTTTTTTTTTTTGTCCGTTCCCTGGTGGTCTAGTGTGGGCACTCCCTGGTGGTCCATGTGGCGATCCGAGGGGGGGCTGCACTGATAAACAATCAGCGTGAACCCCCCTGTCAGGAGAGCCGCTGATCGGCTCTCCTGTACTCGTGTCTGTCAGACGCGAGTGAGGAAGAGCCGTTGGCGGCTCTTCCTGTTTACATCGTGATCAGCCGTGATTGGACATGGCTGATCACGTGGTAACGAGGCTCCGCCGGAGACTTGTTACCGAGATCGGAGGTGCAGGGTGTCAGACTGACACCCCGCATCACTGATCGCCGCGCTGCGCGCCCCCACGGGCGCACGCGGCATTGAAATCGTGCTAGACGTTTGAGAACGGCTAGTCACGATTTCATAACCACTTCCCGGCCGTAAATCTGCTATTGGCCGGGCGGGAAGTGGTTAAAACGTAGTGAAAAAATAGAGCATGGTTCGAAAAAAATGTTGCATGTTTTTCAGAATCCAAAAAATGCTCTGAAGCCCACACACGACCATTTTAAATGGCATTTTTAATAAACAAAGTTTTTAATAACCCGTAAAATGATCGTGTGTACGTGGCTTAAAGCCTTGGTTTACATATATGCAATGAAGAAAATGTAATAATTCCTGTGCATTTCCCACGCTGCATTTAAATCTGCTGTGGGTGACAATGTTAAATGAATAACACCCCAAAACAGCATGCAAAATTCATTGTGATTGCCTGAATTAGATCACATCTGGTGCAGCATAAAATAGGTCCCTGCAAATACAAAATTAATGGCTCAAATCGCACCGCACACCAGTGTGTTTCCTGTGCGAATCACATGCAATGTGCCTCATCGCGGCAGTGTGAACCTTGGCTAAAGAATACCTTGATAATAGTTTGCTAAATTACTTTATACCATATATACTGTAATTCCCATGTTTTTGTTTTTCATAAAATATTGTTTTCAACAGTTTTATTATATTCTGGATCTTAGTCTTGCTAATCACCTCCAGCCTTATTAGCCACTTTCTGTCTACATGCACCCACTTCAGCATTAACTGCACATCATTGTTCTGGACTCGTTTCCTGATAGTGACAGCAATGGACCATGCCCACAAAATGTGTTAACATGGCCACTTTTTATTCTCAAACAAGGGTTTAGGTGACAAGAGGAGCAAAGCAAGTACTGAACATTAACTTCATGGCAGGATTGCAAGATCCCCATGTATTCCTTTAATGTAAATGCAGACTTAAAGGATTGAAAATAACTTTTGAATATACATAAACATGTTATATGAGGGTGGAGTGATTGGATTTAGATCTGCTTCAACTTCAGCAGACTAAAGAGAGTTATGTTTATTGGTTATGTTGTCTACTTATGTAGTCTGAAAATGAGAGTGCCAAACCATAGGGATTAGTCCAGATATTGGGCCAGATTCTCATACAAATTCGCTGGAGTAGCGTAAGCTATTTACACTACGCCGCCGCAACGTAACAGGGCAAGTGCGAAGGCATAGAGTAAATTGCCCAGCGTAAGTCCGCGTAATTCAAAGGGGGGCGGCTTGTACTTAAATTAAGCGCGCCCCCGCGTCGAACGAACTGCGCATGCGCCGGCCGGGGAAAAAGCCCAGTGCGCATGCTCCAGCTCACGTCGGAAAGCGTTGTGGAAACCAACGTCAAAACAACGTGATCGACACTACGCAATTCCCTATTCGCGAACGAGTTAGTAAAACGACATAAGCGACGGAAAAAAGCCGACGCTGACCCAACGCCATACTTAACATGGCACCCGACGGCATCCGACGGTACTGCGTAAGATTACCCCTCATATTAGCAGGGGTAACCTTACGCATTTGTAAACGACGTACGCGACAACGGGGCGGCGTAAAAGCGATCAGGAATCGGCGTAGTATATAAACAAACAAGGAATATGGCACGGGGCGTTGGGTTGCTATTATTTTAGAGCAACCAAAGAGGTTCATATATAGCAGAGAGACCGCAACCCAAGTGTGGGTGAATTACCGTAGCTAGCATAAATGGGTCAAAAGAAAAGGCTACCGAACAGTTAATCTCCAAGGGAGGAGGAGATCACAGTTGATAAAAGGAGCTACTATTGGCAATAATGGGTCATACACGCTAATATATAAAATAATATAAATTTATTACAGATCGGCGTAGTAGCCTCATTTGCATAGGCAAATGAGAAAACAACGTAAAGGCCACCTAGTGGCCGGAGTTGTCATTACAAATCTACGATCCGCAAGTGTAATGGTATTACACTTGTCGGATCTTCAGCCGTATCTATGCCAAAGTGATTGTAGGAATCACTCGCATAGATACGAGGCAAAAAAACGGCGATACGACGGGGTATCTGAGATACTCTGTGTATACTTTTCAACAAACTGAATGAATTGTGTCTAAATCATAAAAAACAGTAGCCCTAGTTCTGCTTAGTTGTGGTGAGTTCCTTTGAAGTGGAATAAACTGCTCCCTTAGTCATTGGGAAGAGACAGCAGTAGACAAAGGCATTCATGCATCTAAAGCTTATCATGTGCACACATGCTACAACTCTAAATACCTTAAACTCCTATATTTGAAAATTGCAAGTTAAATGTGCAAATAGCAACTTGTAGAATTTTGTGTTGACTACAGTGCACAAATTATGCATCATGCATTTATATTTGTTTAGATTATTATGTATTTTAGTCAAATAATATAGACTAACAGACAACTCAAGCTTAGCAAACATTACAATACTAAATACGAATTCAGATTTACAATAATGCAATTTTCTCCTTCATTTAGTATTGAGATTGCTATAATTGTAAAACATAACCTGGTATAATTGGAATCTTCCAACAACATTATCAACATGATATTCTACGTCTCAAAGTGAAATAGGCAAACATTTGCAATTAGAACAGCATTTTATAATTCATATACAGTATATGTGCAAAAATGAAAATCATATTTCCATTGCGTATGACGTTTGTGCTAGAAAAAGCTTAACCCTATCTTTTCAGTTTTTTGCACCAAGAAACGTCAGTGTTATGTGTATCTTTTGCTTCTGTCTTTTTGTTCAGTAGTAATCTTTCTTTTCTGAAGCCGCCTTACCCCTGCCACCATAATCCTGTTGTATGTGGCCAGGGTCAAAAGAACTGAGGAGCTGCCATAGGCACTAATAAATAGTGCATAATTCTGCCTGTTCTATTACCCAGTTCTACTATTCATAGAAGCCGATACTACAGCATCTATGAAAAGAACACCATCAATGAATGGAGGACAGCAGGTTCATTGAAAGGTCCCAACAAGCCAAATGTTTTAACCAGCAAACCTTGGCTCATTTTTTCTACTTGCTCTAGTCCTGCTCACAGATACATGTTTACTGGAATGCTGGAAAGCCCAAATGCCTGCCCTACAACAATGGAAAGCATAGATTAACAAAATGTGCCCATATAACAAACCGATCTATGACTGCAGGGCTTGCCCCTTACCGCAAAATGAAAATAAAAATCTGAAAATATGGGGTATGTCGCAGACAAAACCTTTTTTGTTTGTTAGACACAACTCCTACTTGACTGTGAACAGCGGCTTTTATATGTTTATCCTCAATATACTCAGGCTACAGTGCCATGTACTCATTTGGGATCCTTCATGTTAAAGTGGTTGTAAACACACTCTTTTTACTTTTACATACAGGTAAGCCTATAATAAGGCTTACCTGTAGGTAAGGAGAATATCTCCCAAACCTGCACGGTTAAGGAGATATTCCCCTCGTAATGCGGCGGCGCATGCGCAGGGGGACTCCACGGCGAAAGAACCGGCCACCGCCAGTCGCTGGCCGGATTTAAATCTCCTGCGCGCATGCGCGGGAGTGACGTCATCGCCGCTCCAGCCAATCACAGCGCTGGAGCGGCGATACCCAGAAGACACGCCGAGTCAAGATGATATCTCGCTCGGTGTGGACCAGGTAAGTTCTACACACCTCGTTCCGAGGTAAGTATTTCATAATGAGCTAATATGCGGTGCATATTAGCTCATTATGACTTCTGCCATGCAGGAGAAAAAAAAAATGTTGATGCGGGTTTACAACCGCTTTAAGGGTAATACTGATTTCCAAATATCCATAAATTTGAGATGCCACACAACACTTTTGGTTTGTTTTTCATTATCATTATTATCTAAATTTATGTGTTTTTTATAATTTGTTTTTCATTTGTTCCTGCAACCAGTCTCTGGTTATATCTCTTATTTCTTTATATTTAGCAATCTGATAGTATAACTATTTTCTTTGTAATACATTTTTTTCTGTGAATGCTATGTTTCAGAGACCTTGGGCCAGATTCACATAGAATCTGCGGCGGCGTAGCGTAAGCCATTTACACTACGCCGCCGCAACTTAATGGAGCAAGTGCCGTATTCCCAAAGCACTTGCTCTGTAGTTTGCAGTGGCGTAGTGTAAATGGCCCTGCGTATCCACGCATAATTCAAAGGGGACGGCTTGTATTTAAATTAAGCACGCCCCCGCGTCGATCGAACTGCGCATGCGCCGGCCGGGAAAAAAGCCCAGTGTGCATGCTCCAGCTGACGTCGGAAAGCGTCGTTGAAACCAACGTCAAAACTATGTGATCGTCACTTACGCAATGCCCTATTCGCGAACGACTTAGTAAAACGACGTAACCGACGGAAAAAGACAACGCTTACCCGACGCCATACTTAACATGGCAATGACGGAACTTCGTAAACCTACCCCTCATATAGCAGGGGTAGGTTTACGCTTACGGAAACGGCGTAAACGATGACGGGGCGGCGTAAAAACGTTCGGGAATCGGCGTATTAGGCTCATTTGCATAGGCAAATGAGAAAACAACGTAAAGGCCATCTAGCGGCCAGAAAAGTAATTACATCTACGATCCGACAGTGTAAGTGTTTTACACCTGTCGGATCTTCACTGTATCTATGCGTAAGTGATTCTAGGAATCACACGCATAGATACCCAGTAAAAAAAACAGAGATACGACGGTGTTTCCTGTGATACACTGTCGTATCTCTTTTGAGAATCTGGCCCACTGTCTTATTTATTAATGAAACTGAATATATATTGAACAATGTAGGTGCATGCCTTTTTTCACATTTATGTTGTTCCTTCATGGCCATTTAACCACTTAACCCCCGGACCATATTGCTGGTCAAAGACTAGAGCACTTTTTGTGATTCGGCACTGTGTCGCTTTAACTGACAATTGCACGGTCGTGCGATGTGGCTCCCAAACAAAATTGGCGTCCTTTTTTTCCCACAAATAGAGCTTGCTTTTGGTGGTATTTGATCATCTCTGCGATTTCAATTTTTTGCGCTATAAACAAAAATAGAGCGACTATTTTGAAAAAAATGCAATATTTTTTACATTTTGCTAAAATAAATATCCCCAAAAAATATATATATAAAAAAAAAATTCCTCAGTTTAGGCCGATGCCATTTTTTTTACGAAAAATATGTAGAAGAATACGTAATTAGCGTTTATTGATTGGTTTGGCATTTTTATTAATATTTTTTTTTAATAGTAATGGCGGCGATCAGCGTTTTTTTTCAGTACCGAGACATTATGGCGGACAATTTTGACAAATTTTTGGGACCATTGTCATTTTTATAGCAATCAATGCTATAAAAATGCATTGGATTGGGGGCGCATGCGCGAGGCTCTCGATGGAGGACGTGTCCCGTTAGAGCTCTGCACTCCCCGCCACTACATCGGGACTTAACTAGCCATCCGAATCACCCTGCAACCCCGCTTTTTAGAGCAATCCTCTCTGGGACGGATTCGGCTTCACCTGGGATGGTTTTAACGGGTCACCGCGGCAAAACAAAGCCTAAACCGATCAAGGAAGCTCTGGCCCGCGCCTCTTCTAAGATGGCGGCGAAGGCCCTAGCTAAACAGCAGGCTGCCTCTCCGGACAGGTCCACTATGGCAGAAAGCGATGAAGATGATGACACGGACTATCATGCTGGCTCCCCTTCCCTGCCACCATCAGGTATGTCACAGACTGACTTCCTCAAGCATATGGAAGCTATGCTCCATAATGGCCCTTAAGACTACCTCTGACCAGATAACAAATAGACTGTCTCGAGAGATTAGAGAACTTGGTCAACGTACAGCAGACCTCGAGACCAGGGTAGATGATATGGAGCTTACCCTACAGGAGCAGGCCCAGGAACAGGCAGCTCTCCGTGAGGAGAACGCCGCCCTGCTTGCACGCTTGGAGGATGCGGAGAACCGTTCCCGTAGGTCTAACTTACGCATTAGGGGCATACCTGAATCTGTTGACGACCTGCAGTCGTTCTCCACAGCCCTGTTCCAGGAACTCTCGGCGTCTTCCATTCCGATCGAGCGGCTAGAATTTGATCGAATCCACAGGGCCCTGACCCAACGACAGCAGGATGGCCCCCCTAGGGACATTATTGTTAAATTGCATTATTTCCGCACTAAGGAACAACTGCTAGCTGCTGCTCGTAACAAGGACGCTCTCCTGTTTCAGGGCCATGCATACCAGCTCTTCTCTGACCTTGCTCCCACAACAATTGCAAAGCGCCGTGCTATGAAACCTCAGCTACAAGTCCTTATACAACACCAGCTGAAGTATACCTGGCGTTTTCCATTTGCCCTGCAATTCTCTTATCAAAATCAGCAACATTCCTGCACATCGTCTGAATCCCTTCAACGCCTTCTGGAATCCCTCAACCTTACCTCCCCTGCACAGGTCTCGGAGACTGCCCTACCTCGTACTCCAGCCCGCAACGCTACCCATCCTTACGCGGCTACTCCAAAGGGACCCCAGCCGGGTCCACCTTCCGTCCGCAAGGGAACTCCTGCTCGCACTTCCAGGGATGGCCTGTCCGACCGTCAACTATACTCGCCCCGCTGAGTTTGACTGTTTAACCTTCTCTCTGCAGGTCTATTGTCTCTCTTTCTCCCTAGCGCCGTGAAGATCTTCTTCTTCTGAGTCGACCTGATCGTCTGGATCCCTTACTACCACCTGATCCGCCTGTCGACGGTCTCTCGACCAGGCACCTGGAGACTGTTTACCCTTGTTGTTCCCCCCCCCCCTCGGATGGTTGCTGCGAATGTTTGTCGCTCCTGGGGGTTGCTCAGGTTCGATATTTCAATCTTCTACAGTTCCTACTGTTGTTTTGATTGTACTTTGTCTTTTCTAAACAAACATTTTTTTTTTCTTTTTTTTTTGAAGCACATTTTTGCTGTGTCTTTTTCCTCTTTGCTTATATTTTTTTATTATTGTTTTTGATTT
This sequence comes from Rana kukunoris, assembly GCA_029574335.1. Lineage (NCBI taxonomy): Eukaryota > Metazoa > Chordata > Amphibia > Anura > Ranidae > Rana > Rana kukunoris. The sequence continues at coordinate 294,996,000 of CM056049.1, forward strand.
CCTGCTTTGCCAGGTCCCCCTTTTTCCTTTAACACAACACTCCTGTTAAAAATGGTATATAGGTATATACTCCCTATACCCTTGATCTGCATGTTACGGATAGCGTCATGTCTGCTCTTGGCTTGGTTCTCCACCTGGGTCTCTTAGATCCTGATGGACATTGGCTTGTGTATACTGTGTATTGTGCTGTTGTTTGCCAGTCTTACTCTGCAGTGTATTCCTTTCCCTATCACCCAAATTGGAGGCAACCTCCCCTTCTCTATTTCCTCCCCCCCCCCTAACCCTTCCCCTTCTTTTCCTTCCCCCTCCCTCCCCCCGATTTATCCTTCCCTTCCTTTCTTCACCCACATTCAGGATCCCCCATAAAATTTCCCTGCCTAACCCCCCACTCTTACCCCTCCCTCACCCTAACTCCCCAACTTCCCTTTGCCTCTTCCCCCCCACGCCTCTGCATTGTTCTGGTAACTGATTTTCCACCCCTCCTCTCAGGTACCCCAGTGTTTTTCTTTTTTTTTTTTTTTTTCTTTCTCTTTTTCCCCTTTTCTTTTTGCAGGTTGTGGCTGATACTGTCGGCCCTGGTAACTATATTATTATTGATGTTATCTTCCATAGTTTGATATGTTTTACTGCAAAGCACAGTTTTTTCTAATGGTAAACTGCTTGTCATCTGACAATCAAAATTGTGTATTATATGTGTCCCGTTTGTGGCGGGGAGTTATCACTGCTCCCCCTTATTGTGGTGCACCCATCCGTGGGCTAGCTGGCTGGCTCGTGTATTGGTGCACTATTTGGTCGGGCGATAGAGTCTGACTCCTTTTTCTCTCTGTCTTCTAGCTGGCCTTACATGGTTACTCTTTTCTCCCTTTCTTTCTTTCTGCTTTCCTTTTCTTCCTTCCCCCCCCCCCCTCATCACGTCGGCTGGGTTACATGGCCCTCCAGGTGTTTACTAATTCCACCTTACCCGTTCCCAGATGGCCCCCGTGAATATACTCTCACTGAATGTTAAAGGCCTCAACTCGCCCCACAAAAGAGTCAAGGCCTTTCATACATTTGCATCCCTGAAGGCAGGTATTGTCACCCTTCAGGAGACACATTTTTCTGCCCATGCCACCCCTAAATTTTTTGGCCCACAATATCCCCAGGTATATACCGCTTCGGCCCCGACGAAACACCGTGGGGTCCTTATTGCCCTACATCGAACCCTCCCCTTTACTTTAATTTCAGAGATCAAGGACCCTGAGGGTCGCTACATAATTCTGGTTGGCCTATTACAGGATATAGAGACTACCCTTGTCTCCTACTACGCCCCAAACTCTAATCCGAACCCCTTCTTTTCACACTTGCTTCAGGTTATACGTTCCCACTGTAAAGGCACGCTATTTTTGTGTGGTGACTCTAACCTGGTGTTACAACCGCACATGGATAAATCACCATATGCTCCAGACCAGTACCCCCCCTCGTTACGTTTCCGGAAACTTTTACAACAAGCCTCCTTACTGGATACTTGGCGAGAGTGCAACCCGGCAAAGAGGAACTACACATTTTACTCATACCCACATAAATCCTTTTCCAGGATTGATCATATCTTTGTCCCGGTTGCCTCCTCTCCCATATTACTTAAATCCATAATAACCCCTATCTCTTGGTCTGACCACTGCGCAGTACTTACCACCGTTTTTTCCCTAATCCCTATGTCCAGAGATCGAACCTGGTGCATAAATGAAGTGCACCTCACTAACCAGTCCTACTGCCAGGATATCCAATTCGCTTTGGCTGATTATCTAACACTAAACTCTACCCCTGACATCTCTCCTGTCCTTCTATGGGAGGACCACAAACCTGTAGTTAGAGGTACCTGCATCTCAGTATCTACTCATTTAAATAGAGATAGGAAAGCCAGGCTAGCTGGTCTGGAACGTGATTTCCATCATTGTTTCCTTCAATTTCAATCCTCCCCCACTGAGCTGCATAGAGTGCAGATGGAGAAAGTGAAGACAGAGCTAGATTTAGCATTAGCTGAATTGGCTGATAAGGCTATCCGTAGATCCAACCACACTATTTATACGAAGGCCAATAAACCAGATACCTTTTTAGCCCTCCGCCTCCGTCGCCCGGAGCGGAACTATGTTCCTATTAGGCTGCGCATAAATAAAAACACTTATACCAGTAACCCTGTAAAAATCCTTTCTGAATTCCGGAACAAACTACAGGTGCTTTACAAAGCTCGGTCTTCCTTTACTCCTTCCTCTGCAGATGAACTCTTCCATGATGTTCCCCTACCCACTTTGTCAGATTCCAATCGTGAGTCACTCGAGAGACCCATCACGGCTGAAGAGGTTCTTGTGGCTATTAAGTCCCTCAAACCTAACAAAAGGCCGGGCCCTGATGGGCTCTCGGGTACTTACTATAAGAAATTTGCTGGTACTCTTGCCCCTCTCCTCTCTAAGTTATTTAATGCCCTGCTCCAACACCACTCCTTCGGTCGCGACACATTGACAGCTATAATAGCCATGATCCCTAAGCCTGGAGTGGAAAATTCCCTCTGGTCCAACTTTAGACCAATTTCATTACTCAATCTTGATGTTAAACTCCTTGCCAAAATAATGGCCTTACGCCTTAACCCTATCATTGGTAGACTAATCCATAAAGACCAAGTAGGTTTTATACCTCGTCGCCAGGCTAGCGATAACATCCGCAGAGTAGTTCTCTTGCAGCACCTATCCAGAACCCGTAAGATTCCCATGCACCTATTATCTCTGGATATTAGAAAAGCCTTTGATACGGTATCCTGGCCCTATCTCAACTACATCCTCACTCGCTGGGGTTTTGGTCCGCACTTCATGCAGTGGGCGAACTCCCTTTATAATCAACCCCAGGCCTATATTAAGTACTCAGGGTTCCGTTCCGATAATTTCCCAATAGAAAGAGGTACTAGACAAGGCTGCCCCTATCCCCCCTAATCTTCGCGCTGGCGATTGAACCCCTGGCAGCCCTAATAAGAACTAACCCTGACATTAGAGGTTTAGAAGTAGCCTCTGTCTCACACAAACTCTGTTTATTTGCAGATGATGCACTTCTGTTTGTTACTTCTCCCCGTACCACCCTCCCAAGCCTTATTCAAACTTTAAGAAAATTTGCCCATGTTTCTGGCCTAGAAGTGAACAACTCTAAATCCAAAGCCCTCAATGTATCCCTTCCTCTAACGGAAGTTGCCCATTTACAAGAACATTTTCCCTTCACTTGGTCCACCACATCCCTACCATATTTAGGTATAAAGCTGACAACCGATCCTATCTCCCTCTTCAGAACTAATTACTTACCTATGCTTTCGCATTTATCTTCTTTGATGGATGCTTGGAAGCCGCTCTGTGTCTCCTGGCTGGGCCGCGTGGCGGCAGTTAAAATGTCCCTCCTTCCAAAACTTCTCTACCTTTATAGAGTCTTACCTATCCCAGTTCCCTCCTATTTCCATCGAATCGTCCAATCCCGGGTTTTTAAGTATGTGTGGGGCCCCATAAAACCCAGAGTTTCCAGACCCATACTCCTCCACCATAAACTTAGTGGAGGACTGGGAATTCCTAATTTCGCCCGCTACTATCAGGCTGCTCAACTAGCCCAAATCACGTTATTTCACTCCACATTTGAAACTCCAATATGGGTTAGCTTGGAAGCTATGGATGCTTTTCCACTACGAATGTCCAATCTTCTATGGTTACCCCCTGTTGCCCGAGGCCCTGTATCTAATCCGGTTACCCGTCACTCGCTCAAACTTTGGGATATTATAAGTGGTCATTTCCAGTTGATGTCCAGTCATGCTCCGCTACTTTCCTTTCTGGGACACCCACTCTTTTACCCCGCTTTCACGGAACCTGACTCTTTACGGCTCTGGCTCCAGGCAGGCCTCCACCAGGTGTGTGACCTAACCACAGCTTCCTCCATTAAACTCTTCCCAGACCTACAGACCCAGGCCCAACTCCCCCCTAGGGAATGTTTTAGATACCTGCAGATTACTCATTTTATCCGAACCATAATAGGCAACTGCTCCTCCTTACATGATAAAACCTTTTATGAGTCCATTTGTGATTCAGACCCACATGCCCCTGGCACTATTTCACGTATTTATGCCCACCTCACTACCTCTTCAACGAATCTTCCCCTCTATGCTGCGCAGTGGTCAAAGGACCTTCAGGTTACATTAGACGACTCTGATTGGGACAATATCTGGATCAGAACGAAAGCTTCTTCTCAAAATGTTGTAGCCCTGGACACCAATTACAAAGTTCTCATGCGGTGGTACCTGGTTCCCACTAGAATCTCCAAATTTTTACCGACCTATCCACCAGTATGTTTCCGCGGTTGCGGATTAAGAGGTACACATGAGCATATCTGGTGGTCCTGTCCGATTGTGCAACAGTTCTGGACGGTCATATTCCAAATGGCTTCCACCCTCCTCAGTGAGGAACTTTCACCTGACCCTTCCCTGGCCCTCTTAAATCACCTGCAGAAGGACTACACAAGAGCCCAATGTAAACTGTTGCTACAATTAACTACTGCTGCCAAGCAGACTATTGCTAGGGTTCTGGAAATCCCCAAATCTGCACATTGCGGAAGTTAAGAAAAGAATGACTCAAGCTATGATCCATGCTAAAATAGAAGCTACGGTCTTAGATCGTATGCCCCAACACAGTAAAATATGGACCCCATGGGTGGACCACTTTCTCCCCCCTGGATTTGATATGACTCTATTGACATCCTAATCTGATGCGAAACCCGCTCACTGACGTATTTCACCCCTTGGGGGCTGTGTGACCCTGTCAACACTCCCTTCACCCCCCTCCCCCCTTCCCGCTCCCCCCCTCCTTTCCTCACCCTTCTCTTTCTACACTCTTCTTTTCCTTTCTTTGCTTTCTACTTTCCTTGAGATGCTTTCGATTGACCCGTTCGGGCGACTACTCATGTTCTCGCCTGAGCGTGGCCTGCGGTTTGTTTACTAACATTTACACTGAGTGCTCTCCTGTCCTGTACATTGCTTTCGGCCTGAGACTCCCTCTTGTTCTGATACTTGTTATGTAAAGCCCTTATGGGTAGTCCTTGTTCTACTCCTCTCATTACGTTTTCGTTGTTTTTGTTTTTTCCTTCTTTAAGTCATTTACCGTTAGCCTTTTGACTACCATATTCATGCTCATGTACACTTGTAAAACTCTTTTGGATTTTACCTTAATGTACGCTTACGTTTGTTAACCTACAAATAGCTTGTCAATGTACAATGTATTCTTTTCCTCAATAAAATATTTGAACAGAAAAATGCATTGGATTACTATAAAAATGCCACTGGCAGTGAAGGGGTTAACACTAGGGGGCAGGGAAGGGGTTAAGTGTGTTCCTGGGTGTGTTCTGTATGGGGGGGTTGAATCACTAGGGGAAATCACTGATCTCCTGTTCATACATTGTAGAAGATCAGTGTTTCCCCCGCTGACAGGACCGAGAGCTTTGTGTTTACACACAAAGCTCCCGCTCCCTGTTCTGTAACGAACGAGCGAGCGTGCCCGGCGGCGATCGCGCCCACCAGGCACGCGTGCGGGACTCGGGGGACGAGCGGGGGGCGCGCGCGCGGGCCGCCAGCGGCGCGCATGCGCCCAGCAGTGCCGACCTGCCGCCGTAGAATGATGGTGGGCTGGTCGGCAACTGGTTAAAAACTAACAAATATTTTGGATTAAATATGATTTCTTGCCTCCTTTCATTGAGTTTCTTAAAAGGGTTGTAAACCCTCATGTTTTTTCACCTTATTGCATCCTATGTATCATGGTGAAAAAACTTCTGGCAGTCACCGACCCCCCAGCCCCCCCCCCCACCCATTTTACTTACCTGGGCCCTGAAATTCACCCGGTGGTGGCACGCTGTCCCTCTCTCCACGGGGTCCTGGCTCTTGATTGGACAGATTGATAGCAGCGCAGCCATTGGCTCCTACTGCTGTCAATCAAATCCAATGATGCAGGTGTGGAGTTCCCCAAAAAATCCACACCAGACCCCTTATCCGAGCACGTTAACCTGGCTGGCCACAGAAAAGAGGGGGGACAGAGTGCGGCCCCCCCTCTCCTGAACCGTACCAGGCCACATGCCCTCAACATGGGTAAACAAGGTCCTCATCCCACAACCCTTGCCCGGTGGTTGTGGGGGTCTGCAGGCGGGGGGCTTATCAGAATCTGGAAGACCCCTTTAACAAAGGGGACCCCCAGATCCTGCCCCCCTATGTGAATTGGTAATGGGGTACACTGTACCCCTATCATTTCACAAAGGAAGTGTAAATTGTTGTAAAAAAAAACACACAGACACAGTAGAAAAAAGTCCTTTATTATTAAAAAAGAAACAAAAATCCAATGGTGGTAATCCACTCTCGATGCGGCTCCCCGCTCCAACGTTGTCTGTATCCAGCGACGGGTGATCTCTCCAGCGATGGGTGATCGGTCCAGCGACGGGTGATTGGTCCAGCAATGAGAAATCCATCCAGAGCAGCGTCGCTGACCTTCTCTCTCCGCTGGGCACAGCCCAGCGAATGACGCGGCCAGAGCTTTGACATTTCTTATATAGGGGACGCAAGAGGGATGTCTGGGCTTTCTCAGTGACGTAGCAGAGTGTGTGTCAGAGGGGGACGGGGTCACGTGACGCGTGGCCCACCTCCCCTATATAAGAAATGTTAAAGCTCCGGCCGCGTCATTCGCTGGGCTCTGTCCAGCGGAGAGAGAAGGTCGGCGACGCTGCTCTGAATGGATTTCTCATCGCTGGACCGATCACCCGTCGCTGGACCAATCACCCGTCACTGGAGAGATCACTCGTCACTGGAGAGATCACCCGTTATATGCTGCTGGAGGATGTGAGCCTAGCCTCTTAAGTGAAAATTTCCAAATTGGGCCCAATTAGCCATTTTCCCTCCTGGGTGTCATGTGACTTGTTAATGTTGCCTTAAGAAGGCACCTGGCCTCCCATCACCGAGCCAGTGGGAGCAACGCCATCAGAACCCACAAAGCCACACTCCAGACTCTCACCGTCCAGCCTCTTCTCCTTCTCGGTCTCCTTCCCCTCTATGCTCACAATTGTCCTCCACTCCACCTTCCATCGTGCCTTCCTCATGTTTTTCTGCAAAAAGGCAGGCTTCCATGGCCCAAATGTTCGATCGTAAAAAAAAAGATGACACCGGATAACCCTCTTGCCCAACGGTTGACCGCTGGCTTGTCGGAACTGATAGCCCGCCAACTACTGCCATATAAACTGGTGGAGTCAGAGGCCTTTCGAAAATTTGTGGCCATTAGAACACCAGAATGAAAGGTCCCAGGAAGGAATTTTTTTTTGCACAGAAGGGCATCCCAGAGCTATATATGGCCATGTTCAGCGGCAAGTAAATGTATCTCTGGCACAGTGTCGGTGCCAAGATACATCTGATCACAGACACATGGTCTAGCAAACACGGGCAGGGAAGGTATATTACTTTCACTAGAAAAAAGAGTCACGCTATAATACACAAAGTAATAAATGGCCACTTGTGACATGGACATACGATCAAATGAGTATCAATAACTATCACAAAAAATTATTGTGCAAAGTAACTATAAATAGAATTAATGAAATATATTAATGAATAATAGTGAATATGGATCAAAAAGGAAAGTCCAGTTGTGAAGCGAATCCATACACAGTGTGACTGGTGACAGACAAGAACCTCCACCAGCAAGAAACACTGACCCTTACCAGAGCCAAAGATCTCACAGAGATCACAGCACAGCATGTAACAGGAGACATCCACCATCTGCAATGGGAAATAAGTAGTACCATCCGTTCAGAGCAGTAATTCAGTGTGTCAAATTCTCGAATACATATCGATCCAGGATATGAAAAGCAATCAGGAAAACTCACAAAGTGTAAAACCGTATGAAATTTAATAGGTAAAAAGATTGTGCACACTTACAGCAATCACGATATAAAACAGCATAAAAAAAGGGGATCAGCCGGCCGGCTTGTAGAAGCATGTCCCGTTTTGGCGTCAGACAGCCTATTTAAAGGGAGTCTGGGCTCTTGTGCCTTGCTGACTGATCTTCAGCTGTGTTCCTGAATCGTGCCCTGATCCTGTGTGTCTTCCCAGTATTCTGACCCGGCTTGCTCTTGACCTTGGCTCTGTGTTCTGTTTCTGTACTGTTGCCCATCCCTGACCCGGCTCCGTTCCTGACTCTGGCTCTGTCTACGCTTTGGTACCTCACTGCCCGCTTGCTGACAAACCTGGCTATCCCTGAGACCTTGCTTATGTCCATGTTCCTGGTTGCTGTTAACCCTCGGTTACCTGCCTGGCTGTTACCTGGTCCTGCACAGCTCTTCATAGTCTGCTTCAGGCCTCTGAACCCTACCAAGCTGTTCTCCCGGGTCCTCCTGCCTCAGGCACTCGTGTCCCTCCTGTCCTTCGGCTTCCTCTGTCTCACCTCCAGCGGAGCCAGGACAGGCGATATAAGAGAGGCCGACCCCGGAATGGAGCACTCTGAACAGAATCAGTCTCCACTCTGATTGGCCAGAATATTCGTGATATATTACAATATAAAATAATTGCGAATATTCGGCAAATGCGGAAGGAGCACTCTGATTGGCTCAGAATATTCCAATACACAATAATTGCGAATATTCGAGAAATGCGGAAGGAGCGATTGAGAATATTCGTGATATATTACAATACACAATAATTGCGAATATTCGAGAAATGCGGAATGGAGCACTCTGATTGGCTCAGAATATTCGTGATATATTACAATACACAATGCGAATATTCGAGAAATGCGGAATGGAGCACTCTGATTGGCTCATGTGATATATTACAATACAAAATAATTTCGAAATTTCGAGAAATGCGGAATTACTCTGATTGGCTCAGAATATTCGTGATATATTACAATATAAAATAATCGCGCGATATCGCTATTTGCCGAATAATCGCATTGTTTTTCGGCACAGCTACTCGGCCCATCTCTAATCATACCAGCAATGCTTTTAGACATGGGGATCTCTAGGATGTGATCTGTTCTAAAAAAAAATTTAAAACATTCGAATATTCGAAATAGCGACGCCGCGATATTCGCGTTATTCGCGAATACTCGAATATGCAATATTCGTAGCGAATATTCGCAATGCGAATATTCGTGAGCAACACTACTCACCTCCAGCGGAGCCAGGACAGGCGATATAAGAGAGGCCGACCTCATCAAATCAGTCTCCCACCTGATCCCTGACACTATCCATCCTATTTCCCCGGAATCAAGACGAGACTCAGCTCTGTACTTGTTCCAAAATGTATGAACGCTTTAATGGTTTCTTCTCAGCTTTTTATGCAGTTACATGCATGTGACAGTAATCAAAGGGAAAATGAAATCTCCACACCCCTAATCACACACTGGGGCTTCCATACAGATTTTAGAGAGACACTTTGGCACTGGTCTATAATTAACATGATCTAATTACTACACCTGAGCAGCCACATTCCTTTATCAATAGAAGTCAAACAAAACACCATCAAACAATGGGTTGCCCTTCCATCCACATATTTAGACAGACCGGCTGTCTCCGACAGAAAGGTAGTCACACCTGGGAATCAATAGCCTTAAACCGTGTAAATGTCTTTGGAGCAGACCTGAATTAACACCTCTACAGCCTTACACAATGGACAATGAAATGTCTAGGAGTAGATGCATTTAACACCTCTCAAAAAAATGTGTCCCCACATTGAATAAGCCAACAACTTGTAATATCTCAAGACATCCTGCAAACATGAATTATCAGTAATGTCCCATCTCATGTAATACATGAATTATGATTTATCATTTATTAACCACCCTATGCCCAAAAGGGGCACAGGGTGAACTTAGACACAAGATTCCGTAGGGCCGCTGGCACAGGAGTATCCCCCATCCCTCAAAAGTCTCTGGGCGTCACGGGTCATCGCGTTACATCTCTCCCCTTTCGGTGGGAGACTGACACAGGAGGAGACCCCAGACGGGTTGACTCCGAAGTTAGTCAGTAGATCTAGTCCTCCAATGCTGGTATCCATACTGTACCCCAAATAAATTGCTTCAAACATAGCATTACTCACCCAGCCAACCTCTGCCTCTCTCAGAGAACATGCCTGCTGCTGGGGAGGGGCCTGGACTGGCCCTTCTCCCTGGAGTCCTTTCAGCTGCTGGGGAGGAGACAGGGTGACTGGGCTCAGTCCATCATGCTGTTGGGAACCTGGGCCAACTGCCCCCCATTCCTGGGGTATACCAGTGGAGACTGAAGTCCCATCCACTGGTGCTAGGTGAAAATTCCCTGGTGCTTGCAAAGCAAAGCCGACATCCTCCTGTCCCAGTGCTGCACCATTTTCTGAGGTTGTGTCAGTGGAGACTGAAGTCCCATCCACTACCCCAGGAACCCCCTCTTCCGCTAGTGGAGAGCTCTGTTGCCAGCTCTTCCGCTGGATTGCTGTGAGTGGAGACCACAGTCTCATCCACTACCACAGGGACCCCCTCTTCTGTTAGTTGGGAGCAGAGGCTTGTGGCACTCTGCTCTGTTGCCAGCTCTTCTGCTGGGTTGCTGTGAGTGGAGACCACAGTCCCATCCCCTATCACAGGAACTCCCTCTCCTGCTAGTTGGGAGCAGAGGCCTGGGGCACTCTGCTCTGTTGCCAGCTCTTCCGCTGGGTTGCTGCGAGTGGAGACCACAGTCCTATCCACTATCACAGGAACTGCCTCTCCTGCTAGTTGGGAGCAGAGACCCGTGACACTCTGCTCTGTTGCCAGATCTTCCGCTGGGTTGCTGTGAATGGAGACCACAGTCCAATCCACTATCACAATTGCTAGTTGGGAGCAGAGGCCTGGGGCACTCTGCTCTGTTGCCAGTGATTCAGCTGGGAGTAAAAGCTTTACCACCTCAGCTTGTTGCTGGAGAGAGGGGCCAACTGCCCCGGCTCCCTGGAACTCCACATCATCCTTTTCGGCTTTAGGAATAGCAATCTTCAGATTTTCCACTGCCTATTCATCAGCCATGATTTCATAGTTGTCATCTGAAATTTCCTCATAGTCCCAGGCAACGGGAGCCCCACCCTGCTGCTGAGCTGAGTCTAGCAGCTGTCTGTAGGCGATTTCCAGCTCCCATTCCTGAATGGCCAGAAACTCCAAATCTTCCTGAAACCAGTGCTCTTCCGAGATATTCAATTTTCCCTCTCTGTGCTTCATTATGTCCTCCAAGCGCCACTCCCGATCATCCCTGAAGTCTGGATCACTGGACATCCTCCAATACAACAATCCCAGGCCATCATAGTCATAGCCTTCTGTGGGGCTGTCATCCGCTGACCACGGGCACTCTTAGGCCTCGTACACACGATCGGACATATCCGATGAAAACGGTCCGCGGACCATTTCCATCGGATATGTCCGATCGGGAGTTTGATCCGATGGCGTGTACACACCATCGGATCAAATTCCCCGCCGCCGGACGGCGCGGTGACGCGGCGGTGACGTTGACGCCGCCGCGTCATCGCCAGTCACCGCACCAGGAAGTGTGCGGAATCCATTCGGCGGCGGCGGTGGGGGACGACATGTCTGCTGGTAAGTGTACTAACCAGCAGACATGTCGGGCGGACAGATTCCCACCGGATGGATTTCAAAGCATGCTTTGAAATCTGTCGGGTGGAGAAATCTGTCCGCTAGCCCATACACACGAGCGGAGATGTCTGCTGAAACGGTCCATCGGACCGTTTTCAGCGGACATATCCCCTCGTGTGTACGCGGCCTTAGGCTACATACCACCGGAGGGCTCTGTAGCTCTCGTCCAGCAGTATCTCTGCCCGGATCAGCCTGCTTAACTCTGCTATCCACTCCTGCTTCGGGTTGTTCCCCCAACGACGGCATTCGTACGTCATACTGCGGCCAGTACCTTACATAGTTGGAGGGCAGGACCTTTCCTTGGTGTTGCTGCTCCAGAGCTAGCGCTTCCTTCCAGAGTTGGCAACGAATCACATCCGACCTTCCCAGCAGCGCCTCCTCTGATACTGGTCCTCTGTGCTGTATCCGCATCTCTTGTAACCTTCTTTGGAATTCCTCTTCCATGGAGACTGGTATCTGTACCTCTCCCCTCTCTTCAGTTGGTGCTGCTGTGACTTCTGCTGCTGCAGCACCTCTTTGCTGTAGCAAGGTGGCATCCACAGCCGCTATAACCCAGTCTATGATCTCCAGTGGAGGATTAGGACCATACTGTGCCAGTCCACGTTTAACAGCCTGATCAAAAAAATCTTCCTCGGGTGTCCTGTCTGTTACGCTGGGCCACTAAGCTCTATCCATTTCGACAAGTTCTGCGATAATGTCCCTTTTCTTACGGTTGCTGTCCGGTCTACCCCGGCACTCAAGTAAGTCCATAAGGGAAGAGAGCTTCATCCGTTCATACTGTGTCTCCATTGTCCTGTGTCCTTGTAGCCGTCCTTCTGGCGATGGAATCATCCCACTGCTGTGCCACCACTTGTAACGGTCACCACCGTTTACGACCTTCCATCCACCCAAGACAAGACAGCTTAGCTGACACTCTGACAATTCTGCATACATGATCCATTACCCCAGAATCAAGACGAGACTCAGCTCTGTACTTGTTCCAAAATGAATGAACGCTTTAATGGTTTCTTCTCAGCTTTTTATGCAGTTACAAGCATGTGACAGTAATCAAAGGGACAATGAAATCTCCACCCCCCTAATCACACACTGGGGCTTCCATACAGATTTTAGAGAGACACTTTGGCACCAGTCTATAATTAACATGATCTAATTACTACACCTGAGCAGCCACATTCCTTTATCAATAGAAGTCAAACAAAACACCATCACACAATGAGTTGCCCTTCCATCCACATCTTTAGACAGACGGACTGTCTCCGACAGAAAGGTAGTCACACCTGGGCATCAATAGGCTTTAAACCGTGTTATCACGTAATGAAATGTCTTTGGAGCAGACCTGAATTAACACCTCTACAGCCTTACACAATGGACAATGAAATGTAACAAAAAAAGATTTATAATGGGCATAAAAGGCGCACAAACCCGTATAAATCCAACAAGCGCTTCAGGAAAACTAGCCTAGTGATTGGAAAGAAACAGGTCAAAATTAATGACTCTAGCTGCTACCTTATATTGAAGAGGTTCAGTCAATACAAACACTCTTTAGGACAATATTGAACACAGGGTAAATATAAATTACACCAAAAGAGGAATGTATATTAACCAGGCAGCGCTTATAAATATATGTATCAACAAAAAATTGTGAAACAATATCTGATTAAAACTGTCCGTAATATGAATAATCACATTAATAGATTTCAAAGTAGGCAAAAATGAAAGTCCAAATGATCCCAAGAGGAAAGATGGTGAAAACGTAATTGCTTGTCAGACGTCTACACCACCATGACCCCCTTTTAGAAAAACTCTTACCAGATTTAAATGATAAGTCAGCTTTCAGATAATCAATCAGGACACAATCTTGGTGCAGGACTTCTCAATTGGACATATTCGTTTGCTCAATGATTAGCATATGAAAAGAAGGGAAATAGACATAGTGCAATCCCGTTTCAAAAAGCTTTAATCACACTTATAAAATACAATCCATCCGGATATAAACTCACATTCTGACAGTTAAAATCAGCATTGAGATCATAATACCACAATCGCTCCAATGTTAAATGTTAATGCAGGCGTCTCCTACCGCTCTCCTTTCTATCAGGTTGCGGGGGTAGATACGCTAGTCTCCAGCACTAATAAAAGAGAAAGAGCAGACTGCGCAAAGGTACAAGCAATTAGCAAAGCAGCTGAACACTGAAAGGTCAATAGAAATCCTTAAATGAAGTACATAGAAAAAAGCAGTGCAGCGCTAAAAAACAAACCAAAAAAAAAGAGAAAAAAAACTAAAATACAGTAATAATAATAATAATAATATATCAAGTCCAAAAAAATAAAATGATCAATCGGAGTAGTCAAGCTGACTCTTGTGCCTCACTGAGGTATTCAGATGTAGCAACTCATCAAACACAGCAAACAGGTGTCCTAAAATAGAAGTACAAGCCGCTCACCTGAACAAATCGACCTGTGTGTGAGCAGCAGGTCAAATGCGCTGTCCCTCAAAACAGGGGATTAAAGATTCAGCGGTGTCTCCTTGGACGCTCCCTTTCTCCAAAAGGCTCCAGGTGATAGATGGTCATCCGAAGCACTCTCTCACATGAAATGGTGTCATGGAAAGGTATAAAAACGACACATAGTGCTCTCCGTATGATCACAACGACAGTAATATTTATTATAAAAGAAAAATACTCACAAACAAAGCACTATATCCTAGTGCATAGAAATGAGCATACAACAATAAAAGACCAGGTAGGTGGCTGTCCTGACATCAAATGAAAGCCCCCCGCACGCGTATCGTCCACAGGCACAGGACTTCTTCAGCAGATAAGGGGCTACTGTGTCAGGATTCATTATATAACAGCAAAACCTAATCAGGCCAATTAAGACAAACTCCGCCCCCCCCCCAGGTGAGGGTACGCCCATCTCTAAATAGTAAAAGCAAAACCATCACACTATCAAAATAAATACAAATACCAACAGAACCGAGTAGTCTGCACATGTAATGACAGTAAGCATAAAGATAGGCTCTAATGTATAGAGGCAACCTTCCGGTGTTTAGAGATCACAACAACACATGCAATATCTAAAACAAGTGTATACAAAGGACTGATAGAACCCATGTTTACCTCATATCCAAGCCCAGTGATAACGATCCGTAAAGGCGTACAGGATGAAGTTTTTCCCTGCCATGGACGGAGGCATCGTTCTCACAACACGTGACCATAGTTGGTCACATGACTTGCCATCACCATGGCGCTCAGCTAGATACAAATACACAGGAAGGAGCGTTCATCCTGGCCGTCAGCCTGTGTAACTAAATCCGTCCACTATGGGCGGCAGCTTCTCAACGTTGACGTCAGGCAGGCCATCATTAGCATGACACTGCTAAGACCGCCCATCATGGGCAGCGGCAGCACGATAGTCTCAACAAGCAAGCCGTCAATATCCTCACACACTGCTCACACTTAGAGCATAGGTGTGAAGCGGACAGCATCATAGCCATCAGCGGATGGGAAAAATTTAGCAACACTACAGACAGATAACTGTCTGTCATCGTAGGACGGAGAGACTACAAAGGGGGGCCTTAAAGCAAAAGAAAAAAATAAGTAAAATTTATTAAAAAGGGACCATCACCTATATCGCTAAAATGACCATCAGAGTCATATTATGATCGAAGCAATTAGAGGACACAGCATGCCAAGACCAAAACCAATGGTACAATAGGTGTCCATAAAGCAAAGTGAAAAATAAAAATAACTATTTTTACGTCCATAACACCCTAACTCATGAGGTAGGGTCAAAAGAGCTTCCCTCAGCGGTGGGTGACAAGGACAATTAGAAAATAAACTTAAAATAAAATTAAAAAAGACATCAGCACAGCCACCTATCTAGTTAACAATAAACAAACATAAATATATATAAATGATGCAACAGAAACTCAAAATCAAGAAAACCACCAAAATATATAGATATTAACGATCTGAAATAAAACAATTCAGGTCAAATTCTACATTTAACCCTAATGGTACTCCCACTTTTAATTCGTAGACCCAGAAGGATTCCCGTTGGCTGAGATGTCTAATGAAATTTCCACCTCGCCAGTGGTTCGCTACCTTCTCAATTGCCCAGAACTGCAACCCAGCCGGGTTGCGGTCATGGAACAATCTAAAATGTTTAGACACATTATGGGTAACCAGGCCCTTTTTGATGTTGGTTACATGTTCACCAATCCTCACATGTAGAGGTCTGGACGTTCTTCCCACATATTGGAGTCCACATTCACATTGTAATGCATAGACTACCCCTATGGTATCACAAGTAATGAGATCCTTAATTTTATAGTTTTTTCCTGTAACAGTTGCTGAAAATTCTTTGCGTTTCTTAATGTTCTTTTTAGCCTTCCTGCAAGGTCGACATCTGCCACACGCATGGAAGCCAGTAAGAAAGTCGAAGATCTTATTTTCAGTATTGACAGGTGGATCTATAACTCCTGGGGCCAGTTTGTCCCTGAGTGAAGGCGCTCTTTTATACACAAATTGCGGGCGATCTGGCAGCAACGGACCCAGTAACCTGTCGTGTTTCAAAATGGGCCAATGCTTTTGTACAATTTTTTCAAACTTACGGTATTGTATATTATAGTCTAAGACCATTCGGATATTTGAGACATCCCTTCGATCCTTTTTGGGAACATCAGAGACCAAGGTGTCTCTATCGAGATTACGGACTAATTCCATTTCCCTATCCAGCAAATCACTATCATACCCTTTCTCAAGGAACTGCTTGGATAAGGCCTGTGATTGAGAGACAAAATCACTTTCTTGGGTGCAATTGCGCCTGAGGCGTACAAATTGCCCCCTTGGTATATTAAATAACCATTTAGTGTGGTGACAACTCTCAGTGGAGATGTAGCAATTGAGGTCCGTTGCCTTAAAATGGGTCTTCAGATATACCTGATTGCCTACCTTGGTAAGATCTAGGTCTAGGAAGACTAAATGGTCCTGATTGATGTTCCACGACAGGGTAATATTTTTGTCATTCGAATTTAGTTTAGATGCAAAAACATCAAAACTAGTTCTATCTCCATCCCAAATCATGATCAAGTCATCTATATATCGCTGGTAACAGATTAGTTGCGGGGGTTTATTTTTATAAATCGCCTGTTCCTCCCAGTGTGCCATGAAGAGATTGGCTACACTCGGTGCGAAACGTGCCCCCATCGCAACTCCTCTGGTTTGGAGATAGAACTGTTTGTCATACCAAAAATAGTTTTTGGATAGACAAAAGATCAAACTGTCGATCAGGAAATTCTGGTGTCTTCTTGATAATCCCGAGGGCTCAAGTGCCCACTTCACAGATGTAAGAGCGTCCTCATGACTGATGATAGTGTATAATGAACTGACATCTGCCGTGATTAACAGGCACGAAGATGAAATAGTCAAAGACTCCAGAATTTGAATGACGTGTTTAGTATCTTTAAGGAACGCTTTCGTTTTAATGACCAACGGCTGCAGGAAGGAGTCTATATACTGACCTAAACGTGAAGAGACGGAATCGATCCCGTTCACTATCGGTCTCCCAGGTGGGTTGGTGCTATCCTTGTGGATTTTTGGGAGGAAGTAAATGATTGGGGTGCGACAGAATAAGGGATCTAAGTATAATGCCTCCTTTGAGCCTAGTACCCCTATATGTTTACCTCTCTCCACTAGGTAGTGTAATTCACTCTTATACTCAAGCATAGGGTCCCTGGTCAGGGTACTATAGGTATAGATATCACAAAGTAGATTGGCCATTTCATTCTTGTAATAGGCCTTGCTGAGTATCACCAATCCTCCCCCTTTATCTGCAGGGCGTATTACCAGATCTTTCCTCTCGGAAAGTGACTGAATACCATTTTTAATATAAATCGGGTCATTCACCTTACGGACCTTCAGTGTGTCTAGATCCTTTGCAACCATGTTGCTAAAGACCTCAAGATGCTTAGCATCAGTATTCTGAGGATTGAAGACCGATTTATTCCGTAAATTTGAATATTGGCATGTTGGAGGGGCCGGAGTGTTCATATTTTTCACCGAGTGAGTATTTAAAAAATATTTTTTAATATTAAGAGTCCGGATACATTTTTTAAGGTTGACGTAGGTTTGAAACTTATTTAAGTTGCGTGTAGGGGCAAATTTTAAACCCTTATCGAGTACTTTAATTTCTTCATCATTAAGGGGTATCCCACTTAAATTATAAATTCCTGCACCTACTGGGGTTTCACTCTGTTTTGTTCTCCCTCCTCCTCTCCTCCCTCTCTTGTTTTTCTTTTGCGTGGAATTGCTCCTTCTTGGGTATATTGTTGGGGGTGGGGGGTCCACCACCCTCCTGGATTTGGGGGGATAAAGGGAGCCCCCCTCCCCATAACTCTCATTGCCCCATGAAAATCCCCTCCTGTGAATCCCGATTTACCAAAGGGGTAAAGCGGTTCTGAGTGGGCAGTGAATACCCATACTGTGATGGAGGGGGTCCCCTATTGAGACTAGTGTCATGATGGTAAGTTGTAGGATGGTTATCATAATTACCTCTAGCCGCATGGGGGCCTGAACGTTCATGAGAATAGGGGTGATTAGACTGCTGATGTTGGTACCCTACATTGGACTCATTACCCCTATGTGGTGCATTATTAACATATTGTCTAAAGGGGGAATGATGATACCCTCCCTTTTTTCCTCGTCCTTTATTCTTCCCTTTCTTAGTGTGAACCTCTTGAAATTGGTCAATGCGTAGTCTCCAGCACTGTCAGCGTCCTTACTCACGTTACTTGGCTCCTCCCTGACTAGTTTCGTCATTCGACATCATCAAAGGGGGACAATGAAATGTCTAGGAGTAGATGCATTTAACACCTCTCAAAAGAATGTGTCCCCACATTGAATAAGCCAACAACTTGTAATATCTCAAGACATCCTGCAAACATGAATTATCAGTAATGTCCCATCTCATGTAATACATGAATTATAATTTATCATTTATTAGCTGGCCGCTGGCACAGGAGTATCCCCCATCCCTTAAAAGTGTCTGGGCGTCACGGGTCATCCCATTACACCAGACAATTACACAAAATTCTGGGAAGGGGACCTAAACATACGTATATCAGAAGAACAATGGGAAAAAGCATGTTGAGAAACCTCCTTTAAAATTCTCAGTCGTACATTACCCCTGTAAAAATGAATAGTTGGTCAGAAATTAGTTGCTGGAGATGTAACGCAAGCAAAGGGACGTTTCTCCATATTTGGTGGTCTTGTCCTAAAATTCAAATTTATTGAAAAACAATTATAAAATGCATAAAATACATCACAAAAACAAAGATAAACCTAGATCTGGCCTGCTGTCTCCTTCGTGTTAAAAATGTTTCATATAGGAAATTCAAGAACTCATTGTTAAGACACTGCCTAAATTCTGCAAAAGCGCTTATACAACTAAAGTGGAAAACCAGACACACACACCGTCCATAAAAGATTGACTATAAAAAAACGAACTAACTAAGTCTGGATAATACTATAGTAATAATAAGAAACAGTTGTGATGATGTATTACTGATTTTCTTTATTTCATATTACTGAATTCATTTTTACTCCTTTCTTTCACCTTAACATAAATGTTTTCCCTTTTACGCTACCACTTATAATATGCATCTTATATGTTAGAACTATTGAGATTAAATAGCTCAAAATATTAGGTAAATTACCACAAGATTAACATTATTACTGGTTAAGATATACTGTAGATTAAGATGTAATGCCTTTTTCATAACTTACTTTGTATTAAAACGTATTCCCTTTATTATTTCTTTACAAATATGTTTAAGATGGAAATTTTGTACACAGTGTATGCTTTAATCTTTATAATAAATCTTTATTACAAAAAAAGAAAAAAGAAAAAAAAAGAAAAAGAAGTGCTAACCTCATAGTCACTGTGCTGCCCTGATTTAAACACAAATAGGTTGACAAGTTCATATGTCTAATGTTCATAGCAAAATGTGTAAAAAAAAATGTTGTCTGGATATCAAACTGACTAATTTAAGTACTTTACATTTCAATGTACTGTATATTAACTTAATAAGAACCTCACTTACAATAATATATACATCTCTTTTTGACTGAGAAGTCATTCTGCACATTTTCTTCTCTTTGCTTGGCTGATTTCCCCTGATAATGACATATACAGAATGCCTACAATTGCAATTCAGTATCTTACCCACATAGACATTGCTTGTCACATACAGTTATGCCAAATTACTTGTTGATGTGCAAAATAGCCTTCATATGGAGCTATGGAAAAACATATTAAGTACAAACCCTAAGCCTAAACAAATCTATTTACATTACCTGTGCAATGGGAGATCATTGGCAACACAGTACTGAAAAAAATGTTACTTGTGTAGAACTTAGTAAGTAAAGACATTGGCCCGGATTCACAAAGCACTTACGCCGACCTATCTCCAGAAAAGTGCTCCGTCGTATCTATGCGCCGACCCACAAAGCTAGATACGTTGAAAAATAGGCTTCATCCGACCGATGTAACTTGCCTACGCCGGCGTATAGTGGGCGCATAGTTACGCTGGACGCATTTGGCACTCCCATTGATTTTCAATGCAAATATGAAAATGAGGGAGATACGCCGATTCACAAACGTACTTGCATCCGGCACATGTTTTAAGCGATTTGCGTAAGGGATACGTCCGGCGTAAAGTTATTCCCCATATTGGAGGCGCAACTCATGCAAAGGTACGGACCAGGGAACGGACGCCGTCAAATTTTACATAGTTTACATAGTACATGAATAGGGCTGTGTGTAGGTTACGTTCTCATCGTAGGCAGTGATTTGACGTATCTTAGCCAGTTGTTTCGACCTGATGGTGAGCATGCGCACTGGGATACGTGCAAGGTACGACGCATGCGCAGTTCATTTTAAGTACTTGTCTGAAGCTCAGGCCATCATTTGCATGGGGTCATGCTTCATTTAAATGTATCACGCCCACTTCCAGCCCACTTCCACCTACTTTGACTTACGTCGGCTTACGCCGACGACTATACGCTACGCCGGCACAACGTTGGGAGCATTTGCTTTGTGAATTCCATACTTGCCTCTCTGCATTGCGCCAGCGTAGCTTAAATAAGATATGCTACGGTGGCATATATATGTGCCGAGGTATGTGAATCTGGGCCATACTGTATAACTCATCTAATAATAACCTATGGATAATTATTTGCTTGTTTTCCAAAAAAAAATTAAGTACCATATTTATCGGCGTATACCGTGCACTTTTTTGTCCTGAAAATCAGGGCAAAATCGTGGGTGCGCGATATACGCCGATACCCGCTTTCCCGCACCGAGTTTGTATACTGCACCTGCATATACCGAGCGCAGTAAGTCGGGCAGGCTTGGCTCCTCTCGCACTCACGTCCTGGACGTACAGGACGTGAGCGCGAGAGTAGCCGAGCCTGCCCGACTATACACGAGTGTACTACGCTCGGTATATGCAGGCGCAGTATTCAAACTCGGCACGGGAAAGTGGGGATCGAGCAGGAATGCGGGTCCACTTTAGGGGTGAACGCTATACGCCGGAGCGTGCAATACCCTGATAAATACGGTATGTTTAAAAAAAATTCTACTTCATTCTTTTACAGTCTATCACAAATTATGATTTATTACCAATACCTACCTATCTTAGGGACACTAATGGTTAAATACTGATGTTTGATTTCATGGGTCTGCACACCAGCTTTGGCTATTATGTGGCTCCCTTATACAGTAGATTGTATTTTTTTTCCATACATTTGAATTGTATAATGAAATAGCATACAATGAAATAAGTAATAACAGTATTGAATTTTCGGTTACAAAACAATATAGTAGTACATAACTGAAGTGAGATAAGCAATCAAAAAATGCAATTTTGTAACCCGAGAATCATATCATGTTGTGCTTATATATCTCATATCTGGAAAAGACTATATATCACGCATAGTATATAGGGTATAATAGTTTTTTTTATGGATATCTGATGAACTGAAATTAATTTTAGGGGGCGGGTAAAAAAAAAAAAAGAAGGGGGGGTTGAGGGGATATAGGTATTGTGTTATTTTCTTCTCTCCTATTTTTATCATCTTTTCTCTTCCCCGTTTCTTTTCCTTGACAAGCTATATTGCTGCTTCTTAGGCATTAGAATTTTTTAGTTGTTTCCAGTTATCCAGTGTTTCTCAATTCCAGTCCTCACACCCCCCCAACAGGTCAGGTTTTCAGGATTTCCATTATTTTGCACAGGTGATTTGATCAGTTTCACTGCCTTAGTAATTCCCACACCCTTTTCATCTGAGGGAAATCCTGAAAACATGACCTGTTGGGGGGGCGTGAGGACTGGAATTGAGAAACACTGAGTTATACTAAGTTGAGGTATATTTTGTTCAATGCTTCCAAGCATGCGTCGACTTAATTCTGAGCATGCGCGGGGTTTTGGTCCGATACTTTTGCATACTAACCATTGGTTTGGTCCGATGGTCAGGCGTCCATCGGTCCGATTTTAACGCAAGTTTTAAAACTTTGGTCCGATGGACAACGTTCCGATGGGCCGTACACACGCTCGGTTTGGACCGATGAAACTGGCCTTAAGGCCAGTTTCATCGGACCAAACCGATCGTGTCTACACGGCCTAACAGGGTGAGAGTTCTGTACCATTGTGTAATGATTTTAAATCCGCATTCTTGAGTTGCCACGTTAAGGGAGCCTATATATGCATATATGAAGATTGTTTCCCGTTCTGTTAATGAGATTTGGGTATTGAGGTCTTGTTCGCATGCTTGACATGATGTACTGGTAAAGTCATCAAGTTCTCCAAAGAGAGAAAGATATAAGATAGAAATAGTATGTCTTTGTTTTGGAGCAGAGATTTTCCAGGGTAGTTAGAGGTCTTGTCCATGTGTGTTGTCTCATGTTTGGTCAGATAGTGTTTGGCCCCTTTCACACATGCGGACCGTATGTCCGCCTTTTCATCCATTCATTTATGGATGAAAAAGGGACATACATTAATCCCTATGAGATAGTGGGTGTCAGTGGATGAACATCCACTTAGGCCATGTACACACGATCGAATATATCTGCTGAAACTGGTCCGCAGACCAGTTTCAGCGGACAGATTCGATCGTGTGTACGGGCTAGCAGACGGGTTTCCAGCAGGCAAAAGTTTTAAAGCATGCTTTAAAACTTGTCTGCTGCAAACCCGTCTGTCGGATACGTCCGCTGGTTAGTACGCCTAACCAGCGGACAAAAATCCCCCGCATGCGTTGAATGGATTCGACTCATGCGTGGAAGTATTTTACTTCCTGGTTCAGTGACGTGGCGGCATCAACGTCACCGCCATGTCACCGTGCTGTCTGTCCGCAGGGATTTTGGTTTGATCGTGTGTACACTGATCAAACCAAAATAGCCCAGCAGACATGTCCGATGAAAACGGTCCATCGGACTGTTTTCATCGGATAAATCTCCTCGTCTGTACGTGGCCTGACACCCGATCTTATCGGTGTCCGCAATGCTCCGATTCTGCAGACAGAGAAAAATCCTATTTTTCCAATCGTCTGCAGAGTGGATTAGGTGGGACAGACGGTCCATGTTCATCTGATCTCCCCATAGGGGAGAGCGGAGATATGACAGGGCGGTCCCTGCCAGCTTAGCAGGGGTCAACGGAGCGATCCCCGCTGAGTAAGCTCAGTAAGCAGATACACATGTACAGATCCTCACAGGATCCATACATGTGAAAGGGCCCTTTAACTTGAATGTAGTTCCATTTTGATAGAACTCATCTCTTGTTTTGAGGGTGTTCCCTCTAAAGAAGTGTTTAGTCAAAATGTCTTTATGGCGCCAGACCCTCAGGAGGAAGTTTTGCTCTGAACCCGGTTGAAATTCTGGGTTACCTTTCAGCAGAGTCAGAGGTCTCATCCAGGGTGTTGGATTGCCAGATTTTGAAGCCTCACGCAAGACTTCTAAAGTGGGGCCTATTAAAGGGTGAGACTTAGCCTCCGATGGATGGTGTTTAGGATGTATCCAAGGAAGGGTTCTAAGAGGTTGTGGTATTTGTGAGTGTTCTAGAGATACCCAATCCTTAACTTGCTGGTGTATATTGCAATCCACAATTCTTGCTAGGTGGTAATATTTCCGTAAATCAGGGAGGGCAATTCCTCCTCTAGACTTTGGTAAATTTAAGCGGGTATGTCTGATTCTGGGAGGCTTGCCTCTCCATATAAAGGTTAAGCAGGCTCGGTGAAAGGAAGTAAAAAAAGAGTTTGGTACTCGAGTGGGAATTCTTTGTATAGCATAAAGGAATCGTGGTAAAATTGTCTTCTTGATTAACCACTTAACCCCCGGACCATATTGCTGCCCAATAACCAGAGCACTTTTTGTGATTCGCCACTGCGTTGCTTTAACTGACAATTGCGCGGTTGTGTGACGTGGTTCCCAAACAAAATTGGCGTCCTTTTTTTCCCACAAATAGAGCTTTCTTTTGGTGGTATTTGATCATCTCTGCAGTTTTTATTTTTTGAGCTATAAACAAAAATAGAGCGACAATTTTGAAAAAAATTCAATATTTTTTACATTTTGCTATAATAAATATCCCCCCAAAATATATAAAAAAACATATTTTTTCCTCAGTTTAGGCCGATACGTATTCTTCTACCTATTTTTCATTAAAAAAAATCGCAATTAGCGTTTATTGATTCGTTTGCGCAAAAGTTATAGCGTTTACAAAATAGGGGGTAGTTTCATGGCATTTTTATTAATACTTTTTTTTTACTAGTAATCGCGGTGATCAGCGTTTTTTTCGGTACTGCAATACTATGGCGGACACTTCGGACACTTTTGACACATTTTTGGGACCATTGGCATTTTTATAGCGATCAGTGCTATAAAAATGCATTGGATTACTATAAAAATGCCATTGGCAGTAAAGGGGTTAACACTAGGGGAGGGGAAGGGGTTAAGTGTGTTCCTGGGTGTGTTCTAACCGTATGGGGGGGTGACTCACTAGGGGAAATCACTGATCTTCTGTTCATACATTGTATTAACAGAAGATCATCGTTTCCGCGCTGACATGACCGGGAGCTTTGTGTTTATACACATAGCTCCCGTTCCTCGCTCTGTACCGAGCAATCGCGCGTGCCTGGCGGGGGCGGGGGCTAGTGGCCTTTAAAGTGCCGACGTAGAGCTACGGGCTCTCGCCAAGGCGTGCCGACCTGCCGCAGTAAAATGACGGCGGCAAGTCGGCAAGCAGTTAAAGAAGCTCTGCCAAAACAAGATATTTTTAGAGAATGCCAGCGTTTTAGATCATTGTATGTTTCCTTTAACCCCTTCCATACAGGGCATTTTCACCCCCTTCCTGCCCAGACCAATTTTTAGTTTTCAGCGCTGTTGCACTTTGAATGACAATTGCGCGGTCAGGCAACACTGTACCCAAATGAAATCATTATGTTTTTTCCCCACACAAATAGAGCTTTCGTTTGGTGGTATTTGATCATCTCTGCGGTTTTTATTTTTTGCGCTATAAACAAAAGAAGAGCGACAATTTAAAAAAAAACACAATATTTTTTCCTTTTTATTTAATACATCTCACAATATTTTTTTTAAAAAAACCTTTTTTCCCCTCAGTTTAGACCGATACGTATTCTACGTATTTTTGGTAAAAAAAAAAAAAAACGCAATAATCGATTGATTGGTTTGCGAAAAAGTTATAGCGTCTACAAAATAGGTGATAGATTTATGGCATTTTTATTTTATTTTTTTTACTAGTAATGGCAGGGATCTGCGTTTTTTTTTTGTGACCGTGACGTTGCGGCGGACATATCGGACACTTTTGACACGTTTTTGGGACCGTTCACATTTACACAGCGATTAGTGCTATAAAACTGCACTAATTACTGTGTAAATGTGACTGGCAGGGAAGGGGTTAACACTAGGGGGCGCTGAAGGGGTTAAAATGTGTCCTAAAGTATGTTCTAACTGTAGGGGGAGGGGGACTCACAGGGGGAGGAGATCGATGTGTGTTCCTCTGTACTGGGAACACACATCAGTCTCCTCACCGCTGACAGGAGGTGGATCTGTGTGTTTACACACACAGATCCACACTCCTGCCGTGATTGCCGGAAATCGCGGGTGCCCGGCGGCAATCACGGCCGTCGGGCACGCGTGCGGGAGCCGCCGGCGGCGCGCGCGCGCGCGCGCCCTAGAACGCCGTGAAGACAGGACGTTGTGCAACGTCCTGTCTCATCGGCGAGGGGATCACCATGACGTGATTCCCCTATGGGCTGGTAGGGAAGGGGTTAAGACAGGTATATAGTTGAGGTTGAAAAGGTCTGACATGTGGGTAGGAATTTGAATCCCGAGGTATGTCAAGGCATCTTTGGACCATGTGAAAGGAAAAGTTTATTTGGCATAACTTTACTAAGTGTGGTGTTAGGGAAATATTGAGAGCGTTCGATTTGGAGTGATTTATCTTTAGGTTAGATAGCGATTGAAAATGTTCAAGGTCATCTATAAGGTTGGGGAGTGTTGTGTGCGGTTGAGATAGAAATAGGAGCATGTCATTCGCAAATGCTTCACGTTTGTATGAATGGTTCCATATTTCAATGCCTTTTATGTCCGGGTTTTGTCTTATTCTATTTAACAAAGATTCTAGCGTAAGGACAAACAATAGTGGGGATAATGGGCAATCCTGTCTCGTATCGTTTTGCAAATTAAAGGCGTCCGACAGATGGTCATTGACTCATACTTTTGCCGTCAGGTTGGAATATAGTGCACGGATGCTTGCTCTCACCAGAGGTGGAATACCTATATAACTCAATACAGCATCCATATAGTCCCAGGCCACTCTGTCTAACGCCTTTTCCGCGAGATGGTGAGAGGAAGAAACCCTGTTTCTTATTGGTATTTAGCCAGTGATGGATGTTAAGTTCTTCTATTGTGTTGTTTTGACCTTTCCTTTTGGGAATTAACCCAACTTGGTCTAATGAAGTAAGGGTGGTAAGTAGAGGTTTAAGTCTATTTTCAAGTATTTTGGTGTATAATTTAACGTCAACGTTTATGAGCTAAATTGGGCAATTGTTTGTGACCTGACCTTAGGAATTACCACTATATGTGCTTCTAAAAGTTGGGGGGGACATTTTCCCCTGCCTGAAATGATTTTTAAGGCTGATAGGAATCGTGGTTTAAGGATGCTGAAGAATGTTTTATAGTACTGTAAAGGGAAACCGGCTATGTCTTTAATTGCTTTATCAAATTCCCTGTCACTTACAGGAGATTCAAGCTCACGTGTGGTGTCTTCGCGAAATTAGAGATGGGCTGTATTTATGTAAAAATTGCTGAATGAGATGTGTCTTTTTTCCTGAGTCCTGTAGGCATTTGGGATTAGAAGGAATGTTGTATAGTGATTGATAATATTGTTCAGTGGTGGCGTTTTTTTTGTTTTGTACCGCCTTTGCCAGCAACCTTCCACTTTTGTTACCTTGTTCGAAGTATATTTTATGTCTGAGGATATATTGTCGTTTTGTTTTCATGTTGAGTTCTCATGCAATTTGAGTTCTAGCTTGTGTCAGCTCATTATGTCTTTTATGTTATACAGAATGCAGTAGGAGGTGTTAGGACATGCAAACTCCACGTTACACAAGAAAATAGCCTGGAATTATAAAATTAGGGGCATCTATATTATATATGAAACTACAGAATGACTGAACCCACCAAGGTTCACTAAAAGCTCAAAGGTTAGTATTTGGTGGAGTGTTTTTTCTCAAAAGAAGAATTAAGGTGGGAACTTTTAAAGTGTACTGTATATCAAGCAAAAAACATTCTTAATCATTTTAGTTTAGATTAGGAGTTGTGAAGACAGATTATTGGGAAAATGTTGGAACTCGTGTCAGTTTTTCCTGCTCTCATGGGCTCTGTAATGACGCGTACACACGATCGGTTCGTCTGATGAAAATGGTCTGATGGACCGTTTTCATCAGACAAACCGATCGTGTGTGGGCCCTATCAGTTTTTTTCCCATCGGTGAAAAAACGTATGCCACGTACACACGATCGGTTCGTCTGATGAAAACGGTCTTTTTCATCAGACAAACTGATCGTATGTGGGCCCCATCGTTTTTTTTTTCATCAGTGAAAAAACTTAAAACCTGTTTTAAAATGATCTGATGGTTAAAAAACCGATAGTAAAAAACGATCGTCTGTGGGGAAATCCATCGGTTAAAAATCAACACATGCTCAGAATCAAGTCGACGCATGCTCGGAAGCATTGAACTTAATTTTTCTCAGCACGTTGTTGTGTTTTACGTCACTGCGTTCTGACACAATTGTTTTTTTAACTGATGGTGTGTAGGCAAGACTGATGAAAGTCAGCTACATCGGATATCTGATGAAAAAATCCATCAGACCGTTTTCATCGGATGAACCGATCGTGTGTACAGGGCATTAGAATTTGTTTTAAAATGTTCTGGTGGTTAAAAAACTGATAGAAAAAAACAATCGTCTGTGGGGAAATACATTGGTTAAAAATCAACGCATGCTCAGAATCAAGTGGACGCATGCTCGGGAGCATTGAACTTAATTTTTCTCAGCACGTTGTTGTGTTTTACGTCACCGCATTCTGACACAATCGTTTTTTAAACTAATGGTGTGTAGGCAAGACTGATGAAAGTCAGCTTCATTGGATATCTGATGAAAAAATCCATCAGACCGTTTTCATCGGATGAACCGATCGTGTGTACAGGGCATTAGAGATATTTTAGATTTAAGTAAGGAAAGCCTTCCCCTACATTACTAAAAAAAAAAAAAAATCTTGTGTTGTTGAAGAAGAGTTGAAGAAGAGTTTCCTTCACTTTCTGTCCAGTAAATTGTGTCAGCAAAACAGGAAGTGAAGGGACTCTCTCTAACAGAGTCCCAGAAAACAGTAAAAACCTTATCAGGGTTCTAATCCAGGGTTCTGATGCCATTAAAATGTCATCAGTTTGAAAACCTAAGGAACAATAAGTTCTAGAAAAATGTGTGCAGGGCTAAGATAACCTATTAGGTTTTCTGTAATAGATTATAATGCAGTCTGAAACCTAGTCCACGACCAAGATACCTGGGGAAGTCTCTATATGACCAGCCCATAGTTGACAGGATACCTCTAGTGACCTACCGGTAACGTGGTTGCATTGCTATAAGCTTATACCTTCACATCTGCAATGTACTGTTAATTACCATAATGCATGTTGATATAACATATTGTGATGATTTTTCTTTGGTTTGAAAAAAAAAAACCTTTTGAAAAAAATTGCTATTTGCAACATATGTCTCAAGCGTATCTCGCGTGGCGAAAACATCACCCGCTTGGGCACAACATGCTTGATCAGACATATGTCGACCTGCCATGCAGTTCATTGGCAAGGTGATAACCCTTCTCTATGTTTTCAGAAAAGCTTAAATAAAGATTCTATGGCTAAAGCTACACTTTAACCACTTAAGACCCGGACCAATACGCTGGTAAATGACCCAAGGTGTTTTTGCGATTCGGCACTGCGTCGCTTTAACAGACAATTGTGCGGTCGTGCAACGTGGCTCCCAAACAAAATTTGCGTCCTTTTCTTCCCACAAATAGAGCTTTCTTTTGGTGGTATTTGATAACCTCTGTGATTTTTATTTTTTGCGCTATATACAAAAATAGAGTGACATTTTTGAAAAAAAAACACTATTTTTTACTTTTTGTTAAAAAAAAAATCAAATAAACTAAATTTTAGTAAAACATTTAGGCCAACATTTATTTAGCCAAATGTCTTTAGTAAAAAAAAAAAATTGCAATAAAAAAAAAATAGCTACCTAGCGGGAACAGCGACACTAATACAGCGATCAGAAAAATGATCGCTTAGTGACGCTGGCAATAGGGAGTGAAAGGGTTAACTAGGGCGATGATCAGGGGGTTAAAACTTTATTAGGGGGGGTGGAGGGGCTATCCTGAACCTAACACTAACTGACTTTTACACTGCCTGTCACACTGACACTAAATGCAGTGATTAGATCACTGCATTCAGTGACACTGTGACAGGGGGGGTGGGGGGGCAGATCGCAAGGGGTTAAGTGTGCCTATGTGTGTGTATGTCATTGTAGTGTTCGTGCACACTTACTGTGAGGTGTTTCTCTTGTCGCAGCGGTTGGAAATACCGCTGCGATGAGAGATTACATCACTTCCCCCTTCCTGTGTAAACACAGGAGTAGGAAGTGACAGGGCGGGGGAGCGCAGAGATTGGCTGGGAGCGATCGCGGGGGGGCGGGCAAAGACGGACATCCCCCCGCTCGTCCCGGATCGCTCCCGGAGACACGGGGACCGCCGCACGCCGCGGAGGGGGTCCCGATCGGACCCCCGACCCGCTACTGGGCGAGGACATATATATACGCCCTTGTGCCCAGCCGTGCCCTTCTGTGGACGTAAATGTGCGTGCGGCGGTCCTTAAGTGGTTAAAGAAGTACCAGTTGAAAATTACAAACAGATTCTACTTAACAACAAACCTACAGTCTATGTCTTGTTTGCACCACCTGCATACTGCTGTTCAAAGTATATAGAGCCAAAGGGGCTTGTAATGACCTGGGGGAGGGGGGGCGGTGAAACCCATGCTTTTTTTATTTCACTTTAAGCATCATTAAAATCCCTGCTCCAGAAAAAACTACAGTTTTTAAAACTTGTTTTCCCATTGATACATGTTCCCTGGGGCAAGACTCAGGTTCTCAAAGACGTTTTCAGACAATAACTTGCATATGGGGCATTAAAATTAGCACTTTTGAATTCGAACTTTCGAGTCCCCTTGACGTCAATGGGGTTTTAAAATGTTCGCACGAACGGTCGGTCCGTTCGAAGGTTCTGGTGCGAACCGAACGTGGGGGTGTTCGGCTCATCCCTAGTGGAGACGGCAAATGAACTGAACCTATTTTTTAACAAGTTTAATTCAGTGGCCTTTGCTTCAACTTGCTCAAATTTAACACAGAGCTGTAGACAAACAGCATGGAAGCAAGTACCCTCTACTCCTCATATTGGTTGTTTTCCTTCATTTAGTGTGGGTTCTATCAAATTCCATCACCAGCTTTTCTTCTACTTTGTGGAGAGTCTAACAATGTGTTTTACAGTTAATCAGCAGAGTAGACAGTTGATGGGACAGTTGATGGGACTTAAGGCTGGAAAATTGTCTGGCCCTCATGGCATCAGCCCCAGGGTGCTTAGGGTGTGTTCCCATCAGCTGAGGGTTGTCCTACAACAGGTCTTTAACCTTAGCGTGTCTCTCTGAAAGGTCCCTGTGTTGTACAAGATGTCTTGCCTTGTTCCTGTGCTGAAGATACTGTATCTTGGTACCTCTAAGGATTACAGACCAGTGGTTGTGATCTCCCATGTCACAAAGGCCTTGGAGAGACTAATTTTACATCAGTTTATATCAGTTATGGCCCATGGTTAGCAAAGTAAAATTAGGCCCATGGTTGTGTAGACCCGTTGCTGTTCGCCTACCAGTCTAGATTGGCATTTGGGGACACTATCATCTTCCTGCTAAATTGCATTTATGCACACCTGGATAGGCCGAGAGGCGCATGGGTGTAATGTTTTTTACTTCTTCAGTGCTTTTGATACCAACCGGACCGGCTCTTCTGGGTGAGAAGCTAACAGCTATGCAAATTGATGTTTCCCTTGTGTCATGGATTTTTGACTACCTGACTGGAAGACTACAGTATGTGCATTTGCAGGACTGTGTGTCAGCTAGGGTGATCAGAAATATTGGGGTAGGACTGTGGGGGAGAATTTTGTCACACAGTATGAGGATAATCATCTGTAAGACAAAATAGATGGCTGAGGATTTTAAAAGAAAGAATGCATTGGTGACCCCACTCTTCAATCAAGGAGTGGATGTGAATAAAGTACAGAAATACAAGTAAGAGTGCTGAAGGGCTCTATTTTTTGATGAGGCTAAGGTCTTTTAACATCTGCCAGATGATGTTGAAAATGTTTTATGATGCTGTGGTGGCCAGTGCTCTCCTGTATGTGCTGGCATGAATGAATGAGTAACTTGTATAGTGCTACAAATACAAACTAAATTGCCTCTGCCTGTGTCTTCAGAAGAGATGGGTCTTAAGCTTCTTCCTAAATGCCAGATGGTTTTCTTCCAAGCGGATGTCCACAGGTAGAGCGTTCCATAGCCGGGGTCCTTGGACTGTGAATCTTCGTTCACCTTTTGATTTGTAGCGGGTCTTAGGAATGTTGAGGAGGTTCTGGTTAGTTTACTGGTGGGGCCAACTTGGGGTGTAGTGCTTTATTTTTTCACAGAGGTATTGCAGGGCTTTTCCTTGTGTACATCTGTGAGTGAGGCAAAGGGTCTTAAATGTAACCCAATTCTTCACGGCTAGCCAATGGAGGGTCCTCAGGGACGGGGTGATTGATTACCACATTTTTTTTTCCATTTACCAGTCTGGCTGCTGTGTTCTGGACAGCTTGTAAACATGAACTTTGGTATCTGGGAAGTCCTAGGTAGAGGGAGCCTAGTCGAGTCGGGAATTGATAATTGTTCCAACTACTGCTGCGTCGCCTTCCAGGATGGAGGGGATGAGTCTAGGCAACAGGCGAAGAAGGTGGTGAGATCCA
The DNA here is from genome assembly GCA_029574335.1 of Rana kukunoris. Lineage (NCBI taxonomy): Eukaryota > Metazoa > Chordata > Amphibia > Anura > Ranidae > Rana > Rana kukunoris. The sequence continues at coordinate 295,028,333 of CM056049.1, forward strand.
CTGACTACTGATCCTATTTGTGCATCCATTGTAATGTCTGAGTCAAAGATGACTCTGAGACTTTTGGCTTTAGTGCTGGGGGTGATGATTTGTTCAAGGATGATGGGTTGTGTGAACGTCGTGCTAGGGTTTTTGTTTCGCTTTGCATGGAGGAAGAGTTCTGTTTTGGATCCATTAAGTTTGAGGGAGCTGTCCATCATCTAATCATCGATCAATGAGAGGCAGTTTTTCAGTGCGTGGTATTGGTCTTTTTTGTTGGTGATGCGTGGCTAAAGTTGGGTGTCATCAGCGTAGGAGTGAATCTCTATCAGGCCTATATTTAACCCTTACTCCCCGTCTCCCCCCTTTTTTTATACTCATCTCCAGAGTATTTATACAATCTCCTAACATACTGTATATTCTCTTGTACCACTTTGATTTTTGAACATGACCTCACTAAATGTACTTACACTTAATGTGCAGGGTCTCAATTCCCCCCCCCCAAAAAAAAAGAACGAAAGCCTTTACATTTTTCTCCTCTTTTTAAGCACATGTTGTGTGCTTACAAGAGACCCATTTTACTACTCACTCCTCCCCTAAATTCTGCCACTGTCGATATCCCTAAATATTTAAAGCCTCAGCCTCTAAAAAACAAAGAGGTGTCATGATAGCGTTCCATCGCACTACTCCATTTACCTTTCATGCTGAGATAGCAGACCCAGAAGGTCGATACTTGCTACTTAAAGGTTAACAGCTGGATGCTGAAATAACCATTGAAACTTATTATGCACCAAACAAGAATCCCCATTCTTTTCTTTCACATCTGTTTACTGTTGTAGACACACATAAAAAAAAGGGGTGCTTATAATGTGTGGCAACTCAAATCAAGTGATTTATCCTTTCTTGCATAAATCCCCTTCGTCCCACATATCAACACCTTCTCAACCAACACTCACTTTTAGATACTTGGCGTGAACTACACCCTAGGAAAAGACAATATACCCACTATTCTCACCCCCACAAACAATTCTCTCAAATTGATAATTTATTTCCCAATATTAATTCCACACAATTTATTCTTCACTCACTAATCACCCCATGTACCTCCTGGTCAGACCATGATGCAATTATTACCACCTTCTCCTCCCTTGTCCCTAAACCCAACTATCGCATTTGGAATATAAATGACAATCTTTTAGCTTCCTCTACCTATAGACAAACAATTGAAAATGCCATTCAAGATTATACTACAATCAATTATTTGCCTGAAATAAACCCACTGACACTCTGGGAAGCCCACAAAAATAAGAGGAGTTTGCCTTAGCCAATCAACCTATCTCAAAAAACAAAATTACCCAAACACAATTAGAAGAGATTGGTTTTAGCTATGACTAAGCATCGGTTGTCGATGTAAAACGCGTCAGCTTTTGTTACCCCACTGTTTGCTGTTTTTGCTGTTTTAGTTACATTTTTTGACTGGAATAGAAAGGCACTATTTTTAAGTTTTTTCATCCATTGGAGTGCGGCTGTCCATTTCTCTTTCCTTATATTACAATTAGAAGAGACATTCTACAAAGCCTTGGAAGACTTTCAAACATCCCTTTCCCTAAGTAACAAATTGACATATGACAAAGCTAAGTTGGAATTAGATGTCTTTTTAACGGCTTCGGCAGGAAAAATTCTTAGGAAATGTAGACATACACTATACATGAAAGCGAACAAACCTACAATCTTTTTAGCCTTGACTCTACGTAAAGCAGATCACATTAGGAAACCAATTTGGTTACAAATTACAAAAAATAACTATTCTAGCAATCCACTGAAAAATAGTAAATGTGTTTCGTAGAAAACTTGTTGATTTATACAAAGACACCCATAAATGTGATCAAACTAAGCTAACCTCCTTTTTATCCAATATCCAGCTTCCCTCTCTCAACTCTCATCAATATGACACTCTTAAAAAGTCCATTACAACAGAAGTACTATCAGCTATAAAAACCTTGAAAATACATAAACGCCCTGTCCCAGATGGCTTTTCAGCTACTTATTAAAAAAAGATTCTCTACATTATTTTCCCCCCTTCTAACAGAAGCTTTTAATTCTCTCCTCTATGGCCTCGTACACACGATCAAATCTGTCCGCTGGAAACGGTCCGCCGGACCGTTTCAGCAGACAGATTCGATCGTGTGTACGGCCGAGCCGACGGATTTGGCCACCCGACAGATTTCAAAGCATGCTTTGAAATCTATCGGGTGGGAATCCATCCGCCCGACATGTCTGCTGGTTAGTACACTTACCAGCAGACATGTCGTCCCGCACCGCCGCCGCACCGCCGCCGAATGGATTTGGCGCATGCGCGGAAGTGTTTTACTTCCTGGTGCGGTGACGTGGCGGCGTCAACGTCCCGGCCACGTCACCGACACGTCAGCGCGCTCTCTGCTGGCGGGGATTTTGGTTTGCTCGTGTGTACACGCGAGCAAACCAAAATCCCAGCAGACAGATTTGTTCAAATCTGTCGGACGGACAGATTTGAACAAATCTGTCTGCTCGTGTGTATGGGGCCTAAGGGCATTCTTTTCATCCAGAATCCCTGCTAGCCTCTATATTAATGATACCAAAACCAAACTCTGATGACACAACCTAGTCCAATTACAGACCTATTTCTGTACTAAATTTAGACATTTAAATACTAGCTACAGTTCTGTCAAACAGGCTTAATCCAATAATAGGAAAACTTATAAATAAAGACCAAACAGGCTTAATTCCTTCTAGACACACAGGAGATAATATAAGGAGAGCAACCCTCCTTTCACATATGGCGCGTACCCGCCTGTTTCCTCTCTATCGATATACAAAAAGCATTTGACAGTCTATCTTGGGATTATCTAAAATCAATTCTCAAAAAATAGGGCTTTGGAACAAATTTTTTACAATGGATATTATCACTATATGATAATCCAAAAGCGTATGCCCCACTCCTTTTTGCCCTCGCGATCGAATCCCTTGCACAAATGATACGCACAAACATCAACATTAAAGGTCTCGAATTGGGCGGATATTAACATAAATTATGCATGTTCGCTGATGACATCTTGACCTTCCTCACATCTCCCTTAATATCAGCACCTAACCTAATTGACAAGTTTAGTAAATTATGCACGATTTCAAGGCTAAAAATAAACCCACAAAAATCCAAAGCTTTGAATATTTTTCTTCCTTCAGAATCACTGACAGAATTACAAGACTCTCTTCCCTTTAATCGGTCAAATACACATTTACTTACCTAGGTACTGTATCTCATTTACAGCTGATCCGGCTAATCTATATCAAGCAAACTACCCACCTTTGCTGAAACAACTTACCTCATTAATGAACAACTGGTCCTCACTACCATTAGTCTGGTTGGGTAGGATAACTGCAAAAAAACGTATATCTTTTCAAAAATGTCCCAGTTCGAGTAACAGCATACTTTTTTCGTATTCTGCAACACAAAGTAAGTCAATTTGTATGGGGTAAAATCAAACCACGCCTGTCACAAGGTACCCTATTCACTCCCTGAACACACAGCGGATTGAGCATGCCTAATTTTAGCAAATATTACTACGCTACTCATCTGGCCCAACTCCCTGAATATCATTCCACCAAGCAATGGCGTAACTAGAGACTTCAGGGCCCGGTGCAAGAAATCATGAAGGACCCCCCCCGAAAAGACTGATTTCGATACTTAATTTTTTTACACTATACAACAAAGTAAAACAATTCTGTTTCTGATTTCACTTGGGGGGGGGGTGGCTGCAGTGGCAGTGCCATCCTCTCCCACCACCACCTGTGCCTCTTACTGATCTCATCACTATCCCCCCACCACCTCTGTTGTATAAGTAATGGGGGAATAGGGATGAGATCAGTGGTGCGGCTGTAGGGCATGGGATCAGTAAGAGGCACAGGTGGTGGCGGGAGAGGATGGCATCACCACTGCCACCCCCCTCAAGTACCACCGGCACCACCCCCCTCATGTATCTTCACTACCACTCCGCTCTAGTATCACCGCTACCACCCCCCCCCCTCAAGTACCAGCAGTGGTACTTGAGGGGGGTGGCTGCAGCGGCAGTGTTGGTGCCATCCTCTACCACCACCACCTGTGCCTATTACTGATCCCATCCTCCCACCACTGATCTCAGCCCTATCCCCCATCACCTCTGTTGTAGAAGTAATGGGGGGATAGGGACGAGATCAGTGGTGGGGGGGATGGGATCAGTAAGAGGCACAGGAGGTGATGGTTGGCATCGATTGCTCAGCTCTGAAAAATGTCACTTACTGTCAATCAATTGAATACCTGGGAATTCCGTTCGATCAGTTACGGTCACCATCACTGTGCCTTCTAATCTCCCGCCAGGATGCCTTCTTGTCTCATAGGTAGACGGCATAGGTACTCCACGCAGAGAGGAAAGCTCCTCCCCCGTCTTCTCTCATTGGTGTCAGCCCCCAGTCTCAGCGCTGCCTCTGCTCAGGCCCAGATTTATTCCCTTTGCTGCCCCAATGCCACCCCCCTGCCCACACACACACACACACACCATCACATAGGGGGACTCCCCAGAGAGCCCCCCTTACATTAGGGTCCCCAGAGAGCCTTCCTACTTACATCAGGGTCCCCAGAGAGCCTTCCCCTACATTAGGGTCCCCAGAGAACCTCCCCTTACATCAGGGTCCCCATAGAACCTCCCCTACCCTCTGGAGTATTCCCCATTTCTACACCCTATTTTCTTCCCTATGAATTAAGCAAACATCATACGGATTTACTTGATTAGATATGCTCACACCACAAACGATACAAGTTCTTATAATTCTACCACTTGTGGATTCTGTTTGCTTTTTATACTTGCATTCTAGACAGTTGATGACCTTCCTCTTCACTTCAGGACACGCCAAGCCACCTAGCCGGATCTTGGTCCCTGTTATGCTATAAGCTGATCTTGACTTTTAGAGAAGATAAAAGTTATATATATACAACTATTTAATTTAAAATTTGTATAACCAATATGTATTATATTGTGCAATCTTCAATACAATATTTGAACAGGATTGGAGTTAGACTTGTTGACAATAGAGAAGAGGATGCTGTCAAAGGTATGTTAAATCTTGGACAACTCTTTCCACCCACTCCACAATACGCTAGTCAGTCTGAGGAGTACCTTTATTGATATATTGTTACAACCATAATGCACAACAGAGCAATACAGCACATTATTTTTGTCTGCGGCCTTTAAATTATATAATTATTCTTTGTGAGTGCTGGATGAACAGGTTTTAACCTGGATTTTTGATCAAGGTTTTTAAGTGTATTTGTATTTTTATAGTATTATAATAAAAAAACAAGCCTGAGCATCTAGGCAACATTTGACAACTCACTGTGGCAAAAATCTTGCAAAATACCAAAAGTGCATTTCCATAGGCACAAATATATAATCTAGATATGGGACTTTGGCTCTTATCTGCAGGGTACAGCGAGTATCTTCAGTGAGTTTTTTCATTTTTTTCTGCAAGGCTTAACTGTTCCCTAAAGCCAACCACTCTACTGACTGTCCAGTTACGCACTAGTGCTTACTCACTATGTGACCAAGTAGCGACTCACAGGTAAGTGGAATTGAGCTTGTCCAAATCTCCCCTCAAAAAAGTATTTCACCCACTAACACCAGAAAAAACATGCCAAAGTGTTAAAAAAAATAACCCAACATGTTTCACTCCTTAAAACAAAGAGCTTCATCTTCACCTTACATGGTCAGTAGATGCCAGCCATTTTTTTAAAGAGTGTCATCTTGTGGGGAAAAATAATAATGCAATTTCAATAGCAGTTTACGCAAGAATATAGTATGGACTAAAAGTATTACCAAAAGATCTATATCTAGATTATATATGTGATTTCCCTGTCACTGACTGCTTTTCTGGCATTGACCATGATACTTTCTAGATAAAATAAAAAAAGTTGTAGTGTTTATACTTTTGTTATTTGTTATCAACGTTCATTATGCTTCCCCTGAGAAAGAGAAAATATCAAAATGCATCAGGCAGCTGGGCAGGCATTTAGCTGGGCCCATGTTGTCTGGGGTCGGGCACCAGTTTATTTTCTGATCACCACCTTCTGTATTTAAGTCTGACCAAGTCTCCCTAATTGTGGGAAACCTGATGTTTCCCACAATTAGGATGCAAAACCCTACATCGATGCTCTCAATACAGGACCTTTTCTATGAAGAGATGAATGCTGTGTATTGCCCCCTATTTGAGACCAGATTCACATTAACCACTTAAGGACCGCCGCACGCCTATGTACGTCCACAACATGGCTCGTACAGGCACAAGGGCGTATATTTACGTCCTCGCCTTTGTGTAGTTCGGGGGTCAGATCGGGACCCCCTCCGCGGCGTGCGGCGGTCCCCCTGGCTCTGGGAGCGATCGCCGACGAGCGGGCGGATGTCCGTCTTTTTCGCCCCCCCCCAACGATCGCTCCCAGCCAATGGGAGCGCTCCCCCTTCGTGTCACTTCCTCATCCTGTGTTTACACAGGAGGAGGAAATGATGTAATCTCTCATCGCAGCGGTGTTTCCCACCGCTGCTGATGAGAGAAGACATCCACAGTAAGTGTGCACCAACACAACACTGACACACACACACACATAGGCACATTAACCCTTTGTGATCACCCCCCCCCCCCCCCACCCCCTGTCACAGTGTCACTGAATGCAGTGCATTTAGTGTCAGTGTGACAGGCAGTGTGAGAGTTAGTTAGTGTTAGTTTCAGGATAGCCCCCGTACCCCCCCTAATAAAGTTTTAACCCCCTGATCACTGCCCTAGTTAACCCTTTCACTCCCTATTGCCAGCGTCACTAAGCGAATATTTTTCTGATCGCTGTATTAGTGTCGCTGTTCCCGCATTTTTTTTTTTATTGCGATTTTTTTTTACTAAAGACATGTGGCTGAATTAATTTTGGCCTAAATGTTTTACTAAAATTTAGTTTATTTGATTTTTTTATAACAAAAAGTAAAAAATAGTGATTTTTTTCAAAAATTTCCCTCTATTTTAGTTTATAGCGCAACAAATAAAAACCGCAGAGGCGATCAAATACCACCAAAAGAAAGCTCTATTTGTGGGAAGAAAAGGACGCAAATTTTGTTTGGGAGCCACGTCGCACGACCGCGCAATTGTCTGTTAAAGCGACACAGCGCTGAATTGTAAAAACACCTTGGGTCATTTAGCAGCATATGTGTCCGGGTCTTTAGTGGTTAATATACACATTGATCCTTTATCAATCTTAAAATGGGAAAAGGAAATTGTTGGGACTTTAATTGAAACAGAACACTAGGGCAGATATGATCTCTCAGCCCCCAAATTCCTTCTATCAGTTTTGCTACTGCTTTATTGTTTTACCAAATACACATAGGTAAGATTGTTAGGATCACTGTGCAGTGTTCCCTATCTTCCCTTTCTAATTAATTACCATTAATTTGTTTCTCATTATCAATTATTATTTATTGTAGGTTACCCCAGTCCCTTGCTGCTCCTGATGAGGGGAGTTATTCCACGAAACGCATCGAGCATTCAAAGATACAATATAGCTGCCATGTCACAGTGAAGATGTTTATTACTATGGGCTTGATATTTTTCTGAATCATCAATTGTATTTTACTATTTATTATGGTTATATGTCATTCTGGGTCACATTGCTGGTTTAATTGTTTATCATGTGTTTTTATGTTTATTTTTGTTACTATTAGAATGCTATATGATTTACCAATCATGCTTCTGTTATACATTGTAACTCATTTATTGATCTATCCTGTTTACCTACATTGCATTGTGCCCTAGAATGCAATTAATAAATATTTGTTATCATATTGAATGACTCACTGTCATGGTCTTACCTCCTTTGCAGCCATCTCATCACTGTCTTGTGCTGGCGGCCATCTTGCTTCCTGTGCTTCTTGTAACTTCCTACATCCTGTGGCTCCTCCTTCCCACTGGGAGGAGCTGGATGCTCAGCTCATATATAACACGGCTGCTGCAGTATTCCATTGCTCGGTCCTTGTCTCACTAGCCTCCTGTGACCTTGCTGCTGTTTGGATCACTGGACTCGGCTCCTACGGACGTGCCAGATGGCCTCATTTAAAGTCCCACCCAATTAGGTTTTAAATTTAGCAATTTAAACCCTTTATTAATCTTGACTTTTTATCTTAAGGGTACTGGTCTATTCATTTTAATAATTATACATTTTGGCCAAAGCATTTTTAGATATGTGTGTTTGTTATATTTTAGTTTTGCTTTTGTAATAAATATAATTTTGTGAATTTAATGTAGGTATATATGGTTTATCATTAAACACGTGGATTGTAATATACTTGTGTTTTATATATTTTTTTATTGAACAATTGGTGGGGTTTTGAGTCAAAGCCAGGTTTTTTTTTTTGCATATAATTTTCCTGTTAGAATTTGTTATGCTGTCAACTTCCCATGTCTTTTTTTCTCCAGTTTATCTGTTGGGACTTTGAGATTTATATTTTCTTTTTGCAAGCCCATAGGTGTGCATATAGTCCAAAGAAAATAATATTTATATCAGTTGTCCAAGGAGGGGGAGAATATTAACCCAATATATAGTCATAATAGGATGTAAACTTGATGTCTAAATAAGGGATAGTAGGGTCCGCTGGAATGGTAACTGCTCCTGTAAGGTCGGTTAGGAAAGCTGGGAGAGAGTAACATTCAAGGTGTTAGACTTAAGGCCCGTACACACGGTTGGACTTTTTGCCAACAAACTTCAAAATCAGCAAGTTTTCAAATTAGTCTGATTGTCTGTGCTACATCGGACAAACCTTTTCGGGTTTCATCAGACAAAAAGTTTGGTCTGCAAACGGACAAACTTTATGTCAACAAGAGTCCGATGGTGCCTAGTCCGACCGTGTGTACAGCAAGCAATCGGATTTTTGGACAAAGTACAAACGCGCATGCTGAGAAGCTAAGACCAGCCAGAAGCGTTCTGTCTGGATGAACTAGCATTCATATTTGAAAGAGCACATTCGTGATGCGGCAAGTTCTGAAATCAAGAAAAGCAGCGCAACTTTCTCTTCTTCTTTATAATGGGATAATACTAAAAGCTGCTTTTTGCTGGTGATACTGACGGAGTAAAAACAAATGTCTTTACTTTGGATTAGTGTATTTTGGTTATATGAATCAAACATATTTCTTTATTTTTTTTGTGGGTCAAGTTAGCACAACCCCATTGCGCAACATGTCTGCTTGACGAACGGACGTTCAGAAACAATCAAAATTACACGAAACTGAAATCCCGAATGCACACAGACGAAACCTCCACTAACTCTCGATTAGCAGAAGGAGCCCAAAGGGTGACGCTGGAGAGTTTATCTTCCTCTTTTAAACTCTCGTCAGTACATTGAAACCTCACTACGTTCGTGTTTGTTGCCAAAAAAGTCTGAGCGTGTGTATGCTATGGGTGTGACAGGACAACTCCCTTTGGACAAAAATCCAAGGGAAAGTTTGTTTGATGTCCGACTGTGTGTACGAGGCTTTAGAGTGGTTCACATGGAGGTCTGATAATGAGACGCTCCTGGATCTTCCCCCACTGAGTTACCACCATAGCAAGCTACTTACTATGGGGGAACTCATGTTGACTCACTCATGAGCCACCTCTGTGTGTCCATTGACACACAAAGCATGTTGTGGCCCTGTCCCAACTCACTGGTTTTGATTGACAGCAGTGGGAGCCAATGTCTCTGAGCCTATGAGGAGGGAGAGAGCTGAGAGAGATGTTGCTCTCATGCACAACACTGGATCAAAATAGGGCTCAGGTAAGTATAAGGGGGACATTGCAAAGAATGCATTAAAGTAAAAAACCGTCAGCCTTTTGAATCACTTTAAGTTGATTGAACAACTTAATCAACTTAATCAGATATGGGACAATAGTATCATAATTATTTTAATAAATATGAAAATTCATTAGGACTGGGAAATGTATGTACTTTTAGCACCTGTATAATTAGAAAGACCTCTTCAACTGTGATATCTGCCTTGTAGGTAGTGGAACTTCATTTAAAAATAAAAGGATGCCAGTTTAACCACTTGTCCACCGCCCACCGTCAAATGACAGCGAGCGGAGGACTCCAATCTCCTGACTGCACGTCATATGACGTCCAGTCACTTTAATAGGGAATGCGCGTGATCGCATGCGCGCATCCTTGTTCTGTCTGTAGCGGCGTGTCACGGAGACACCGCTCGTTACCGACAGGGGTGAACAGCGGCACGGATGCGCTGTTAACCACGTGATCGGCCGTGATGAAGTCACGGCTGATCATGCATTTGAAACACCCCCATAGTGCACGGCGTGTGCTCGCGATCACGCCGCGCGTGCCCGTCGGTGGCAGCGTGTTCCCGGGAACACTGCTCGTCACCGACAATGGTACACAGCCGTTGGTCAGGGCTGTGTACCACGTGATCAGCTGTGATCCATTCACATCCTGATCACTAAGTGTAAACAAAGAGCTGTAACTAACTGTTAACAGCTATTCTTCCCTCACACATCGTTTCCAGTGTGAGGAGAGAAGAGCTAGAAGCAGCGAGTTATAGTTCTGTGATACTGTAGTGTCTGCACAAACACCACATCTGTCCCTTTGCCCCCCCCCCCCCCAATTGTCACCAGTCACCCAACAGTCACCCATAAAGTGCACCTGTCACATAAAGAGACTGCCATCAGCGGTGCAACCGTCACCCACCAGTGACCGTGCCCTGTCACCGTCACCCATCTGTGACCTACCCTGTCACCCGTCACCCACCAGTGACCTGCCATGTCACCCGTTTATGAAGAAAAATTACTAATTTGCTAAATTTTATGACAGAAACAAAGAAAAAAGCAATTTTTTCACAAAATTTACAGTCTTTTTTTATTTATAGCGCAAAAAATAAAAAACCCACGAGTGATTAAATACCACCAAAAGAAAGCTCTATTTGTGTGAAAAAACGGACGCAATTTTTATTTGGGTACAGTGTTGCATGACTGAGTAATTGTAATTCAAAGTGTGAGAGCACCGAAAGCTGAAAATTGGTCTGGGTAAGAAGGGGGTTTAAGTGCACTGTATTGAAGTGGTTAAGATGTCTCACTAGACTTTGTATTATAGCTTTGCATGATAATACTGAAACTCATTTAAAATGTATTATGGATTTAATATGTGAACCTGAAACCTTAATTTTATAACAAAGACTGTTTGGGGATGAAGGAAACATGTGTTAGGTAACATAGTGCTGACCTTATTACCATTAGTATAGAATTTCTGGCCTGTTCATTGCAGGTGACGTTCAGTTTTGTCAGTAATGATTACGGTCTGTGCAGATTTGCTCAACTTATTTTCTTTTTTTAAATGTGAGAGAGCATTTAAAGAGCTCTGAGGCAGCACATGAGTCCTCTTCAAGACATGTAATTTATTCTGTTTGCTCTCTTTTGTGATGAGAAGCATGTTAAATGATATGGCCCCTGATGGCTGGTCTGCATGCCCCCCAGAGTGTTGTATAAGGTTGTACCAAACATTTGTTAAGTTGAAAATAGTCAGTAGACTTAAGCCTTGTACACACGATCAGTCCATCCGATGAGAACGGTCTGAAGGACCGTTGTCATAAGTTAACCGATGAAGCTGACTGATGGTCTGATGTGCCTACACACCATCGGTTAAAAAAACAATCGTATTATAACGCTGTGATGTAAAATACAACAAAGTGCTGAAATAAATTAAGTTCAATGCTACCAAGCATGCGTCGACTTGATTCTGAGCATGCGTGGATTTTTAACCGATGGTCGTGCCTACTAACGATCGGTTTTGACCTATCGGTTAGGAATCCATAGGTTAATTTTAAAGCAAGTTGGCTTTTTTTTAACCTAAGGTTAAATAACCTATAGGGCCCACAAACGATCGGTTTTGACCGATGAAAGCGGTCCATCAGACAGTTGACCTCTAGCTATCCTATAGTGTGTACGAGGCCTTAGTCTTGAAGTCTGTCAAAAATATAAGAAAAGGAAAGAAGAGAATATTCTATATAAGTTCATCAAGAGGGATCATAGTCTGACAAGGGGACCTTTAGAAAGCAGACCGAAGATATCTCTGGTAGGAAAGACTGATATGCAAGTAATGAGTGTAATCTTTAGAGGTAGGATGTGATTCTTGCTGTGTGTGTGTATTAAGGCTGTGTGAATTCAATAGGTTGGTGAAAGCCTCAGCCATGTATTTAGAGGCTGATAGTTTGGAGGCGATTCATCCAGATTCATATTCAAGACCAGATTAGAGTCACCAAAAAAGCAACAAAGTGCCTTTGTTGGAAGTTTGTAAAACAGATAGTAGGTGGGTTAAGAATAGCATTTGTCCAATGCTATGAGTGCAGTATGTACAAACAGTGACCTCAGTGTCTTGAAGGAATCCTTATAGTAATAAATCTTGGCCCTGAGGATCCACTATGGTTTTGTAGCATGTTATAGGTGTGTGTTTGTGAACCAGAGCTGTGGCCTAAAAATGTGAGTATAGTGGGTATCAAATATTTGAGGGTTTTATAGGAGGAGAGCCTGTTCCGCTCCCCTGCCCTTTATTTGACAATCCCTTGTCCATTATCCTTAAAAATAGAACTGATTTTCAAGATTCACCCCCTTCCCAATCAACTTCAATGGAGTTTTTCAAACTTTGCACTGTACTCTACACATGTATCATCCCTACTCAGCATTAGGACATCAGAATTTAATCACAGAAACTGATTTATATAGGACACACCAAGAAAAATGGCTACAAGAAGAAAATGTACATTTATTATTATTTCCACAGGACCTTGAAATTCATTGCTGCCACAATCAGTGAATCCCACATACTCCATCTTCAGTTAATTGCTGTCAGTTATGGGGGGCGTGGCTACCGAGCTCCTGCATGGACGCCTAAGCAGAGAGCTCCGTGCCAATCGTAGGTGAAACGACGGGCTGAGGCACCACCACCGACCCGATCCTACCTGAATCGATCCACAGAGCTGCCTGGACTCCCGCGATGGCCCGCAAACGGAAGACAGCCCCGCAGGTACAGAAGCTGTCTCACTTTTTCTCCCCAACTCCGCGCGGCCTGGCCCAAGATGGCGCCGATGCCGGCGCCTCGCCATCTCCATCCGGCGGCTCTAGCTCTTCCCCGGGCAGCCCGGACCCGCAATCCACAGTAGCGCACAGGTCCCCGGAGGCCTCCACACCTCTAGCACGTAGCCCGGCCAAATCCAAGCCACGGCTATCCCCGGAGTGCTCGGGCGGGAGGGCAGGCACGTTACAGGACTCCCTGAATGACACTGGGGAGCTGGCGGAGGCCATTAACTCCTTCCCCACCACTGACAAGCCTCTATCAGACACCATGCTCAAGGATATGCTGGTGTCCCTCCGCAGCTCCCTCCATGCAGATATGATGGACTGCATGAGAGGGTTCAAAGCTGATGTCCAGGAACTGGGTGGAAGGGTGGATCATGTCGAACAAAAGATGGGGGAGTTTGCCTCCTCTTACAACTCCTTAGTTGATGCCCACAATGACCAGGCCGATGAAATAACATGGCTCAAGGCAAAAGTCTCAGACCTCGAGGACAGATCCAGAAGAAACAACATTAAAATCCGTGGTGTCCCTGAATCTGTCCTCCCCCAACAGCTGCAACAGTATGCACAAGACCTCATGAAGCTCTATGTCCCTGAACTGTCGGCTGCTGACTTGGCCATTGATAGGATTCACCGCCTGCCTAAACTAGCACATCTACCTGACAATATCTCCAGGGATGTCCTGATGCGGGTGCATTTCAGAAAGAACAAAAATCCGCAGGCTCAATACTCCTCCATTCAATTATTTGCGGATCTTTCCCAATACACTATGCAGAAACGCAGGTCCCTTTTGCCGGTTACCAAAGCCTTACGCAACCACGAAATTATATATAGATGGGGCTACCCAGCCAAGCTTACCATTACTAGAGATGATCGCACCTTCGTGATCAACAACCTTCCGGAAGGCCTTGATCTCCTGCGTTCCTGGAACATTGTCCCAGAGAAAGCCGCTGAGGACCCGCCTTCAACTTCCAAGATTGCTACTCAGGACTCCTGGCATCTCGTGTCTAACAAGAAGAGGGGCAAAAAAAAGTCCCCTTAAGTGCTTTGGCCACTAACGCATCGCCACATCGCCGAATACCTACTGACTACACTGTTCTCCCCCCCGTGTTATAATGAGCAATGCTGTTGCTCCCAGATTCAACACTGAATCTCCCTTTTTACCTCTCAAGTTGGCTCTAATCGAGCTGTTTTGCTATTTGACTGTCACTGTTTCCCCATCCTTTTTGTTCGCCTCTCCCTTTGTTTTTGTTTTTTTTCCCCCTGTCAAGAGATGGTCTCCACCCACTGGACCAGGACGTGGCGGGTCCCCTACCCCAGAAAACTACTCCTCGGAAGCAGATGAGCTTCGAATGTCCCTTCATCCTGAGGTACTGTTCCTACACCCCCCCCATAAACAATGGTAATTAACGTAGTATCTTTTAATGTGCATGGTCTGAACCACCCTGCTAAGAGATCGGCATTGTGGAAGGAGGCCCAGAAACTGAGGGCGGACATCCTGTGTGTACAGGAATCCCATTTTCTTTCCTCCAAGCCCCCTTGTTTCAAACATAGATGCTACCCTCATATGTTTTTAGCCTCAGCCCCTAATAAGAAGCATAGAGGGGTTATTACCATTGTCAAAGACTCTGTGACATTTAAGTTAGATGAGGCAATATCTGATCCTGCTGGCAGATTTGTGATCCTTGTAGGGGAATTTAATGGTCGCACCTACACGATTGTTAATCTTTATGCTCCAAATGTCAACCAGGTCAGGTTTGTTAACAAGGTGTTTAAGAAATTGTTGTCCGTTAAAAAAGGTGAGGTCATTGTCTGTGGAGACTATAACATGTCGGTTGATTGCAATGTTGACACCACCTCTAAGTCTAAACGTCCTCCCCCCTCCCTACACCCTGCCCTCCTTAGAGAGGACTTCTACGATGTCTGGAGATGTCAGCACTCCACTGAACGAGATTACACGTTCCATTCCTCCAGACACAACTCCTACTCCCGTATTGACATAATACTGGTTGACAGATCTCTGCTCGGGGCGGTCTCCTCCTCCACCATCCATGACATAACCTGGTCAGATCATGCACCTGTCTCCATATCGTTGGTGGAGGAGCTGACCCCCAGCCCAGCTCGAATTTGGAGAGCAAATGCAGGAGTGTTCCAGATGCAGTCTCAAGTAAAGGACATCACTAGTCACCTGAAAGAATTTTTTGAGTTAAATGAAGGCTCAGTATCAGATCCGACGGTCCTGTGGTGTGCCCACAAGGCCTTCATTAGAGGCATCCTACTACAAATATGTTCAAAATTGAAACGTCAGAGGACGTTGAAAGTTGACCTTCTCCTTCGGGAGATCAGATCTCTGGAGACGCAAAACAAGGCCTCACCTAACCTAGACCTGTCAAACAATCTAGTTAAATTGCGTTGTGACCTCAGACGCCTGCTCTTGGAGTCCCACGGTAAATTTATTAATGCCCTGAAGTTAACTTACTACTCCTCGGGAAATAAAGCTGGTAAATTTTTGGCGCGTCAACTGAAAGACCAGAAGACACGTACAAAAATTCCCTTTATCCGTAGTCCCTACAACGACGGCAAACTATATGACCCGAAGGACATTGCCAACTCATTTGCAGACTACTATTCATCCCTATATAATTTAAAAGACGATAGCACTACCCCACAGCCCTCAGATCAGGACATACAAGCATTTCTAGCTGACCTATCTCTCCCCTCCCTGTCTCCTACTCAACTACAAGCTCTGAACGCCCCCATCACAGACGAGGACATCCAGAAGGTAATCTCTAAGATGCCCTTGGGTAAGTCTCCTGGTCCTGACGGATTGCCGAACGACTACTATAGAACGTTTGGCAAGCTCCTTACCCCCACATTGCGTTCGGTGTTCTCGCAGGCCATGACTTCTGCTAGTTTCCCCCCTGAGATGTTGACCGCCTATGTAGTGACCATCCCCAAACCTGGTAAACCCCCTGATGTCCCCTCCAATTTGCGCCCCATTTCACTTTTAAACACCGATGTTAAGCTATATGCTAAAATCCTCGCCCATAGACTCTTGACTGTTTTACCATCATTAATCAACCCGGATCAATCCGGTTTTACTGTGGGAAGACAGGCATCCGACGCAACTCGCAGAATCATTGGTGTGGTGCAGCATGCATGGGCCTCTCGGACGCCTTCTCTGCTCCTCTCTTTGGACGCGGAGAAGGCGTTCGACAGGGTCCATTGGGGTTACATGTCCCAGACTCTAACTAAATTTGGATTCCAGGGCCCTATTATGTCCGCCATTCTGGCCCTCTACTCCAATCCCCTGGCCCAGGTCTACACCTGCAGTTGCCTCTCCCGACCCTTCCGCATCTCTAATGGGACACGTCAGGGGTGCCCCCTTTCCCCCTCTATCTTCAACCTTTTGATTGAACCACTGGCGGAAAAAATTAGAGCCCATCCCCACATCACTGGCTTCTCTACCCACGGTACGTCCCACAAGATTAATCTCTTTGCTGATGATATCATCCTGTCCATAACCTCCCCGAAGTTATCACTCCCCCACGTCCAAAATGTCCTGCAGTTCTTCAGCAACATCTCCTACTAAGTTAATTGCTCCAAGTCTACCATTTTACCTATACACCTCCCTCCCTCTGTCCAGGTCTATTTGGAAGGAGCCTTCCCATATGCATGGACTCATAGAAGCATTTCATACTTAGGCCTACAGATTACGGCGGATCCTTCTGGATTGGCGGATGCCAACTACCCTGCTCTGATAGGGAAACTTGCGAGGGAGTCTGCCCGCCTTGCTAAAATAGAACTCTCCTGGTCTGGTCGCCTTGCCTCCTTCAAGATGTTACTACTCCCACAGATCCTCTATATTTTTCGCACTCTCCCTGTCCCTATTAAACCCTCCCATCTGAGATCCTTAAACTCCATCCTAAGGACTCATGTGTGGAGCGCCCGCAGACCCAGATGCTCTAAGACCCTACTAACTAGACATAGATCCGCAGGAGGTATGGGTTTCACTGATATAAAAGATTACTATCGTGCATCCCTCCTAAACCAACTAAAGGCTTGGTTCGCTGAACCCCCGGAGGTCCCTTGGTGTAGCATTGAAAGATCACTTAGCCCCAACAAGGACTTACGCTCCCTTCTGCTCCTTGACAGGATGAAGCCTTTTCCCTTGCACCATCTTCCCTTGTCCATCCGGGCCTCCTTGGGGGCCTGGAGGGATCTTGGGAATATCCCAGCCTCTGGAGAGGCGACTGTGGAGGTGCCAATTCCCATTGAGACCCTGACGGGTGCCATCCCCAACATTAACCTCAGAGGCTGGAGAGACAGGGGTATTGCCCATATCTCAGACCTTTATAGCGAGGGTCGACTAGCCTCCTTTCAGTTTCTCAAATCTAAATATGACCTGCCCGCAAAAGACGCATATAAATTCCGACAAGTCTCTCACTTCCTAAACTCTGTCATTAGCCACAAAATATCTCTTACGGTCCAAGTTTGGAAGTTCTTCACAACCCCCACCCAATCTATAAAGGGGATTCCCCTTTTCTACAATCTTCTCCAACGCAGACGCACCTTTGTCAAGTCCCCCCCGTTTCTTAAATGGGAAGACGACCTAGGCAGCACTTTTACAGTCCCACAGTGGCAGATCGCCCTTAACTCAGTCTATAAGGCTTCTAAATGCACCAACCACTGGGAATTGGCCCAGAAGATTTCACTGAGGTGGTACCTCACACCATATAGGATGTCCAAATTTTCTCAAGATAATTCTCCTCTGTGCTGGAGGGGCTGTGGAGAAGTAGGTAACCTTATACATGTCCTCTGGAAGTGTAAACACCTAACAAGCTTTTGGAACAGTGTGTTTAGATGTATCTCCTCAATCACTGGTGTCCTTACTCGGCCAGGTCCTGAGCTGGCCTTGTTGAATTTGAAGATTGACCTATTCCCCCCACAGTTCAGAACCATAGTGACACACCTATTATTAGCGGCCAGGTCCTTGATTACTCGCCACTGGAAGTCCAATGTAGTCCCTAATCTCTCGAATGTAATCTCCCTCACCCGAGACAACTATGTTTATGAGTCCTTGATAGCTTCCAGAGTTGGACAGGGGAAGAGCTTCGACAAAAGGTGGCAGATCTGGATGGAATGGTGTAAAAAGTAAAAAGTTAGCCTACCTCAGTAGATTGACGTCTTAATGACTACTCAGATTTAAATGGGGTCTCCCGCCCCGTCCTAGTATCACTTCTTTTCCAACCCTACTCCCTTTTATACGGTTCTGTGTTTGTGACCCATCTCGCTCCCCCCCCTTTTACTTTAATCCCCCCCCCTCTTTTTCTTTGTACCATTTTAGACCCTACCCGCTTGCTGTTAGTCGACAACGGTCAATTACTCATACCACTGAGTAGTGAACGCAATAGGGCCCTCAAGGCTGGTTCTTTGACTGGTTCGGAGTATGTTGTCTTGTTTAATTTGTTTCACGTTGCACACTGACATGCTCCTTGTTGTCATTGACGTTATTCTATGACTCTGCCTTATTCCCATGTAACGCTGCTCTCATGTAACGTCCCTACATTTGTTGTTGTATAACGTCTGTTTGCCTATAACTGTCTTGCAAAAACCCAATAAAAATTCAATGATAAAAAAAAAAATTGCTGTCAGTTATGGATTTCAGTTATATCCCTTCCACACTGAGGCGCTTTTCAGGTGCTTTCACGCTAAAGAAAGCGACTGAAAAGCTCATGAAACCCTATTTCCATTAAAATCAATGAATGCATTTACACTGGGGCAGTGAGCTGGCAGGGCTGTGAAAAAACACCCCTCGGTTGAAATGAATGGAAAGCTCTTCAAAAGCACCTGAAAAGCTTTTCAAAAGTGCTCAGTGTTTCACTGGCAGTGTTGATGGACCAGCGCACCTGTAGCCTATTGAGAACTACAAGTCTACATGCCGCAGTTCATTCACATATCACTGTTAATGAATGATGCAGCTGTGCAGGCACAATGGGCCAGATTCACAGAGCGATTACGCCGGCGTAACAGGAGATGCGCGGCGTAAGTCTAATTGTGCGCGTGCGTTTCGATGCACGGCATCCCCAAAACGAGATACGCAAGAAATCTACTTTTTTTTTGTCCAGCGTAATTTCGTTAGACAGGCGCATCCGTCCGCGCAAAACTGCGCTAGACAGACCATTGATTTGCTAGTCAAATATGCTAATGAGGGTCTTACAGGGATCCACAAAAGAACGTTGGGGCAGCACAGGCTACGCAGTGTGCGCAACAGTAAAATGTCCTGTCTAAAATTAGACCATAGAAAAGCTGGTCTAAAAAAAGAAAAATCGTCTACATGTCAGATAAAGCAACACTGTTAGTGAGGAGCTCAGCAGTCACACGTGTTGCACAACCATCTGTATGCCAACATGCCAGGGGCATCGTCGCGCATAGCTATACTACTGACTTTAGATGAGCAAAGAAGGAGGAGGGCACTGAGGAGGGCACTGAGGAGGGCACGGGATTTTTTTTTTTTTTTTACTTTTTTTTTGCTTATATAAACTTTGCCATTTAATCTAATCTAATACAATATTCTTATCTGATACAAGCCCCTCACTCTTCACTTGATATATCACACATGCATAGACATCTATGGCATGAGTGATTCTGAGGTGTATCGCATCTTCAGATTCACCCCTCATGCCATCATGGAATTAACCACAACCCTACAGGAGGACATCACCAGCCCAACACATGACACTACCCATGACACCCATGACAGCTACATATACAATCAGAGCCCCATCCCCACAGATTGCGAACAGAACATGTATGGGGACAGCTGGCTGGTTGGTGAGTGACATGGGTGGCAGGCATGACTGCCCCCCCCATGATGCACACATCACAAGGGGCACATGCACAACTAACATCCTCCTGTCTTTTGTCTTTTCCCTTCAAGGTGACTCTGCATATGCACTGGGACCCCATCTCATGACCCCATCTCATGCCAGCTCACATTATGCATCTTTGCACGTTAAACACACACATTAATCATGGCACAATGAGAATGCATGCATGCACACCACTGTGGTCCCTAGCACACACACCCCACATCCTCATCACATTGGATTGGCACAAGCCCACCATGCAGGACTTGTGAGCAGCAACGCCATGCCACGGCTCCAATTATGTCACTGTACATTCATACACCATTCACACAGACCTGGGTTTCACTTCTCCACCACAAATGAGGGTGACACCCCTTTTCCCGCAGGAATATCACCCCCACATTCCAAAATCATACACAAACAGAACCAAAAAAATAAAATAAATGACGTGAAAAAAAAAAAAATGCCCAGCAAAAATAAAATTTAAACAAAATAACAACAAAGAAAACACATAAAAGACAAAAATCACTCTGCAAAACAGTCCCCAAATATCTCAAAGACACGTCACAAACAAACAAACAAACGCTTATAGAACAAAAGCACCTTGCTTTATAGGAAGGGATACAAAGGGATGTACTTTTGCAAAGGAAGTGCGTTTGTGTCTGTCTATTTATGCTGTCTGCGTAGTTCACTAAGTTGCCCTAGTCCACTTCCAATTTCACTGATTGCGCCGTTCCCGAGTTGTGAGCATGCGCACAGAGGTGCTGACCATGGTCTGCTTCAAGCGCGCATGCGCGAGCCGGCCGGCCCTTCATTTGCATGGGGTCACGGCTCATTTCAATGTAACACGCCCACGTCCTTCCCAATTTGTAATACTCCGCCTTACGCCTCTGAAATAACGTTACGCATGCGCAATTTTGTGTGTAAAAGCGACGAGAATAGGGTGATTGCGCGGCTACATTGCGCAAGTCTAACGTAAAGGCGGTGCGCTACGCCGGTCCAATAATGCGCAGATGTACCTGAATCTGGCCCAATGATTTTAAATTTTGACAGTAGCTGCAGGAGAGAATCACACACACACACACAGTCACAGGGAGGGGGCCCTGGTTTGAGTAGCAGGTAGCAATCTAGAAACATTGATTTATAGCACACAGCAAGTCATTTAAGTGCGTGAAATCAAAATCATTATAGACATATACTAATCCTTTTTTTACTGTTTATTTTGCATAATATGTTTTCTGTCATATTAACCATTTACTTAAAAGTTTAAGTTCACCTTTAGGAACATATTACACACTAAATTCAGGTGCAATATATAACATGTTCCTAATGGTGAACTTAATGTTTTCCACAAAAGCCAGTAGAGTCTGATGTAGATTAGCTGAAATTCAGACTCATTATTGGTAATTGCAATTCATTTCACAATGGTTAATATGACAGAAAACAACACATTATGCAAAATAAACAAGAGAACGGGATTAATGTATGTCTATAATGATTTAGATTCACCCATGTAAATGACTTACTGTGTGCTATAAATCCATTTTTCTAGATTGCTCACAAATGCTAAGCGAAAGTTCTAAAGGTACAATTTCATTTCTGAAGCCAAATTACTAGAAGTGGACAGATGGCAGGTTCAACCTCAGCTTAGCACATGCTGCTTACTTTCTGCTGCTAGCAACTTAGTGTGAAATTCACAGCATTACTTGAATCATTCAATATTGCTTTGAAGAAAATGTTTAAATACCTGGACGTGTGCCATTTTGCTGTTTGAATTTTTTTTATAGTACTAAAAATATGCAGCAAAAAACATTTAATTTCCCACATTAACGTGTTATTGCTTGCTATTTCTGCTTGTTAGAAAATTGTTTTACATATTATAAATATATAATTTTCCTTCAAAAGGAATTTCTAAAGATCTGTGTTTTATATTTACTATCTACCCATTAATTACAGGCAAGTGATGAGTTGAACATATCCTGTCATTGTCAACCCTCAGAACCTGGACAGGAGTAGGGGCCACATTTACTGGAACCCTTTCCCTCTGCAGCAGCTGAAAGCTGGCTTCTCCTCTTCTCCCGCCGGAGTTCAGCTGCTTCAGGGGAAAAATACAGGGGATCAATTCCAGTAAATGCAAACCTCCACTGCCCCTCCTGTCTAGATTCACATTCCTTCTGCTGTCTGGGACCCTCTGTGTGTTCCTATGGTCCCCTCTCCTCGCAGTGCTACTGGCTTCCCCTTCTCTCCTTTCCCTTCAGCTGCTGCAGAATATCATTTTAAGATAGAGAGAAGGGTAAGGGACCAGTCATTTACTGGTCCCTTCCTTCTGTGAATGAACACAGTGAGTCATCAGTTCCAATCACTCACCATGTTCACTCACCATGAAACATAGCAAACTGTTTACTATGCTTTTGTTTTTTTAATGAACACGGAGAGCAGAGTGCAGAGTTAATGGGAGGAGTCATAAGTCAGACATCCTAAGTTAATGGGAGGAGTCATAAGTCAGCCGTTTTCAATGGGTTTGAAAACGTCTGACAAAACGCGTCTGGGAGGACATGCAGTGACGTCACCACGCCAAGGAGGAAGGGCTCCGCTTGTTGCCGGCCGACATATGTTTTATGTCTGATGATTTTATCTGCTTTGTAAGTACACCTTACATCTTTTTTAAATAAATATGTTTTAATGGAATTACGCTGTGGTGCACCTTTTCTCTACCCATGTTCATCTGGACGAGCCTGTGAATGCACTGGAAGTTTTTTCTGGAAACTTTTAACCCTGTGAGTCCACTACAGTTTATATAGGCCGCAGCTGGGCTATAGCCGATTGCTAATCGAGCGTGCCCTTCTGGTAAGCGGCTTTAATACTCAGTGGTGGGTCTTCACTTCAGTGTGAAAACACATTTGATGTCACGTGGTGTTAAAGTTTTGGAGGATTTAATCTTCAGGATTGACCATTTATGTGCACAATAATAGTGCACATTAGGACTTTACTTATTTGAGTTTCTGTGGACTTTTTATTTTCAGTTCTGTTTAGTGGTGCAGCTTTAACCACTTAAGACCCGGACACATACGCTGCTAAATGACCCAAGGTGTTTTTACAATTCGGCGCTGCGTCGCTTTAACAGACAATTGCGCGGTCGTGCGACGTGGCTCCCAAACAAAATTTGCGTCCTTTTCTTCCCACAAATAGAGCTTTCTTTCGGTGGTATTTGATCGCCTCTGCGATTTTTTTTTTTTGCGCTATAAACTAAAATAGAGCGACAATTTTGAAAAAAAACACTATTTTTTTACTTTTTGTTATAAAAAAAATCAAATAAACTAAATTTTAGTAAAACATTTAGGCCAAAATTAATTCAGCCACATGTCTTTAGTAAAAAAAAAAAATCGCAATAAAAAAAATAGCTACCTAGCGGGAACAGCGACACTAATACAGCGATCAGAAAAATGATCGCTTAGTGATGCTGGCAATAGGGAGTGAAAGGGTTAACTAGGGCAGTGATCAGGGGGTTAAAACTTTATTAGGGGGGGTGGGGGGCTATCCTGGACCTAACACTAACTGATTTTACACTGCCTGTCACACTGACACTAAATGCAGTGATTAGATCACTGCATTCAGTGACACTGTGACAGGGGGGGGGGGCGATCACAAGGGGTTAATGTGCCTATGTGTGTGTGTGTCAGTGTAGTGTTGGTGCACACTTACTGTGGATGTCTTCTCTCATCAGCAGCGGTGGGAAACACCGCTGCGATGAGAGGTGACATCATTTCCTCCTTCCTGTGTAAACACAGGAGGAGGAAGTGACACGAAGGGGGAGTGCTCCCATTGGCTGGGAGCGATCGCGGGGGGCCGGAAAACACGGACATCTGCCCGCTCGTCGGCGATCGCTCCCAGAGCCAGGGGGACCCCCGCACGCCGCGGAGGGGGTCCCGATGGGACCCCCGAACCGCACGAAGGCGGGGACGTAAATGTACGCCCTTGTGCCTATACGAGCCATTCTGTGGCCGTATATGTGCGTGCGGGGGTCCTTAAGTGGTTATTTTTCGTTTCTATTCTGCTCTGTGTATCGCACGCAAGCTGCTGCCTTTTTGATTTTAGTTAATTCTGAGTAATTTTTCATTTTTTGTTTACCTGTTCACTTGTAATTAGCGCAGTTTTTCGTTTTTTATTTATAAATCTCCATTGTTTGTCATCACCTATTTCCCTTTTTTACTTATTTATTAAACATTGATCCCTTAGAATGGTCAATACCCTCTGGATCTCACGATCAATCTGAGTCTTTGCATATCTGTTCTGTATACATTTTTTAATAACTTGCAGATTGTTCCAAAAAATCATTATCAAAAGTACAGTTCTTCCAGACACGCATTAATTGCCCATGTGGAATATTATGTAACCTTGTGGGATGATGTCTGCTCCTTATTGATAAATAACTGGCCTTGTCCGTTGGTTTAAAATAAAACTTTGCGGCCAAACTATCCCCAAATAAACATTAAATCATCAATAAATCTTCAATAGAAACATGGGCCCAGATTCACAGAGCAATTACGCCTGTCTAACTGGTGTTAGACAGGAGTAATTTCAAATTTCGCGCGCCGTATCACTAGTTTGAATCCTCAAACCATGATACGGCGGCTTCGGGCTTCGATCCGAGAGGCTTACGTGTTCGTAAGCCTTCGGATCTACGCTGCGATATTTTTGCAGCCGCTGGGAGGAGTCCGCGTCGTTTTCAGCGTCGGGATATGCAAATGAGTTTTTACGGCGATCCACGAAGATACGAGCGGTCTTCGCAATCGCTTTCGTCTATTTTTTTCTACGTACTGTTAGACCAGCTTTTTGCTGGTCTAACGGTGCGTAGCCCATGTTAAGTATGGCCGTCGTTCCCGCGTCAAATTTAAATTTTTTTTTTTTTTTTTTTTACGTAACTCGTTCGGGAATAGGAATGTCCGTAAACGACGCTATTCAAGAAAAAATGACGAAATGACGTGATTTTGCGTAATGCACGGCGGAAAATTTTGGAACGGAGCATGCGCAGTTCGATCGCCGCGGGAACGCGCCTATTTTAAATGCTTCACGCCCCCTACTCGCGTAGATGGCTTGGCCGGGAGAAATACACTACGCCGCCGTCGTTTACTGGACAAAATCTACCAGGATTCCACGTAGAGCCAGGTAAAATACGGCGGCATAGTGTATTTCTGATACTCTACGCGAATCTAATTGTATCTGAATCTGGGCCAGAGTTTCCGTCTGGATCTACTGAAAATACACCTATCCTCCCTATCTGCCATTAAGATTGGTGTGGCTGGGAGCAAACTTGGCACCCATTGCCACCCCATTTCTCTGGCCATAAAACTTGTTTTGATACCAGAAATAATTGTGTGACAGGTAAGCAATCTTTAACAATCAAACCTTTTAGGGTTTTGGCCAAAACAGTAATAAAAGGGCTAATCGCATCATCATATGGTAAAAGATGGGTTAATTGTATAGACGGATAATCCGCTATATGTTAACAATATGGTCCACCATTTAGGCATTGGTGGATTTTGCAGCAATTGGTTTAATGATGGTTTGATATCAATCCTCCTCCAAACCTAATAACTAGCAGGTTTTATATATACCAGTTAAAATATAAAGACCAGAAAATTATTGATTTGGCTGATATTTCTTTATATCCTAAATAGATATGTGATTTTTGTTTCTGGTCATTATAGTGTATCATAAATGGACAGTTGGATATTTTTCGCTAACGGTTGACTTAATGGATTAAGTATAATAGGTAAATTTTGCTAGTAAGCAATCTTTAACAACTGAACCTTTTAGGGTTGTGGCAAAACATTTTAACAAAAGGGCTTATTACATTATCACATGGTAAAAGAAGGGTTAATTGTATAGACAGATAATCCACTATATGTATACAATGTGGTCCAGGAAGAGGATATTTAAACTCTGCTGCCGAGCCATGGAGCTACAGTACGCTCTTTTTTTGTTTATAACACAAATAAACCCAGCAGAGGTGATACAATACCTCTAAATGAAAGCTCTCTTTGTGGGGAAAAAAATTGTTTGGGTACAGTGTCACATGACCACACAATTATTAGTTAAAGCAATGCAGTGCCGTATCGCAAACAATTCCCTGGTCATTAAAGGGGGAAATGTTCCGTGGCTGAAGTGGTTAAAGTGTTAGATTAAGGAGGGTTAGAACCCAATCAGGTTTTTTTTGCCACCTGTGTCCCATTGGGGAGATTTCCTGTCACTTCCTGTCCTACAGCCAAGAGTGAGGGAATCCAAGTGTGTCACCAGGTTCACCAGAACTAATGTCACCATTGGAAGATTTCCCCTCTATTAGTGTTCTGATTCAAAATGGGGATTTTTTTTTACCGTCACTTTTGATGATAATGGTAAACAGGACAAAAAAGAGAGTGAATCTTCCTAACGGGAGCACAGACAGCAGTAAAAAATGACAGGTGTTCTAATCTAAGATCTAAGGTCTAAGACACCAAACCTAATAAGTGGTCTTAATTGTTGCATAAGCCATACATCCTAACTGAAAATATTTGTGTTCTATTCACATTGATATTAGTGACATGCTTTACCAATAACACTTGCCAATACCCAGTGAAGTGTTTTGCAGCAGTGTATATGAACATTTTTAAAAAAGGATGTTTAAAAATGTTTTCTTGCACACATTAGGTCTTTATTCCAGTTAAAAATAATGTTAAATACAAGACTGGTTATGAAGGCCAAATTGGGTCTTGACTGTTACTGGATAATTATAACTACAATAAGCACATTGTAAATGAGTGTCAGAAAATCAAAGGGGCAGATTCACAGAGAATTAGATTCTCGTAGAGTATCAGAAATACACTACGCCGCCGTTTTTTACCTACGTGGAATCCAGGTAGATTTTGTCCAGTAAACGACGGCGGCGTAGTGTATTTCTCCCGTCGCAATCCATCTGCGCGAGTAGGGGGCGTGAAGCATTTAAAATAGGCGCGTTCCCGCGGCGATCGAACTGCGCATGCTCCGTTCGCAAATTTCCCGCCGTGCATTGCGCGAAATCACGTCGTTACGTCATTCGTTGTTTGAGTAGCGTCGTTTACGGACATTTCTATTCCCGAACGAGTTACGTAAAAAAAAAAAAAAAAATTAAATTCGACGCGGGAACGACGGCCATACTTAACATGGGCTACGCACCGTTAGACCAGCAAAAAGCCGGTCTAACAGTACGTAAAAAAACCCAGACGTAAGCGATTGCGAAGACCGCTCGTATCTTCGTGGATCGCCGTAAAAACACATTTGCATATCCCGACGCATCAAAACGACGCGAACTCCTCCCAGCGGCCGCAAAAATATCGCAGCGTAGATCCGAAGGCTTACAAACACGTAAGCCTCTCGGATCGAAGCCCGAAGCCGCCGTATCATGGTTTGAGGATTCAAACTAGTGATACGGCGCGCAAAATTTGAAATTACTCCTGTCTAACACCAGTTAGACAGGCGTAATTGCTTTATGAATCTGGGCCAAAGCTTTTATCTCTATCTTTTATCTCTATCATGTTATTTTTTTCAAACAAATCATCATGAAGATCATGAAATATTTCAATTTAGATTATGCGGCTTTATCTTATTCTCTCTTCTGACATTTTTTTAAAAGTAGTCAGATTGGCAAAAAGAAAAAAAAAATTAGAAAAGAGATCAATCTAGTTTATCTTTCCAGAAAACAGAAGACATTATTAAATAAGGGATGTAGATTGGGACTGGGGCCTCATCCAATAGAATACAGTTAAAAAAATAGGTAAGTACCAGGGAAAGCCCCCATACCATTCAATGCCACAATGCAGAGACAAATTAAAATATTACAATATTTTTATTATACAACTATTGCTTACTGTGCACTTAAACCTCCCTCCTGCCCAGACCAATTTTCAGCTTTCAGCGCTGTCACTCTTTGAATGACAATTGCGCAGTCATACAACACTGTACCCAAATGAAATTTTTATCATTTTTTTCCCACAAATAGAGATTTCTTGGTGGTATTTGATCACCTCTGCGGTTTTTATTTTGTGTTAAAAAAAAATTAAAAAGACTGATTAAAAAAAAAAAATCAAAACCGTTTTATATTTTGTTATAAAATTTTGCAAACAGCAGCTGTGCCTCTTCGGGACCGATGTCCCTTGCAAAGAAGCTGGTGATCACCTTTTTTTTCTCCTCATGCTGTCAGTGCGAGGAGAAAATAAAAATGACTACCAAGCTTTTGTTTATATTACGTGATCACCTGTCATTGGCTGACAGCTGATCACATGGTAAGGGGCCAGGATTGGCCCCTTACTTCAATCTGTGATCACCTAAGTTTTATTGACTCAGTGATCACGGCACGTGCGGGTAACGTGCAAAGGGAGAGGACGTCTATTGACAAACTCCTGGCAAAGTAGGTCCACGGTGTAGCGGTCATTTGGCTATAGTGTGGATCTGAAGAGGTTAAAAAAATATATTTTTATAAAAAGACTCCCCTACCCAAAAATGGAGGGAAAAGAAAACAATGCAAACACTAAAACAATGTATACAGTTTTGAGTACACTGTACAAAATGTGAATTTCACATTTATAAATATTTTTAAATTCTATTTAGTTGTCAACAATGTGTTGCTTAACCTCTTCAATACAGTGCACTTAAACCCCCTTCTTACCCAGACCAATTTTCAGCTTTCGGTGCTCTCACACTTTGAATGACAATTACTCAGTCATGCAACACTGTACCTAAATAAAAATTGCGTCCTTTTTTTCACACACATAGAGCTTGCTTTTGGTGGTATTTAATCACTCGTGGGTTTTTTATTTTTTGCGCTATAAATAAAAAAAGACTGTAGATTTTGTGAAAAAATTGCATTTTTCTTTGTTTCTGTCATAAAATTTAGCAAATTAGTATTTTTTCTTCATAAACGGGTGACAGGGCAGGTCACTGGTGGGTGACGGATGACAGTGCAGGTCACTGGTGGGTGACGGTGACAGGGTACGGTCACTGGTGAGTGACGGTTGCACCAATGATGGCAGTCTATTTATGTGACAGGTGCACTTTATGGGTGACTGTTGGGTGACTGGTGACAATTGGGGGGGGCAAAGGGACAGATGTGGTGTTTGTGCAGACACTACAGTAACACAGAACTGTAACTCACTGCTTCTAGCTCTTCCCACTCACACTGGAAACAATGTGTGAGGGGAGAAGAGCTGGTAACAGTTAGTTACAGCTCTTTGTTTACACTAGTGATCAGAGCTGATCACGTGGTACACAGACCAATGGCTGTGTACCATTGTCGGTGACGAGCAGTGTTCCCAGGAACACGCTGCCACCGACGGGCACGCGCAGCGCGATCACGAACACGCGCCGTGCACTTTGGGGGTGTTGCCATGCGTGATCAGCCATGACTTCATCACGGCCGATCACGTGGTTAACAGCGCATCCGCACCGCTGTTCACCCCTGTCGGTAACGAGCGGTGTCTCCATGACACGCCGCTACCGACAGTATAGGGATGCGCGTACGCGATCGCGTGCATTCCCTATTCAAATGACTGCACGTCATATGACGTGCAGTCAGGATATTGGAGTCCTCTGCCCGGCGTCATTTGACGGTGGGCGGTGGACAAGTGGTTAATATGTGGAGTATGTGGAGTTGTTTATTTTGAATATTTGGGAATAGAATGCTCCACAAATATTTTAAAATATTTTAAAACATTTAATCATGTCGGTATACATTTAAAAATATTATAAACTATTATATTAGTTTTTAAGGAATCTAGCGTTTTAGATGAGATTTGCATTAGAAGTCCTATAGGGGTAAAAAACACCCATGTAACGGCACTTCCAAATTGCTTTTCAGGCACTTTGGCAGCGCTACTCATTCATTGCAATGGGCAGGGGCGTTTTGGGAGTGCTGTATACATCGCTCTTAAACTGCCCCAAAGATGCTGCTTGCAGGACTTTTTCTAACATCCTGCAAGCGCACCACCCCAGTGTGAAAGCACCCAGGCTTTCACATTCAGGTGGCATTGGAGGCAGTTTTCAGGCACTTTACAGGTGCTATTTCTAGTGCTAAAATGCCTGAAAACTGCCTCACTGTGAAAGGGGTCTTAGGCCTCGTACACACGAGTCAATCGATTTGTTCAAAACGGTCTGTCCGACCGATTTGAACAAATCTGTCTGCTAGCATTTTGGTTTGCTCGCGTGTACACATGAGCAAACCAAAATCCCCGCCAGCAGACAGCGCGCTGACGTGTCGGTGACGTGGCGGTGACGTTGACGTCGCCACGTCACCACACCAGGAAGTAAAATACTTCCGCGCATGCGTCGAAATCATTTGGCGCGTGTGCAAGAAGACATGTCTGCTGGTTAGCGTACTAACCAGCAGACATGTCGGGTGGACGGGTTCCCAGCCGACAGATTTCAAAGCATGCTTTGAAATCTGTCGGGTGGCCAAATCCGTCTGTTTGCCCGTACACACGATCGAATCTGTCTGCTGAAACGGTCTAGCAGACCGTTTCCAGCAGACAGATTTGATCGTGTGTACGAGGCCTTAATCACTTTTTTTTTCTGTCCTAAATTATGAAATTGAACCTCCTTTATCCAAAACAAAATAAAGCTCCTTGATGTCTATTTTCTATGATGAATAGCATATATTGCATAATATACGTGTTTTAATTCTTATAAATACTAATATGTACAAGCTATAATTTTAAAGTAAGCTTTAAAAAGTGTAGCCTGTATGATTAACAATTTCATGAAATTAATACTGAGCCATAAATAACACTTAAAATGTATATGACAAAAAAAAAAATAGATTTTATTCACAAACCTGGAAAAACAAGGCAAGAATAACTTGAGTTATAAGACCTCTATAAATAAGATGAAAAATGAAAGATGTTTGTGCATTCCATTTATTAATGTTATGTAAAAGGTTTCTCAAAATTCATCAGTTTTTGTCTCAAGAGCATAATAGCATTAAAAGCACCTGAATTATTATTACAGAGTGTACCGCTTGAAAAGAAGCCTTGCATTAAAATCAAGACCAAATGTAATAAATGTACTTTAAAAGATGACATTTGCTCAAGTTAGGCAGCAGTGGAAAATGAAAAGTGTAACAAGCTAAAAGCTTTCCCAAATGTGTCAGTTCTTAGAGAAGGTGTGCGGTATTTCTCCTGAATGCAACAATGCACCCCATTATTCTGCTAATGGAATCAAATTAATGAAAATAGTACACTAAAAAGGTTCCAGCTAAGTGACTACAATCCATAAAACTGGGTATTTTTTATTAAAAATATGCTATATGCTTAATTTCAACACACATTCCTTGATGAGGCATCGATCATTTTTTGTTTTAAAACTGACAGTCATCTTATAGAGACTAAGTAATGGGAATTGTAGGTTCAAATGCATTAAAATCTCTTTTCATTATGTAACTCTTATAAAAAACTGTTGTATAATTGCTGAATTTTCAAAGAACATAATAATATAATGATCCTGATTTACTAAAGAAGTAGTGTATGTTTACTTTTGAAGTACATTTCACTTTGCAAAGAGGAAATGAATTTAGCTCAGCAAATGAAATAAGATTGTGCTAACTTTAATCATCCAATCTATGCAAGCAAAAATCCTGTTTTGTTTTTTGTTTTTTTGTAAAGTACATTTTCACTTTTTTTAATCTCATTCATTAAGATAAGTGAACATTCACTGTGAAAATTACTATACTTTACTCACTAAATTAAACCAATAAGTTGCACATGTTACTCATTGAGCTGCATTATTGTCTATATATGATAATATTTGTTTGATATCACATTTTTAGATATATAAATCGAGATTTTCCTAGCTTGTGACGGAAAATATTAGTTATATGAAGACAGGAGGCGAGTATCTTGCATTAATCTTTCTTTATTTAATGCCCATAGCAGAATGTTTTCTTTATATCTATGTAATTCCTCAGAACTTTTTCACCTAAAATGGTGGAAAAATGAACTACAATTCCCAGCAGTCCCAGCAACTGTTAGCCACACCTCCAGATGCCCTGTATATATATGACTGCATAGGTGTACTCCCTCCTCTTTCTTGGAGTGAATGCCGGAACAGGATAACCTAAGAAAGAACTCCAAACGTGATACTTCGGCCAGCCAGCCCATCCAGTCGTGATGCTGTAGTAAGGTGGTAAACAGACGGCAATCCTGCTGTCAATAACTCCAACCGGGAGCGTAAAACAGAAACTTCGTCCGAATGGGGATCCAGAAATGAACTTGTTAAGCACCGACGTGAGTCAGGTATGGAAATTCAGTATCCTGAAAAGAGAATAAATATCCGTAATAGGGTGGGTAGGGAGGGAAGATACTCGCCTCCTGTCTTTATATAACTAATATTTTCCGTCACAAGCTAGGAAAATCTCGATTTATTTATCAGACAGGAGGCTCATATCTTGCAGGTTCAAAGCACTATCCATATATACATACATCACGTAATACAACATACATCTCAGATCTATATATATACAGTATCTAAGAGGTAATGACAGACAAAGAGACATGATTCTCAGGTCTAAAGAAAAATTGACGAAAAGTCGACTCTGACGACCAGTCGGCTGCTAATAGAAGGTCTGACAGAGAACCCCCTGAAGTAACCACCTTAGTGGCCATGGCCCCCCTGGTCGAGTGTGCGCCAAAGAGGGATACATCTATACCCGACATCTCCATTACCAATCGTACCCACCTAGCCAAAGTGGCAGAATCCACCGGGTGG
Source organism: Rana kukunoris (assembly GCA_029574335.1). NCBI lineage: Eukaryota > Metazoa > Chordata > Amphibia > Anura > Ranidae > Rana > Rana kukunoris. The sequence goes on from CM056049.1 coordinate 295,061,099, forward strand.
TGCGGTTGTACATATGAGACTAGCAATTGTGAGAAGTTTGGAGAACGTAGAGTCGCTGTGCGTATTTCGTAAGCCTGCAGACAGCGGACGACGCATAGTCGCGGATGTGATTGGAAGAATGGGTAGAAAACCGAGTGTAATTGAGTTTTGGTTCTGCGCACTATTGAGAATCTAACCCCTTCCGGTGAGAATTGTCGCCTAGAAATATCCAGGGCTCTCACATCTGAGACTCTTTTTATGGAAACCAAGCATAATAGTGTAGTAAGTTTCAGGGATAGAATCCTTAAGGAGAGGCGATCGTTGTCCTCCCAAGAGGAGAACAACTGAAGGACCTTGGAGACATCCCAGGTTGACTGGTAGCGAGGACGAGGAGGGCGGTTAAATCTAGCACCGCGGAGTAAGCGAACATACCAATGGATGTTTGCCAATGGGTAAAGAGTCTACCGGGCAATGGTATGCCGAGATAGCAGATCTATAAACATTAAGGGAACTATATGCTTTACCCGTTCCGTAGGACTCCACCAAGTAGTTTACTACCGAAGAGACAGGGGCCTGAATGGGATTAATCTGTCGTTGATCACACCAACGAACCCATAACCCCCATGCAGATCGATATGCCGATCTAGTCCCTGGGGCCCAGGCCAAGGCGAGGAGGTCTCTAGCCGATTGTGAAAGTTCAGTACCAGATTCTGGCACCCCAAGACTAGCCATGCAAGGAGGGGTAGTTTGCCTTCCAGAAGCAATGGGTGTAGACCCTTGGTTGGATTGGTCAACAGGTGTGTTGAGTGGGGAAGGAGTCTGGGATGGTCGATCGACATCCCCAGGATCAGAGGGAACCACGGTTGTGTCGGCCACCAAGGAGTGATCAGAACAACTATCGCCCTCTGATTGACTATGTGAAGGAGTAGTCTGGTGATCATTGAGAAAGGGGGAAATGCGTAATGTAACCCCTCGGGCCACATTTGAAGAAATGCGTCCACTGCTATTGCTTTCGGGTCCGGTCTCCAGCTGTAAAAGCGGGGAAGTTGCCGGTTGAGTCTCGAGGCGAAAAGGTCCGTGTGAAGCGGACCCCAAAGGTCTTGTATTGCCAGAAAAACCGATCTGTCCAATGTCCAGTCGCTGGAATCGGTCAGATAACGTGAATTCCAGTCTGCTACACAGTTGGACACCCCCGGAATGTTTTCCGCCACTGGGATAATGTCGCAGGATAGGCAGAAATTCCAGAATTCGGATGCAATGTCCGCTAGCATTTTGGATTTCGTGCCCCCTAGGCGGTTGATATATTGTACTGCCGCCACATTGTCCATGCGTAAGAGAACGCAACAGTTGGATCTCTGTGAGAGAAAACTCCTGATGGCGAAGAGTGCCGCCAGGAGTTCCAGCGCGTTGATGTGGAGGGAAGACTCGTCTACGGACCATGTTCCTCCTGTGGAGTCTGGGCCACAACGAGCTCCCCAGCCCTGTCGGCTCGCATCCGATTCTAGGATGATGTCCGGCCGAGAGTTGAAGATTGTCTTGCCGTTCCATTCTACGGCATATTGAAGCCACCATCGCAATTCCGCCTCCGATTCCGAACAAAGGGCGACTTTGTCCGAATAGCGGAGACCTTGTCGTAGGTGGAGGGTTTTGAGGCGTTGTAAGGCCCGATAATGTAATGGAGCAGGGAAGATTGCCTGAATGGAGGCCAATAATATTCCGACTAATATTCCGACTATAATATTCCGACTATGCGTGAAAGAACTCGAAAAAAGCGATATTTGACTTTTGCGCAAAACCACTCTGATTTATTTTCGGATCAAGGCCAATTTGGACTTGGGTAAGCGTAGTACCGCCTGTCTGGTGTCCACAGAGAATCCTAAAAACTCCATCTCTTGAGCCTGAGAGAGTATAGACTTTTTGTGATTGATAAGGAAACCCAGTTCCTCTAGGAGTGACACTGTCCAGCGCTTGTGTAGATCCGCTTGTGTTTTTGAACGAGCAATAATTAGGAGATCGCCCAGATAAATTATCAGGCGTACTCCCCTGCAACGTAGTGCAGCCACCACAGGTTTCATTATTTTGGTGAAGCACCATGGGGCTGATGATAGGCCGAAGGGTAGGCAAGTAAATTGCCACATACAGTCCCTCCATTGGAATTTCAGAAATTTTTGGGAGGAGTGATGCATTGGTATCGTTAGATACGCATCTTTGAGATCTATTTTGACCAGCCAATCTCCTTGGATTAGAAGGTCTCTCAACATCTATTCCCTCCATCTTGAAGTGACGGTAGGTCACGTATTGGTTTAGTTCTCTTAAATTTATTACCGGTCGGTAGCCTCCATCTTTCTTCTTTACCAAGAAGAGGTTGCTTACGAAACCGGGAGATAAGGGGTCCACCTCTATCACAGCTTGTTTTGAAATGAGTTCCTGTAGTTCTATGTCTATGAGGCGTACATTTTGTTCTGAAAAATGTATGGGATGTGGTGGTACAGACCTGACCGGTTGTGACATGAAGTCTATGTGGTAGCCCGTTACTGCGGACAGTATCCAAACGTCTGCTGTAATCGTGTACCAGACATGGGTAAAATGTCTCAGTCTGCCCCCTACAGGTATATGAGTATGGCAATTCATTGATACACTCACCGGTGGATGGTCGGGATCTCGGGAAACCTCTGCCACTGCGCCCTCTCCATGGGCGTCCTCTAGGAGGGAAGAATGGAGCCGGTTGTGCCACCGGTACGGAGTACTGCTGTTGCACTACCGAGTAAGATTGAGCGGGTGCCCTAGGATAGGCCCTGTAATAGTTGCCACGGCCGGCAGATCGGCCTCTCCCTCTGCCAGGCCCTGTTAAAAACCTTAGGCCCAGAGCTTGACTTCTTTAGGGAGGTCTGGGCCTTGTCCAGACTATTAAATAGGCCTACAAATCTATTGATGTTTTTCATCAAATCTTCTCCAAATAGGAGTCCTTCTGCTGAGGGGCCTGGTTCTCTCCGCCAAATGTGAGAGTTGCGGGTCGAGTCTCATTAAAATCGACCTGCGTCGTTCAATAGGGCAGGTCGTGTTAGCTGAGCCTAATAGGCAGATGACACGTTGTGCCCATCCTCGCAACTGTACTAAATCTACAGGTTCTTCAGTGGCGGCTGCCTGTTCAGATAAATCCAAATTTTGGTCAAAGGACCTAAGAGATCTAAGACATGATCCTGGATCGTCTTAAAAGATCGTTCTATGCCTTTCTTCGTATACTTGCCCGATTTGGTCAAGTACTTGAGAAGCACCGGGTCAGTTTCAGGTGTAGATGCTACCTTTTTAGGAATGAACGGTCTGGAGCATTCCGCTCTCAACTTATTCCTATTTGTCCTGTCCAGGATCCTTCTTGTCCAGTGTTCCACATATTGGGACACCTGTGGGAGGGGTGCCCAGTCCCCGGATCTGGGGTGTGATATGTGTTCTGGATTAAAGAATGGTTCCCCTAAGGAGTCCAAGATTGCTTCAGATGGCAATTCCGGATTGGCTTCCTTTTCAGTAGCCATTTGCCCAGCCTCCTCTTGTTCAGAATCGAAATCATCGGATGCTACTATCAGCGATCCTTCAGATGCTTCCTCATCTGATTCATCATTAAATGAATCCAGTTTAACCCGGCGAGCAGATTGAAATTTCTTACGGGGAATCTCCTTGAGTATCAAGGGTCGTTCACTACCTGGGGGTGGCAGGCCGAGGAGGGTCCTGCCTCATGCACTGATTCTACTTCCCCTGCCGGGGAGTCGACATAAGCAGTTAGATGCTTACGTTTGTAAGGGGCTTTGCCCATTTTAACCACCTCGGGTTGAGATATGGAGGGGTTAATAGTAGATGCCAAGGCAGCCTGGATAGAGCTACTTATGAGCTCCTGAATCTGGGCAGCAGTGAGCAGCTGCGGAGTCTCAGGGGTTAAGCCTGGACTTGTTATATTATTCTTAGGGATTCCAGATTCCTCTGCCATTCTATAAAAAGTGGGGGGGGGGGGTTCTGGTTATGAACCCATCTAAAGACCCTAGGGAAAACAGACCACTCTAGACAAATGAGTGCTAAGTTGACTGCCTGAGATGTTATATATATAAATATATATAAGCTGAACTATGTGACACAGTACCGCTCTCCTCACCGCTCGGCAGCCGACTGGCGATGCGGTGAGGAAGACAGTATTTTCAATCACAGAACACGGCCGTAGTCTCGCGAGACATCGCGGAAGTTCGACGATTGGTCGAGAATGCTGAAGGGCGGAAGGAGGAAGCGAGCCACACGTAGACACGCCCCCTCCTCCGCTGTCAGGCGCGGAGCTACGGCCTGGTGTGGAAAGAAGCCGGAAATGTAAGGGAGGGAAAAATGGCGACCGTACTTAAGCGGCGAATAGGAAAGATTCTGTTGGACTAGAAACAGAGAAAGGAAAGCACGGGTGTCAGAAGAAGACTAGCGCCGCGTTCCTGTGAGGAGGGACTGTAGCGCTCCTAAGGGTGGATATAACAGTAATATTGAAAATTTAGAGAAGGAGATTAAAGACTGTGCAGGGAGGATGCAAGTGAAAATTTCAGGAGTTGAAAGAGAGAAAAACGCACCAGAGATGTGCGAGTAAAGAGAATACAGAACAATTAATATCTTAAACAATATAAGAAAAATGTGCATATCATAAAGTATACTTATCTCTGCCATGAGCAGAAAGAAAGAGGAGGGAGTACACCTATGCAGTCATATATATACAGGGCATCTGGAGGTGTGGCTAACAGTTGCTGGGACTGCTGGGAATTGTAGTTCATTTTTCCACCATTTTAGGTGAAAAAGTTCTGAGGAATTACATAGATATAAAGAAAACATTCTGCTATGGGCATTAAATAAAGAAAGATTAATGCAAGATATGAGCCTCCTGTCGGATATATAATTCAGAATATGTCAGCAATCCGTTTAAGTATCTTTGCTTAGCAGAGAAAAACTTTTTGGAGGTTATCATGGTATAATCATCATAATTATCATAGTTATCATAGCAGTACTTTATGAAATATAAAAACATAAAAACATTTTTTTTGCCAATTACTTAACCCCCCTGCCGATAAACCCGAGCGCGACTCGGGTTGGATTTTTCAGGTAAATAGCGATATCCACGAGTCGCGCTCGGGGTCAATATGCAGAGCCTGCAACGCGCGCTGGCTTACCTTGGATCCAGGCGGGGTACTGTACTTACCTTGTCCCTGGATCCAGCGATGCATCCCCGCTGTGTGAGCGAGTGGCGTCCTCCATTCGACTCACACAGTGCCCGCACGCCGCCGATCTCTGTTCCCTGCGACGTAACGGCGCACGGGGGCGGAGACCGGCGGCAAATTCAAAAAAGTAAACAAACACGTTACATACAGAATACTGTAATCTTATAGATTACAGTACTGTATGTAAAAAGTACACACCCCCCCTGTCCCTAGTGGTCTGCCCAGTGCCCTGCATGTTCTTTTACATAATAAAAACATTTTTTTTGTGCCTGCAAACTGTAGATTGTCCATAGCAACCAAAAGTGTCCCTTTATGTCAAAAGTGATTTTGGAGCAGCTAGAAAACAGCGATAATAAATGATAATCACTTGCAGAATTGAGCGATAGCGATTTGTGGGAAAATTCGTCATAAAAAAATAAAAGTAATGACGCCGACAATTCTGCAACTGAGCAAATTTCAGTGATTTTGATTTGATTACATTAGTGAATAATTTTTATTATAATTACATTATTATTTGTTATAATTATTTATAGTTATTTATTATATTATAATTTTATGATTTTGTGTTTCAAACTTTATCATACCCGGGATGTCTACTAGACTCTGGTTTGGACTAATTTAAGTGAGTTATTCCTAAAAATTGCAGGCCTACAGTATAAAACGCAGAATTTCCATGCAAAATAATTGTACCGCTTTTGGTACGTAATTTCAGACAGAATCATACCGCCAGGGAGGTTAATACCTGCAATTAAACTAACGTAACAAAAACAATAGCAACTTAAGCCACTCAGGCACATCTGTCTAATGCCACATTTATTTACCCCTCTTTAATAATAACATTAACTCCTTCACTCCTAAGGGAAATCGAAATGCCTAAGCCCAATTTTGTAAATGGTAATGGATATTTCCGGATTTTTTTTATTTTATTATCAGAGGAAAACTGGCCCAAAATAGTAAAAAAAACAAAAAAAAAACTGTATATTTCTTGCTACAACCATAACCTACCACCAAAAAACAACCCAAAATTAATTCTCCTGCTCCTGATGATTGCAGCAATACAACATATGTGTATGTTAGTTAGTTATTTGTACCGGTAGTACAGCCCAGAAACAATAGTGCGCATTTTTTTTTTATTCTAAATCTAGAACACACTGACACTGACACTAAAGCCTCGCACACATTATTATTTGTTTTACAAGGGGGAACACATCCTTTAAAGTGACACTAAACTATAGTCCTATTTTCCAAAAAATAATGCGTAGTTATCCACCACTTAATGGACCTGTAATCTATCTATATATATATATATATATATATATATATATATATATATACACATTTTTATGTGTTCTTCTCTCTCTTTGTAATGTCCCCCATAAGCTCTGAACATCTCCTTTTCTGGTTAATTTCCATCTGTTTGGAATGAGCAGTGCATGTTATGCCCCTACACGCGGCCGGACATTCCGAGAAAAAATTTAGACAGGCTTTTTTTCTCGGAAAGTCCGACCGTGTGTAGCCTCCATCGGACTTTTTTTCTTGGAAGTCCAACGGACCTTAGATAGAGAACCTGTTCTGATGGGGTCACGGCAAACTTTTGCACGGTCAAAGGTCCGACCGTGTGTACGAGGCATTAGTTAGGCTCATGTCCATGCTCGCTGCAAATCCTAGAGTCCATAGTTCATAATCCATATTTCACCTTGGAACTGAGCAAAATAGGGCAGCTATGTTCCTACACACAGTGAAACTATGAAATACATACTTGAATAAACATTTTTTTAAACTAGAGTTTTGTTTTATTTTAATCTGATGATGTCCAGTCTTTCGGGTCTAAAACTGGATTTGACAGTTTGCTCATCACTAATGTCTATACTGCTTTGATCCTTGATCACACCTTGATAAATGTGTGGCCTTGTCCACATGAAAGTGCTATAGATTTCTAAATCTGTCTTTGGCACTGATAACATACTGTCTAAATGGCTTTTTTTCCTAGTAACTTTACTTTGAACTCACATCTTCCATCTAATGCACAGCAGAAAAAAAAGTATAATGAGAGAATGTATTACCTGGAGCATCACATTGACCTAAAATGTCAGTTATTGTCAAAGACGATGGTTGCAGAGGGAGCAGTCTGGTAATTAATAGGTTATAAAACCAAGTAAACAGCTAATTTAAATAGTTTAATTAAGTTTGCAAATGAGAAAATTAAGTGTAATGTCCCTAATCCCAAATGGACACAGTAAAGCTGACTGTGATATAACAGACTCCAGCCCAAGGCAGGATGTATCACTTTCCGTGAAACTTTTACTGAACTGATGAGACAAAACTAGTTACAGCACTGCTAATATGCCATAAAATCAAGACCCTTTATAACTAAGACATATGTTTTTACACATATTTTTTACATGTCATATTTATGACTGCCCTCGATTTTCTAGTATATGAGTGGCAGTGTTACAAATTTTTGGGGGTTTGTCAACTATGAGTCCACCATTGGCCCATATACTGACTATTTTAACCTGTGTGGGTAGCCCTAGAGTTAGATTAATGAAGATGTGAGATACCTTGAATATCATCCTATTGCGCATGCCTGAGGGTGACCTCAGAGGAGGGTGGACCTTGGCCTCGTGGCCTCACATTCTGGCTTGTCGGCTGTGCTTACCAGAGGTGCTGGTGCTTTGCTATCACTGGATCATCTATGCTTTTGGCCGGGGCACGGGTGTCCCAAATAGATATTGTCGGCCTCCTAAATGTGCAATGATTTAGCGGTATTCCACTGTCCATCTGTCATTTTAACTATTGTGAGTGCATTTCTTCATTTTTTTTTGGCACTGTACAGGCTAATGCATGACTCTGTAGTAATGTAGTGACTCTGATGTCTGTAGTAATTAGATTTGAAACAGGCACAAGCAGGCAGAACATAGGGTAATTGATCAGCCAACCTATACAAGTAGTTATTTCTTTACATTCATTATGATGGAAAACCTTGTACTCATTGTAGGCAACATAAATCCCAATAAAATACATTTACATTTTTGGTAGTAACATGACAAAATGTAAAAAAAATCTCAAGGTGTATGAATACTTTTTCAAGGCACTGTATAGATGGATAATGTATCCCTATAAATACAACTACCATATTTTCCGGCATATAAGATGACCTTTTGTTGCCTCAAAACTCGGGGGTCATCTTATACGCTGATACCTGTCTGTCAGACTGTGGGCATTCATTATTCAAAAGCCGCACCTCGTCCTCAGGCTGTTCCATGATAGGCGGAACACTAATTTTCCCAGCAGAGCCTCTGTTCAGTGTTCCGCCTATCATGGATGCCTTCTCATCCTTGGCCTCGGACGAGAGGACATTCGTGATAGGCGGAACACTCTATTTCTTACCCCACTCAGGTATAGATTAGTGTATGATGGGGCACACCATGTTCTGATCACAACCTCCTGCACCTGAAGGAAGTGGGAATCACCAAAGAGAAAGACATTTCTGTTAAGGATATACTAGATGAGCAGTTCCAAAATGAAGCTATTGTATGCAAAGAAGGTACTATCTCTCTCTTACAAAAAGGTAATCGTGAGATCAACTCCTCTTTCATGTGGATTAGAGCTATATAATGCTTTTACTTCTATTGTGACTAAATGCCCCCCGGGGTACTTATATCCTTTAAATTGTTTTTAACATATCCCAAGTGTCCTGAACATGTTGGAAAAGCCAAAACATGTGATCATAGATGGTCAACTATTATCTAGCTTGCATTTTTAGTAAGACTCCCAATACTGGACACTATGGGGTGACCCGAAAGATTCATAATGTTCTTATGGGTTTTTGGTAACACCTAAAACATAGACATTTTTTGTGCATGATCTCAATGAAATTCAGTGTGTCTTTTTTTTAATAACCCCATTTTGGTAAGTATTGAGTATTGAGTATTTATAATGCAGAAATCATCTTGGAATTTCAGTACAACCAATTGTTCAACTAGTTTATACCATTCGGCATGAGATAGAATGCCTTTATGGCCATTGTGATCCACCACGACCACCACATTTCCCTCCTTATCAGTCTTTATTATGATTTTACCATTGGCACCTGTTTATATTGATTCATTGGTATATTTAATGAATTCTTCCCTTTCCTTTTTGTATTATTGGATCACAATTTGTATACATAGGTAATGAACATGGTGATGTGTGTTTTTTTTTTTTTTTTGCGCCAGTTTGTTTTAGGCATACAGGTTTTTTTTGTTTTATGTTTTGCTATTTTGTAGGGTTTGCCCAGTGTTTTTTGTGCAGTTTTGCTTTGTTGGTTTTTATCCCATGTATGTTCATACCTGGACCTCAGCAGGACCTGCCGCTGGGAGCACCATTCCATGCTCCCTACTCACCTTTGGTACTGTATATGTGGGGTGACTTGTGTTTTGGTGCTGCTCTGCTCATGGGAGACTGCATTGCCCTGGTGTCCCCATGTCTTAGGTTATTTCTGTGTGTAGGATCCAGTGGCATGCCTTCCCTCTTTAGGGATTTTCATAGATCTCCCACTACACTATAGGGCTGAATGAGGTGGGCACATGCACAATGCAATCTTGGGACTGGTGGCCATGCAATATATTATGCGTGATGCTGCCAGAGCCATGGCGGCCACACATGTACAGTGGTGGGCCAACTACAAGTGCTTTTGTATCCTTCCCTTCCTGCCTGCTGTTTGGTATTATAGGTGAGACCTATGATGGTGGAATGGATGAGGTAATTGGATGCCATGTTTAAATGCTCCTGGTGTGTGGCTTTCTCTTTTTGCCTCATGTGGGTTGTGTGGGTGGTGTAGTTGGTGGATTTGGATGACAACAATTTTGTACGTGCTCCTGGTATGGTTATGCATTTGGAAACATATGTATACTTATAACTCAAATGGTCATTGCATTTGTTCATTTATCCATTTAAGAAATTATCTAAGGAACAGGACATCTGTATGGTGCACTTCCATGGATCTGTGTCTGTGCACAGTTGAGCGTATGAGATTTGCTTTACTCCACATATGATTTGGTATTGGTAATCTGTGAATTTATAATCTTGGGAGCTCACTTCACTTGCATTAAGTGATACAATAGACTATTGTCTGCTTTATTCTTTTAAGTTAACGGTTTGAAGTTTATTTTCTCTCTCTCTCCTTTGTCCATTGTGTGCGCGGCAGCATCTTCTATGCACATCTTTGTTTTCTTTCACTTATGATTAGTGTTTGGCTGAAGTCATTTATTATCAATCAACTTTAATTAATCTTTATAAATCATAATCCCAACAGAAACTACCCAAATGACCCTGATCAAAAGTTTACATACCCCAGTTCTTAATATCGTGTATTGCCCACTTTTAACATCAATGACAGCTTGAAGTCTTTTGTGGTATTTGTGGATGAGGGTCTTTATCTTCTCAGATGGTAAAGCTGTTCATTCCTCTTGGCAACTGCACGTTTCAGATCTCCTCAGAGTGGCTCATTGATATTGAGGTCAGAAGACTGGGATATCCACTCCAGAACCTTCAATTTATTCTGTTGTAGCCAATGACAGGTTGACTTTGCCTTGTATTTTGGATCATTGACATGTTGGAATCTCCAAATACGTCCCATGCGCAGCTTCCTTGCTGATGAATGCAAATGTTCGTCCAGTATTTTTATTTATTTTTTAAATGTTTATTATTAAAGATTTTTCAAACAAGATACATTGAACATTTGTTAATATATGAGTACATGGAAGATAGTCAGACAAAAGTAAATCTTATGAGCTATACCGGGTAACGTAAGAGGATTGTAGGTCTCTGCCCCGACTCCCCCCAGACCCTGATTGGGAACAAGCTGTGCTGGAAGAGGCTGGGCCAAGCAATTTCCTGATATGCAGAAACCACCGGTGTAAAGAGTGTACATAACAGCTAGTACAGCACTGTGTATAAACAAGTAAAAAAACAGTAGAATTGTTTGCCACGTAGGGCTCAATGAATTGACTATCTGCAACCAATAACATGCATGGAAAGAAGGACAAGGGGATAGAGAGAGAGAGAGAGGGGGAAGGGGCGAGAGGGAGAGAGAGATCAAGAAAAATAAAGAAAGAGAAAGGAATAGCCTCTAACCACAATTTGTGAATTACCGTCTTTACCACTCTTTCCAACATTTCCAATTTTTATCAAAAGCTGAGCAAGAGGCTTTTCTGATAGAAATAAGTCTTTCATACTGGTAGTTAAGGTTGACCTGTGTTAGGACTTCTGAGGGGTTAGGAGAATAAGTGTTTCTTCAGTGTCAGGTGATAACTATCGTTGCAGTGATTAGAATATGGATACAGTAACTACAGTACGAAATTTCATTGGGTATTTGTCTATACCAAGGTGGAGGATTGCCAATGCTGACTCAGGGGTTCTCAGAACTCTGGTAATATAATACAGAAATTTTTCCTCCAGTAGATAGAAAGGTTCGTGCAGTGCCAGAATATGTGTAGGAGTGTGCCTGGGATGCCACAATCCCTCCAACATAATGTGGATTAGGGATGGGCTATCTGTTCTAGTCGAAAATTGCCTGTTCGCTCGTTTGCCCGAACAGCGAACAATTTGGGGTGTTTGCAGCAAATTCATAAAGCTGGGGAACACCCTTTAAAAGTCTATGGGAGAAATCAGAAGTGCTAAATTTAAAGGTTAATATGCAAGTTATTGTCATAAAAAGTGTTTGGGGATCTGGGTCCTGCCCCAGGGGACATGTATCAATGCAAAAAAAGTTTTAAAAACAGATGTTTTTTTGGGAGCAGTGACTTTAATAATGCTTAAAGTGAAACGATAAAAGTAAAATATTTCTTTAAATGTCCTTCCCTGGGGGGCATCTATAGTATGCCTGTAAAATAGCGCATGTTTCCAATGTTTAGAACTGTCCCTGCACAAAATGACATTTCTAAAGGAAAAAAAGTTATTTAAAACTACTCGCAGCTATAATGAATTGTTGGGTCCCGGCAATACAGATAAAAGTAATTGAAAAAAACACCATGGGTTCCCCCCTTAGTCCATTACCAGGCCCTTTGGGTCTGGTATGAATATTAAGGGAAACCCCGAACCAAAAAGTGTGGGAGTCCCCCCCAAATTCCATATTAGGCTCTTCAGGTCTGGTATGGATATTAAGTGGAACCCTGCGCCATTTAAAAAAAATGGCATGGGGTTCCCGCCAAAAATCCATACCAGACCCTTCAGGCCTGATATGGATTTTAAGGGGAACCCCCGCATCAAAATAAAAAAATGGCGTGGGGTTCCCCCAAAAATCCATACCAGACCCATATCCGAGCACACAACCTGGCAGCCTGCAGGAAAAGAGGTGGGGACGAGAGAGCGCCCCCCTTCTGAACCATAAAAGGCCACATGCCCTCAACATGGGGAGGATGTCCCCATGTTAATGGGGACAAGGGCCTCATCCCCACAACCCTTACCTGGTGGTTGCAGGGGTCTGCGGGCAGGGGGCTTATTGGAATCTGGAAGCCCCCTTTAACAAAGGGGACCCCAGATGCAGGCCCCCCTATGTGAATTGGTAACGGGGTGCATTGTACCCCTACCATTTCATAAAAAAAGTGTCAAAATGTTAAAAACCACAGGAGACAGTTTGGGACAAGTCCTTAATTTTCCTTAAGAAATGCAATTTTGTGCAGGGAGTTTTCTAAGCACAGGAAACATGCGCTACTTTACAGGCATACTATAGACACCCCCAGGTACGAAATTTAAAGGAATATTTTATTTTTATTGTTTCACTTTAAACATTATTAAAATCACTGCTCCCGAAAAAAAATACAATTTTTTAAACAATTTTTTGCATTGATACATGTCCCATGGGGCAGGACCCGGGTCCCCAAACACTTTATATGACTATAACTTGCATATTAGCCTTTAAAATGATCACTTTCATTTTTTCATGTTCGTGTCATATAGACTTTAATGGTGTTCGTATGTTCGAACAAATTTTTTGCCGTGAGAATCAGTGTAGTTGTATTGGAGATCTGTGGACCATTGTTCAGAAACAAAAACTCTATTCAGATCTTTTTCCCAGGACAATATAGGCAGTGATTTAACCACTTAAGACCCGGACCAATACGCTGGTAAATGACCCAAGGTGTTTTTGCGATTCGGCACTGCGTCGCTTTAACAATCAATTGCGCGGTCGTGCAACGTGGCTCCCAAACAAAATTTGCGTCCTTTTCTTCCCACAAATAGAGCTTTCTTTTGGTGGTATTTGATCACCTCTGCGATTTTTATTTTTTGTGCTATATACAAAAATAGAGAGACATTTTTGAAAAAAAAAACACTATTTTTTACTTTTTGTTAAAAAAAAATCAAATAAACTAAATTTTAGTCAAACATTTAGGCCAAAATGTATTTAGCCACATGTCTTTAGTAAAAAAAAAAAAACGCAATAAAAAAAAATAGCTACCTAGCGGGAACAGCGACACTAATACAGCGATCAGAAAAATGATCGCTTAGTGACGCTGGCAATAGGGAGTGAAAGGGTTAACTAGGGCGGTGATCAGGGGGTTAAAACTTTATTAGGGGGGTGGGGGGGCTATCCTGAACCTAACACTAACTGATTTTACACTGCCTGTCACACTGACACTAAATGCAGTGATTAGATCACTGTATTCAGTGACACTGTGACAGGGGGGGTGGGGGGGCAGATCGCAAGGGGTTAAGTATGCCTATGTGTGTGTGTGTCAGTGTAATGTTGGTGCACACTTACTGTTAGGTGTTCCTCTCATCGCAGCGGTTGGAAATACCGCTGTGATGAGAGATTACATCACTTCCCCCTTCCTGTGTTTACACAGGAGGAGGAAGTGACACAAAGGGGGAGCGCAGCGATTGGCTGGGAGCGATCGCGGGGGGGTGGGTAAACACCGACATCCGCCCGCTCGTCCCGGATCGCTCCCAGAGACACGGGGACCTCCGCACGCCACGGAGGGGGTCCCGATCGGACCCCGACCCGCTACTGGGCGAGGACGTAAATTTACGCCCTTGTGCCCATCCGTGCCATTCTGTGGCCGTATATGTGCGTGCGGAGGTCCTTAAGTGGTTAATGAACTTTTGTTTGAGTTGGAGTGTATTGTTAAGAAGAGAGATACCTTAACATTTGTCTTTGATAAATGTATAAAACTGCCACACTCGTGAGTTTAGATTAATCAAGTTGGGGGGGGGGGGGGGTTTGGTAGAAAAGAGACAATCCGTCTATAAAGAAAAATACTTGAACTAGATATGTCGTGTTTAGTCTGTAAGGATTCAAATAACTTGGGGGATCCTCTCTCCATAAGTTCATCGACATCAACCCACTCGATGTTGTTTTCTTTCCATTGAGTGACAGACCAGTAAGGGAGAAGTATTTTTAACGTTTCGATTGGAATTCTAAGCATGGAAATTTAGATATCATGTTGTGCTTGGGAAAGTAAGTGCCTCCAAGCCAAAACTGAGGCCTTGTACACACGACCGAAGAACTCGTCGTAAATGAAACATCATTTCCCTCAACGAGTTCCTTGTCAGGCTTGTCGAGAATCTTGACAAGCTTTCTTTGCGTACACACTGTCAAGACAAAATTTCGTCATTCTCAAACGCGGTGACGGACAACACGTACGACGGCACTTTAAAGGGGAAGTTCGATTCCCCTGGCACAACCCTTGGGGCTGCTTTTGCTAATCTCATGTTACTGCGTGTTAAGTAAAAGTTTGGTAAGAGACATATCGCGCATATCGTGCTAAAATTATTAAGGGTGTCGTGAGCGAATGGCAAGGAGACAATAGGGTTGGAAATTATCTGCAACAGCAGCTTGTCTGATAGAAATAAATCTATCCTGGAGGAGAAATTGTGTCTAGGGGAATAGTATGTAAAAGATTTTTCACTGCCATTCTGACCACGCCAGACATCGTATAACTTCTCTATGATGAGGAGGTCTCGGAAAAGAGGGGAGTGACTCCTGATTGAAGAGGTAGTGTCTAGATTGCTATCACCAATGGTGTTAAAATCTCCACAAATTAATAAGCTTCCAAATCGCATCTGGGATATTTTTTTGATTACTTTTTTGATAAACTTGATTTGGTGAGAGTTGGGAGCATAAACACTTGTCAGGGTAATAGGCATTTTGTTAATTATACAAACCAGGATGATATAGTGTCCATCTGGATCAATGAAGAAATTTTTGAGTTTGAAAGAAACCGCGTCCCTTATGGCCAACATTACTCCCCTCTCCTTCGCTGGAATAGAAGCCTATAAACATGGGGAAAGCTTACATGGGAGCATTTAGGGGAGGCCGACGTGTGAAAGTGGGTTTCTTGTACTGCTAATATGTCTGCCTTGTGGTGAAGTGCTTCTTTCTATAAGAAACTTAATTTGGCAGGATGGTTAAGGCCTGTTGCATTTATAGAGAGGAGTTTAGGACCCATGGTCAGAGTTCCAGATGATGTAGAGAGCCATGGTGGCGGCTTTCTTAAATTTATTCAGCGAAAGTGGAGAATCAATGTGGCAGGTTCTTGGAGCTGGAAGTAGAGATAAACGGATTTCCAGGTAGAATTGAGGGAAAACATTGTGTTGAGAAGCATATTCATAGATCTGCTTGGTGGATACATGCTGTACCAAAGCATAGGCTTAGAGAAGGGTTCAATGTAAAGTATGATAACTTCAGTGTTCCCAACTAGGGATGAGCCGAACACCCCCAGTTTGGTTCGCACCAGAACCTGTGAACAGACCAAAAGTTTGTGTGAACTTTAGAATCCTGTTAAAGTCTATGGGACTCAAACTTTGAAATCTAAAGTGCTAATTTTAAAGGCTAATATGCAAGTTAAATTTTGTACCTGGGGGGGGGGGGGGTTGTATAGTATGCCTGTGAAGTAGCGCTTGTTTCCCATGCTCAAAATTTAATTTTTGAAGGAAAAAAAGTATTTTAAAACCACTCGTGGCTATAATGAATTGTCGGCTCCCGGCAATACAGAGAAAAGTCATTGAAAAAAAAAAAATGCGTGGAGGTCCCCCTAAATTCAATTACCAGGCCCTTCAGGTCTGGTATGGATATTAAGGGGAACCCTGCATCAAATTAAAAAAAAATGCGGTTCCCCCCAAATATCCATACCAGACCCTTTAGGTCACATGCCCTCAACATTGGGAGGATGCTTTGGGGGTCTGTGACTCCTCAAAGCACCATGTCCCCATATTGATGGGGACAAGGGCCTCATCACCACAACCCTTGCCCGGTGGTTGTGGGGGTCTGCGGGTGGGGGGTTTATCAGAATCTGGAAGACAGCTTTAACAAGGGGTCCCCCAGGGGGGCGGGATCTGGGGGTCCCTTTTGTTAAAGGGACCTTCCAGATTCCAATAAGCCCCCCCCACCCACAGATCCCCACAACCACCAGGCAAAGGATGTGGGGATGAGGCCTTTGTCCTATTAACATGGGGACATGGTGCTTTGAGGGGTCACAGACCCCCAAAGCATCCTCCCCATGTTGAGGGCATGTGGCCTGGTATGGTTCAGGAGGAGGGGGGCACTCTCTCATCACCCCCTCTTTTCCTGCAGCCTGCCAGGTTGCGTGCTTGGATAAAGGGTCTGGTATGGATTTTTGGGGGGAACCCCACGCCATAATTTTTTTCATTTGGGTTAGAGTTCTCCTTAATATGCATACCAGACCTGAAGGGCCTGGTAATTGAATTTTGGGGGACACCCACACATTTTTTTTCTCTAAGGCCGCGTACACACGAGGGGATATGTCCGCTGAAAACGGTCCGATGGACCGTTTCAGCAGACATCTCCGCTCGTGTGTATGGGCTAGCGGTACAGATTTCTCCACCATCGACAGATTTCAAAGCAAGCTTTGAAATCTATCGGTGGGAATCTGTCCGCCGCGTCACATGTCTGCTGGTTAGTACACTTACCAGCAGACATGTCGGCTCCCATTCCGCCGCGGCGCCGCTGCCGAATGGATTCGGCGCATGCGCGGTAAGTGTTTTACTAACCAGCAGACATGTCGGTGCGGTGACGTAGATTCCCACCGGTGATTTCAAAGCATGCGGGGAATTTGATCCGATGGGTGTGAGACAATCTGCCATCGGATCAAACTCCCGATCGGACATATCCGATGGAAATGGTCCGCGGACCGTTTTCATCGGATATATCCGATCGTGTGTATGGGGCCTCAGACTTTCAATGCCTTTTCTCTGTATTGCCGGGAGCCGACAATTCATTATAGCGAGTGGTTTTAAATGACTCTTTTTCCTTCAGAAATTACACTTTGTGCAGGGACAGTTCTGAGCATGGGAAACAAGTGCTGCTTTACAGGCATACTTTACACACCATCAGGTATGAAATTTAAAGGAATATTTCACTTTTATTGTTTCACTTTAAGCATTATTAAAATCTCTGCTTCCGAAAAAAACTGAAGTTTTTAAAACTTTTTTTGCATTGATATATGTCCCATGGGCCAGGATCCAGGTCCCCAAACATTTTTTATGCCAATAACTTGCATATAAGCTTTCAAAATTAGCACTTTAGATTTCTCTCATAGACTTTTACAGGGTGTTCCGCGGCTTTTTGAATTTGCCGCGAACACCCCAAATTGTTCCATGTTCGGCGAACTGGCGAACATGCAGTGTTCGAGTCGAACATGAGTTTGACTCAAACTCAAAGCTCATCCCTATTCCCAACGAGGAACTAAATGTCTGGGTTGACAAACAACAACACAAAGTTAAGAAAAAAGGGTCCGAAAGGACAAGGCAGCAAGAACTGCCAATATAAATGGTGTTTTTGAGGTACGATGACAGGTACCACAGGCACTGGGGGAATCTTACTGAGTTGAAGAAAGCGAGTTGTAGGGAGACTCATGTGCGTTTTGTGGGTGCTTTGCATTGAGGCATGATCTGCCAATCTTGTTTGCAACTCCACACTTCTCCCGCTCACATCTGAAACCTACATCTGAAGTCTACAAAATGTTTCCCCACATACTATGACAAAGATGTTGCGCTTTCCTAAATACCTAGCCCATAATCAGGGTCTCTCTAGGATACTCCATGAGACCGGGACAGAATTTACATCTACAAAATCGACTCACAGCAATGATCCCAGTATTTTCTGGGGAACAGCTATGGCCGTACTACACGGTAGGATTATTGCCTATGCGGCTACACAAGCGATCGATTGTGTTCGGCCCAGACACAGTTGTTGCTGACTAACTCTCTCAAGAACCGAAGCCTTTGGCGCAATGACAAACACAACTTCTACCTGTGGGCTGACACGCAGGAACTAATTTACAAATCCTACCTTAAATTAATATATGACAAATTTGGTAATAAAACTGGAAAACTACTAGACAAGATCGGCAAGGGAGCCCATTCCCCCACCCACATACCTGCTCTCAAAGATGCCCAAAGAAATCTCACCTCATCTTCCAAAGAGGTCATCACAATCTTGGACAGTACTATTGTCAGGAAAGGTTCCTTCCGCTGGTGACACTGCTGGTATTTGGCGTGCAGTACTGTGGTCCACCACCAGGTGTCTCCTGGCAGTCTGGAACTGCCAGGGGAGCTTTCCCCTGGTGGTGGTATTATGTGATCTTTGGACTACAGTCCTGGCATCCACCAGCGGGGGGTTTCTGGCAGTGTGGGGCTGACATCTCCTGTGATTAGGCATCACCTGAGACTGATTGCAGGAGATGTGTACAAATACCCGGCAGTGACAATCAGACTTTGCCCTGGTATTGCTCAATGCACCCTGACCCTAGCTCTGCATCTGAGGCCGCGTACACACGATCAAATTTATCTGCTGAAACTGGTCTGACGGACTGTTTCAGCAGACATCTCCGATCGTGTGTACGGGCTAGCGGACATGTTTTCCCAGCAGACAAATTTCAAAGCATGCTTTGAAATTTGTCCGCCGGAGACATGTCCGTCGGATATGTCCGCTGGTTAGTACACTAACCAGCGGACAGAAATCTCCGCGCATGCGTCAAATAGATTTGACGCATGTGTGGAAGTATTTTACTTCCTGGAGTGGTGACGTGGCGGCGTCAACGTCACCGCGTCCTCAGCCCAAGGGGATTTTCGTCCGATGGTGTGTAAACGCCATCGGACCAAAATCCGATGAGACATGTCCGTTGGAAACGGTCCGTCGGACATGTTTGAGCGGACATGTCTCATCGTGTGTACGCGGCCTCATCCTGATCATGTCTGTCTGTTACCTGAACCTGGTATCTTGTACCCTGTGCCTTGTACCTATACTTGTCCCCCCTGTGATCCATCAGTCCTCTCCTTGTCCTGTTTGTTTTCCCTTTTCCCAGCTGCTGACCTCCCATTGATGATCCTGGCCTGGCCCTGTTATGATTCTGTTTTTCCCCATTACCTGTACATATTGGTTACTATTATTATTTGTGGGTTCTGTTTTTATTGGTTGTTGTGCACAGTGTGGTATTGGAGGTTGTTATTTTAATATTATTTCACTTATATTTAATAAATTGTATTTTCACTTAAACACGTCTGGGTTTCCTCTGTTGCAGTCCACACAGTTCTGGTCCTATCTGATACGTGACAGTATACCAGGGCCATCCCTAATCAGAAGTGGCTTCACAGGGGAACCACTTTGGTTCAGCTCGTTTGCAAACATGAATGCTGATGAAATTGTTTATTTGTCTCTGCTGGCATCTGAAAGTGGTGATTATTGCCACCAGCAGTGGCGGTTCATCTATAGAGGGAGCTGGAGCTCTGCCCCCTCTGGCTCTCGCACCGCCATGAAAATAACATAGATCCATGCATTGCAGAGCCAGCGGCTTTCCGAGTACAACCCTCAGGCTTCTGGATGCTTATCCAGGGAACGTACGGGGGGTGCGTTCCTTAGATAAGACTGACAGGCGTCTCAGCCAATCAGGTTCACCACTTCTGGTTATTGGTAACCTGATTGGCTGAAGCGTCATCGTGGGCGGGAGAAGACATTGAGGGACGTGGAAGGACTAGGAGGATGGCTGACTTCCATGGCTACGTTTGATATCATGGCACAATGGCTGCGTTTGATGGCATGGCACAGTGGCTGCGTTTGATGGCATGGCACAGTAGTGCAAATTGATGGCACAGTGGCTGTGTTTTATGGCATGGCACAGTGACTGCATTTGATGGCATGGCACAGTGGTGACAATTGATGGCGCAGTGGCTGCATTTGATGGGCACAGTGAGGCTGCATTTTTTTTGAGTACCAGCCCCCACTGGCCACCAGGCTTTGAAAGGATGGTCTAGTGACCAGTTGTTTGCAGCTATCCGATCGCCTCACTCCCTGGTCGATCAGGGTTATCTACTGCTTGTGCAGCCTTTAACCAAGATCTGTACTGAGCTGGCCCTACCCAGAGGGCCATGATGATTTCATTCCTCCTTTCAATATAAATCAGGTTGTATCCCTAGTATGGCTTTTTAAAGACGACCCCACCGATTTGTGTGAACACTACTCAGCCTGTTCCCCACAGGTGATTGCTGAGTGCATTGAGTCTGCTCAGTCTCTTGTTAGACAGGGAGATTTAAAACTACAGTTTGTACAACCAATACTCTCAGCATGGTCTAAAATGGTGCAATCAGCCCCAGCCAAACAAATCAACTCTGCCATCAGACACCAGCCTACCCAAATGTATGTTTCCCCATCACCCATGTCAACCTCAGTTGCAGCCCAGTATACACAGCTCCCAACCAAATACTCATGTCCAGTCTCTGCTCCCTGTACCTATCCTGCATTCTACCAACCTGCCTCTTCTCAGCTGCCTGCAAACCCAAAAGAACCTTCCCCAGCTACTGTAACCTCTTCTCTGTCATATCCCAATACTCCTTTCCAATCTGCTGCACCCCTTACCTACAGAGTTTCAGTCGCTAAGCCAAAGAAAAAACAAAAGTTCATTCCAACCAAAATTATCCTGCCAGTAACCCAACCTGCCCCCACACCAATCAACCTGCTCAAGTCTGCTTGCATGCCAGCTGAACCTGATAACCCACCTGATTCTGCCAAACTTCTACCTGCTAACCAGCCAGTGTCTTCTCCTGAAGTTCCTGTGCCCCAGTCTGATGTTCCTGTTGTACCAGTGCCTGTTGCCCACTCTGATGTACCAGTACTTGATGACCAGCCTGAAGTTCCTATATGCCAACCTGAAGTTCCTGCATGCCAGCCTCACGTTCATGTGCCACTTTGCCAGCCTGAAGTTCCTGTGCCAGTTGGCCTGCCTGAATTTCCTGTGCCAGTTTGCCAGCCTGATGTCTCAGTACCTGCCTTCCAGTTTCTCTCAGTGCCTGCCTTCCAGCCTGATGTCTTGGTGCTTGCCTTCCAGCCTGATGTCTTGGTGCCTGCCTTCCAGCCTGATGTCTTGGTGCCTGCCTTCCAGCCTGATGTCTTGTCACCTGCCTTCCAGCCTGATGTCCTGATGTCTGCCTTTCCGTATAAGATGCCGGTGTTCCTGCCTGGGATGCCAGTGTACCTGCCTGAAGTGCCAGAGCCAGTGTACCAGCCTGAAGATTCGGTGCCTGTGTCCCCGCCTGAAGACTCAGTGCCCCACCTGAAGATTCAGTGCCTGTGTCCCCGCCTGAAGATTTGGTGCCTGTGTCCCCACCTGAGGTTGTGGTGCCCGTTTCCCGGCTTGAGGTTGTGGTGCCTGTTTCTCGGCCTGAGGAGCCTGCTGCCCAGTCTGCTGCCCAGCCTGATGAGCTTCAGTCTGCTGCTCAGCCTGAGGAGCTTCAGTCTGCTGCCCAGCCTGATGAGCTTCTGTTATGTAGGACGGTGTACCTGGTCGTCAGAGCCTAGTCGCAGGAGGCGGCCTCTCGTACAGCACTGGCTCGGGAGCCGCTGGATTTTGGGAACAGCGGACTCGGGAGCGCAGCGGGGTAAGGGCGCCTGGAAGATGGTGCAGGTCAGCACGGCGCTGGTCCCTCCAGGATCACTGGGACAAGAGGGGAGCAGGCACTCTGATGCGGAAGCTAGCGGCTCCGGAGCTGGTGCGGGTGGTAGCGACTCTGATGCGTCTTGGCAAGCAACCTTGGTGCAGACGACAGGCGACTCTGGAGCTGGTGCAGAGCGGAGTAAGCAAGTGGACTAGACGGAGGCTGGGTCAGGCAGGCCAGGTCAGACACGTGAGCAGACAGGGGATTCAGCAGGCAGGCGTAGTCGGTATTCAGGCAGAGGGTCTGGCAGCAGTAATCGTAAACAGAAGGCGGAGTCAAGGCAAGCCGAGGTTGGGTTTCGGAGAGATGCGGATCGTCAGACGTAGCCGGGTCGGTATAGGAACTGGTTTAATCAGGATACAGGGTTATCAGGTAAATAGGCAGATCAGACAGCAAGAGGCTGCTGCATCTGTCTGCCTTTTAAAGGCACATTGGCGCCAAACTCGCGCTAAAGTGCCCTTGTGCGCTCCAGCCGCGCGCGCGCACGCGCGCATACCAGGGGCGCGCCGAGAGCCGGCGGCAGATCCCTGACATTGCCCCCCCCAAGGGGCAGCCTCCGGATGCCAAGCCAAGCCTGTTTCTCAGGGTGGGCAGAAAAAAATGCACAAATTAGTTCTTGGGCATGAACATTGTCCTCGGGTTCCCACGAGTTGTCCTCCGGCCCGTACCCCTCCACTTGATCAAAAATTGAGTTTTCCCCTGCCGTTTCCTGCAGTCGAGGATGGCCTCTACCACATATTCCTCGCAGCCATCGACCAAAACAGGTTCAGGTGGGCCAGCCCCTCTGTCAGGAAAGGGATCGGGGTTGCGGGTTTCAGCAACGATACATGGAATACCGGATGAACTTTAAGAGACTCAGGTAAAGACAGTTCATAAGAAACCTCATTGATTCTTCTTCTTACCGGGAAGGGTCCCATGAACCTAGGTGCCAGCTTCTTGGAAGGACAAGCCAATCTGAGATTATTAGTAGAAAGCCATACCTGGTCTCCCGGTTGCAGGTCCAGCTCACCTCTCCTTTTCTTATCGAAGGCTTTCTTGCTATCGGCTTGAGCTTTCGTTAGTGCTTCCTGTAGCACCCGGTTGTTGCGGCTGAGGAAGTCCACCGTGCTCTGCACTGCCGGAACTGGGGATTCTGGAAGAAAATCAGGTAAGAAGGTTAGATTAAAGCCATAATTGGCGAAGAAGGGGGACTGTCCGGTTGCCGAATGGCATTATTGTAGGCAAATTCTGCCAAAGGCAGCAGGGAGACCCAATCATTCTGGGAAAAGAAAGTAAAACATCTAATATATTGCTCAAGGGTCTGGTTTGTGCGTTCAGTCTGTCCGTTGGTTTGGGGATGGTAGGCCGAGGAAAAAGCAAGTTCAATATTCAGGATTTCACACAAGGCTCTCCAGAAACGTGATGTAAACTGGACCCCCCTATCCGACACGATGTTTGAAGGAACCCCGTGGAGTCTGACAATTTCCCTGATGAAGACACGGGCAGTCTCAGAAGCTGATGGAGTACTTTTCAATGGAAGGAAATGGGCCATTTTAGATAAGCGGTCTACGACTACGAAAATTGCTGTGCACCCCTTGGAACATGGAAGCTCTACTATAAAGTCCATGGCGATCATCCGCCATGGTCTATCAGGTACAGGCAGAGGTTTTAGTAAGCCCCAGGCTCGATTCCTTGTTGTCTTGTTTTGATTACAGGTTGGACAGGTATTGACGTATGATTTACAGAATTCCTCCAAACCTGGCCACCCGAAGGTACGCCGTACCAGTTCAAGGGTTTTACGGACTCCAAAATGTCCTGCCAATGGGTGGTCATGAAGTAGTTTTAGGACTTCTACCCGAATGTCTGTCGGAACAAAAATTTGTCTCCCTCTCCAAAAGAGTCCGTCTCTGGGGGTCAAGGTGACACCAGGGGGTCTGGAAGAGTCCGTGGATGCCTCCCTGAGTCGGGGAAGCAGATCGTGTTGCAGAAGTAAAAAGAGAGAGGAGAATGGTGTCAGGAACAGGTGAGTCTTTGGGATTGTCGTGCATCCGTGATAACGCATCTGGCTTGATGTTTTTTGAGCCGGGGCGGTACGTGATGTGAAAGGAAAAGCGTGAAAAGAATAGTGCCCATCGGGCCTGACGGGGTTTCAATCGTTTTGCGGATCTTAAGTATTCTAAGTTCTTGTGGTCCGTATAGATCAAGACCGGATGTGCAGCTCCCTCCAGGAGGTACCTCCATTCCTCCAGTGCAGCCTTGATGGCGAGTAGTTCCCGGTCGCCAACATCATAATTCCTCTCTGCTGAGGAGAGTTTTCGGGAGAAGAAGCCCACGGGATGCATCAGATCTTTGTTCCCCTGGCGTTGGGAGACGATAGCCCCCACTGCTACTTCGGATGCGTCCACTTCAAGGAGGTAGGGTAGTGCCGGATCAGGATGGCTAAGAATCGGGGCAGATGTAAACAGTCTTTTAAGAGTATCGAAGGCCATTTGGGCTTCTGGGTTCCACCGGAAACATTGGTTCTGCTTGGTCAGTTGTGTGATTGGCGAGATAATTGCGGAAAAATTCCTAATGAATCGTCTGTAGAAATTTGCAAACCCCACAAATCGTTGCACCCCCTTCTTGTCCAGGGGTACTGGCCAGTCTAGTATGGCGGATACCTTGTTGGGGTCCATCTTAATTCCTGTAGGGGATATAATCAGGCCAAGGAACTGAATGGTTTGTTGTTCAAATTCACATTTCTCGGCCTTGGCATATAGTCTGTGTAGACGGAGGCGACTTAGGACCCTACGGATGTGTTCCCGGTGTTTATCCAGCGACCAGGAGAAAACCAATATGTCGTCTAGGTAGACGATGACGAAAATTTCAAGAAAGTCTCTAAACACGTCGTTGATAAAGTGTTGGAAGGTCGCGGGTGCATTGCACAGACCGAAGGGCATGATCAGATATTCGTAGTGTCCAAAACGGGTGCGAAAAGCCGTCTTCCATTCGTCCCCGTCCCGAATGCGAATTAAGTTGTAAGCTCCCCTCAGGTCCAGCTTCGTGAAGATGGTGGCAGATCTTAGTTTATGAAATAGCTCGGGTATCAATGGCAATGGGTAACGGTTCTTTATTGTAATATTATTTAATTCCCGATAGTCTACGCATGGGCGGAGAGATTGATCCTTTTTACTGACGAAGAATATTCCTGCGCCTGCTGGGGAGGTAGACGGGCGGATGAACCCTTTACTCAAATTTTCGTCAACATACTCCTTCAGAGCTTCCTGTTCCTTCTCAGACAGCGGAAAAATGCGTCCAAAGGGGATCTCGGCCCCTGGGAGGAGCTCGATTGGACAATCGTATGGACGATGAGGCGGAAGGGAGTCGGCTCCTTTTTTACTGAAAACATCGGCAAACTCATGGTAGGGTTCTGGGATAGACTGGAGCAGATTGGGGTCAGTGTCCATACAGAGTAGAGCAGTGTGTGAGCGAGGAGGAGCCGGTATGCAGTTTTGTTGGCAGTAGGAAGAAGCAAATGACACCTCTCCGGATCTCCAGTTAATTAGGGGATCGTGGGCCTGGAGCCAGGGTAGGCCCAAGATTACAGGGAACAGAGGCGAAGAGATGACATCTAGGGTAAGTAGTTCCTTATGCAGGGGAGGAATCGTAGTAAGCAAGGGAAGAGTCTCTTGAGTAACTTGTCCTGAGCTTATGCGGGAGCCGTCAGCCAGGAAAACGGTAAGTCCATGAGTCTTTCTACGTAGCGGAATGTGGTGGAGGTCAGCGAAGGTAGAGTCAATGAAGGAGCTACAAGCTCCCGAGTCAATGATGGCGTTGACTGGCACTGTCTTTTCCTGGAGCTGAAATGAAAGAAGAAGAGCAAGATGGTGGGCATGAGTAGGCAGGGTTGACAGGTTAACAGGATTCGGAGGAGGGCACTTACGCATCTTGATGGGACAGTTGTTCACGTAGTGACCAGCCCCGCCGCAGTAGAGGCACAGATTTAGTTGGCGGCGACGTGCCCGTTCTTCAGGTGGCAGCGTGGGTCGCATGAGGCCGAGTTGCATTGGTTCGGAGGTATCTGGAGGGGCGCTGGGAGAACTCATGCTGGTAGGAGGTAGGTAGCGGGAAGCGGGCATCGGTGCCCTAGCGGTCATCCACACAGGCCGGTTTGGCTGAGAAGAGCGTTCGGCCCGACGTTCACGGAGTCTACGGTCAATCTGGATGGCCTTGGTGATTAGATCTTCAAGAGTCTCTGGCACCCCTACCCGGGCAAGTTCATCCTTCAGACCCTCGGAAAGGCCCAAGCGGAATTGGTGTCTGAGGGCCGCGTCATTCCAGAGCGTATCCGTGCTCCAGCGTCTAAAGTCCGAAACATAGTCCTCGACTGCCCTTCGACCTTGCTGGAGCGTGAGGAGAGCAGACTCGGCAGTGGCGGCCCGTTGAGGGTCATCGTAAAGCTGGGCCATGTCTTCAAAGAAGGCTTGTAGGGACTGGGTCTGAACATTATCCTCTTGCAACAGTCGGTGGGCCCAGGTCTGAGGCTCGTTTTGGAGAAGGGAGATCACAAACCCCACCTTGGTGGCTTCCAACGAGAAAGTCCGAGGTTGCAAAGCAAAATATAGCTCGCAGGCGTTGCGGAAGGCCCGAAACTTCGCCCGATCGCCTGAGAACCGTTCTGGTATAGGGACTCTGGGTTCGGATGGGAGCATCACCACTGAGGGGGCGGAAGCCGTCGAAGGAGATCTAGCAGAGGTTGAAGGAGTTGCATCGCTGGAGCCAGACAGGGTTTGGACTTGTCCCTCTAACCTCATATACCCTTCTTGTAGGTTCTTGACAGCTTGTGTGAGGGCTGCCAGGTGTTTGCAAATCTCATCCACAGCAGGGGCGACTCCTGCAGGATCTGACATGATGGCTGTCTGATACTGTTATGTAGGACGGTGTACCTGGTCGTCAGAGCCTAGTCGCAGGAGGCGGCCTCTCGTACAGCACTGGCTCGGGAGCCGCTGGATTTTGGGAACAGCGGACTCGGGAGCGCAGCGGGGTAAGGGTGCCTGGAAGATGGTGCAGGTCAGCACGGCGCTGGTCCCTCCGGGATCACTGGGACAAGAGGGGAGCAGGCACTCTGATGCGGAAGCTAGCGGCTCCGGAGCTGGTGTGGGTGGTAGCGACTCTGATGCGTCTTGGCAAGCAACCTTGGTGCAGACGACAGGCGACTCTGGAGCTGGTGCAGAGTGGAGTAAGCAAGTGGACTAGACGGAGGCTGGGTCAGGCAGGCCGGGTCAGACACGTGAGCAGACAGGGGATTCAGCAGGCAGGCGTAGTCGGTATTCAGGCAGAGGGTCTGGCAGCAGTAATCGTAAACAGAAGGCGGAGTCAAGGCAAGCCGAGGTCGGGTTCGGAGAGATGCGGATCGTCAGACGTAGCCGGGTCGGTATAGGAACTGGTTTAATCAGGATACAGGGTTATCAGGTAAATAGGCAGATCAGACAGCAAGAGGCTGCTGCATCTGTCTGCCTTTTAAAGGCACATTGGCGCCAAACTCGCGCTAACGTGCACGCGCGCGCTCCCGCTGCGCGCACGCGCACGAGCGCGTGCACGCGCGCGCATACCAGGGGCACGCCGAGAGCCGGCGGCAGATCCCTGACATTGCCCCCCCCAAGGGGCAGCCTCCGGATGCCAAGCCGAGCCTGTTTCTCAGGGTGGGCAGAAAACAATGCACGAATTAGTTCTTGGGCATGAACATTGTCCTCGGGTTCCCACGAGTTGTCCTCCGCCCCGTACCCAGGGGCGCGCCAAAAGCCGGCGGCAGATCCCTGACAGCTTCAGTCTGCTGCCCAGCCTGATGAGCTTCTGTCTGCTGCACAGCCTGATGAGCTTCTGTCTGCTGCACAGCCTGATGAGTTCTGTCTGCTGCCCAGCCTGAGGTGTTCCTGTCTGCTGCCCAGCCTGAGGTGTTTCCTGTCTGCTGCCCAGCTCGACGACCCGGAACCTGCTGCCCAGCTTGACGACTCAGAACCTGCTGCCCAGCTTGACGACCCGGAGCCTGCTGCTCAGTTCAATGACCGGGAGCCTGCTGCCCAGCTCGACGACCCAGAGCCTGCTGCCCAGCTCGACGACCCAGAGCCTGCTGCCCAGCTCGACGACCCAGAGCCTGCTGCCCAGCTCGACGACCCAGAGCCTGCTGCCCAGCTCGACGACCCGGAGCCTGCTGCCCAGATCAACAGCCCTGAGGTGCCCGCTGTCTGCCCTGAGGTGCCCGCTGTCTGCCCTAAGGTGCCCGCTGTCCGGTTTGATGTGGCTCATGCCCTGCCTGAAACACCTGCTGCCAAGCTTTAGTTGCCCGTCGCCTGGTTTCATACTTTGGACTTGTCTCAGCAGCAGCTAGTTGGAGTGTCCGGAGGCCGCTCCTTTGAAGGGGGTACTGTCAGGAAAGGTTCCTTCCGCTGGTGACACTGCCTGATATTTGGCTTGCAGTACTGTGGTCCACCACCTGGTGTCACCTGGCAGTCTGGAACTGCCAGGGGAGCTCTCCCCTGGTGGTGGTATTATGTGATCTTTGGGCTGCAGTACTGGCCTCCACCAGCGGGGGGGGGGGGTTCCTGGCAGTGTGGGGCCGACATCTCCTGCGATTAGGCGTCACCTGAGACTGATTGCAGGAGATGTGTACAAATACCCGGCAGTGACAATTAGACTTTGCCCTGGTATTGCTCCATGCGCCCTGACCCTGTTTAGCTCTGCATCTGATCCTGATCCTGTCTGTCTGTTACCTGAACCTGGTATCCTGTACCCTGTACCTATACTTGTCCCCCCCTGTGATCCATCCGTCCTCTCCTTGTCCTGTTTGTTTTCCCTTTTCCCTGCTGCTGACCTCCCATTGACGATCCTGGCCTGGCCCTGTTATGATTCTGGTTTCCCCCATTACCTGTACATATTGGTCTCTTACTATTATTATTTGTGGGTTCTGTTGGTATTGGTTGTTGTGCACAGTGTGGTATTGGAGGTTGTTATTTTAATATTATTTCACTTATATTTAATAAATTGTATTTTCATTTAAACACGTCTGGGTTTCCTCTGTTGCAGTCCACACAGTTCTGGTCTTATCTGATACGTGACAACTATGCTTCTCTATATGTGGAAGACCCGACAGACGTGGCTACTGCCCAAGCTTTCCTATGCCAAATTTCCATCCCTCAGATAGAAGCCCCTCTTAAGCCCCAACTAAATACCCCAATTACAGAACAGGAGGTTTTCAAAGATATATCATCCCTTGCCAAAGGATAAAGCCCCAGGACTGGATTGTTATACCATGTAATTCTATAAAATAATGGCAGAAATGGTGGCTTCCTCACTAACCAAAAGTCTACCAGAATATCCTAGCAGGGGGCAAATATCTACCCTCTGGTTTCCAGGCATATATTAAATTAATTACCAAAAATGCAAGGACCCTACAGAGCCAAGATTCTATGGGCCTATATCGCTCCTTAACCTAGATTCCAAAGTTCTCTCAAAAATAATAGCCAACAGACTAGCTAAACAAATTCCCTCCCTCATCCACCCCTCACAGGCAGCATTTACCCAAGGCTGATAGGCCTCTTCCAACATCCGAAAAGTTATCATGGCCCTTGAACACACTCAAGCTAACTCTAAAAGAGATGATGCCATTATTTCACTTGATGTGGATTTTCGGGTCCCTTTTTACATCTGATTTCTGCAATGTATCTAGCCCCCACAGTAAACATTGTTGCAGCAGGTCACATCTCTAAGGGTTACAAACTACATAAGGGGACCAGTCACTAAAGAAATCCTGATATTCCATTCTAACCCCAGAGCTGACATGCCCCACATCCAAGACATCTTCACCTCCTATCAAGCTTGCTCTGGCCTATGTATACACTTCTCTAAAAGCAAAATTCTTTACCATTACCTATCTGGGCATGAAAGAGCGTCAGACTGCCTTCAACCCTTTACCACCTACATTTCTCCTTGTGTATTACCAAGATTATAGGCAAACTGAAGACGTGGATTAATCTCACAACTCTCGCTCGTTGGCAGGTGCCTTTTTAAAATGATAATTTTTTCCAGACTTCTCTACATCTTGCAGACTATCCCTCTACTTATATCAGATTATACAACCTATGACTTTCCTTAAGTTCAAAGTACTCCAACTATAATTTGGAATCCCAAATGGCAGGCCCATTCAGCTTACCAGCTCTATTACACTGTTACCTAAAAGCACTCCCTTCTGAGCTCAAACAAATATTACTAATCCGTGACACTTTAGTGGTATGGTGGGAAACGATACGGAAATGAAACCACTCACCTTGAATTTCCAACTATCTCCCGATTCATGGAAACCCTACATTCCTCCAAGCATAAACATATGCTGGATATGCTGAGTGGGCTTCTCATGGGTTACTCAGGTTTTCTCAACTCTTTGAGGCTCTCATGGGATCACCCCTGCAAGTTCCCCAAATACTGACTCGTTTTGATCTTCTGGCCCATCACTATCTCTATGTAGATCAGGCAACCCACCACACTATGGCATGTTTTATCCATCTAAAGGCCCCTGCATGCTCACCTAAGCACTCTGCTCCACCTCACCTAAGCTGTTGCCTCGTACAAAGATTTACAATCCCCTGAAGCCATAGACCAGATCCTAATGGGCTACAATTCTACCTGTGCCTTCGTCACAAACAAATTTTGGTGAAAACAACAGCTCCAAATTATGCATGGAACATACATCCCCCACTGGCATTGTGGAGTGGCACAGGACACATGCCTATGCCCCCTCTGTACCCAAACTAAACCATCTCTTCTACACAGACACTGGGCTTGTCCATACATCTCAAAATTTTGGGAACAACTTGAAACCTTTGCACACTCTATTACCGGAAGACCCCAATCAATGAAATGTACCACCTGCTTTTCGTTCATCTGGAAACAATCCCACCCATCCACTCAAAAAACTCAACGCTTCCAAACCCAATACAACAAAGCCTGCCTATCAACCTGTTTCATGTCGGCGAGATGGGCCATCCTGAGAAACTGGGCCTCCACATCACCTCCTGCCCTTTCAGAAATGAAACAGGAACTCTACTATGTAAGGAAAAACTAGACGCAGACTTGTCACATCATGGCTCTACACTCCATTTTCAAAACAAATGGACCAACTTTGTCACAAAAATTCTCCCTGTAAAAGACCACGACAGCTACCTCAACATTCAAGGTTTCAGTAGGCTCCCCTAGCTTTACTTCTACCTCTCCAGAGCCTTCCCTGCTGAAGACCTAAAACTCGCCACCAATCAGAAGACCAGCCTGATGGGAAGCTTAGCCCAATACTTTACACACTTCGAGCTTTCACACTCATCCACTAGCCAATCCTATGGGTCATAGCACCTTCCTTGAGTCCTCTGCTTTGTCCTACTTATGACCCTGACTTCAAAACATGCTTAAATGGGTTGTAAAGGAAAACATTTTTTTCCCTAAATAGCTTCCTTTACCTTAGTGCAGTCCTCCTTCACTTACCTCATCCTTCAATTTTGCTTTTAAATGTCCTTATTTCTTCTGAGAAATCCTCACTTCCTGTTCTTCTGTCTGTAACTCACCACCGTAATGCAAGGCTTTCTTCCTGGTGTGGAGAAAGCCTCTTGAGGGGGGAGGGGGCGAGCAGGAGTGTCAGGATGCCCACTAACACATAGCTCCTTTCTCTATCTGCAAAGTAGAGAGTGTCCCTGACTTGCCTGCTCGCCCCCTCTTCCCTCAAGAGGCTTTCTCCACACCAGGAAGAAAGCCTTGCATGGTGAGTTACAGACAAAAGAACAGGAAGTGAGCATTTCTCAGAAGAAATAAGGACATTTAAAAGCAAAATTGAAGGATGAGTAGTGTTGCTCACGAATATTCGCATTGCGAATATTCGTTACAAATATTGCATATTCGAGTATTCGCAAATAAATCGAATATCGCGGTGAATATTCGCTATTGCTAATATTCGTATTTTTTCTAATTTATTTTTAAAACAGATCACATCCTAGTGATCTCCATCGACGTCTAAAAGCATTGCTGGTATGATTAGAGACCCTGGGCCGAGTAGCTGAGGCGATCCTTTTATGTTGCCGAATATTCGCAATGCGAATATTCGTATTACGAATATTCGCGAATGCGTTCTCTGCCCTTCTGTGTTTTGTGTATAAAAAAAAGTAGAGTTAGTGTTTAGTGCCTATTAGTTTAGTAATCCAGGAAATGATCTCCGTTTTCGCGTGTTGACGAGAATTGCGCAATCAATTTCGCATTCGCACTAGCGAAATTTCGCATTAGCGAAATTTCGCATTGGCGAAATTTCGCAATTTTTTTTTTGATAAAATATCACGAATATTCGATATTAACGAAAATTTGCGAATATTCTTCTATATATTCGCGAAATATCGCGAAATCGAATATGGCGTATTCCGCTCATCACTAAGGATGAGGTAAGTGAAGGAGGACTGCACTAAGGTAAAGGAAGCTATTTAGGGAAAAAAAAATTTCCTTTACAACCCCTTAAAATACTTTATACCATTTAAGTTTTTCTCTACGGTGAACCCTAACCCTAACCCTATCCCCTGAGGTCCTGGTCCTCTTTATAGAGAGGTCTCGGGGTCTCTGGGACCCCCCCTCCCCCCAACATGCCGATGGGGAGTGGTGCCTCCCCCCTGAATACCTCCTTTCCAGATGTAAGGTACTATTCTTGTCTCCATTACGACTATTAGATATCATACACTATATAAACGGGTACCTTTCTGTCACCCAACCCACACCCTCCCTCCCCTACCCGCACACCTCTTTCAACTTGGGTAATACTCTCCCACCCCTATGGCCCTTGGAGACCTGGCAGTATCCAGTAGGCTCTACTTCCCACCCCCCCATCCTATCCCTGTTTTCTTATAACTCCTTTTCCCAATGCCCAGTTACTGCATCTTCTGGGTAGCATAAGGAAACGTTTCAACATTATGACTTATCAAAACCATGCTTCTGGTAACACCTATTGTCTATATATTATATGTCTATGCATTAAGAATGCTTCTTTCTGACACCATACACCATGTTCCAAAGTGTTTGAATATATCTGTTGCTGATCTCCTACTGTACGGATCACTTTAGTATTGTGTAATGTTTCTAAAATCCAATAAAATCTCATTTAAAAAAAAAAAAAAAAATACGCAATATCACCCTGTGAGTTAGCATAAACAAAATTGACAATTGTGTCTAGCAAAAATCTATTTTTTTGGCAATGGTGCAGCCTAGTCACATAAATGGGAGTTTTAATCATGTCATATAAAATAATTGTTTGTTTATATAGGGTTCTTAGCCAGTCCTATGATGTTCTTATGGTGTAAATAGAGCATGAATTAACTTCAGCCATGTAACTTGGCACAATTTAGATTAAAATGCTTTTCTGACAAAATGATTGACTTGCATGACTGGAGATGCTTCACAGAACCATTTCCAATTATTCTTTGCTACCCAGTCTGTTCCATTAGGAAGGAAAACAGATGGCACTTTCAGTTTTTGTAATGTATAATGATGTGCTGTGTGCTTGTTGCATACAGTGAAAACTAAGAAAATATATTTTACATATATATATATTTTTTCCTTCTTCCCATGATTGTTCCTAAAAGTTTTTTTCTCCTTTAAACATGCTAACAAGTTTGATGTGGCCCTCTGTCTCATTTCTTTCCAGACTTGCAGCTGTTTTGGCAACAGAAGAAAAACCCTTATAACAAATCAAATAAAAGCCGATTCTGTGAAGAGGAACTGAGAACAGCAGGCCTCAAAGTGGACTGCACATGAGATTCCTTGTTCTGGCTTTCAACACAACTCAAATCAGAAACATATTATCATAATCTGAAACAGCTCACTGCTAACTAAAACCAGATGGTGAGTAACGATGCTTGCTTCATTAATATATACATTCCAGCCTTCAATGTTTTCTAAAGTAAGACAATAGAATAAGGACAGGAGGCTTAGCCGCTTGCCTTAGGCTGATACCACTCCATTATCTTCTTACATGTTTGTTTATTTATATATTTGGTTTAACATTTTCAATAACAATATGTCAGTTTATGGTATTATCCACTGCTGCTGTTTCAAAAATGAAAACTCACTAAGGAACATTAAAAAGTTTAAGTCTGGTCATAGCAGCTTCTGTGCATTTAATTTAGTAAACAAATCACAATTTATGTTGGTTATGTGATTAGGCTGAATTTCTACCTCTCTTTGGCTGAATCTAATAAAATTACATAGACCTGGTTTTGTATCCTTTGATCCATGTATCTTATTAAGGAAGCTTTAAAAGAGAAGTATTGGTTTC
Organism: Rana kukunoris; assembly: GCA_029574335.1. NCBI lineage: Eukaryota > Metazoa > Chordata > Amphibia > Anura > Ranidae > Rana > Rana kukunoris. The sequence goes on from CM056049.1 coordinate 295,095,548, forward strand.
CCTTGTTTTCTAGATTTTTAGCTTACACCTATTCTATGTGAGCTGCTAATATCTAGAAAAGTGCACCCCTTCTGTTAAAATTGAGCTAAATGTCTGTGGGAGGGGCTACAGACTTTCCTGCAGTGTCATGCCAACAAATGGAGTCTGTATCCACCCTTTTTCCTCTCCTATGCTTGATTGGTGTCAGCTCTCTCCTTGCTCCCGGGACTTCACAGAGCACAGCTGCTCTCTCCCTCCCTTATCCTCCTCACTCCTCCCTCCTCCACTTCGGGCTGTTACAATCTTCATAAGGAACCAGCAGCAATATAAACATTTTAGTGACTGTAAGGTAAGAGAAGTCACTGAAAGTGCTGTGTATGAAAATCTACTCTATATCTCTATTAATATCATAGTGAAAAATCAACATTTGGATTTGACAGCAGACATGCATCACATACGTTACTGTAATATACAAAAAATTAAAAATAAAATAAAATAAGAGCTAATACTGATGCTTCCTGCCTTCCATGTGCCACAGTAATCCATGCTTCCTGCCTTTCAAGTGTCATAGTGATCCTTCGTGCCTCCCATGTGTCATAGTGATCCTTTTTACCTTCCATGTGCCTTAGTGATCTATATGTCCTGCCCTCCATGTACCTTAGTGATGCTTCCTGCCTTCCAGGTGTCATAGTGATTCTTGCTGCCGTGCCTTCCATGTGCCACAGTGATCCTTCCTGCCTTCCATGTACCATAGTGATCCTTCCTGTCTTACATGTGCCATAGTGATCCTTCCTGCCTTCCATGTGCCATAGTGACCTTTCCTACAGTGCCTTCCATGTGCCTTAATGATCCTTCCTGCCTTTCATGTGCCACGGTGATACTTTCTGCCTTCCATGTGTCATAGTGATCCTTTCTTCCTGCCTTACTGTAAGGTTACACCAAAGGTATTTTAGGAATATGGATCGCAACTGCGGAGACTTCTCAGGTTCGGATCCAGGTTTCACTCTCTTTTGTGCAGGGAGTTTGGGATCCTAGCATCACAGTCTCAATCTAGAAGAAAGGCGCATATTCCTTCATAGGCGCCCGTGGGTTTCAGTATAGGCAACAGGATATATATATATATATATACTGGATCTTTGGAAACCGGCCCTGACTGCAGGAAGTAAAGTAGTAGCACCAGGGCCCTCAAATAGTAATGGACTGAACTTTAGTGCAGCAGCATTTGAGGGATTCCTAAACAATAGAGTCCGTTAGAACTTGGGATCTTCGGGCCTGAGGCCAGAGGTATAGGGTAACCGAGCATGCTCTGTACGCATTTAAGCTTAGTGGCATAAGTACTCCAAGCAGTGAGCAATACGTGAGACATTCATTATATGTGGGGGAGAATACACAGGCTAGAGAGACTTCTATTATGCTTGGTGATCTCCGAGTGTGGATTTGTGTCACAAGTCCCAAATAGCATTTAGGGAACAAGAGTCTATGGTAGCTGTGGATCTAGCACAAGCAGCATGGACACTGAATTGAACAGCACAGCAACTTAATAGTGATACATAGCATCAACAGAGTATTTGCGGTACGTAAGTAATGAGGCAGGCATATGAACAGGCTCTATGAAACCTGGCAGCAATGGAAACAGGCAAGAACTACATGCACGACTGAATAGGGCAGCACAGCGAACTTAACAGTGATACATGGCGTCAACAGAGTACTTGCGGTACTGAAGTAATGAAGCAGGCCTATGAACAGGCTCTATGGATCCGGACAGGTGAGGCTGGTGTGGCAGACCCTGAAGTCTCTTGGTCCCGGTGCGAGCGGAGTGGGTGGCCGAGTAGGCAGGTGGTGGCAGTCCTGGTGGCGCGGGGGACCCCAGCTATCCATGGGCGTCCTCACGCAATAAAGCAACGCCAGACTGACAGCTGGCGTGGTTTAAATAGGCCGCGCTGGAGCGGCGGCGCACTTCCGCGTTCCACCGTGGAACGCACGGCCCCCGAAAGTGACGCCGTCCATACACAGAACGGAGCGCAGCTGCTCAGATAGAAGCAGCTGCGCCCGTTCCGCTACAGGTAATGCCAATGGCGTTACACTTACATGTGCTTTAGTGATCCTTTCTGCCCACTCACCATCCTGGCAAGCCGATCACCTCCCCCCCCATCTCGCCCCTTCCCCTGTATGTGCTTGCAGCAGCTGGAGCAGGAGCTTACACAGGCTTTGAATGTCAATGGGGGAAAGGGGAAGCCAAAAGGGATCAGAGGAGGTGGTGAAGAGCTGCAGAGGAGAGAACAAACATTCTAAAGCTGAAAGCATCCCCCATGGTTTTAGCATGGTACACATTGCTATGGGAATGGAGGCACATGAAAAGTGTGAACACTGTCACTGCCAGTTCAGATTAGTGTTGCTCACGAATATTCGTATTGCTTCAATATGGCATATTCAAGCAATATATTCGAATTTCGCCACATGTATTTTTTCTTTTTTTTTAGAACAATCACATCCTAGGATCCCCATCGAAGGAGGGATTGAAAACTTTCAGAGAAACAGACATTATTAGCTCCTTACTGTCAGTTCAAATGCATGTATTTCACACATTAAAGGACAGAGAAAAAAAAAGAAATTCTGACTCATGGAAAATTTCGAATTATTTTGATTAGAATATTCTGAGCCAATAATGCTCCTTCCGCATGCCGAATACGCAATATTTTGTATTGTATTTCACGAATATTCTGAGCCAATCAGAGTTTCCATTTCTCGACGCAATTATTTTGTATTATAAAATATCACGAATATTCTGAGCCAATCAGAGTGCTCCTTCCGCATTTGCCGAATATTCGAAATTTTGTATGTAATATATCAGAATCTGAGCCAATCAGAGTGCTCCTTCCGCACTTACCTTTATCTTTCTTGCTTGGCCAGCTGCATGAGAGCGGATTTACAAAATACCCTTTGCTGAAATTTCTTCAATTCGCATTCGCAGAAGGTTGCAAAACGCGAATTCTTACATTTGAATATTCGATATATATTCGGAAATCGCGAAATCTTGGCATTAACGTCAGATACCCTTCACCAAGAAAATGTCAAGGGAAGGAGGGACTAAAACTTTTTACAACCAGTATTTCACACATTAAAGTCCAGGAACCAAATGCCCTTTATTAAACATTGGCAGAACAGCAGTAGGGGTGAGTGTGTGTGTGTGTGTGTGTGTTTGGGGAGGAAAAGGGGTGTAGTCAATGATTCCTGCTTGAAATCCATGAAACCCAATTATATCAGTGAAGCCCAGTAAAGTTTATAGGGGAATGGAATCTTGATACTAAATGCTAACCATTTTAATTTCGAATAAACAAGTTATTGTCAAAAAAAGGACATGGGAAACTGGACACTGTCATGTGAGAAATTTTAAACCCCAAAAAATACCGCTTTTCAAAAATATCGTACAGTGTGAAAAGAGTGCTGTTATATTGATTTTTAAGAATGACATGGGAAAACACAAATTATTTCAATGGCATGCTTGGGAGATACTTTTAAGCTGCATGTGGTGGTATGGAACATTACAATTTTCACAGACAGCATTCATAATTCATTTTTTAACTATTACATTTTGCTTGGCTTAAATACAACAGCAACCCATCCTATATAATCCTTCTTTGTGTCCTAATAACAGGAGCTCCTGTCTGTGTGTTTTATAAACAAAATGCCTTCTTACCGTATTTTTAGAGCTGCTCCCCGTGATCACGTGACTGTTCTAGGCTCTCTCTCTCCTCTCCTCCTCCCATTCCAGCTGATGTCAGCTGATGTCAGCTGTGTAATCTTGGCCCCTCCCGCGGCAGCTGTCAGCTGTGCAGAGGAGAGGGCTGGCTGGTCACATGATCACCAGTAATCGCAATTAAATATAGTAAAGAAGGCATTTTTTTATAAAACACACAGACAGGAGCACTTGTCAATAGGACACAGAGAGGCTTATATGAAGGAGTGAAAATGGGTTAACAACCATTTTAAACATAGTTTGTTAACCACTTCCCTACGGCCGTACGACTATATGCGGCCGCAGGGTGGCTCTAATTCTCTGGGCTGCCGTGTTTTCACGGCAGCCTCTTTCTGTGTTCCCAGCGCGCGCTCCAGAGTGCGCAGCGGGGAACTTGTGTACTGGCCGTGTCCCTTGGACACAGCCAATCACAGATCGCCGCGGACGGCCAATCAGAGTGGCCGTTTGCGATGCGATCTGATGGGCCAATGAGAGATGATCTCATATGTAAACATATGAGATCATTTCTCATTGCTGGCTCTCACAATGACAGCGTCCTGTCAGGGAGGGAGCAGACCGATCTGTGTTCCTAGTACATAGGGACACAGATCGGTCACCCCCCCAGTCACCCCCCCTCCCCCCACAGTTATAACACAATGCAGGATACACATTAACCCCTTCCTCACCCCCTAGTGTTAACCCCTTCCCTGCCAGTCACATTTATACAGTAATTAGTGCATATTTATAGCACTGATTGCAGTATAAATGTGAATGGTGCCAAAAATGTGTCAAAAGTGTCCGATGTGTCTGCCATGATGTCGCAGTCGCAATAAAAATCGCAGATCGCCGCCATTACTAGTAAAAAAATAAATAATAAAAAATAATAATTCTGTCCCTTATTTTGTAGGCGCTATAACTTTTGCGCAAACCAGTCGCTTATTGCGATTTTTTTTTTTTTTTTTTACCAAAAATATGTAGAAGAATACGTATCGCCCTAAACTGAATTTTTTTTTTTAAATTGGGCTATTTTTTTATAGCAACAAGTAAAAAATATTGTATTTTTTTTCAAAATTGTCGTCGTTTTTTGTTTATAGCGCAAAAAATAAAAACCGCAGAGGTGACCAAATACCACCAAAAAAAAGCTCTATTTGTGGGGAAAAAAGGACGCCAATTTTGTTTGGGAGCCATATCGCACGACCGCGCAATTGTCAGTTAAAACGACGCAGTGCCGCAAGCTGAAATTTCACCTGGTCAGGAAGGGGGTTTACATGCCCAGTAAGGAAGTGGTTAAAGTAGATGTGAATTCAACCACTAAAGCTTCACATGATAATATCACTTGGAAAACCTATTTTTATTTTAAAAGCTAGCTTTCATGAATATAACAGCTGGTGATACTGATAAAAAAAGGTTCTAGTTTGGGCACTTCTGTGCTGATGCACATTGCCCGCTAATATGTGGACCTAGTTACCATTTAAACAAGACCTACTATGTTAATGGAAGGTCTCCTATATTGAAAGCCTCTCACTATTCAAAGTTGAATTGCTTACAGAATGTATTAAAAAATAAAGGCCCGGATTCACAAAGCACTTACGCCGACGTATCTCCACATACGCCGACGTAAGTACAAATGTGCGCCGTCGTATCTATGCGCCGACCCACAAAGCTAGATACGTTGAAAAATAGGCTTCATCTTGCCAACGTAACTTGCCTACGCTGGCGTATAGTGGGTGCATAGTTACGCTGGACGAATTTGGCACTCACGAACGTACTTGCGCCCGGCGCATGTTTTAAGTGATTTGCGTGAGGTTTACGTCCGGCAGGCGCAATTTAATGCAAAGGTATGGACCAGGGAATGAACGCCGTCAAATTTTACGTAGTACATGAATAGGGCTGGGTGTAGGTTACGTTCAGGTCGTAGGCAGTGATTCGACGTATCTTAGCCAGTTGTTTCAACGTGATTGTGAGCATGCGCACTGTGATGCGTTTAAGGTATGACGCATGTGCAGTTCATTTTAAGTACTTGTCTGAAGCTCAGCCCATCATTTGCATGGGGTCACGCTTTATTTAAATGTATCAAGCCCACTTCCAGCCCACTTCCACCTACTTTGACTTACGCTGCCTTACGCTTACGACTATACGCTACGCCGGCAGAACGTTGGGAGCATTTGCTTTGTGAATTCCATGCTTCCCTCTCTGCATTGCGCCGGCGTAGCGTAAAGAAGATACGCTACGCCGGCATATATATGCGCCGAGGTATGTGAATTCGGGCCATTGTTTCTAAAAAAAGGAAAAATAAATGTACCTTAGTTCTAGCTTTCAGCACTTCCAGAAGGCATGAGGGATGTCACTGTGCATCCTTGCTTCCTATTGGGATAGATGGGTGCTCAAAATCCTGCAAAAATCATGTATTGCTTTACAATAAGGAAACAACTCCAGACAGCAGCAATGACAAAACCTGCCCTGTGAAAAAAAGAAATGCAGTCTAAATCATTGCAGTGCATGTGGAAAGGCACAGGTTGTAAATAGACTGCAGGGCATCAGCAACATTCAGATGTAGCAAAGGATGAAAAAGCTAAAAGCCTTTTCCTCACCTAAATTCTGTAAGATACACTGAATTTTGTTACCTACAGTACATTCAGTATGGGTTTACTTTAAAGTCCTGCCATAACCCTACATCCCTTATGCATTCCCTATGCTCTTCCCATTCCTGGAACCCGGTGTGAATAACAAGTAATTTGTTTATTGGAAATCGGCCCACAATGGATGTGGATATCATAAAATTATATCATCAAAGCTTCACACCCGGGTGCCAGGACATAGGCACAATGCTTTATTATTTTCCAAAATTACATACAACCAGGTGAAGAATACATGCTTAATAATTCCAGATAACATTCCCAATACAGTAAAACCTTGGTTGGAGAGTAACTTGATTTGAGAGTGTTTTGCCAGACAAGCAACATTTTTTAATACATTTTGACATGATATACAAGCGATGTGAGTAGCGTCATGTCACCACTGAGTATAAAATAGAAGAGGCACCTCTAAGTGTAGCAATATGGTTAAATTTAATGAAGGTACAACACTTAGAAACTCACATGGTTGAAGATTAAAACAGGCACATCTAAGTATGTAGGTATCCAGGGTAAAGCTGTCCACATAGAATATTCTCCCCAACGTCATTGATGTCATCCCTTCCACGAGTGGTTCAAGCCTCGCTTTCAGATCGCTCTACTGCAGGGTAGTCTTCCCAGTCTAGATTGCAGACTGATAGTGGCGAGAGCTGGTGGTGAGGAGGGTAGTCTATGTGGTTCGCTGTACCTCAGATGCCTGCATAATTAGATGTGCCTCTTTTAATCATCAACCAGATGAGTTGCTAAATGTTGTACCTTCATTATATGTAAACATATTGCTACACTTAGAGGCGCATCTCTTCTCTTTTATACTCTGTAGCTTCTGCTGGATTTTGCTTCTAATCCCCATGTGGAGGTTTCGATGTGTGGATGGACATTTTATGGTTACACAACTTATCACATTGCTATAATCTTTTTATATGAACTATAAACTGAAGGACCTATGAATAAATGGTTGTGGAACAAATCATTTGAGTTTCCATTATTTCTTATGGGAAAATTTTCTTTGATATACAAGTGTTTTGGATTACAAGCATGCTTCCGGAATGAATAATGTTCGCAATCCAAGGTTTTACTGTATAGACAAAAATAACCAATCAACTATGAGCCAAGAGGAGAAAGAGAGCATTTTGGTATTGGGTATGAACACAAGTACCCCATGTGTAATACCTCTATCAGAGGGTGGGTCCCTGAAGAGGGTGTACGTGTTAGAACATATGGTCCTACATTTAGCATGTCTCCTAGATCCTCTCCTGGGTCTTGGAGTATGAAGAGCATCAGAAACAGAAACACAGCAGTGTGTTTTAATCTTGAGGGATGGGGATCACTGTCGTGATTACTGTCCTATCTTGCATTCATGACTAAGTTGAGAAGGTAACTGGACTTAAGTTTTGAGCTGGAGATTAGTGTAGAATAAAAAATTGACGAGAGCAATTGCAAAGAGAGAAGCAATGGAGTAGTACACTATTTGTTTCTGGAGTCAGCCAGTAGTGAATTGAGACATGGTGAAATGACTGGGTTTTGCATTTGTTAACAAACTCAGCTCTTGCGTATGAATTAAGTTTGGCTTTTTGGTTCAAGTTCTATTTATGTATCCTTGTTTTATTACATATTTATGAAATAAGTTCTACAGTGCCTAAAATGTGTGCGCTTACCTAGTTTAATAATACCTAATATAAAATTGGTCTTTATGGAAATTGCAAGTCTACCTTTGGGGAAAAAATGAATACTTGCGTATGCAAATTAAAAAAGCACTATTCTTTGTAATGTTCCCCTGTAGCAGTTGGCAGAAAGGATTATGGCTTATGGAAAGTGAGTTTTGGGACTTTAAATGAGGCTCGTGAGATACTATAGTCGTATGCCTCCATCCCTAAATCTGAAATTCAAAAGGAAAAGGTTTGGGGCTTTAAATGAAGCATGTGACACATAGCTGGTAAAGTGCCCAAATGCATGATGGCACATTTATTCTTTCATGTATATACAGATATCATGATGGCATATTATCATATTATCATTATAATTCATATATATATATATATATATATATATATATATATATATATATATATATATATATATATATACACACACACACACACACACAGATTTCATGAATAACACAACATAAAATATATGGCATTAAAAAAAAACATATACAAAAGGAATGAAAAAAAGGGTAAAGAAGAAGGGAAAAAAAAGGAAAAAATTAAAAAATAAAATAAAATAAAAACAAATGAATGTAAAACCACATGGGATGCGAGACCATAAACGAGATGTGAAGGGTGGAGTTACCGTGAGCATGTCTCGCTGTCCTGTTTTCTGATTGAGTCTGATGTGGGAAGAAAAAAAATAATAAGAATAAAATCATTAATGATTGCAGAATGTTTATAATAATCTAAGCTGTAAACGAATAATTATAATGCATCTAAAAAAGCTTGATGCTTGTGTTTCGTGGAATTCACTGCACTTCTTCAGGAGCGGATGCAAAGTGCGTATAAGTCAGATAAAGATTCAGCATGTGGTGTTGCAAATTAAGGGGCTGTCAGGGATGTGTCTGTCCCGGGAGATGTGGCAGTGGCCCGTGGAAAAGCAAGATACACATGTGCAAACCCCCAGAGGGATATGGGTTTCTGTGTCATACTAATTATAAACTAGTTTATGGAAGAATTTTGTTGGTTTAAGAATCAAGTACATCTATCATAATAGAAATGTTTAGGATTTCATTGCTGTCCTTGTTTTAAAAATGTTATATTCTTGGGTGGCTCTATCTTGAATAACTGTGAGTTTCACACTCAGAAAAAGTATGCAGCACATGCATGTCAGAAATGTGTCAAAATTCCTTCTGGATCAGTGACACATAATGTTTTGAAGTCAATGCATCAGCCTGATAAGCAGATATTTTCATAAAGAGGGGTAGAAAATAGCATGCTCCATACTTCTCTTATGGCAGATATCTTTAACCACTTAAATACCGGGCTTTTTTACACACCTCCATACCGGGCCTATTTTGGCACTTCTCTCCTACAAATCATCATTCTTTTGCTAGAAAATTACGCAGAACCCCCAAACATTATATATGTTTTTTTTTAGCAGACACCCTAGGGAATAAAACGACGGTCATTGCAACATTTTATCTTGCACAGTATTTGCGCAATCATTTTTCAAACTCCTTTTTTGGGAAAAAATTGTTCCATGAATTAAAAAAATAACAAAACAGTAAAGTTAGCCCAATTTTTTTGTAAAATATGAAAGATTATGTTACACCGAGTAAATAGATACCTAACATGTCACGCTTTAAAATTGGGCACACTCATGGAATGGCGCCAAACTTCGGTACTTAAAAACCTCCATAGGCAACACTTTGAAAACACTTTGAAAATGTTTACAGGTTACCAGTTTAGATTTACAGAGGATATCTAGTGCTAGAATTGTTTCTGACACGCTAACGCACGCGGTAATACCTCAAATATGTGTGAACAGTAGGGATGAGACGAACACCCCTGGGTTCGGTTCGCACCAGAACCTGCGAACAGACCAAAAGTTTGTGTGAACTTTAGAACCCTGTTAAAGTCTATGGGATTCGAACGTTTAAAATCTAAAGTACTAATTTTAAAGGCTAATATGCAAGTTATTGTCCTAAAAAGTGTTTGGGGACCCGGGTCCTTCCCCAGGGGACATGTATCAATGCAAAAAAAGTTTTAAAAAATGGCAATTTTTTCAGGAGCAGTGATTTTTATAATGCTTAAAGTGAAACAATAAAATTGAAATATTCCTTTAAATTTCGTACCTAGGGGGGTGTACAGTATGCCTGTAAAGTAGCGCTTGTTTCCTGTGCTTAGAACTGTCCCTGCACAAAATGTAATTTCTGAAGGAAAAAGTCATTTAAAATCACTCACCTAGGGTCTGGTATGGATATTAAGGGGAACCCTACGCCAAATTTAAAAAAAAAATGCAGTGGACCCCCACACATTTTTTTTTTATGAATGACTTTTCTCTGTATTGCCGGGAGCCGACAATTAATTTTAGCCGCAAGTGATTTTAAATTACTTGCGAAATTATTAAAATCACTGCTGCCCAAAAAAACTGCAGTTTTTTGCTTTGATACATGTCCCCTGGGGCAGGATCCAGGTCCCCAAACACTTTTTATTACAATAACTTGCATATTAGCCTTTAAAATTAGCACTTTAGATTTCAAACATTCGAGTCCCATAGACTTTAACGGGGTTCTAAAGTTCACACAAACTTGCCGCAAACACCCCAAATAGTTCGCTGTTCGGCAAACAGGCAATGTTCGAGTCGAACATGAGTTCTACTCGAACTCGAAGCTCATCCCTAGTAAACAGATATGAAACTCTGAATTTAAATATAACTTTTTCCTTTTATTTTACTTATTGTGTTTGGACCTTGGTATCATCAATATCTATTTCAGACCTATTCACAATTTATCACATTTTTTTTGTTGCCTGATCTTCAGGCCATTTTTTATGTATTTTGTGTATTCATTTCTTTATACTTTGTGTTCAAACATTGGAGTTTCATATCTGTTCACAGGTTTTTGCGCCGTACCTCTCCTTTTTAACTTCTTTATAAATTTGTATCTATAATTTTTTGGTACTGGCAGCACTCACGTGTTTTTTTCTTATAGAAATGTATTTTCTTTGAAAAGCTTTTTTTACCTCCCATATGTGGTTTAAACAGCGTTTACATATGTCGGCTGGACTTGCGTGTGCGTTCGCTTCTGCGCGCGAGCTACCGGGGACAGGGGCTTTTTTTTTCTATTATTATTATTATTATTATTATTATTATTTTTTTTTACATATTTTTTTTTTTTTTTTACATTTTTTTTTATTTTTATTTTTTTTATTATCACTTTTATTCCTATTACAAGGAATGAAAACATCCCTTGTAATAGGAATGTGTGTGACAAGTCCTCTTTATGGAGAGATGCGGGGTAAATAAGACCCCACATCTCTCCTCCAGGCTGGAAAGCTTGAGATCGGTGAAAAAAAATTCACCGATCTCATCACTGTTGCTTAGTAGCTGCAATTGCGGCTTTGTTTACTTACGGGGACCTGGCGTGACGTCATCACATCGCGCCTGGGTCCTCCGACGGTCATAGAGATGACTGGTGACCATTTGGTCACCAGTCATCTCTATGCTTCCTGCCAGCGCCGGACGATTCGCTCTCCGGGCCCCCGATGGCATGGAACCGCCACTTTGATCGTTCTTATGTTGCACAGAATCGCCGGCAGAAGAGAAGGATATCTGAATGATGCCTCTAGCTGCAGGCATCATTCAGATATCCCCCCACAAAGCCCAGGACATCATATGACGTCCACCCGGGATGGGAGATCCCCTCTGTGGAGGTCATATGACAATAAATTTTGGCAAAAATCAAAGAAAAATATATATATATCCCAACAGGTATTGAAGTGTAAAAATTATAAAATAAAAATAAAAATAAAAATAGAAACAGTTAGGCTGTTTAAATAAATAGTTATTAAATTGATGGAGATATACATCAGGGCTGTAGGGGGAACAGAAACCAAGTTCCAAATTAGAAGGGCAAACAAGGAGAGAGGCGCCTTGGGTGTAGTATGTTAAACTAATCACAAAGGTTCACATTTTGGTTGATATACCACAACTCCAGAAGGGAGGGGTTATCTGGTGCGCTCGTTCAACTTGGTGTCCACTGGTTTATGTGTGGTGAAACCTGTTTCCCTGGATTTAAGTGGGTGCAGGAGAACAATCCTCAAAGAGCACAGCGCCGTCCAGCCTGAGATCACAGGCAAGCGACGCGTTTCCGAATTATGGCGCTGTGCTCTTTGAGGATTGTCTCATCCACTGCACCCACTCATGACACGATGCCGCATCCTTTCTCAACTATGGGTGCGGCAGTGCAGCCCTAGAGTGCTTGCCTGGTGAGTCCCATCCATCGCTCTCCACGGCGCTGTGCTCTTTGATGTCACTCCCATCATAAACATCCAGGGAAACAGGACTCAAGGCAGCACACCAAGTCAGCGCACCAGATCCACCCCTCCCTTCTGACTTTGATATGCCAATCACCACCAAAATGTGAGTGGTTTTCTTATCTTTGGCTTTGTGATTAAATTTGTTTAACTACTACACCAGCCCTGTCTCCTTGTTTGGAGCTGCAATGGCTTGATTAATGTAGGTTTTTTACTAGGTTGGTTCCACAACTTTAAAAATAAACACTTAAAGGAGAAGTCCAGCCTGAGATTTTTTGACTGGGCTTCAACTATGGGTTGCGAGCAATTAGTTTTGCTCTGATCCGCTGAGTCCGCTCTCCACAGACTCCCATCAGCAAGGCAGCACGTCCCTTCCAAGCTGGATCCCCTCCATTAATGCAGCTCAAGCTTCCGCTGAGACAGACGCTCCCTGCCCCCTCCACAGCTCAAGCTTCAGTCAGCATCGATCTGCGTGGGGAGGAGTGAGAATCGAGCCATCGGCGGTGTTCGGTGGCTCGGTTCTCAGTGCAGAGACTCCGGGGGATAGATGCAGCATTAATCTGATGCTGCATCCACCTAGGTAAGTATGATTAGCCAAACGCCCCCAAACTTCTCTTTTTATATATGGGACACCCATACATCTTGCTTGCAGATTAACCACTTAAGACCCGGACCAATATGCAGGCTAAAGACCAGAGGTGTTTTTACAATTTGGCACTGCACTGCTTTAACTGGTAATTGCGCGGTCATGCAATGTTGTACCGAAGCGAAATTTGCCTCCTTTTTTCCCACAAATAGAGCTTTCTTTTGATGGTATTTGATTGCCTCTGCGATTTTTATTGTTTGCGATATATACGGAAAATACCGGAAATTTCAGAAAAAAATGATTTTTCTTATAACAAAAAGTAAAAAATATCGAATAAACTAAATTTTAGTCAAACATTTAGGCCAAAATGTATCCAGCCACATGTCTTTAGTAAAAAAAAATCGCAATAAGCGTATATTTATTGGTTTTTGCAAAAGTTATAGGGCCAGATTCAGGTAGAGTTAGGCTGGAGTATCAGTGATACTCCAGCCTAACTCTCACTTTGAGCCGGCGTTTCTGTTTTCTGTTAACAGGAAACAAGAAACGCCGGGTTGGAAGTCCTAAACGAGCGGCGTAATTGTATTTCGCCGTCGTATCGGAACTGCAATTTTAAAAATGGCGCTCGGGGCATTCCCGCTGATTAACGCCGAGAATATGTTAATCAGCGAGAATTGGCAATTAACGATTGTATTCGGGCCCGACGCAGTGACTTTCCGACGTTTCCGTAAGAGATACGCGGCGTAAAGAAAAAACAGCCCCCTAGTGGAGTATCCTATGTTAAGTATGGCCGTCGTCATCGCGTCGAATTTAAAAATGTTTGTGTCGTTTGCGTAAAATGTCTGTGAATGGGGATTGACGTCATTGACGTTCACTGACAGAATTTGGAGCATGCGCACTGACAGTCGACGCATGCGCAGTACGTTCGCCGTGGGATCGCGCCTAGTTTAAATAATACACGCCCCCTACCCGCCCAATTTGAATTCCGCCGGCTCATTTTCGCTACGCCGCCGCAACTTTAGGAGCAAGTGCTTTGTGAATACAGTACTTGCTCCTAAAGTTTCGGCGGAGTAACGTAAATGAGAAACGTTACTCCAAAATAAAGATTCACCCATCTACCTGAATCTGGCCCAATGTGTCTACAAACTAGGGTACATTTTCTGGAATTTACACAGCTTTTATTTTATGACTGCCTATCTAATTTCTTGAGGTGCTAAAATGGCAGGGTAGTACAAACCCCCCCCCCAAATGACCCCATTTTGGAAAGTAGACACCCCAAGGAAACTGCTGAGAGGCATGTTGAGTCCATTAAATATTTTTTTTTTTTGGTCCCAAGTGATTGAATAACGACAAAAAAATATATAAATATATTGCTCACACATGCCATGGTTATATGTGGAATTGCACCCCAAAATACATTCTGCTGCTTCTCCTGAGTACGGGGATACCACATGTTTGGGAATTTTTGGGAGCCTAGCCGCGTATGGGGCCTCAAAAACAAAGCACCGCCTTCAGCATTTCTAAGGGCGCAAATTTTTGATTTCACTCCTCACTACCTATCACAGTTTCGAAGGCCATAAAATGCCAAAATAGCACAAACCCCCCCCCACAAAAGACCCCATTTTGGAAAGTAGACCCCCCAAGCTATTTGCTGAGAGGCATGCCGTGTCCATGGAATATTTTGTATTTTGACACAAGTTGCGGGAATATGACAAACTGATTTGTTTTGCACAAAGTTGTCACTAAATAATATATGTGGAATTGCACCCCAAAATACATTCTGCTGCTTCTCCTGAGTACGGGGATACCACATGTGTGGGACTTTTTGGGAGCCTAGCCGTGTACGGGGCCCCGAAAACCAAGCACCGCCTTCAGGCTTTCTAAGGGCATTTTTGATTTCACTCCTCACTACCTATCACAGTTTTGAAGGCCATAAAATGCCAAGATGGCACACAACCCCCCCAAATGACCCCATTTTGGAAAGAAGACACCCCAATCTATTTGCTGAGAAAAAAAAATACAAAACTTTATCACTAAATGATATATTTCTCACACATGCCATGGGTATATGTGGAATTGCACCCCAAAATACATTCTGCTGCTTCTCCTGAGTACGGGGATACCACATGTGTGGGACTTTTTGGGAGCCTAGCCGCACACGGGGCCCCGAAAACCAAGCACTGCCTTCAAGATTTGTGTGAGTGAAATCAAAAATGTATGTCCTTAGAAATCTTCAAGGCGGTGCTTGGTTTTCGGGGGCTCATACGCGGCTAGGCTCCCAAAAAGACCCACACATGTGGTATCCCCGTACTCAGGAGAAGCAGCAGAATGTATTTTAGGGTGCAACTCCACATATAACCATGGCATGTGTGAAAAATATATCATTTAGTGACAACTTTTATTTTTGTCATTATTCAATCACTTTGGACAAAAAAAAAAAATATTCAATGAACTCAACATGCCTCTCAGCAGTTTCCTTGGGGTGTCTACTTTCCAAAATGGGGTCATTTGTTTGTTTTTTGTGCTATTTTGGCATTTTATGGCCTTCGAAACTGTGATAGGTAGTGAGGAGTGAAATAAAAATGTATACCCTTAGAAAGCCTGAAGGCGGTGATTGGTTTTTGGGGTCCCGTACGTGGCTAGGCTCCCAAAAAGTCTCACACATGTGGTATCCCCGTTCTCAGGAGAAGCAGCAGAATGTATTTTGCGGTGCAATTCCACATATAGATTGATCGGTGGGTATGCCCACCATTAGAATACCTCCCTTCATCCACCCACTTCTAATGATGGGCATACATGCACCATTTATATATGCTGAAGCATGGGGGCATTCTCCCGCAAAAAAAGTTATGCCGCGTACACACGGTCAGACTTTTCTATGCCGCGTACACACAGTCGGACTTTTCTATGCCGTGTACACATGGTCAGACTTTTCCACGGGAAAGCCTCCGTAGGAATGTCAACCGTATGTACGCGGCATTAGGAGCAAAATCGCTCCTCCGCCCCTAATGCCCCCATGTTTCGGCATATATGCTCTTGTTTGAACTGTGGTGGTGAAATCACCTCCTACAGCATTGGAGTCGCGGCTTTATATATATTGTGGGAACAAACGCTGTTGCTGTCACGCTAAATAAATCTGCGCTGCAACTGAATGGCGTACCTGCTAAGCAAATGATGGTTAACATTAAAACAAAGTCACATTACAGTATAACAGTAAGATCCTACCATACCTGCAAAGCAATTATCAATAAAAAAAACAGTAAAAAATAAAAAATAAATTAACGCAACCTGTGCCTAATATATATATATATATATATATATATATATATATATATATATATATATATATATATATGCCGAAGCATGGGGGCATCCTCCCGCAAAAAAGTCATGCCGCGTACACACGGTCAGACTTTTCTATGCTGTGTACACATGTTTAGACTTTTCTATGCCGTGTACACATGGTCAGACATTTCCACGGGAAAGCCTCCATAGGAATGTCAACCGTATGTACGCGGCATTAGGAGCAAAATCGCTCCTCCGCCCCTAATGCCCCCAAGCTTCGGCATATATGCTCAAAAATGGAACTTCCGCTTAATCCCCTCCCCCTTACATGCCACATTTGACATGTAATTTTTTTGGGGGGGGAGTGGGGGCTTCAGTAGGAGTGGGACTTCCTGTCCCACTTCCTGCTTCCGCCAAAGGGGCTGGTAAGGCGATTAGGCCTAATCGCCTTACTGCAGCCCCTCCCTTTGGCGATCGTCTAGGACACTGACAGGTCCTAGACGATCACCTGTCCAATCATTGGCAGGCCGCGCATGCGCAGTGGATGCCCGGCCGTGAAGCCGAAGGCTGTCACGGCTGGGTGCCCACACTCGCAATGAGAATGCCGGCCGGGGAGGGGGGGAGAGGAGCGGAGCCCCGGTCGGCGCGCCGCAGGAACGTGGAGAAGGTAAGTGTCTGTTTATTAAAAGCCAGCAGCTACACTTTTTGTAGCTGCTGACTTTTAATAAACATTACATTTGGGTGGAACACCCCTTTAACTGTGGTGGTGAAATCACCTCCTACAGCACTGGAGTCACGGCTTTATATATCGTGGGAGCAAACGCTGTTGCTGTCAAGATAAATAAGTCCGCGCAACAGCTAAATGGCGTACCTGAAAACAGTAAAGTAAATTACATACCTGAAAAGCAAGCATGAAAAAACATAACAATAAAACTTTGCAGAATGGAATACAGTAAAAAAGAGCAGATCAATAGAGAGAGAATAGAGAGGGAGAGAACAATAAAACAACAACTATTTTTGTTTTTGTTTTTATATTTTTTTTGTGTTTTTTTTCTTTTTACTTTTTTATTTATTTTTTTAAAACTTTTTTTTGTAACTGTAACAGTCCCAACTTTTCGGTTCCAGGTTTGGGTCTCTCAAAATGCAATGGCATCTTGGGAGACCCTGTGTACGTGTGCCTAGCCTGTGAAATGTTTTACCCTACGCTAATACTTCACTTGTGTGTGGAAGCGTTCAAAACATTTACCAATACAAAGACCAGGATCGGCAGGACATTGGGGACAAAAATAACGGGTGTCACACCTAAATCTGCGCTTGGTACAGACACGACATCTTCTTTGGGGGGCTTTTTGGGTAGGGGTACTCTCGAGGGCATATATAAAATGCCTCTCATGCAGTCGGCTTACTGCATTTGGTAGGAGATGGTGAGCCTGGATACAGGAGTTCTGTGATGATATCCTTCTGGAATTGAAGGAAGGATCCATTCTGTCCTGAAGCTTTGTATAAGACAAAAGCATTCAGTAGAGTCAATTGAAATAAATGTAGAGACATTTTTTTGTACCAGCGTCTCGATTTACGGACAATATGATACGGCGCCATCAACTGGTCGTTGAGATCTACCCCTCCCATATTTTGGTTATATTCGTGGACACAGAGGGGTTTCTCCACAACACCAGTCGCCGTATGAATTTGTACTGTCGTGTTTGCATGAAGGGTGGTAAGAAGGAAAACATTCTTATTGTCCCGCCACTTCACAGCGAGCAAATTATTACATCTGCAGCAGGCTCTCGCCCCCAGCCTAATACGGGCATCTACAAGCCGCTGGGGAAAGCCCCGGCGATTAGGTCGCACGGTGCCACATGCTCCAATCTAACGATCAAACAAGTGACTAAAAAGTGGCACGCTGCTGTAATAATTGTCCACATACAAGTGGTACCCCTTTCCGAATAAGGGTGACACCAAGTCCCAAACAATCTTGCCAGCGCTCCCCATGTAATCTGGGCATCTTTCTGGCTCTACCTCACTATCTTTGCCCTCATAAACCCTAAAGCTCCATGTGTAGCCTGTTGACCTGTCACAGAGCTTATAGAGCTTGACCCGTATCTGGCACGCTTGCTGGAAAGGAACTGCTTGAAAGACAAGTGGCCAGAAAATTTAATCAGGGACTCGTCAACGCAGACAACTTGCTGGGGATTAAACAAGGCTGCATAACGTTCGTTGAAATGGTTCATGAGGGGCCGAATTTTGTAGAGCCGGTCAAATTCAGGGTCTCCACGTGGACGACAAAGTGCATTGTCGCTAAAATGCAGGAACCGCGGGATCATCTCGTATCTTTTACTGGCCATGTGAGCAGAGACCATGGGCATTTGGTCAATTGGCTCTGTGGACCAATACATGCGCAACTGAGGAAATTTGTGTATGCCCATATTGAGGGTAAGGCCCAGAAAGGTCTTAAATTCGGAAACCTCAAAAGGTTTCCATTCTTTGGCAAGGAGGGTCTGGGGATTAGCGGCGATGTAGGTACCAGCATATAAATTAGTCTAGTCCACAATAGATCTATAGAGATCTTCCGTGAAATAAAAATCAAGTGGCATAAAATTTGCTGTATCCACCTGAATACCGGGTTTGCCAGTGAATGGGGGAAGTACGGGTGCTGCAGAAGTGGTGGGGACCCAATCAGGATAGGCGAATTCTGCAGGAAGGGCACTATGGCCACGACGGGCCTATCTTTGTCTTCTTCTTGGTGGCAGCGGGACACTACTTGTGCTTGCCACCTCGCCAGCTTGAACTGCACTTATGGGACTCGCCACGTCACCACGTGATACTGCAGTGCTGGATGAACGACCAGGGTGTACTAGGCCGCTGATGCTTGCCAATCCACCAGAAGGAATAGCGGCGCTAGTATTGGCTCTCTGCTCCATACAAGGATCCTGCGGTTCTTGCTCCTCAACAACCTCAGAATGGGATCGGGTACGCCTGGCCTTAGCAGGCACCACCACTCCGTCGTCAGAGCTATCTGACATGGAACCGCTGTCGTAAACAGGATCGTATTCTCAGCCTGAATCTGACAGATGCGTGACCTCCTCATCATTATTTGACATGCTCAGGATCCTAACAGCCTCTTCACCAGTGTACATTCGCTTTGCCATTTTGCGCTCTAAATTTAATCGTAGACTGGTGATGATTCACAGGTAAAAAAAAGCACCTGGCTATAGAAACGCAAATGTAGAAAACGCTTAAAAAAAACTGTTGGCGATCGGAGGGATCAGGCCTGTCTCTGCGAACGCTGCAGTTGTGTGTGTTGTGTTTTTGAAGTGACAGTGATCGATCGATACTGCACTTGGGTGGGTTGGGCTGGGCGGAGGGGTAAAACGCACGTGCTAGCGGGTATCTGGGCTGATTCCGCTAACAATGCATTTTTGGGTACCCTAAACTGCTGGGTGCACTAGTATAGATCTGATCAGATCAGGTATTGATCTGTTCAGATACTATACCACTAAGGGGGGTGTATGCTTTGCGAGTGGGTGTAAGCGTTACTGCCACTAACCTAACGCTGCCTGGGGCGACGCAGACCCTGACAGACGCTAAAATGTAATTGATATCACCCGCCGGGCGATCAGGGGGTTAAACCTTTTGGGTTATATACGGCGGGTGCCCTGCTGCTATAAACAGCAAACTAACTAACCAGCGTCAACCGTAACACTTATACGGTGATCACTGGTGAAAGGGTTAACTAGGGGGCAATCAGGGGGTTAAAACCTTTATTAGGTAATATATGGGGGTACCTGACGCTTTCTAAAAACCTAAATAACTAACTGGCTAACCTGTGTCACCAGTGACACTTATATGGTGATCACTGGTGAAAGGGTTAACTCTAGGGGCAATCAGGGGTAAAAAACTTTATTTATGGGGGTACCTAACCCTAGCGGTGAAACTCAAAAAAAACTAACTGCTTAGCGGCAACAGTGACACTAATACAGCGATCAGAAAATCGATCGCTTAGTGACACTGGTAATAGGGGTGAAAGGGTTAACTAGGGCGGTGATCAAGGGGTTAAACCTTTATTAGGGGGGGTAGGGGGCTACCCTGGACCTAAAGGGGGCTAAGACTAACTGCCCTGATAATTTTTACTGTCACACTGACACTAAATGCAGTTGTCAGAAATAAATGATTATTGCATTCAGTGACACAATGTGACAGTGGACTGGGGGGGTGATCGGCTGTGACTGGGGGGGTGTAAGTGTGCCTATGTGTACCTGTGTCAGTGTACTGTTAGGTGCAACTTACTGTGTGATGTCTTCTCTCCTCAGTGTCGGACGAAAAGACCGACACGAGGAGGGAACACATCACTTCCCTCTTCCTGTGTTTACAGTTAGCACAGGAAGAGGCAGGGGCGCACGCATTGGCTGGGAGCGATCGCGAGGGGGTGGCTGAAAACGAATAGCCGCCCCCTCATCCCGGATTGCTCCCGGAGCTGAAGGAACCGCCGCATGTACCGGGGGGGGGGGTCCGGACCGGACCCCCGAACCCCCTCTAGGCACCACGTTGATGTGCCTGTCGGTACCATTCTGCCGATGTAAATGTACATGCGGCGGTCCTTAAAAAGTTAAACACCTGGAGACTGGCATGTTATAACCCCTTCTTGTCCAAACCCTTTTTCATCAGTTTTCAGCGCTGTAATACTGTTATGTACCTGCAAGATGAGCCTGACGTGCAGTGGGAAGGCTTTCTTGTACAACCCCAGCTCAAGGACCACTGGTGTTGCAACATTGGCCACAAAAGCTTGGCGGTGTATGGGTGCCTGGTTCATCTATGGTGCTGTAAGTTCAGCTGGTGCAGCAGGAAACAGGAAGCAGGCTGGTAGGTGCAGGAATGAGAAGACAATGAATATGTAGTCAGACAAGCCGGGTTTGGTAACAGACGATTAGATATAGGTATAGACTACAGGCAGGGAATGGTCAGGATACAGGCAAAGTTCAGCAACAGGATATCATGCAGTGTAGAGATAAGCATGGTTACAAGGCAGGCCGGGGCCAGGATAACAGAGATGAATCATAATCAAACAAGCCGGGTCAAACAAAGTAACAGATCGGATCACAGAAACAGAAAGTCACAGGAACAGGTATGAGCTACAGATCAGACAGCAAAGACACAGTATTGCTGAGGTGTTTAAATTAGGCAGCCATCACAGACAATCACAAAAATCAGTCTGCACTATGTTAACCCTTAGGTGGCAGATCCATGACAGATACTTTGATTGACCATTACTACTGCCACATCTTTGCCCCTGATTTCCTCACTACATATCACATTTCTTGAGACCTTAAAAGGCCAGGCCAACATAAACACCTACAAAGTTACCATATTTTAGAAAGTAGACCCTCCAACATATTAACTAAGAGACATGGCAAGTCTTTTGAAGATCACATTATTTTGTCACAAGTTTTTGGAAAAAGGATTTTTTTTTTTTTACAGAAAGTTGTCTATAAATAGGATATTTCAAAAACAACATCAGAGCACCTAGAATTACATTACAAAACAAATTCTGCTACTGGCCCTTGGGCTACCACATACAGTATAAGAAACTTTTTTTGCAGCCTTTCCTCATATAGGGGCGTACAGTCCTAGGAGCAAATCCTAGGGGCAAAACATAGTCATCTAATTTCTAGTGTTGCTCACGAATATTCGCATTGCGAATATTCGCTACGAATAACTGGAATATTGCGGCGAATATTCGCTATGGCGAATATTCGTATTTTTTCAAATTTATTTGTAAAACAGATCACATCCTAGTGATCTCCATCGACGTCTAAAAGCATTGCTGGTATGATTAGAGAGAGACCCTGGGCCGAGTAGCTGATGCGATTCTTTTATGTTGCCGAAAATTCGAATTTTCGGCAACATAAAAGAATCGCATCAGCTACTCGGCCCTTCTTTTGCATCAGAGCCAATCAGAATAACTCGAATATTCGGCAAAAGGAATATTGCGTGATATTCCTTTTGCCGAATATTCAAGTTATTCTGATTGGCTCTGATGCAAAAGAAGGGCGGAGAAGATAATCGCGCAATATTCCTTTTGCCGAATATTCGAGTTATTCTGATTGGCTCTGATGCGCCCTTCTTTTGCATCAGAGCCAATCAGAATAACTTGAATATTCGGCAAACGAAATATTGCGCGATTATCTTCTCCGCCCTTCTTTTGCATCAGAGCCAATCAGAATAACTTGAATATTCGGCAAAAGGAATATTGCGCGATATTCCTTTTGCCGAATATTCGAGTTATTCTGATTGGCTCTGATGCAAAAGAAGGGCGGAGAAGATAATCGCGCAATAGGAATATTGCGCGATTATCTTCTCCGCCCTTCTTTTGCCCCCTTATTCTCCTTTCTTTTAAGTAGAGTTAGTGTAGAGTTAGTGTTTAGTGCATATTAGTTTAGTAATACAGGAAATGATCTCCGTTTATGAGAATTTCGCAATCATTTTCGCAATTAGCGAAATTTTGCCAAATTTTTTTTGGATAAAATATCACGAATATTCGATATTAGCGAATATTCGCGAATATTCTTCTATATATTCGCGCAATATCGCGAAATCGAATATGGCGTATTCCGCTCAACACTACTAATTTCTTGACTATCACATTTTTGGAAGCCCTGGAGCACCAAAACAGGAGAAACATCCAAATAATGTCCACCGTATGCAGAGTAAACACCTTAAGATAGTTTTTAAGATAGTATAGTAAGTCTTTTGAAAATTATTATTTTTTGCCTCAAGACTTTGGAAAATGTATTTTTTACACAAGTTGTCAATCTCATAAGATATTTTCCACTGAGGCGGCGTACACACGGCCGAGGTTCTCGCTGAAAACCAGCGAGAACCTCGCTGGAATGCACATTCCAGCGAGGACCTCGGCCGTGTGTACGGTCTCAGCGAGCTTCCCGTCGGGAAGCCCGTCGAGCCGAAATAGGGAGCACGCTCTCTATTTCCTCGACGGCCCGCCTGGAAGAATGGCTGGTTGCCATTCCCGACGGGCGGGTCGCCGAATTCGACGGCCGGGAGAGAACCTCGACGGGCGGAACGATGTGTTCTGCCCGTCGAGGTTCTCTGCCGTGTGTACGGCGCCTCACAGTATGTGTATACTCAGAATTTCACCCCAAACACATTCTGCATTCCCCCTGCACATAGGTTACCACATGTGAGACCTTTTCAATGTTTGGACTGATTATGTACCTGACATTGCATTATGTGCACCACAAAAATCAACCAATATTGTATTATAAACAGTGTTCTGTAGTTGAAACCTCTGTAATGGTGGTCAGAAAAACCTACCTGTACTTTCTCTTAAAGCAGTCCCCATTCCTAAATTTCAAGCAAGCTTAGACTACTGGTTTGTAGCTGCCCCAAGAATGCTATATTTACTGGCTAGAATATACAAGAAGCTAAACAAAGGGTCAACAAAGAGTTCATTTGGTTCCAGGAGTTTGATTGCCTGCAGAGAATGTCTGGGATTGGTGTCTCGAAGGAACAAAGTTAGGCAGAGATGTGGTCAGCAAACAGGCAAAATATCAGTCCAGGTAGTAGAAACATGGTCAATTAACAGGCCAGGTTCAAGATAGGTGGTAATTTGCATTGGCCCTGTAACCTGCTCTGTGATCTGCTGGGTCCGATGGAGTGTTCGCATGAACAATGTATAAGAGGGTCATTTAACATCCTACATTCAGTAGACAGCCATCTGGCTGTTTGTGAACAAATGCCAGAAGGCAAGTGGTTGATCTGGATTTTTTTAAAGCAACAGCTAAAATTTAGCAGCTCCCTTTGTAACTGTCTCTACTTAACTACTGTATAGTTTGATGTGGCCCTATATGAACAAAGCAAGCATGGAGGGGAGATACACGACTCTGACTAATTTATAAGTGTGTAATTTGAATTCCAGCTATTAAATTCTGTATACTTACTTTTTTGTAGGAAAGCAGTTAATGCTAGTCTGATAAACATGGGAAATGGAGACTAGAGCATTAATGGCTGCTGGAAATAATATAAAACATTTGTATATTTGTATGTATTGTTTGATATTTACTTGATTAAACGATTGTTTTGAGAGTTTGTGTGTGTGTATTGTAGCATTACATTAAATATAGCTACAGAGAGGCAGCAAGCAAGCTACCATTGATGACTTCCTTTTGTAAATACTAATTGACTGGCTCTATATTGGGATAATTTGATAGAATTTATCAAAACTGGAGCAGCCAGAATCTGGAGCAGCTGTGCCTAACCACCGTCTGGCGCCTATCTTTAGCTTGTTCAGTTTAGCTCTGAAAATGAAAAACAGCAGCTGATTGGTTGCCATTAGTGTTGCTCACGAATATTCGCTACGAATATTGCATATTCGAGTATTCGCGAATATCGCGAATATCGCGGCGAATATTCGCTATTTCGAATATTCGTATTTTTCAAATTTCGCAATAAATTTCGCAAAAAATTCGCAATCAATTTCGCATTCGCAAATTTCGCAATTTTTTTTTTTTTTATAAAATATCACGAATATTCGATATTTACGAATATTCGGGACCGCATATGTGAAATTTCGCTTTTTTTTTTATAAAATATACCGAATATTTGTAAATATCGAATATTCGTGATATTTTATATTAAAAAAAAAAAAAAAAAAAAATCGCGAAATTTTGCATTAGCGAAAATTCGCATTAGCGAAAATTCGCAATTTTTTTTTTTTTTTTTAAATATCACGAATATTCGATATTAACGAATATTCGCGAATATTCTTCGGAATATTCGCGAAATATCGCGAAATCGAATATGGCGTATTCCGCTCATCACTAGTTGCCATGCACAACTGCTCCAGATTTTGGCTGCTCCAGTTTTGAAAATGTCACCTTCTGAGTCACTGGCTCAAAACTGGTATGCAGATAAGGAAAGTGAGAAGTGCTTGTTTGCATACTTTACTCCAGATCATCCCCTGATGAAGTCACGTGGTGTGATGATACGCATCGGGATTGGAGCGCTGGACAACCGAAGCACCTGACGGACGGCTGACGAGTTCGCCACTCGTGGATGCTGTATTCGTTCCTCCATCGTCTATGTGAGTGTTTTTAAGTTGTTTTAAATAAATCCTTTTTACTGGATTACGCGATGTACCACCTTTTTTGTTTTCTGTGATATCACCCGAGCCTCTGAGCACCATCAGCCTAAGACCAAGCCGACTCCCAGTGAGAGGAAAAGGAGGACACTGACGAGTTCGCCGCTCGTGGAGATTAGCCCTTTACCTTTACTTTATGTAAGTGCATAGAGTGCAGGCGTTTTTGGCTCCCCTTTCATATCAGTATCACACTATATATTGTTGTGTATCCTCTCCCCGTATGTGGTGCCTGATCCCGGGACTTTAAGAACATTCTACCTTCATTTGGACTCCACGTGAAAGCAGCTAGCTAGGCTATATCTGGTAGCCATGAGGTGAGCTGCTGGGACCACCTGAGGTGTGCGTGTTGTTCTTGGGTGACGGCTCGACTTCTTTCACAGAATTGGCTGCTGGGTCTCTCCTCATCTGTTCCCTTCCTTGAGGAATTTACTGTTATTTTTATTTTTATCTTTATTTTCCAGTACTGGACTTCCTAAATTAATTTTGTCTTTCCTGGACTATACTTTGCCGTTTATGGGCCAGATTCAGGTAGATGAGAGCATCTTTGCTCCAGAGTAACGCTTCTCATTTACGTTACTCTGACGACCCTTTCAGCGCAAGTACTGTTATTCACATAGCAGTTGCGCGTAAACTTGCGCCAGAGTAACGATAATGCGCTGGCGTAACCCAACGCAAGGGGAAGTGGGTGTGATCATATGTAAATGATGGGCGGAGCCCAGCGCAGAGGCTTACGTTCAGCGCATCAACCACGGAGCATGCGCAGTGAGTGAGGCTCCACTCGCCCCCTTTGTGCGCATGCTCACAACTTCCGTCAGCACCACTTCACTGGAAACGTCAGCGCAATGCCTTCCGTTGGGCGTTTAAATGCGCCCGTAGAAGCGCCATTCCGGCACTAAAGTATATCCTGCTCCCCCTCCCCGCAGTGATGTTACTTTTGTTCTGAGATGGCTGCTCCCGTTCCCCGCAAACACACAGGAGAAAGCTGAACTTTAATGGCCAGGAGCTGTCAGCCGTCATCTCGGCTATGGAGACCTATGATGTCTTCCTCCATGGCTGTAAAATTTGACAGACAAGCAGGGACAGAGGTGTTGTCCTGCAAGTGGGGGTGCTCAGCTAGCTCTTATCGTCGGTAACGCTGCTGTAGCTGTTCTCCTGCTGACCTGTGGCCATCTGGAGTAAAGATAAAGCAGCCTTTTGTAGAAATAACTTTGCGCCGGACGGACGAGACACGCGCGGCGCATGTAGCCGGCGTATGGTGCTAATCCGTTCGTGAATTGGGAAAAATCCCTCATTTGCATATTTGCAGGGAAAATCAATAGGCGCGACTGATGCGCCAAGCGAAATTAAGCGCTGACGATACTCTGGCGTCGGAACGTTCCGCCGGTCGCAAATGGCCCGTTATTGGGCGCATCTAGTTTGGTGGGTACGGGCACATAGAAACGACGGCGCATCTTCACAGTTACGCGGCGCATATCGAATTACTCCAGCGCAACTCTACCTGAATCTGGCCCATATTGTTACCATCAGTTTACCAATTGGAGATGTTTATTGCTGTCTAGGTGTATCATTGTTATTTAGCTAACACTTTTTCACTTACCGTGCCCCTTTCCCACACCCATTTCCTAGCCTTGTGCCCTTTTTCAATATATTTTCACAGTGACTCCTTTCACTTGCACATATATTTACTCCAGATCAGTTGTTCTAATTTTTTCCTAGCAAGAGGGTCCTTTAAATGTCCAGCACCACATTTTTCCCCCCAAATGTTTCTTGTGTTTTACTTTTTCTATTGCAATGTAAAATATCACAAGACATGCCTTTCTTAAATTCTTGAAGCTACTTATTAGAAATACAGTTTATGTTTTTCATTACGTTTTAAATTTAAAAAAAATTACATAACTTTAAAATAAATGTTTTACACATTTGTTAGCAGTGCATAGAACGTGATTTTTGTTGCATAGCAACCATCCTTAATTTTTCCTTTTCCTTATGGGCACTAAAAAGCCAGAGTAAATGCTTACAGTCATCATATCTGTAGGCTAAATGTAGCAATATTACCATTCAGCTTGAGGTGTAACTTAACTGTATTCATCATTATGCTGTGTTTACAGCGCTGGAAATGTAATATTTGTGTGACTTGAGGCAAAATTATTATTCACTTTCCTGAAAAGTACATTTTTTTTATGTGAAACCAGCCAACATCATTGTGCTTCAGTCCCTTTGAAATGATCTTATTAAGCAAAAGTTGTACCGCAGGGCATTCTATGAACTGTATAGTGGCTCTTATATACATGGTCTCCACTGTTGGAAATATTAGAATTAGACATGTGCAATTTTTTTCGTTACGAATACGTTTTCCGTCATTATTCGTTATTTTCGTTGATTCGTTAACCTACGAATAAACGAATGGTTTAGCGCAAATAATAACGAATAACGATAATTCCAAAAATAACGAATATGGAAAACTACGAAGATACGAAACTACTAAATGTAAAAGAACAACACAACGAAAGAAAAAAGAAACAAAAACATAGAAATAACGAAAACACCGAACACAAAAAAAAAATCATAATTACGAAAAATAAACGAAAATGCAAACTTACTAATATTTGAAGAACGAAAAGAAAACAACCGAAATGCCGAACAAAGAATAAAAAACGAAAAGCAAAACTAATGAAAAATAAATTATGAATCTTCGGAAAACGGAAATGAAATAATGTAAATTCACTTTCATTAGTACTGTGACCAATAGCCACTCAGCGCTGTCCCTTCCCCTGAAGAGCTTCTTTCTTATGTGGCTCCTTGACCTTGTGTCTTTATCTGTGTTAGTCAATCGCAGTAAATTACGATGTTTTACAAAATTACGACGAGTAGTGTGTCGAATAAACGTAAAATGTATTTTAACAGAATTACGAATGCAATAAAATCTACAAAAGAACGTTGTTATAATCAAATGAAATTAGACACGAAAATACGAATGATCATAAAGCAACGAAGATTTATTTCTTACGAAAATACAAACGCGGCATTATGGAAAATATAATGTAAATACGAATATCAAAACAACGAAAAATAAACCAACGTAAAAACGAATAAACGAATAAATTCATTGTAAAAATACGAACGAGGCAGAATACAACATTTAACGAAAATACTAATCTCGAATCAACGAAAAATAAACTAACATAAAAAAACGGAAACGGAAAAAAAAGTGTTACGAAAATACTAAAGAGTACGAATACGATAACTAACGTCTTACGAAATTACGACTCATTACGAATCACGATAAACGAACAGAAACGAAACAGAAATAAACGAAATTTTTTGTTGTGCACATGTCTAATTAGAATTGGCAAAATAATCAAAATGCATTTGACTTGTGTAACTTGTCTCTGAAAGCTTAGCAGCATATATTTTCTTTGAAAATTGTGGACTATTTTTACATGCTTGC
Source organism: Rana kukunoris (assembly GCA_029574335.1). Lineage (NCBI taxonomy): Eukaryota > Metazoa > Chordata > Amphibia > Anura > Ranidae > Rana > Rana kukunoris. The sequence continues at coordinate 295,124,335 of CM056049.1, forward strand.
ACAGACCCTCAATGCTTTTACAGACCCTCCTTAAAGAGGACTTCCAGTCGTTTTTGTGTTTACTAAAAGTACAGCTGCTGACTTTATATAAACACACACTCACCTATTCCATGATCCATCACAAGTGTGGGTACCTGGCTGTGACAGCTTGGTCATTCAAAGTGCGACAGCGCTGAAAACGAAAAATTGGTCTGGGCAGGAAGGGGGTGAAAATGCCTTGTATTGAAGTGGTTAATAATAACTTTTAAATAATAATATTTATAATCAATAATTGACCATAATAATAATAATAATAATAATAATAATAATATTTTCTGTATCAAATTGTGATCAATATTTTAACAAGTTAAGCCTTGTACACAAGAGCTGACAATTGGCCAAAATCAGTTGTCTCCACAGCCGTCTTTGTCCCGTGTGTACAGCTGTCACTACAGGCTGAACTGGCATGCTGGAAAACCAGTATCAGACCCACATCCAATCAGTGCTGGCTCACAGCGGCTGTAACTGCTCTTCAGTGTGTTCTGGTGGGAGGGCAGTCCCCCTGCCAGAACACAAAGACACAGCAGGGGAGATAGCCACACTAACATCGCTTGTGTTAGTAAGGCGATCTCAGTTTTTTTTGTTCACCTGGCTGGGTTGAACAAAATAAAGGCCCAGATTCACGTAGATCGGCGCATTATCAGTCCGGCGTAGCGCACCACTTTTCCGTTAGACTTGCGCAATCTAGCCGCGTAATCCCGCGATTCACGTAGCTTTTACGCAAGAGATTGCGCAAGCGTAAGGTTTTTTCCGGAGGCGTAAGGAGGAGTAATACAAATTGGGAGGGACGTGGGCGTGTTACATTGAAATGAGCCGTGACCCCATGCAAATGAAGGGCCGGCCGACTCGCGCATGCGCGCGTGAAGGAAACCATGTCAGCTCCGTTGTGCGCATGCTCACAACTCGGGAGCGGCGCAATCAGTGAAATTGGAAATGGACTAGGGCAATGTTGTGAACTACGCAGACAGCATAAATAGACACACACAAACGCCCTTCCATTGCAAAAGTACATCCCTTTGTGTCCCTTCCCATTGAATCAAGTGCTTTTGCTTTGTTGTTCGTTAGAGTGTGTTTTGTAGTTGTCAGATTAGTGTTCTGTGTGATCTAGTGCTTGTTGGTAGTTTTGTGAAAGTGTATTTTGATAAGTGTTTGAGACTGTTTGTTTGATTGATATATTTCAGAGCGTTTGTTTTCTTGCTTTATTTTTTCATCTGATTTTTTGGTGACTGTTTCTTGCTGAGTGCTAGTGTGATTTTTGCCTGTTCTTTTTCTCTTTGTGTGTGTTCTTGTCTGATTGGTTGTGCTTGTATTTGTGACAGATTTTTGGTGACTGCTAGTGAGTTTGTTTGGAAGTATGACTGAGAGAAAAAGAAAGCTGAATTTTACTGTGGGGGAAAAAAGAATTCTTGCCCGGGCCATTAGCGACTATGGGCGTTTTCTCCACGGCCCGCAGAGTGCCACCACCACCCCGGCCAGGAGGAGGGAGATATTGGATATGATCACGGAGCAGGTCAATTCATCGGGGGAGGGGGAGACACGGACCCGCTCTGGGATTGAAAAGAAAATAAATGACCTCCGGCGTGAGGTGAAAAAAAAAACTGGCCGCAATAAATGCCCATGCCAGGGGCACAGGAGGGGGCCCACCATGCCGGGTTAAATTTACAGCGACGGAGCGTGTGGTGGCCCTGACCTTTCACCGGCATGAAGTGGAGGGCCTGCCAGGCTTTGACACAAGTCCGGTCCCCGCGGTGCCAGGTAAGGTTTTTATTTCTCTCAGGTGTGTAGCATGTGTGGGGGAGGGGGTGAAAGGGAATATGTGGCAAGTGTGTGGATCCTCCAACCTGTGAATGTTTTGTGTCATCCACAGCTGTGCAGGAGGGTGCAGGGCCATCTGGACTGACCGCTCCAACCCCAGGACAGCAGCCTAATGAGGCCCCCCCAACAAGGCCAGAGTCCGCAGAGGAGGAACAAGAGGAGGGGGAGGATCATGCGGAGGACGATCATGAGGAGGAGGAGAATCATGAGGAGGAGGAGTCCATGGAATGCACTGGCCGTTTGGTTTCAGCGGACTCTTCCCCTCTGGCTGCAAGAAGCCTGCCCTCCCTAAGGGTGAGCCCCCCCCCTCCTCCCCCAACATGGCTCCCCTCACAAGGGCCTCACCTTCTCCCCGGCCACAACCATCAGCTGGAGCCAGGAGGTCATCCCAGAGCACCAGGGGGGCGCCCAATCTCCTGCCCGCCTGTCTGAGAAGGAACCTGGCCACCCAGACCCGCCTTCTGAGACAGCTCTGCCAGACTATGGGGCGGATGGATCAGAGCCTGTCCTCCATCAACGATAGGCTGGGTAACCTGGACTCCCACTCCCGGGCCTCCACAACCTGCCTAAATGACCTGCAAACTACAGCAGCAGGCGTTGGGCAGGATGTGAGGGCCCTTACCCAGGCTATCCAGGGCAACACGGCAACACTTGGTGCTGCCCTGGACAGAATAGCTGTGGCCTTGGAGGGCAGGCCGCCAGGTGGGCAGATCTCAGGGGCTGCTCCTCCTTCCCCGGCTTTTCCCCTCCCCCATGCGTCTCCCCTGAGGGTCCGGGGCCGTGGCCGGGGGGCGCCCCAGGCGTGGCTCAGGCAGAGGGCATTCATTTTTTTTTCCCCCTTCTTTTGTTTTGAAAGCATTTTTATTTTTGTTCTCTGCTTTTTTTTTTTTTTTTCTATGCCTTATTTTTTTTTTTGCTGACATTTTTGGCATTTTTTGGGTTGTGAATGATGTTTGAATGTGGGGGTGACATTCCTGCTGGAAAAGGGGTGTCATCCTCAATTTTGGTGGAGAAGGGTTCCCCAGGACCAGGGAGAAGTGATCCCCAGGTCCGTGTGAATGGTGTATGAATGTACAGTGACATAATTGGAGCCTTGACGTGGCGTTACTGCTCACCAGTCTTGCATGGTGGACTGGTGCCAATCCAATTTGATGAGGATGTGGGGTGTGTGTGCTAGGGACCATAGTGGTGTGCATGCATGCATTCTCATTGTGCCATGATTAATGTGTGTGTTTAACGTGCAAAGATGCCCAATATGAGCTGTCTCCTGACTGCTCTTCCCTCAGAAGACGGGGTATCCTCGGTTAGGGGTTGATTGTCTGGTTGGGGGGTTAGGTCATCACGTTCCTCTATCTGCAGGCCCTTCCTCACTGCGAGATTGTGCAGCATGCAACATGCAACGATGATATGGCACACGAAGTTTGGGGAATACAACAGTGTACCCCCAGACTTATCCAGGCATCGGAAACGTGACTTCAGGAGGCCAAAGGTGCGCTCCACCACTGCACGGGTTTTGATGTGTGCTTCATTGTATCGTTCCTCTCCTGGGGTTTGGGGGTTCCGGATAGGAGTCATGAGATGGGGTCCCAGGGCATATGCAGAGTCACCTGTAAAGGATAAGACAGGAGAATGTTAGTCATGCATGTGCCACTTCTGTTGTGCATCACGGGAGGGGATAGTCATGCCTGACTCCCATGTCACTCACCAACCAGCCAGGTGTTCCCATACACGTTCTGTTCGAATTCCGTTCGGATGTGGCATTGATTGTAGATGTAGCTGTCATGGGTGGATCCGGGGTGTTTGGCACGAACGTGCCATATGAGGCCTGGGGCATCAACTATCACCTGTACGTTGATGGAATGCCAATTCTTCCGATTGCGGTACATGTGCTCGGTCTCATGGGGGGGCTGGAGTGCCACATGTGTGCAATCTATGGCCCCGATGGTGCGTGGGAATCTGGCAATTCGGTAGAAATCTGCCATTGCCTTGATTCGCAGCTCCTCAGTGGTGGGTTTTATGATTTGGTTGGCCAAGCGTGTGAGGATTGCAGGGACAACCTGGTGCACACATCTGCTCATGGAGGATTGTGACATCCCAGCCACCACTCCACTTGTACGCTGAAAAGAGCCACTGGCAAGGAAATGGAGTGTTGCCAGTACCTTGACCAGTGGCTGCACTGCATGTGAGCGTTGTGTTGGGCTGGTGATGTCCTCCTGCAAGGTTGTGGTTAATTCCAGGATGGCATGAGGGGGGAATCTGAAGATGCGAAAGACCTCTGAATCATTCATGCCAAACAGGTGTATGCGGGTGCGGTATACCCTCTCCCGTGCCATCCTCCGTGCCCTCCTCCTTCTTTGGTCATCTATATTCACTAGTGCAGCTATGAGCGACGATGCCCCTAGCATGTTGGCAGTCAAATTGTAGTGCAACACGTGTGTGTGGTCTGCTCCTCAGTAACGGTGTTGCTTTCTGTGAGATGTAGACGTTTTTTCAAAAGTTAGACCAGCTTTTAGGTGCTCTAACTTTAGACAGGACATTTTGCTGTTGCGCACATCGCGTAGCCTGCGCAGCAACTGCGTTTTTTTGTGGATCCCCGTAACTCCCTCATTAGCATATTTGACTAGCAAATCAATGGTGTGTCTAGCGCAGTTTTGCGCGAAGGGAAGCGCATGTCTAACTCAATTACGCCGGACAAAAAAACGTAGATTTCTGGTGTATATTGTTTTGTGAATCGCGTGCAACTATACGCACGCGCACATTTAGACTTACGCACGCGCAACAGCAGTTGCGCACGCGTAATCGCTCTGTGAATCTGGGCCAAAATGTCTAATGTGTACCCAACTTTTAGGCATTATTTGTGAGAATGTATCTGTATAAGGAAAACAAATCACAGCAATCAATAAATCTATGGCTGCCAAACAGTACAATTGTGAGTTTTAGCTATTACATTTTGTGTATTGACTTTTTTTAGAAAAGCAGTTAATGCTAGTCTGGTAAATGTGAGGCGGAGATTGGAGCTTTATCAGCTGCCTGGAAATAAATAATATGAAATATTTATATGCAGTATTTGATATCTACTTAAAAGATTTTTGGAGTGTTTGTGTGGTGGGAGCATTAGTATGTGAACTTAAGAATGCAATTAAGAAAACTTCATAAGTCCTTGTCTGTGTACTTGTCTGTATACTTAATTTTTATTTATATTGTCTGTGTACTTAATCTCAGATCAGCTGCTCTAAAAGTTTTTTTTTTTTTTTTTTTTAAGCAGAAGGGTCCGTTAAATGTCTACTGCCACATTTTCTAGAAGTTTCTTGTCTGTCCACACTTTTTATAACAACATTTTATCTCTGTTCACACACAAATATCCTATGATGTGTTAAATAGTTAGACACAAAAATCAATCATTCTCCAACTGCCACACAATACAGTTTTAACTCTTTCATTGTCAGAACCAGTATTAAATTGTTCCCACATGTTAAAATGCACAGTTTATTATTTAAAATCCATAAAATGAAAAAAAAAAATTCTGAAAGCATAGACCCAGTAGAATATAAAAATGCTGTCAGTTGACATTTTTTTATGATACACTATATTAGGGCAACTGTCAAACCCATTTTTTCAGGAAAATAATACATTAAAATACATTTTAATAGACAACGGCACAATATAGGCCCAGATTCACAGAGCGATTACGCCTGCGCAACTGGTGTTGCGCGTGCGTAAGTCTAAATGTGCGCGTGCGTTTAGATGCGCGCGATTCAGAAAACGATTTACGCCAGAAATCTACTTTTTTTGTCCGGCGTAATTTTGTTAGACAGACGCATCCGTCCGCGCAAATTGATTTGCTAGTCAAATACGCTAATGAGGGAGTTGCGGGGATCCACAAAAAACGCAGTTGCTGCGCAGGCTACGCGATGTGCGCAACAGCAAAATGTCCTGTCTAAAGTTAGAGCACATAAAAGCTGGTCTAAATTTTGAAAAAACGTCTACATCTCACAGAAAGCAACACCGTTACTGAGGAGATCATAGCTGCACTAGTGAATTTAGATGACCAAAGAAGGAGGAGGGCACGGAGGATGGCACGGGAGAGGGTATACCGCACCCGCATAGACCTGTTTGGCATGAGTGATTCTGGTGTTTCTTGCATCTTCAGATTCCCCCCTCATGCCATCCTGGAATTAACCACAACCCTGCAGGAGGACATCACCAGCCCAACACAACGCTCACATCCAGTGCAGCCACTGGTCAAGGTCCTGGCAACACTCCATTTCCTTGCCAGTGGCTCTTTTCAGCGTACAAGTGGAGTGGTGGCTGGGATGTCACAATCCTCCATGAGCAGATGTGTGCACCAGGTTGTCCCAGCAATCCTCCCACGCTTGGCCAACCTAATCATCAAACCCACCACTGAGGACCTGCGGCTGAAGGCAATGACAGATTTCTACAGAATTGGCAGATTCCCACGCACCATCGGGGCCATTGATTGCACACATGTGGCACTCCAGCCCCCCCATGAGACAGAGCACATGTACCGCAATCGGAAGAATTGGCACTCCATCAACGTACAGGTGATAGTTGATGCCCAAGGACTCATATGGCACGTCCGTGCCAAACACCCCGGATCCACCCATGACAGCTACATCTACAATCAATGCCACATCCGAATGGAATTCTATCAGAACGTGTATGGGAACACCTGGCTGGTTGGTGAGTGACATGGGAGTCAGGCATGACTATCCCCTCCCGTGATGCACACCTCACAAGTGGCACATGCATGACTAACATTCTCCTGTCTTTTCCCTTCCAGGTGACTCTGCATATGCACTGGGACCCCATCTCATGACTCCTATCCGGAACCCCCAAACCCCAGGGGAGGAAAGATACAATCAAGCACACATCAAAACCCGAGCAGTGGTGGAGCGCACCTTTGGCCTCCTGAAGTCACGTTTCCGATGCCTGGATAAGTCTGGGGGTACACTGTTGTATTCCCCAAACTTCGTGTGCCATATCATCGTTGCATGTTGCATGCTGCACAATCTCGCAGTGAGGAAGGGCCTGCAGGTTGAGCTACGTGATGACCTGACCCCCCAACCAGACAATCAACCCCTAACCGAGGATACCCCGTCTTCTGAGGGAAGAGCAGTCAGGAGACAGCTCATATTGGGCATCTTTGCACATTAAACACACACATTAATCATGGCACAATGAGAATGCATGCATGCACACCACTGTGGTCCCTATCACACACACTCCACATCCTCATCAAATTGGATTGGCACCAGTCCACCATGCACGACTGGTGAGCAGTAACGCCACGTCAAGGCTCCAATTATGTCACTGTACATTCATACACCATTCACACGGACCTGGGAATCACTTCTCCCTGGTCCTGGGGAACCCTTCTCCACCAAAATTGAGTATGACACCCCTTTTCCAGCAGGAATGTCACCCCCACATTCAAACAGCATGCACAACCCAAAATGTAAAAAAAATGTCAGCAAAAAAAAAAAAAAAAAATGCCAAAAATGTCAGCCAAAAAAAAAAAAAGGGGGAAAAAAAAATTATTGCCCTCTGCGTGAGCCACGCCTGGGGCGCCCCCGACCACGGCCCCGGGCCCTCAGGGGAGACTCATGGGGGAGGGGCAAACCCGGGGAAGGAGGAGCAGCCCCTGATATCTGCCCACCTGGCGGCCTGCCCTCCAAGGCCACGGCAATTCTGTCCAGGGAAGCACCAAGTGTTGCCGTGTTGGCCTGGATAGCCTGGGTAAGGGCCCTCACATCCTGCCCAACGCCTGCTGCTGTAGTCTGCAGTTCATTTAGGCAGGTTGTGAAAGCCCGGGAGTGGGAGTCCAGGTTACCCAGCGTATCCTTCATGGAGGACAGGCTCTCCTCCACCCGCCCAAAAGTCTGGCAGAGCTGTCCCAGATGGCGGGTCTGGAGGGCCTGGTCCCTTCGCAGACTGGCGGGCAGGAGATTGGGCGCCCCCCTGGTGCTCTGGGATGACATCCTGCCTCCAGCTGATGGTTGTGGGCGGGGAGAAGGGGAGGCCCTTGTGAGGGGTGCCATGTTGGGGGAGGAGGGGGGGGGCTCCCCCTTAGGGAGGGCAGGCTTCTGCCAGTCAGAGGGGAAGAGTCCGCACAAACCACTCGTCCAGTGCCTGACTCCTCCTCCTCATGATCGTCCTCCTCATGATTATCCTCCTCCTCATGATCGTCCTCCTCCTCTTGAACCTCCTCCGCGGACTGTGGCCTTGTTGGGGGGGCCTCATTAGGCTGCTGTCCTGGGGTTGGAGCGGTCAGGCCAGATGGCCCTGCACCCTCCTGCACATCTGTGGATGACACAAACCATTCACAGGTTGGAGGATCCACACACTTGGCACATATTCCCTTTCACCCCCTCCCCCACACATGCTACACACCTGATAGAAAAAAAAACCTTACCTGGCACCACGGGGACCGGACTTGTGTCAAAGCCTGGCAGGCCCTCCACTTCATGCCGGTGAAAGGTCAGGGCCACCACATGCTCCGTCGCTGTAAGCCTAATACGGCATGGTGGGCCCCCTCCTGTGCCCCTGGCATGGGCATGCATCGCGGCCAGTTTTTTTTTCACCTGACGCCGGAGATCATTTATTTTTTTGTCAATCCCAGACCGGGTCCGTGTCTCCCCCTCCCCCGATGAATTCACCTGCTCCGTGATCCTATCCAAAATCTCCCTCCTCCTGGCCGGGGTGGTGGTGGCACTCTGCGGGCTGTGGAGAAAACGCCCATACTCGCTAATGGCCCGGGCAAGAATTCTTTTTTCCCCCACAGTAAAATTCAGCTTTCTTTTTCTCTCTGTCATACTTCCAAACAAACTCACTACCAGTCACCAAAAATCAGTCACAAATACAAGCACAACCAATCAGGCAAGAACACACACAAAGAGAAAACGAACACCCAAAAATCACACTAGCACTCAGCAAGAAACAGTCACAAAAAAATAAAAAATAAAGCAAGAAAACAAACGCTCAGAAATATATCAATCAAACAAACAGTCTCTCAAACACTTATCAAAAAACACTTTCACAAATATACCAACAAGAACTTGATCACACAGAACACTAATCTGACAACTACAAGACACACTGCAACGAACAACAGGAACAAAAGCACTTGGTTAAATGGGAAGGGACACAAAGGGGTGTACTTTTGCAATGCAAGTGCGTTTGTGTGTGTCTATTTATGCTGTCTGCGTAGTTCACAACGTTGCCCTAGTCCATTTCCAATTTCACTGATTGCGCCGCTCCTGAGTTGTGAGCATGCGCACAGCGGAGCTGACATGGTCTCCTTCACGCGCGCATGCGCGAGCCGGCCGGCCGGCCCTTCATTTGCATGGGGTCACGGCTCATTTCAATGTAACACGCCCACGTCCCTCCCAATTTGTATTACTCCTCCTTACGCCTCAGGAAAAAACCTTACGCTTGCGCAATTTCCTGCGCAAAAGCTACGTGAATCGGGGGATTACGCGGCTAGATGGCGCAAGTCTAACGTAATGGCGGTGCGCTACGCCGGACCGATAATGCGCCGATGTACGTGAATCAGGGCCATAATGTCTAGATTATCTAGATATCAAGCATCAAAATTGTAAAATAAAAAGATGAACAAGTGTCCTAAACGACACCTTTACAGCGCCCAAATTTACAGTTAGCCATAAATTATGGCTCTAGAAATATTGATATCACTCCAGTGTGCACAGACATACCTAATATTGCTTTTCATATGCTTTTCATATGCACACCCGACACGCTTGTTAGTGTAAAAATGGCTTTTTTGTATTTTTTTTTATTTTCTTAACTTTTTAAAAACGTTACTGCTATCACAAGGGAGCTAATAAACCCCCCAATGTGATAGTATAGTGTAGGCCAGTGGTTATCAACCTCAGTCCTCAAGTACTCCCAACAGGCCATGTTTTGGGAATGTCTCCTAGATAAAATAGTTGTCCAAAATACCAAGCAATTAACTCTGATTTAAAGCACCTGTGCAAGATAAAGGAAAACTTGCAAACATGGCCTGTTGGGGGTACTGGAGGACTGAGGTAGAGAACCATCGGTGTAGGCGACTATTTCTCTTCAAGTAGACATCAGGGTACTATTAGACCAATCACTGGCAGGAGGTGGCACATTACCATACATATGGAAGTGAGTGGGCAACTTTAAAGCCACAATGTCCCCAAGAAAGCCTTAAAGGAACTCTAAAGGTTCGTTTTTTATTAGATCAATTGATTGCTGTAAGCTAGAGCATTTAAATATCACTTACCTCGTTTTTCCTTTTGACCTCCAAAATACAGTAATCCAGGTTTGAAAATGCCATTTCCCGTCTTTCCTCTTCTTGCTTTCCACCAGCATCTGAGCCATTTTGCATGGTGGAAAGCAGAATGTGCTCGCCCCCTCCCTATGACTACAGCCCTGCGTGAAGATGCTCTTATCCCTCACAGGCATGGAAGCTAAGCCTAATGGGAACTGTAGTTCCTATTGGGCCGTGATGTAGCAAGTATGAATGCGCACCGCAAACCAGGAAGTCAGTGAGAATAATGATTCAGGAGTGACGGAGGTGAATAAAACAGCTTGATTTCAACAGCTATCAAACTAGTTATAATGCAAAACACTACTTTTAATTTTTTCTTTATCAGCTACTGTCAGACTTTAATTTAAGAGGAAAATATTTTGTCTTTACAACCCCTTTAAGCTGGCTGAACAAATGCAAACAATTTTTTTTTTTTTTCAAATAGTTTTTATTGAAAAGGTTTTACACAAAAGTACAACATAGCCAGGACCGGCAGTAAATACCACAGGAGTAATTACAGATACTACACAAGAAATAACTATTGCAAATGTGACATAGTCATACATCAAACAGCCAACAGATTACAGCACAGCTGTGGGTTTGTTCCAGAGCTTCAACTCAATAGCAAGAAAGGGCTACTGCCATACTGACTACAAGGGAATAGTAGAGAGAGAGAAAGAGAAGGGACCGAATGTGAAAGAAAGAGAATAAAGAGTATAGTGAGAGAGAAATAACAGGGAAAAGATAAGAAAGAGGGTGGTAGAGAGGGGGGGGAGGGGAAGGTAGGAAGATCCATGGTCCCATTTGTCAGTTGCATAGAGACTACCGGACATTACATAATACATATAGCAATCATAAAACAAAAGGAAACAAGGAGAATAATCATAATCTCAGAAAATGGATAATCTTAGGTCCCGCTATTGTACCACAATTTCCAAATAGACCAATTAGCGTCCAACCTCGCTCTGACTCCTCGTCTGCTTGCAAGGAGGGATTCATGTATATAATTAGTCTGAACCATTTCCCAGACCCCCGAGACATTTGGTGCCTTATCCTCCTTCCAGTGTCGGGCTATCAATGCCCGAGCCGCAAGGAGGATATGAGTAACTACCGTCCTAAAATTGGGTGGGAAGGGATCTATACCCAAGTGTAATATCGCCAAACCAGGGTTCGGCCGTGTAAGTATACCCGTAAGTCTAGAGATATTTGAAAAGATTGAATTCCAGAAACTTGTAAGGTGTTTGCAAGACCACAACATGTGTAACAGGTTCCCTACCATACCACAGTTCCTCCAGCAGAGCGAGGAACAGTCCTTGAGAATTTAGAAATTCTATAGGGGGTGAGATACCATCTCAGAGTTATCTTTTGGGATAGTTCCCAGTGGTTCACACACGCCGAGGCCTTGAACAAGGCCCGGAATGCGCGTTTCCACTGGTCTTCTGTATAAGTTTCACCTAAGTCACTTTCCCACTTCACAAATGGGGGGGATTTTATAAATTGAAGCTTGTCTTGAAATAAGTTGTAAAAGAGAGCAATTCCCTTACAAGGGGCAGGAGAGGAGTTGTAGAAGCTCCAGGCTTCTTTAGGGAGGAATACCTGATGTGTTTTCAAGGATCTTAAAAAATGAGCTATTCTGAGATAAGTAAAATGGTCAGACAAGGACAAAGCAAACTTATCACGTAGAGACTCAAAGGGAAGAAGAATATTATTATGAAATAAGTCATTAACAAATTGGATCCCACCATTCCGCCAATTAATAAGAGAAATGTCAGGGATGACCCGAGAGAAAATATTAATAGGGATGGGGATCTCTGTGAGAGAGGAGGCAGGGCTGTTTCTGAAACGTAGGTCCCTCCAGGACTGAATAGAGGCTCGCAGAGACAGGGGAAGATCCTGTAGCCCAAATGGTCTCCAGGCATCAATGAGAAGAAATTCTTTCAGGTCATGAACTGGGCATAGGTCTTGCTCAATGTCCTTCCAAACAGCACCAGAGTTCACATCCATCCAGGCCCGCAGCTGCGACAGGGTCGAGGCACGGAAATAGTCGTGGATATCGACTAATCCCATGCCCCCAGCCATCCTATGTTTAACTAAAAAGAGTCTTGAGCATCTTGGTCTTGTCTTCTGCCAAATAAATTTAGAGAGTAATGTGATGAGCGCTTTAAGATAAGAGGATGGAATAGGGACTGGGAGGGTCCTGAAAATATACAATATCTGTGGCAAAAGTAACATTTTAAAGGCGGCTAAACGGCCAGACCAGGTGAGCTCAACCTTAGTTAATCTAACAACTTCACCCGAAATCTTGTTGATCAAAGGGGTGTAATTGGCTTCTACTAGCTGCGAGGGGTCTGCTCTTATTTTTAATCCTAGATATGTAATAGAGGACCCACTCCAAGAGTAAGGGAATGTCTCCTGCAGTCGGCTCCGAAGAGCTGTGGGGATTCCTAGGTCTAGGATAAAGGATTTTGTACAGTTTACCTTGTAATAGGATATGAGGCTAAATTCAGACAATGTGGCATGGGCGTGACCCAAGGAGGTGGAGGGCGAGGTCAGGAAGAGGATTATATCATCTGCGAAAAGATTCACAGAGTGAGTCTTTTTAGATGTGCGGATTCCCTCAATATTTGGGTGGGATCCAAATGCAAACAATTTAATCTGCTATAGCAGTTTGTGTACATGCTGATCCTGCTGCTGAAGAATTATTACATACCCTATGTGTGTGATTATATGTCAGTAATACATTGTGTATCCCTGTATGTTGTGGTCATTCAGGTGCTTATCTAAGAGGTTTTTTGTAACTATCGATGCTCCCTGCTGAAACCACCGGCTGTGGAAGCTCTTACAGTAAAGGACCCTCTATGTAGTTTAAGGTTAAACCTTTTTTCTTCTAATTTTAATGAGTGGCCACGTGTCTTCTTAAACTCCCTTCCGTGAAAAAGTTTTATCCCTATTGTTGGGTCACCAGTACAGTATTTGTAAATTAAAATCATATCCCCTCTCAAGCATCTCTTCTTCAGAGAGAATAAGTTCAGTGCTTGCAACCTTTCCTCATAACTAATCTCCTCCAGACCCTTTATTATTATTAGCTTTGTTGCCCTTCCTTGTACATCCTTCCTGGGGACTGGTGCCCATTAGGGATGAGCTTTGCGTTCGATACGAACTTATGTTCGTCTCGAACATTGTCTGTTCGTACGTTCGATGAAATTCAAACAAAATCGGTCGTTCGCGCCAAATTCGAGTGACGCAAAACGGCCCATAATTCACTGTGGCATTGCGCGCTGATGATTGGCCAAGCATGCTGTATGTCCCCGCATGCTTGGCAAATCACAGCGCGCAAAAACTAAGAGCCATAATTGGCCAAAGCCTGGGTGGGCGGCCTTGTGTAGTGTGTTCCAGCTTGTTAATGAGAGCAGTCAGAGAGACAGAGAGATTGTCTTTTTATATAGCTAGATAGAGCAGGCAGGCAGGCTAGTCAGTTTAGCTTAATTTACAGTGTGTAGAGAATATATATACATCCCAGGAGTTGTACATATATTTATACACTGTATAGCTTAGATAGATCAGTTCTTCCTAATTTACTGGCAGGCAGGTGATTGTGCTATTTAAAGACGTTATCACACGTATAGACACCCAGCAGGTACAATATTTAAAGGAATTTTATTTATTTATTTTTAATTTAAGCATCATTAAAATCATTGCTCCTGGAGTAGTGATTTTAATAATGTTTAAATAAAAAAAAAAAAAGGAAGATTCCTTTAAATATTGTACCTACTCGGTGTCTATAGTTTGCCTGTGAAAAGGTCTTTGAGAACCGCCCGAGGGAACATGTATCAATAGAAAAAAGTTTTAAAAACGGTCGTTTTTCAGGAGATAACACTTTTTTCCATTGATAAATGTTCCCTCGGGCAAGACCCGGGTTCGTAAAGACGTTTTCACAGGCAAACTATAGACACCCAGCACTGCAGGTACAATATTTAAAGGAATTTTTCATTTTTTTTTATTTATTTAAACATTATTAAAATCACTGCTCCTGGAGCAGTGATTTTAATGATGCCTAAATAATAAAAAAAAAAAAAAAATACTTTAAATATTGTACCTGCTGGGTGTCTATAGCTTGCCTGTGAAAACGTCTTTGAGAACCCAGGTCTTGCCCGAGGGAACATGTATCAATGAAAAAAAGTTTTAAAAGCGGTCACTTTTTCAGGAGTCCTGCTCCTGAAAAAATGACCGTTTTTTAAACTTTTTTCCATTGATACATGTTCCCTGGGGCAAGACCCGGGTTCTCAAAGACATTTTTCCAACAATAACTTGAATATTGGTCTTAAAAATGAGCATTTTTGAATTTAAACGTTTGAGTCCCATAGACTTCAATGGGGTTCTAAATGTTCGCGCGAACGGTCGGTCTGTTCGGCGGTTCTGGTGCAAACCGAACGCTGTTATGTTCGGCTTATCCCTAGTGCCCATAACTGGACAGCATACTCCAGGTGCAGCCGGACCAGAGTCTTGTAAATGGGGAGAGTTTTCGCTTTATCCCTGGAGTTAACCATTTTTTAGTTCATGACAATATTCTGTTTGCTTTGTTAGCAGCAGCTTGGCATTGCATGCCATTGCTAATCTTAACATCTACTAAGACCCCCTGGTCCTTTTTCATCCTAGATTCCCCCAGAGGTTCTCCCCTAGTGTATTAATTGCCTTTAATATTTTTGCAACCCAAATGTATTATTTTCCATTTTTCAACATTAAACCACATTTGCTATGTAGTTGCCCACCCTATTAATTTGTTCAGATCTTTTTGCACGTTTCCACATGTGCAGAGAAGTTATTGCCCTGCTTAGTTTAGTATCATCCGCAAATACAGAGATTGAACTGCCTCGGCCTTGGAGGAGAGGACATCCGTGATAGGCGGAACACTGAACAAAGGCTCTGCTGGGAAAATTAGTGTTCCGCCTATCACAGAATACAGGGAGTGCAGAATTATTAGGCAAATGAGTATTTTGACCACATCATCCTCTTTATGCAAGTTGTCTTACTCCAAGCTGTATAGGCTCGAAAGCCTACTACCAATTAAGCATATTAGGTTATGTGCATCTCTGTAATGAAAAGGGGTGTGGTCTAATGACATCAACACCCTATATCAGGTGTGCATAATTATTAGGCAACTTCCTTTCCTTTGGCAAAATGGGTCAAAAGAAGGACTTGACAGGCTCAGAAAAGTCAAAAATAGTGAGATATCTTGCAGAGGGATGCAGCACTCTTAAAATTGCAAAGCTTCTGAAGCATGATCATCGAACAATCAAGCATTTCATTCAAAATAATCAACAGGGTCGCAAGAAGCGTGTGGAAAAACCAAGGCGCAAAATAACTGCCCATGAACTGAGAAAAGTCAAGCGTGCAGCTGCCAAGATGCCACTTGCCACCAGTTTGGCCATATTTCAGAGCTGCAACATCACTGGAGTGCCAAAAGCACAAGGTGTGCAATACTCCGAGACATGGCCAAGGTAAGAAAGGCTGAAAGACGATCACCACTGAACAAGACACACAAGCTGAAACGTCAAGACTGGGCCAAGAAATATCTCAAGACTGATTTTTCTAAGGTTTTATGGACTGATGAAATGAGTGAGTCTTGATGGGCCAGATGGATGGGCCCGTGGCTGGATTGGTAAAGGGCAGAGAGCTCCAGTCCGACTCAGACGCCAGCAAGGTGGAGGTGGAGTACTGGTTTGGGCTGGTATCATCAAAGATGAGCTTGTGGGGCCTTTTCGGGTTGAGGATGGAGTCAAGCTCAACTCCCAGTCCTACTGCCAGTTTCTGGAAGACACCTTCTTCAAGCAGTGGTACAGGAAGAAGTCTGCATCCTTCAAGAAAAACATGATTTTCATGCAGGACAATGCTCCATCACACGCGTCCAAGTACTCCACAGCGTGGCTGGCAAGAAAGGGTATAAAAGAAGAAAAACTAATGACATGGCCTCCTTGTTCACCTGATCTGAACCCCATTGAGAACCTGTGGTCCATCATCAAATGTGAGATTTACAAGGAGGGAAAACAGTACACCTCTCTGAACAGTGTCTGGGAGGCTGTGGTTGCTGCTGCACGCAATGTTGATGGTGAACAGATCAAAACACTGACAGAATCCATGGATGGCAGGCTTTTGAGTGTCCTTGCAAAGAAAGGTGGCTATATTGGTCACTGATTTGTTTTTGTTTTGTTTTTGAATGTCAGAAATGTATATTTGTGAATGTTGAGATGTTATATTGGTTTCACTGGTAAAAATAAATAATTGAAATGGGTATATATTTGTTTTTTGTTAAGTTGCCTAATAATTATGCACAGTAATAGTCACCTGCACACACAGATATCCCCCTAAAATAGCTAAAACTAAAAACAAACTAAAAACTACTTCCAAAAATATTCAGCTTTGATATTAATGAGTTTTTTGGGTTCATTGAGAACATGGTTGTTGTTCAATAATAAAATTAATCCTCAAAAATACTTTTTGCCTAATAATTCTGCACTCCCTGTAGCCTGTGATGGAGGCGCAGCTTTTGAATAATGGATGGCCGCATCTGTACACTGCAAACAGGAGAAGGTAGGGAATGGAATGGCACAGCACAGTGAGGCATGTTATAATGGCACAGCGGGGCATGTTATAATGGCACAGCGAGGCATGTTATAATGGCACAGTGAGGCATGTTATAATGGCACATCAAGGCATATAACATGCCTTGCTGTGCCATTATAACATGCCTTGCTGTGCCATTATAACATGCCTCGCTGTGCCATTATAACATGCCTCGCTGTGCTATTATTACTAGTGTTGCTCACGAATATTCGCATTGCGAATATTCGCTACGAATATTACATATTCGAGTATTCGCGAATAATGCGAATATCGCGGCGAATATTCGCTATTTCGAATATTCGTATTTTTTCAATTTTTTTTTAGAACAGATCACATCCTAGAGATCCCCATCGACGTGTAAAAGCATTGCTGGTATGATTAGAGACCTTGGGCCGAGTAGCTGCAGCGCTCCTTTTATATTCCCGAAAAATCGCAATGCGATTATTCGGCAATAGCGATATCGCGCGATTATTTTGTATTGTAATATATCACGAATATTCTGAGCCAATCAGAGTACTCCATTCCGCATTTGCCGAATATTCGCAATTATTGTGTATTGTAATATATCACGAATATTCTGAGCCAATCAGAGTGCTCCTTCCGCATTTCTCGAATATTCGCAATTATTGTGTATTGTAATATATCACGAATATTCTGAGCCAATCAGAGTGCTCCTTCCGCATTTGCCGAATATTCGCAATTATTGTGTATTGTAATATATCACGAATATTCTGAGCCAATCAGAGTGCTCCATTCCGCATTTCTCGAATATTCGCAATTATTTTATATTGTAAAATATCACGAATATTCTGAGCCAATCAGAGTGCTCCATTCCGCATTTCTCGAATATTCGCATTCGCAATCGCAATTCGCAATTCGCATTCGCATTCGCGATAGCGAAAATTCGCAATAATTTCATTTCCAAAATATATCACGAATATTCGTATTTAGCGAATATATCTCGAATATTCGACTATATATTCGTGATATATCGCGAAATCGAATATGGCATATTCTGCTCAACACTAATTATTACATGTGCTATTATGTTATAATGGCACAGCAAGGCATATTATAATGGCACAGCAAGGCATGTAATAATGGTACAGTGAGGCATGTAATAATGGCATAGTGAGGCATGTAATAATGGCACAGCGAGGCATGTTATACTGGCACAGCGAGGCATGTTATAATGGCACAGCGAGGCATGTTATAATGGCACAGCAAGACATGTTATAATGGTGTGTACGCGGTATTAAAGTTAAACAGTTATTAACCACTTAAGACCCGGACACTTACGCTGCTAAATGACCCAAGGTGTTTTTACAATTCGGCGCTGCGTCGCTTTAACAGACAATTGCGCGGTCGTGCGACGTGGCTCCCAAACAAAATTAGCGTCCTTTTCTTCCCACAAATAGAGCTTTCTTTCGGTGGTATTTGATCGCCTCTGCGATTTTTATTTTTTGCGCTATAAACTAAAATAGAGCGACAATTTTGAAAAAAATCACTATTTTTTTACTATTTGTTATAAAAAAATCAAATAAACTAAATTTTAGTAAAACATTTAGGCCAAAATTTATTTAGCCACATGTCTTTAGTAAAAAAAAAAAATCGTAATAAAAAAAAATAGCTACCTAGCGGGAACAGCGACACTAATACAGCGATCAGAAAAATGATCGCTTAGTGACGCTGGCAATAGGGAGTGAAAGGGTTAACTAGGGCGGTGATCAGGGGGTTAAAACTTTATTAGGGGGGGTGGGGGGCTATCCTGAACCTAACACTAACTGTTTTTTACAGTGCCTGTCACACTGACACTAAATGCAGTGATTAAATCACTGCATTCAGTGACACTGTGACAGGGGGGTGGGGGGGCGATCACAAGGGGTTATTTTGCCTATGTGAGTGTGTGTCAGTGTTGTGTTGGTGCACACTTACTGTGGATGTCTTCTCTCATCAGCAGCGCTGGGAAACAGCGCTGCGATGAGAGATTACATCATTTCCTCCTTCCTGTGTAAACACAGGAGGAGGAAGTGACAGGCTGGGAGCGCGCTCCCATTGGCTGGGAGCGATCGCGGGGGGGGCGGAAAACACGGACATCCGCCCGCTCGTCGGCGATCGCTCCCAGAGCCAGGGGGACCGCCGCACGCCGCGGAGGGGGTCCCGATGGGACCCCCGAACCGCACTAAGGCGAGGACGTAAATTTACGCCCTTGTGCCTGTACGAGCCATGTTGTGGACGTACATAGGCGTGCGGGGGTCCTTAACTGGTTAAACTAGCACTATTTAATGTATATTTTTATGGAGAGTTCTTGGTATATTATCTATTGAAATAATTTGTTGTCTTCTTTTTATTTATAAGGTTATTTTTGCCATGACAGTTGTACTATGGGACATGTCTTTGATGTTATGGAGATATATTAGTCATCTTATACTGTACATATGAGACTTTATTTTCCTCCTATTTTCCTTGGGTAGCAGTTTAGTTATTTATATAAAACATGTCAGAAGATTATGGCTACAGGTGGGGACTTTCAGCAAACATATCCTGATTTTTTTTTATCTTAAAGGATTTACATAATCAATGTAATTCCTTCCTTGTATGGATAGTGTGATATGCCAAAGCAGGGATGGGAATTATTAAAATTTTTGACTGAGTAGGATGAGTGGATTTTCCATGCTCCATGCCACTATTACTGAGTCTTTTTCAGTATTCAGTTAATATGCTGTTAAGTGCAATAACCCCTAGCAACCATGTATAAGGCAGTGTGTGTGAATAACAATAGCAGATAACCCTTTAAATACCCCTTTTAATTGTAACCTGTATACTGTTGTGACATCATAGAGTAGATTACCCTTCAAGGGGGTCTATGGGACAGAAAGCCATAGGCGGCGTACACACGACCGAGGTTCTTGCTAGAAACCAGCGAGAACCTCAATGGAAGCTGCATTCCAGCGAGAACCTCGGCCGTGTGTACGCTCTCGGCGAGCATCCCGTCGGGAATGCCGTTGAGCAGAAATAGAGAGCATGTTCTCTATTTGCTCGACGGCCCGCCTGGATGAATGGCTGGTTGCCATTCCCGACGGGCGGGTCGCCGAATCTGACGGCCGGCAGAGAACCTCGACTGGCGGAACGATGTGTTCTGCCCGTCGAGGTTTTCTGCCGTGTGTACGCGGCAATAGACAGCAACAAAAACTTTAGAGAAGGTTCAAACCCTTTTCCAGTCTACTAAAGGGGTTTTGCTTGCTCTTTCTCCATTTCAGAGCTTTTCTATCACTTCTTGTCTCTCTGATCCCCTTTCACTAGGGCAGGAAGTGAGAGGTCATCAAACTAATGATTTATCAGTGAAGCCGCGTACACACGGCAGAGAACCTCGACGGGAAGAACACATCGTTCCGCCCGTCGAGGTTCTCTGCTGGCCGTCAGATTCGGCGACCCGTCGGGAATGGCAACCAGCCATTCATCCAGGCGGGCCGTCGAGCAAATAGAGAACATGCTCTCTATTTCTGCTCGACGGCATTCCCGACGGGATGCTCGCCGAGAGCATACACACGGCCAAGGTTCTCGCTGGAATGCAGCTTCCAGCGAGGTTGTCGCTGGTTTCTAGCGAGAACCTCGGTCGTGTGTACGCCGCCTAAGAGAGAGTGACAGGACTGCACAATGTTATGGTTTTAGTTAAGAGTCTGGTCTCACACCCAGAGTTCTCACCCATACATGGGTGAGAGCCCCAGGAAGTGTGTTCTGAGCAGATACAACTTGTTTTACAGTTTTCTCCAAGACTGGTAAATCTGTGTATAACTCCAGAGGCTTTGTAAAGTCATGTGCAGGATGCAGTCTTCAACCCTAGGCCCACATTTTGATGGTGAGTAGGGATGACCCCCCAGTTCGGTTCGCACCAGAACATGCAAAACAGGAAAAAAATTTGGTTGAACACGCAACATGAAAAATCAAAAGTGCTAATTTTAAAGGTTAATATGCAAGTGTTTGGAGACTTTGGTCCTGACCCAGGGGACATGTATCAATGCAAAAAAAAGTTTTTTTAAAAAAGGATGTTCTTTCAGGAGCAGTGATTTTAATAATGCTTAAAGTGAAACAATAAAAGTGAAATATTCCTTGGGGGTGTCTAAAGTATGCATGTAAAGGTATCGTATCTTTCCCATGCTTAGAATTGTCCCTGCACAAAGTGTCATTTCCGAAGGGAAAAAAAGTAATTTAAAACTACTAGCGGCTATTCATGAATTGTCGGTCCTGGCAATACAGAGAAAAGTAATTGAAAAAAATGACAGGGGTCCCCCCGCAGTCCATTACTGGGCCCTTTGTGTCTGGTATGAATATTAAGGGGAACCCCTGCCATTTTTTCAATTACTTTTATCTGTATTGCTGGGACCCAACAATTAGTTAATAGAGGGAGTAGTTTTAAATGACTTTTTTCCTTAAACAATTACATTTTGTGCAGGGTACCAATTTTTTTTTTAAAAAATATGTGGGGTTCCCCCAACTAATTCATACCAGACCCTTCAGGTCTGGTATGGATTTTAAGGGGAACGCTGCGTCAAAAAAAAATGGCATGGGGTCCCCCCAAAAATCCATTCCAGACCCTTTATTCGAGCACGCAACCTGGCAGTCTGCAGGAAAAGAGGGGGGATGAGAGAGCGCCCTCCTCCTGAACCATACCAGGCCACATGCCCTCAAAATGGGGAGGATGCTTTGGGGGTCTGTGACCCCTCAAAGCACCTTGTCCCCATGTTGGTACGATATTCAAATTTTTTGAGTTTCACCTGTAAGTACCTGTCTATCTGAACACAGCTCCTGTAGGATCAGTGTGTGAACAGTGTCTTGTTCAGGCTGGGGAGACTATGATCGAATTGGCTGAGAGACTCATTTTCACTGCAAGTGGAGAATGCAGGCAGAACTGGAGGCTCCTGATCTTCACTAACTCAGAAAGTTCTTCTATCTAATGAACTGTATACAATACAAGGTTACTTGGCCAGGTAAAGGTCTGTGACCTCAGGTTCTGCCATTGGGAGCCCACTTTGAATACCATGAGAGAGAAAGAGGCTGACCAGGAGTAAAAAAAAGTGTGTGGTTGGCCAAAGCAACTCCAGAGAGGGTCATTCTGTTGTCCATGTGCCAAAGGATATTACCTTAGGCCCTGTACACACAATCAGACCGGTCTGATGAGACTGGTCCGACAGACCGTGTTAAAATGAGGAATGCAGATTGGTTGTCCCGAGTGCATGCGTGCCTGGCAACCTGTGTCCCAACCCTAGGGTTCAAACAAGACAGGAAGTCAGGCAAATCTGTGGGTGTTGTCACAGACGGGAGATACATTTCTGCCTTGTTTAGACAATTCACCAATTACTATCAGGTTTAAGGACCTTAGATAGCTTCAGCTGTTGAGAATGGGGCAATTAAGGCCTCTACAAGTTATCCAGATGATCACTACTGATTGCTGCATCCTGAGGCCTTTGAGTTAAGGAGATCAGTGGGCTGAGAAAGACTTCTGAAGGTGAGGTCGTATCAGTATTTCTGTGTGATAAATATCAAAGAGACTTTTTTCTGCTGTATGACCAGCAGTGTCTGCCCAGCAGTACTCTGTGCCAGACTTCATAGGTAGGTTCCTGTGTTGTGAAGGTAGATGCCCCAAGTGGCAAGGGTTTATTTTATGTTTTTTTTTTTTTAAATATGTTTTTATTGAAGAAGTTACAAACAGAGTATAAAACAGAATATATGAAAAAAATGTAATGACGTTAAACATAGAAAGCAGGATGTAGAGGTCATCACAAAAAAAAAAAAAAGTATGCACGTAAGAGTCTATAAGATTGGTGATGCACTCAGTCCAGGTGGAGGGGGAGATTCAGCACCCCCATGTGACATGGGGGGAGGTGCCTCGAAGGGCACGTCCAAAATATAAGAGGAAGAAAAGGGGAGAGCAACAAAATGGAATGAGAACAAAAACAAGAATACAAATAAAAAAAGGGGGGGAACATCAGTTCCGCGGGGGATCCTGGTAAAGAAAAGGCATCTTCTCAAAGTTCAACCTCTCCGTGGGGGTGAGAGTATACATCATGAAAGGTTTCCATAGGTGATAGAAGCGAGTTTTGCTCCGTTCATGGGTCAGGTCCGTGTTGAGCTTGTCCTTGTATAGTAACTTCAATAGCTCCTTTTTGACTTGAGAGGTGGTTGGGCAATCGGTGGAAATCCATTTCTGTAAGATGGCCCTCCTGGCGAGCAATAGACAGATCAGGGTCCAGTCTTTACTAGGGGGTGTGTTTGGGGGCGACCAGGGGAGCAGTTGGGGGTCCCAGTGGCCGAAAATAAGCAGTAAAGGGTCCTTGGGTAGGCGCAATAGGGTGACATCAAAAACGTATTGGATGACTTGATCCCAAAACCTGGCGATGTGTGAGCAAGACCAAAATCGGTGGGCTAGATTTGGTTTGGGTTGTTGACAAAGGGGGCATTCTGGGGTGGCATGGGCACGGCTGAAGGGAATGTGGGCCCGGTGGATGATTTTGATCTGGGCCTCTCTCCAGATCTCATTGGGTACGAGTCTGTGAATGGTGTTGAGACCATGAAGGAGTTTCTCCACCAGATCGGGGTCAGGGAAGTTTTCGACCAGTTGCCAGCCGACGAGGATGTCAGGGGGGGAGTGGTGTGTAAAAGGAGAGGGAGGTATATGTCCGAGATCTTGTATGAACCCCGGGTAATAAGGGTATCAATGAAGGAGCACTTGAACCGTTTACTATCGTCCCTGCAGGTATTTTTCAAGAAACTGATGCACTGATTGTAATGGAAAACTTGTGAAGAAGGGAGTGAGAACTTGTCTGCCAGGGGTCTGAAACCGATGGGGCGGCCCTACAGAGGGTCACATAATGAATAAAAAATTCTGAGTCCCTTATCCTGCCAGACGGGGTAAGGCTGGTTTTCCAGGCCAGGTTGGAAGCTTGGGTTTTCCCGGATTGGGAGGTGGCGGGAAATAGAGGACGGAATATTAAGGGCTTTCCTGACCTCTCTCCAGGCAATGACCGGGGGGCTTTCTGGGTCAGATATCGGGATAGGGGTTCAAGCGCAATGTTGAAAAGGAGCGGGGATAGCGGGCAGCCTTGTCTCGTGCCTTTGTGTAAGCGGAATTCCTCTGAAAGGAGGCCCGCGGACACTAATTTCGTGGCCGGGGCAGTGTACATGGACTCAACGAGTGAAGGGGCCAGAGGAGCCCATTTTGGACATGACTATGCAGAGCCATTCGAAGCTGACTTTATCGAAGGCCTTCTCCGCGTCTAATGTGATGATGGCATGATCCCCTTTCGGGTCACATTTTGCGTGGTCGAGGGCTAGCTTTACCTTCCTAATATTCATGGTGGCCGTCCTGCCCTTCACAAAGGTGGATTAGGGAGGGTATGATGGTCGCCAACCTAGTGGCAACGATCTTGGAGAGGATCTTAACATCGAGGTTTAGAAGTGAAATGGGCCTATATGAACCGGGTTCTAGAGGATCCTTACCCTTCTTCTCCAAAAGTTTTATGATGGCCTGGTTGCCTGTGGGTAGGTAGGTGCCGCCTGACCAGATATGCTGGTAGACTTTGTGGAGGGCGGTGGTGACAGTCGAGCTGAAGGATTTATAAAATTCTCCCGTGAAACCATCTGGGCCTGGGGCTTTAGAGGGGGCAAGATTCTTAATGACGGACTGAACCTCCAGGATGGAGATAGGAGCATTCAGAGCTTCAAGTTGTGAGGGGGATATCTGATCCAGGGAGATTTGTTGGAGAAAGTTGAGGGCCGTCAGTTTATCTATAGGGTCTGGAGCATAGAGGGAGGAATAGAATTGGCGCATAGCATCATTGATACCTTTTGGGATATTGTGTACTAAACCTGACGAGTCTCTCAGAGATGTGATATGTGTCGGGCGGTTGGGGCCTTTGCTTAGTCTGGAGAAGAGCCTCCCGGCCTTGTCGCCGAACTTGTGAAGGGAGGCATCCAGACGTGTCTTCTGGGTCTGCTCGAGGGT
Source organism: Rana kukunoris (assembly GCA_029574335.1). Taxonomy (NCBI): domain Eukaryota; kingdom Metazoa; phylum Chordata; class Amphibia; order Anura; family Ranidae; genus Rana; species Rana kukunoris. The sequence continues at coordinate 295,149,126 of CM056049.1, forward strand.
AGCTGCCCAAGTGTCAAAAGATTGTTTGGCCGTGAACCAGGTCTTCCGGTTGTACATGGAGTCATCAGTGTAGAGGGCGTGCTGGGCCTGGTGCAGTGTTGCGCTGGCCTGTTTGTAGTGTCTAAGTGTGTTCTTTTTGAAAGTGGTGGCGTACGCTATTATGCAACCTCTGAGAAAGGCTTTATCTGCTTCCCAGAAAAGATTAGGGTTATCTGTGTGTAGCGCGTTAGTAGAAGCGTAGTCTGACCAGGCTTTTTCCAGGTGTTGTTGGAAATCGGAGTTGTTGTAGAGGTAGGATGGGAACAGCCAGATTCTTGGGTTGGAATGCAAGTCGGGGTCGTCCAGCGTGGTCGATACCGGGACATGGTCCGAAATCACAATGTCATGAAATCAGTGGGAGGAGAGAGTCAGAGCAAAACAGATAGTCCAGTCTCGTGAAAACATTGTGGGGGTTAGAGTAGAACGAGAATTCCCTGTCCGCCGGGTGCCGTAAACGCCATATATCGTGAAGGTGTAGGGAGTGCATTGTCGACGCAAACAAGGTCTGGGTGAGAGGTGCTGATGGAGAACGAGAGTGTCTAGTGGAGGATCTGTCATCTGTCAGGTGCATGGTAGAATTAAAGTCCCCTCCTATCAGGTGTGGATGAGACGGGTCCCGAAGCACCCAAGTCGTGAGGTCCCCAAAAAATGTACTCGTGTGGCTGTTGGGCTCATATACGTTAGTGACGATTATGATCCTAGATCCCAGTTGGATACGGGCAGAGACGAAACGACCCTCGGAGTCTGAGTCTGAGGATAGGATCTTGCAGGGAAGTTTTTTGTTAACGAGGATTATTGCACCCGCTTTGCATCCGCAGGAGTCAGAGTCGAGGACCGTGCCCACCCAGAGTTTCCGCAGCCGTGTGGGGTTTCCTGGAGGAGGGCAATGTCGGTTTTGAGTCTTTTAAGGTGGCGCAAAACTTTCATTCTCTTATTTGGGGAACGGAGCCCTTAAACGTTCCAGGAGACTATTTTCATGTTGGGAAAACTATAAGGGGGGTGTGGGCAGGATGTGGAGGTGAAGTATATGGCAGCATGGAGTGTTGCGTGAACAAGGTGCAAGGACAGGATACTGAGCAATGATTATCTGGGAGAGAGACTGGAGAGGCAAACGGATCTCATAAGGCAGGGAGAGTGCAAAAGAACAGGGGCAGGGAGAGGGGGGGAAGGGATGGGCGTGAACATAGCAAAGAACAAAAATCGGGAACTTTTTTCCACTTGAAGCCACTGAATAGGCCAACTCCCAACACAGGACTCTCGCTGCTGCACATCACCCGCGGTGCTTAAAAGGGGGCATGGGCAGCAGGAGTAAGGCGTGGGGGGGAAAGAGCCAGGCAGGAATCCCTGCGGGAAAACAGAAGGGCCTACTCAAACAGTATAAATGTAAGCGATACCGTAACATAATACACATGCATACAACTTTAACAAATAATACCAGTAGTGCAAAATAATCTAAAATAAAATAGCATTGGGCCTACCGGGGCCCTCTCGGGTGAGGGAGACAGGGAAGTATAACAGGAGAAAAGAACGTCACAAGGGGGATCCAAGATGACCGAAAGAAAAGCATAGTAACAGCAAGGCGGTGCAGCCATCAAAAGGGATTCAAGAAGGGGCGTGGCCAGGCAGCGGATGTAGCCGGACGCATCTTCAGCTCCTCTCCGCCGAATCTCCTGTATTGATCCTGCTACACTACCCGGCTCACCTGCTGCTACGGCCCGATCGCTGCTGTAAGGTCCCCGGAGTGTCCCGGTGCCGTCTGAGTCCCGATCCACGACGGATGCCCGCATCTAAACCGCCATACGCGGCCCGCTCCGGAGACAGCATGCTAGGCCAAAATGGCGCCCAGGCCCAGCGCACGCCGAAGGAGAGGCACAAGGAGGGGGCGGAAAGACTAGTCTCCAGGGTGTTTGTTCCAGATCCTAGCACTCACCCAGGACTGCAGGGGGGATCGTCAGGTGGCTCATCGGATGCGGATGACACTGTCCCCCTGGAAGATGGATGCGAATCAGGGTTCCTTTGGAACGCAGTGAGTACTCCTGATGACACCCCCGCTAGGCCGCAGGCCTCCATCAGTCCTGCCTCTGATGGTGAACCCTCATTAAGGGACATATTCATGGCCGTAACCTCCTGTAATACTTCCATTGCTGCCCTAGCCACAGACATCAAAGGGGTCAAAGCAGAAATAACCTTTTTGAGGCAGGATGCACAAAAGCTGAGGGAAAGGACCTCTGCAGTGGAGGGGAGAGTAAGCTCCATTGAAGATGATATGGCTCCCATGCAGAGGGACCTCACGTATAACAACCACCTACTTACACAGCATTCATCTCGTTTGGAAGAATTGGAGAAATGGATGAGAAGGAATAACGTGAGATTAGTGGGACTACCTGAGAGGGCAGAAGGAAAGAATCCTGTTGAATTTATTGAAAACTGGCTGATAACTGTGTTTGGTAAAGAGGTGTTCACCCCATTGTTTTCCGTGGAGAGGGCTCACAGAGTTCCAGCTAGGCCTCCTCTTCCTGGAGGCCCTCCCAGGCCCTTCCTATTCAAACTGCTCCATTATAAAGATAGAGATGCTATACTACATAATGCCAGAGTCAAGCCTGCAGCTATGAGAGTTGATAATGCTAAGATCTCCTTTTTCCCTGATTTTTCTGCTGAACTGCAAAAACACTGCGCTAAGTTCCTTGATGTCAAACGTCGCCTCAGAGATCTAGATGTAAAATATGCGACTGAGAGTGGAGGCCCTGGGCTCTGTTCACTTTTTTGATCTGCCGTCTGCGGCTGCACAGTGGTTAGACAGAGAAGAACGATCGATCAGGGACAACCGTACTAGGCGCCGTGCTCAGCAAGATGAGTGATGTACTACCTGATCCTTACTGATGCCCATACCTGGTTGTCAAGGCGGAAGAGTTGCTGATGTTTACCCCCTTTTTTGCTCATTATCTGGGCTACCTGTTTCAGCTGTTGAGAAGTTTGGACGCTTATGTGCGCTTCCACTGCAGCCCCCATGTTGGCCTGGTACAGGCCTCTCTTTACCCTGGTGCATTCAAGTTTGGCCATGTTGGCCCGTCATTTTCTCTTACTTTTTCCTTTATTTTTGTTTCTATTTTTGCTGATATCTCCCTTTTTGGAAGGCTCTTACATGGGACTATCGCCGCCACTACCCCACCTGCTTCAGGGACCCATGGACCCCACCGTGACTACTCCACTTATCAGACATGTCCTGCTGGGTTCTTCACCATTGCTACATGACTTTTACTCTTTTATTTACCGTCACCCCGGTTCATTTATTGTTCTATTGATGCCTACATATTTTAGTGCTCTTGACTGCCTCGCCTTATGGCGATCTGAGCATGCCAGAAATCTCCTTAATGTGATAATGTATGCGCTGTCATGTCTAAGATAACTAGAATTATGTCCTGGAATATTAGGGGGCTAGGCAACCCTGTCAAACGATTGGCTGTGCTCCGTACAATTAAGAGGGTAACTGCTGATGTTGTCTGTCTGCAGGAGACTCACTTCTCCCCGTCCTCCACGCCTCAATTTGCTGTACGGCAGTTTAGCCACCAGTATCATTCTACTTTCTCGGTGTACTCGAGAGGGGTGAGTCTCCTGATTAAACGGGGGGTACAGTTCTCAATGATAGAGGTCATAATAGACCCTGATGGTCGATATGTTTTTGTTTTCTGTTCCCTTTACGGGACTAAATGTATTATTGCAGGGATATATGTCCCCCCTCCATTTTCCACTACCGTCCTGAGAATACTTTGTTGTCCGCTTCCCGGGTGTCCCGGTACTGGTGATTGGTGATTTCAACAATTGCCTGGACCAGGCCAAAGATAGGTTATCAGTAAGTGGGGGGAGTGTACCACTGAGAAGGACTGGGCCTACCCCGCTTTCCCGTCTGCTGTCAGAAATGGGCCTGATAGATGTCTGGAGAGTGCGCAATCCAGATGCCAAAGTATACTCATGTCAATCTGCTTCTTTGGGGGGATTGTCCAGAATAGACCTGGGGTTGGGAAATGAATTACTTTTACCAATGCTGGATTCCTCCCAATACCATCCCCGGCAGGTATCTGACCATTCCCCTCTAACGATAGATATCCGCTTTGGGAGGAGTAGGGGCAATACCCTTTGGAAGCTTAACCCTTTCTGGCTCTCGCTCATCCCTGACCTAGACCCTATACCAGATCTTCTTATCACCTTTTTTAGACGTAATCTAGGCTCTGCAGAGTTGGATGTAGTTTGGGAGTCAGCCAAAGCTTTCATGAGGGGACAGTTTATCAGAATAATCTCCCAGATTAAAACCTCTACTAAGGAATGGGAACTGTCAGTCCTGAAGAGGCAAGCGCCTCTGAGGCAAATTATGTTGCAGATCCCACGGATGAGACAAAACGCTCATGGTTAGCTGCTCAGTCTATGTTGAGAGATCTGTCACTGCAACTTGCTGAGAATAAACGTTTTTTCTTACAGCAAAGTTATTTTGAGGAGAGGGAGAACACAGGACATATGCTAGCATTGCTGGCTAGGTCACAACAATCATCCTCTCATATTGTATCTATATTAGATGCCAATGGTACGCCATGCTACTCCACTAGTGACATCACAGAGACTTTTAAACACTTCTTTCAGGATGTTTACTCGTCTAAGGTTAGACCCTCCAGGAGTGACATTTGCTCCTTCCTGGATAAATACCCCTTACCTTGTTTGGCCACATCATATGTGGCTCAACTTAATGCCCCTCTAACTGAGGAGGAGTTGTTGGAGGCTCTGTCTCATGCTAAAAACAGTCGAGCCCCGGGTGCTGATGGTCTACCATCTGAGGTGTACAAACGATATTCGTCTATACTTCTTCCCAATTTACTTAAAGTGTATAACCACGCATTCGAGAAGGGATTTCTCCCTTCTTCCATGAATGAAGCCCTTATAGTGGTGCTGTTGAAACCCGGCAAAGATGCACTGTCTCCGGATTCCTACAGACCAATATCGCTACTCACTTGTGATGTTAAACTGCTGGCTAGGATACTGGCGAATCGGCTGGCCAATTGTATACAAAAAGTGATTCATAGAGACCAGTCCGGGTTTATTCCTACTAGGTCCACGTCCCAAAATTTACGCAGACACTTTTTGAACCTGCAAATCCCCACGGACAACATGGGCAATAGGGCGGTACTGTCATTGGATGCCGCTAAGGCATTCGATAGTGTGGAATGGCCATATCTATGGGAAGTATTGACTAAATTCGGAGTGGGTCCCTCATTCTTAAGATGGGTCCAGCTATTATATAGTGCCCCAACGGCGAGAATACACATTAATGGGGGGTCTCGGACTCATTTAGCCTGGCTAGAGGCACCCGCCAGGGGTGTCCTCTTTCACCCCTGCTGTTTGCCATGGCCTTAGAGCCTCTGGCTATTCATGTTAGGGAATCACAAGATATAGTAGGATTCTGTAGGGGCCCCAGAAAGGATGTTGTCTCCCTGTATGCGGATGATACTCTAATATACCTGGGTGACACTGTTGGATCTCTGCAAAATGTGATGAGCCTGATAGCTGCCTTTGGGCAGCTGTCGGGTTTCAGCATCAACTGGAACAAATCAGTACTCATGCCCCTAGATCCTCTTCCGGGCCCACTGCCTGCCTGTGCGAGAGCCATTGCTGTAGTCAATGAATTCAAGTATCTAGGGGCACAAGTTACCCCAGATCCTACTCAATACCTGGATAAAAACCTGTCCCCATTGCTTCAGAGGTTCCGGCTGAAGTGCTCTGCCTGGCAGAATCTACCACTCTCTGTCACGGGCAGAGTTAATCTTATAAAAATGGTATGGGCCCCTCAACTCCTTTATGTCTTTCACAACGCCCCAGTCTGGATAACACATAAATGGTTTTCCCAATAGATGCCCAATTCAGGGAACTAATCTGGAACAACAAACCGGCTCGTATCAGCTTGCGCACTTTGCAACTCGCAAAGGACCAGGGTGGTATGGCGGTACCCAATGCCAGAAACTACTATGTAGCTTCACAGCTTCAACACCTGGGTAACTGGGGGGAGGTGGATAACTCTGATACTATTAGGGCCCTCATAATCCCCGGGAACTCTAATATTCCGGCACTGGCATACCTTGATGCAGGTCTCACACACTTTCCAAACACTCTCCCCACTATCAAACTACTGAATAAACTATGGGAATATGTGAGGTCCCTCTTTAAGCTCAGAGCGGTCTGCCAGTTCACCCCGATATGGAGGAACAAATACTTTAAGGAACTGTTCAAGCTCCAGGGATTCAGTCTATGGGAGGCCGCGGGACTCCACTATATCATCCAGCTGTTTACTGGAGCTGTAATTAAATCTTTTGAACATTTGAAAGAGGAATTTCATTTACTGAATTCTCAATTCTACTAATACCTACAATTGTGCCATGCTGTGCAGGGGGAAAGTAGGTTGTCTCCATTTGTCCAGACGGTACATCCTCTGACGAGGGATGTCCTCTTGACGAATGAGAAAACTGGAATGATATCTCGGGTATATACCAGGCTCCTCAATTTAACCCATGACGCAGGTGGACTTCCTTGTAGGAAGGGATGGGAACGAGACTTGGGGCCTATAGATGGAGACGTATGGGATCTTTGCCAGACGTCTGCTCCCCAGATCTCGGTCTCTGCTTTACAGAGGCTATCTCATTTATACCTCTTGCATAGGGTGTATAGGACCCCAGCCAGATTACATAAATGGGGCGTCAGGGCCTCGCCTTTATGTCCGAAATGTGAAGCACATACTGGTGATTTGCTGCACATGATGTGGAAGTGTCCCAAACTTTTTCGATACTGGAAGTATGTACTTGAAACTATCTCTATGGTGTTTCAAATACCAACCTTGCAGGACCCGGTTGTGTGCCTGCTTGGTGCCTTGGAGTTACCTGAACTGTCGCCCAACGGGCATGTTGCTGTGCTACGCCTACTTTACATCGCTCGAAAAGAAATTGCGCGGCACTGGATTACTCCGAGTACCAACGGGTGGGCAGTGGGTAAAGCGAGTTAATAGCATACTAATTCGCGAGAAACTCACATATCAACATCGCAATGTCTTACGGAAGTTTTATTCAATGTGGCAACCCTGGTTAGATGTCCCGGGATTGGGTCCCCTTCAGCTGGTGAGGGATAGACTGCTGCAAGGTTAACCTGTCTGTTGCAGGAATGGCACAGGTTTGAACTATATGATGGTATGAGAGGTGTGGACAAACTATTGGGGGTGTTGTGTTGCACAATGTTCCAAGTGGTAGCTGGCGATTGTGAATGTGTAGGAGAGCCATGGCTATGTTACTGCCTTCAGTTACTGGTTTCACTATTATTCTAAAAGGTCTTTCCTTCTTCATTTTTGGTTTGTTTTTCCTACCTGTTTTTTCTTTTTTCTCTTTTCTTCTCTTTCCTCTTCCCCTTTTCTCTCTTCCTTTTACTCCTCTCCTGTGGTCGTGTTGTGCTACAGTGAGCGCACTCAGGTCCTGTTTACTCGAAAACAATCCTTATTATGCAGTATTATGTGCATTGGTATTTCTGCCCTTATGTTTGCTTATTTCGTACCTCACGAATCGATTGTACCTGAACTGGTGATTGTAGCAGGATTAGTTATTGTATTGAGGTAAGGTTCTACTGAATGTTTGCACCTGCTACTGCGATAATCAAAATCACGACCTGTTTGTGTATGTTTATGTACTTTTTCTTTTGTTTACAATAAACTTTTTTCTGATTTAAAAAAAAAAAAGGGATTCAAGAAGAGGAGATTCGTTGTTGATGAGAACCAGAGGCTTTGAATCTTTTGGGAGATTCTTTACGCAGGCTTCCGTGTTCCAGGGCCCGATTGGTGAGTGCCTATCTGGGAGAAGGGTTGTGGTGGGGGCCTGAATGGTGGGATCTCAGAAAAGCCTCCACTTCAGATGGGTCGTGGAAGGAGAGTTGATCCTTGTTGGGTGCTTTGAGCTGAAGCACGGCCAGGAAGGCCAGAGTGAACTTGACCTGCATTTGGTGGAGCTCCGAGCAAATCTGCTGGAAAGCTTTTCTCTTCTTGGAGACATCGACAGAGTAGTCCACAAAGACCAGGATATTCATGCCGTCTATCTGAAGGGTTCTGGACTGCCTGAACTTCTGCAAGATGAGGGCCTTCTCCGAATAGTTGAGATATTTGGCGATCACTGGTCGAGGTGATTTGCGGTCAGGGTTAAGGAGACCCATGCGGTGGGCACGCTCGACTGTGCAGGGGCCAGGAAGGCCCAAAGCCTCAGGGATGCGTTGTGAGCAAAGCTCTGAGAGTGCCGAGGGTTGCAGCGATTCGGGGATGCCAACAAAACGCAGATTGCTCCTCCTGGATCTGTTCTCCAAATCATCCAACTTGTCGAGGATATACTTGTTCGTCTTGTCTTGTGCGTGTTCTGTGGATTAGGCCTGGTATAGTTCCTCTTCGATGTTTGCGATTCGACTCTCAGCTTCATTCAGCCTGGATGCATATTCCCCCAGTTGAGCCTGGAGCTTCTGCATCCCTGCATTGATGGCCTTTTTGACTGAGGTGACTATCATGGGAGATAATAGAGCGGCCACTGCCTGGGCCATCAGCTCTATGTTGTGCATATCCCCTGTCTGTGGTGGAGGCAGGGAGAGTTGGGCAGTCTGAGGGGGGGTTGAAGGGGCTCCTGTTGTGCTTACCTCCATTGCAGGCGTCATTTCAACGATCGAATCCACGACCGGATTCGTGCAGGCCGAAGCCAGGGCCTCGATTTGCACCTGCCCCGTCCGCTCCCGGCGGCGTGCGATTGCGTGCCGCTTTTTTCAAGATACCTGTCCATCCTCGCCTGGGGGGATGGCGCATGGTGTTCACAAGGGTCGGTGGCGGGTCTGCAGGACTTTTAAGCCGGTTTTAGGAGTCTGTGTGCGGGAGCTGAGGAGACACCCAGCTTCTCCATGCGGCGCCGGAACCGGAAAGGTTTATGCTGTTTTGATGCTTGCACTTGTATCCAGCAATATGGAAGAATAAACCATATCCTTTGTTTTCAGCCATCCTCAACTGCCTTTCTGTATGGTTCAGCGTGTAGTGAACCCATCCAGGGAGTCACACACATCCGCTACCGAGCCAATCCCTCACAATATATATTATTATTATTATTTTACATACTGTCACCGAAGCAAGTGCAATATCCTTATAGTGGCATTGTAGTATTGCTGTAGCAGTGATTATGTGGCTACTCTGATATCAGTGTATGTCAGTGCTGCTAGCTGTTGTCTCTAATTACTGCCACAGCAGTATAATGTCACCAGACAAGCATTAAAATGGCTGTTTAGGCATCTATCTTATAGTTTTTTTTAATTACTGTATTTATCGGCATATAACACGCACCCTAACTTTAAGAGGGAAGTTTCAGGAAAAAAACTTTCCACAGCCCCCTGGGTATAACACGCAGGCACAGTTTACCCTCTATTTTCAGGGTAAAAAAGTGAGTGTTAAACGCCAATAAATACAGTATCTATGCTCCCTGCCTATCGAAAAAAAAATCCACATTCTTTCCGCTCGTACCGCAAAGAACCCTCTACGCAATTTAAGGCTAAACCGCTTCTCTTCTAATTTTAAGTTAATGGCCACGTGTCTTTTTCATTTCCCTATCATCACTGTAACAGCAATCAAAGTGTAAAAAAATCCCTAATCACCCCCCCACCCCCCCAACACAGAGTAGTACAATGTCCCTATGGTGACACTGAACTACTCTAATAAAAGTATGTAAAAAAATGTAAAAAACAAAACAAATAAATGTTAACCAAAGAGAACAAAACAACTGAACAAATATTTTTTTTTTAACATACTGTCACCAATCAGTATCCCTTATCACTGCTACACCAGGCATATGATGATGATGTACTGCACTGGTGACAGTATGTAGAAAAAAAAATTGTGAAAAAAACATCAAGACAGATACATTTTCAAATATATACAATGTTTTGTAGACACAATGGGCCAGATTCAGAAATAATCAGATTCCCGCAGAGTATCAGAGATACTCTACGCCGCCGTACTTTACCTGGCTCTAGGAGGAATTCAGAGAGATTTTGGCCCGTAAGGTACCGCGGCGTAGTGTATTTCTCCCGGCGGAATCAAACTATGCGATTAGGGGGCGTGAGGCATTTAAATTAGGCGCGTCCCCGTGGCGATCGAACTGCGCATGCTCCGTTCAGAAATTTCCCGCCGTGCATTGCGCGAAATCACGTTGTTACGTCATTTTTTTTTGAGTAGCGTTGTTTACGGACATTCCTATTGTGTGGAAAAGTGTAGCGCTAATAATGACACAAATAATGATAATACAATAAAGATTAAATCATGCAACACCACATGTGAATGAATGGTATTCAAAAGTCCATAAATGTTTTGAATGAATCGGTGAGTCGGTTTCTTTGAGTAAAACAGATAAACAAAATCCAGTGCATAAAGAAGTGAAAAATCCACCACCGCTTATGACAAGGGGCTTACCGGACCGATTGGACCTAGACAGGCATATACCCACTAGGCCAATCAAGCTTTGTTAAAGTTGATATACTGAAGCGGGTACACCATACACGTCATGCGATTCGGTATCAATGAAGGCAAACCTCAGACAGATGATTCAAAAATACTTCCCAGCAAGCAGCAACTCTCAACAGATCACTCAGAGGGCATATCAGTACTCCAACCGATAAGCATGAAAAAGAGAAGGCAAGGCGTACATAGCGTAATTCCGTAATAAAAATCGATATTTATTATAAAGAGAAAAACTCACATTTTGCAATGGTCAATAGAGCTTATAGAAAAAGGGTAGCAGGAACAACAGTAGTCCATCCCGACATGTTTCGTTACAAAAAGAACATCATCTGGGGTGCTGTCATCATGCTACACTTACCCTTATATACAGCAAAAGGTCCCCACACTCATATCAAGGCTCCCATAGGCAGCTGATGGTAATAACATGGCACTTCCTGTAAATTGCAATGGAGGATATGGTGTGCGGGTCAAGCCTCTCTTTCAGTACAGGAAGTACATCGAGAGGGTAATTATTCAAACCAGACCTCAAAGAACAGAGCTATAAGCTCATAAAATGGCATCCGCTCTGATAAAGCGGAGAATTAGCCATGCAGGAAAAAATAAATAAAAACACAGGCACCTGTATTGATAAAAAGATGTGCACTCCAAGCTCAAACAGCATGTCACAGCACATCACATGATATTAAAACCAAGCCTCGTTCTGAGGATGAGAACGAATCCACATTATTTTCCCCCTATTGGTAGATTGCGGTCACATGACCGCACTACCAAGCCTCATAGTGGATCCCGGGCTATGTGTTCCACAGCAGGCTAAAAAATAATGAAAAAGCCACACTGTGGAAGCACATTGAGAACGAATCAGCATTCTCTCCCCCTGTTGGTAGATTGCGGTCACATGACCACATCACCAAGCCTCGTAATGGATCCCAGGCTGTGTGCTCCACAGCAGGCTAAATGATATTGAATAGCCACACTATGGAAGCACATTGAAGCAAGAGGCACAGAAAAAATGGATTGGTTTAAAAACAGCATAATGGAGGCTGAATCCAAAACGCATCATTGTGATAGACACAGTGTGTATGTTAAAAATTAGGGATTAACCTATAATTAAAATAACAATATGGTGTTAGATGACATAAGTGACAAAAAATTGTGCACATCATGTCAGAAACCTAAATAAATAATTTTATGTAATTTAAATTGTATTACATTTTGGCAGTAATAGGAAAATAATTGAAATTATAAAAATGTCTTAATTAACCCCCTATGATGAAAATCAGGGGAAAAAAAAGGGACATGCATCCTATAGGAGCCAAGATTGAATATAGGTTTACAGAAAACACTCATATCATAATGGTAAAAAACAATAATAATATATTGAATAGAATCAATTTTAAGACTGGTTAATGAATGCGTTAATATCCCACTCTACATTCATACCCTGGGGAGAGTGGGATTGCAATTCATATATCCAGTAGGTTTCAAGTCTGGATACTCCTCTAGTCTTGGCCCCCCCCCCTGCCAAGGTGGGATATATCTGTCAATGATCAAGAACTGCGACCCCTTAGGATCCCGACTGTGACAGGATCTATACGGACATTCCTATTCCCAGACTACTTACGCAAAAAAAAAAAAATAATTGAAAGTCGACGCGGGAACGACGGCTATACTTAACATGGGCCGCGTAACGTTAGACCAGCTAATAGCTGGTTTAACTTTACGTAGCGAAAAAATGATGTACGCGATTGCGAACGACGCTCGTAACTTCGTGGATCGACGGAAAAAGCTCATTTGCATACCCCAACGCTGAAAATGACACAAACTCCACCCAGCGGCCGCAAAAAGATTGCAGCGTAGATCCGAAGGCGTACGAAGACGTAAGCCTGTCAGATCGAAGCCCAACGCCGCCGTATCATGGTTTGAGGATTCAAACCATTGATACGGCGTGTTTAATTTGAAAGTTCTCCTGTCTAACACCAGTTAGACAGGCGTAATGGCTCTCTGAATCTGGCCCAATAACTTTCACACAAACCGATAAAACACTTATTGTTTTTTTTTTTATGTAGCAGAATAAATGTTGGCCTAAATCTATAAAGAAATTAGATTTTATTGAAAATATTTTATAACAGAAAGAAAAAATTAATTAATTATTTTCAATCTTTTTTTTTTTGTTTATATAGCAAAACAAACAAAAAAATGGGGTGATCAAATACCACAACAAGAAAGCTCTATTTGTGTGAAAGAAATTTAATTTGTGTAGTGTTGCATGACTGAGCAATTACCAGTTAAAGTAGCACAGTGCTGAATAGAAAGAAATCGCCTGGTTATGAAGGGGTTAAAACCTTCAGTTTAAGTGGTTAAACATGCTTGGGAAAAACATAAACAAAACAATAAAAATCACACTCAATTAGCCACTTAGTTTTTTTCTGCTGTCTCACTTCGCAATATCTGTTTTTCTTTGGTGCAAGACAATTTAGAAGCAGGAGACATTCCTACCATCATCCCCACCCTTCAGTACAGTGCCAAAAGTGGGCACCTCTTCTATCTCGGCCTCATTTAGGCCCTGCATGGATTTTATTATCTTGAGTATAAAAAGAAAATCAGTTAAGGTAAGGGCAGAATTGTATCCATGTTTTTTTTAGCAAGCTACTTTTAACTGTTTGTACACAATGGGCCAGATTCTCAGAGGCGCTACGACGGGGTATCTCAGATACCCCGTCGTATCGCCGTTTTTTTCCCCAGGTATTTATGCGAGTGATTCCTAGAATAGATAGGCATAGATACGGGTGAAGAATTACACTTGCGGATCGTAGATGTAATGACAACTCTGGCCACTAGGTGGCCTTTACGTTGTTTTCTCATTTGCCTATGCAAATGAGGCTACTACTCAGATTCCCGAATGCTTTTACGCCGCCCCGTCGTCGCTTACGTCGTTTTCATCCGCGTAAGGTTACCCCTGCTAATATGTGGAGTAACCTTACGCAGTACCGTCGGATGCCGTCGGGTGCCGTCGGATGCCATGTTAGGTATGGCGCCGGGTCAGCGTCGGCTTTTTCCGTCGGTTACGTCGTTTTACTAAGTCGTTCGCGAATAGGGGATTGTGTAAGTGACGATCACGTTGTTTTGACGTCGGTTTCAACAACGCTTTCCGACGTGAGCTGGAGCATGCGCACTGGGCTTTTTGCCCGGCCGGCGCATGCGCAGTTCGATCGACACGGGGGCGCGCTTAATTTAAATACATGCCCCCCCCTTTGAATTACGCGGCCTTACGCTGGGCCATTTAATCTACGCCTCCGCAAACTACGGAGCAAGTGCTTGGAGAATACGGCACTTGCTCTGTTAAGTTGCGGCGGCGTAGTGTAAATGGCTTACGCTACGCCAGGGCAAATCTATGAGAATCTGGCCCAATATGTAACTGAAAGCAGGTAATTGTGCAATATGCATATTTATATTCTAATGAGATTCACCAATGCCTGGACTAGTAATATATCATGAATTATATGGAAATATATTAGTTTTGGTTTTTATACATTTTTAATATTTTCCTAAGGCTGCTCCAATAGATAATACATCTATTGTGTTAGAAAAGGTGACAGCTCTTATTGAACAGAAATTATATTATACTAATATGGTTAGGGAATATGGGTGTCACCCATTGTATAACAGTAAACTAAGATAAAACCTAAGATTAATGTGACAGAAAAAAAATTCTGTTAAGGATTAACATTACTGAAAATCTAATCTCTCGCTTTCCAAAATGTATTCAAATGGTAATATTTGTTATGTTTTGCTGGTCCTAATTCAGTAGAGTCATGTCTTGAGTAGTTGTTCATGCTTTAACATTTTGGAAAGTAATATGTCTGGATGAAATACAATACAATAACAAAGCAAGCATTACCATATGTCAGTTGCAGTTTTTGGACAGTATTACAATGATTAAGCAGACTAATATAATGTAGAATGAAATCTAACACATCAGCCGTGTAAACCTAAAAGCACAACAGAACTCAAGCAGTGGGTTACAGAACCTCGGTTAGTATATGTCATTTGGAAAACATCTGTAAGCATATTTTAACTCCAGTAAAATGTCAAACATCCAACTGATAGGGTAAATTTATACTTTATACAGGGTTTGCTCTGGTTCAAAAATGACTTCACTTTCCTGATAAAGTTTATTTTGACAAACATACCATATTTAAGAGGAAATATTCTGGAACGGATTCATTTTGTTCAAACTGCAGACACAGTTTCCAATAGTCAAAGCTGAACCATTAAAAAGACTTTATAAACAATAATTGTATTATTTGTTAAATACTCAGACATGTCATAGCAGATGAGGTGTACATTTATTTTCAGTAAATGCTTATTTAGTGTATATAATGTGATTTTCAGAAGGCTTTGTTCATAGGCTTTGTCACTAGATTACATATTCCTGGCAATCTACGAGGAGATGTAAATTATTTGTTTTTCTTTAGTTACAGAAAATAAGGCTGTTAAAGATTATTTAAAGTATATTTAAAGGTTTGTTTGTCAGAGGCTCTCCTGGCTCCTCCTCTTCTCAAGTGCCCCGTTAAAGAGCCTCTCTCCCTCAGGGCATTTGTGCAACATGCTCCCATGTCCTGCTGCTGCTTGAATGAATGAATGAAAAACTTATATAGCGCGGCACATGCGAACTGAATCGCCTCTGGGCGCTCGTTGTTTTCTGTCTCTCTGGTCATCAAAAGAGCAGAGTTTTTATCTGTCTTCTGAAGCTCAGGTAGTTTTCCTCCAACCGAATGCTGGTTGGTAAAGCGTTCCATAGTCTGGGACCTTGGAAAGCAAACCTTCTTTCTCCTTTGGACTTGTATCTGGCTTTGGGTATCTTGACCAAATTTTGGTCGGTGGATCGCAGAATGCGATTGCGATTGTGGGCTTCTATCTTTTCGCATAGATATTGCGGAGCCTTCCCATGGATGCACTTATGTGTCAGACAGAGTGTTTTAAAAGCAATTCTGTCTTTTACTGGCAGCCAATGGAGGGTTCTCAACGAAGGTGAGATGGATTCCCAGGGTTTTTATCCAGTCACCAGTCTGGCGGCCGTATTTTGAACGACTTGCAGACGAGCGATTTGGTACTTAGGGAGTCCGAGGTAAAGGGCATTTGCATAGTCAAGTCTGGAGTTCACAATTGTTCCCACCACGACTGCTACATCTTCTTTGGGGATAAACGGAATAAGTTTGCGTAGTAGGCGCAGCAGATGGTGCAATCCGCTGACTACTGACCCTATTTGTGCGTCCATTGTCATGTAGGTGTCAAAGATGACCCCGAGACTTTTGACTTTGGAGCTAGGAGAGATGATCTGGCCCAGAATGGGTGGGGGTGTCCAAGTTGTTGTCAGCTGACTCTTGCGACTGGCATGAAACAGAAGGAGTTCTGTTTTGGAGCTGTTGAGTTTGAGATAACTCTTGGTCATCCAGTTTTCTATCAAAGAGAGACAATTCTCTAAACTGGGATGATGATCCTTTTTATTGCAGATGCGAAAATACAGGTGTGTGTCGTCTGCATATGAGTGATAAAGTAGTTGTTGGCTACTGATGATTTCAAAGAGAGGGAGCGAAGATAGACGTTGAAGAGCACCGGTGATAGGGGGGATCCTTGAGGGACTCCACATGATACCGTGCGTTTTTCAGAAATGAAAGGCCCTAATTTCACTGTTTGTGATCGTTTTTCCAGAAAGGAGGAGAACCATGATAGATCACCTTCTGCGACTCTGGCTACCTCAGCCAGCCGAGTCAGTAACAGTTTGTGGTCTACTGTATCAAAGGCTGCGCTTAGGTCCAACAGAACCAGGAGACAAGATTCTCCTTCGTCTGCGGCCTCAAGAGCGTCGTCCCATATTTTGAGCAATGCTGTTTCTGTCCCGTGTCCGGGATGGAAACCTGATTGGAATGGATCAAGTAGATTATGGGTATCTAGATGCTGTTGCAGCTGTTGTACCACTACTTTCTCCATTATCTTGGATAGAACATTTAGGCCTGTTATGGGACGGTGGTGATTAGGGTCCTTGGGGTCTAGGGTGGGTTTCTTCAAGATGGGCTGGATTATGCCCTCTTTCAGCAGGGAGGGCACTATGCCTTCCTTGAATGACTGGTTTATGAGCTGCGTGATGGGTAGTGCCAAGATGTCGGCACATTCCTTCGGCAGCTTAGTGGGGATAATATCATTAGGCGCTGTGCAGTTTTCGCAAAGTACCGATGATATTTCTTGTGGCATCAACGGAGATGGGTTCCAGAGTGAACTTGGTTGATTGTAGAAGGTTTCTATGGGTGTTCTGTGGTTGATTAAGGGGGTAGTTGCGGGGGGTATTATTTTGTCGAATGCTTTCCCAGATTCCCTCAATTTTATTGATGAAGAAATCCGACAATTCATCGCAAAACTCTTGGGTATCTGAATTCGGGGCTTCAAGACAGCCTGGA
This sequence comes from Rana kukunoris, assembly GCA_029574335.1. Classification (NCBI taxonomy): domain Eukaryota; kingdom Metazoa; phylum Chordata; class Amphibia; order Anura; family Ranidae; genus Rana; species Rana kukunoris. The sequence continues at coordinate 295,166,169 of CM056049.1, forward strand.
TTCATGGTCTGACTGACCAGCTTGAAGAGTTCGCGAGGGCGATTTAGGGCGCTAATAATAGCCTTAGAAAAATAATTTTTCTTGGCTTGGAAGATTTCTTTACGGTAATTCCTTGTTGTTGTCTTGTAGCTGATCAGATTCTCTGCTGACGCGCTTCTTTTAGTAGCGATAGCTGGTTGTTGAACCAGCCGGACTTGTTTTTCCGGATGTGCTTCCATTGACACAGACAGCAGGACTCGGCCCCGCCCCCAGATAACCAAGATAGAAATAGAATCTGTTGTTATGCCATAATTCCCCCATATGGATGAATATGCATGGCAATAATAGGCTCCAGTTAGGGAAGTCTTAATTTCTTAATTTTTTTGTCTTTTTTTGTCAACAAAATGAAGGGAAACAAAAGGCTAGATATGATTAGGATAAAGAAGTCCTATATTCCCTAAAGCAAGGGTTATAGCCTTAAAAATACATTCCTATTGTCAGATAACAATCCACCGAAGAACTGGCATATCCATTAATGGCAAGCAGAATCGCGGATTAACAAGCGCTAATGCGCATGCGCACATGGGCAAGAACGGTCAGGAATACGTGAGAGACTCTAGGCACTCAGTGGCCTATTTAAAGCCTGCAGCATCATCTATTAACTGCTTGGTGATCCTCAGCTTCCCTGTGTTTTCCTAAGTTCTTGTTCCTGATATCTTTGGATTTCCTGTTACCGACCTGGCTTGCTTTTGACCAGTCTTATCTCCATTTTCTGGCTTTGACCCTTGGCTTGTTCCAGTGACTTTACTTCTGTCTGCTTATCCGTGTATGACCCCGGCTTACCCCTGGCTAATCCTCTGTGTATGACTTCTCGCATGGCTTGTGACCCATCAGCTGTCTTCCAGCACACATCTCTTCATCACTTCAGCTTGTCGCAGCTGGCAACCCCTGCTTTTTTGAGTATAGCACTCCATGTACCACCTTCAAGGGGCGCTCTGCACTTAGCCACAAGGGAAGCCCTCTCAGCACTTCAGCCCCTGACCAGGTATGTGACACCTGTAAAAGACGGGGGGGGTTGAGTGGTAGCTGGTTAAAGTATTCCACTTTGAATCTTAAAGTAATATAAAATGGTGCCCTAAATGGTCTCAAAGTTTGGCTACACCAAATAGTGTTGCTCACGAATATTCGCATTGCGAATATTCGCTACGAATATTGAATATTCGAGTATTCGCGAATAACTCGAATATCGCTGCCAATATTCGCTATTTTTTCAAATTTCGCAATCAATTTCGCATTCACACTAGCGTAATTTTGCATTAGCGAAATTTCGCTTTTTTTTTTTTTTATAAAATATAGCGAATATTCGTAAATATCGAATATTCGTGATACTTTATCCAAAAAAAATTCGCAATTTTTTTTTTATAAAATATCACGAATATTCGATATTAACGAATATTCGCGAATATTCTTCGAAATATTTGCGAAATATCGCGAAATTGAATATGGCGTATTCCGCTCATCACTAACACCAAATTAATCAAAAAATGAATCAAAAAGGTAACTGCAATAAGGCTAATGAAATGGTATATAGAAATCTCCATCCTCCCACAACAAAATAGCATCCATGTGTAATTCCACACATTCTTCATTACATTCACACAACACAGCACCACACTTCAATAATCTACACATTCAACATAGCCTCTGGCCCCACCCCTCACTACATTCAGCGGCATTAGTAACAAACAAAATATAACCGTCACACACCTATACTAGATCAATACATCCACACTATCCCTCTACACATGACCAGGCACATGAGCACCCACACAGACATAACCACCCATAGACAAACCATCCCACCCACCTGCACAACAACTACACTCCTCAAAACTCAATATAACATAAACCCCAGCATAACACAACCAACCCTAAACCATTCAACCCATCTACTACACACATGATGAATACACTCCCCATACTCTCACCCACACTACATCACAAAATCTACACCAATCATGTGAAAGCTTACCCATATGCATATGAAACCCATCATTACTACCGTAAGGGAGACATACAGCCTGCCTCCTCAAAGTCTGTATCCACTCCGAACAGCTCCTCTCACTGCTAAAAAAAAAATGCAAGCATGCATTCACATAATCCTTAGAGTCGGCAGTATGCAATAGGAAGACTAGGGACTTGCATGGTCCTTTTAAGGGTGTGTATCTCTCCTAATCTCCGTTATGAACCCATCTCTCAAACTGGGAGACACCCAGAATTGTCTGTCCTTTGCACCTAAAAAGTCTTTATTTATTTTTTTATTTTTTGTTAAGGGTTTAGTGTCGATTTAATTTACCTACAGAATCAACAGTATACTTCTGATATAAGTGATATACAGGTACAGGTAGCTGCAGATTTTGAACTTCTGAAAGATGTATACTTTTATTAACATTTTTAATAAATATTTTTGGATATACTGATCTATGGGAGTACTTTTACATTTTATGGATGCTGAGGTTACCTGTATGACACAACACTAGAAGTAGAGGGTGTTTTCAATTCTAAAATCCTATATAGGGAATGATATGGATGGAACCATATCTTTATGCATGCTGACCTCCAGGCTGCCAGGTCCTACTCTCTGATAAGCCTTTGTATTTAATTGTGGTGGAGGTATCCATGTTGGTGATCACAAACACCTTATGCTGACAAAAATTTATTTCTGATGAAGTCAAAAAGTTACACATTTTTCTCATAACACAGTGGCGAATAATCTTTTTTAGAAGATTACTTTGGAGAAGTCCTACTACTATCATAACCCATCATGTTACTACAACAATTTAGATGTGAACTTTAAAGTGCAGTAAGCACCTACAGTCACTTTATCTGGATGAGTTTATTGAAATTTGATTGGTCTGGGGTACTGCGCTTTGAACTTTACACCAAACTTTTTAGATTTACCTGAGTGGATTTTCTCTATAGCTTGTAAAGAGCAATATCTTGTAAATGGGGAAAAAAGGTACTTACATGCAACAAACTCTAAAATACTGTTGCCTACCGGACCCATTTTTTTATTATTATTAAATTAAATATTCTTGAACCTCTGCCTTTTTTTAATATACAAAGTTGTTTTTGTGTATGTTAGGGAAACATGGTAACAATTATTATGATATAACAAAGTAGATAGTTTGTTACAATAACTATAATAATAAATAATAATACAATTATTTCCGAAAAACCTGTTTGTAAAATATTTCCAACAGTTGTGCTCACTATTTGGAAAACGTTACATACCCATTAAAGAAAACAATATTATAGCTGAACGTAAGAGTCAGTTCACACTGCATCACGACTTCCAGCACGACTTTGGGAGGCAACTTGGAAACGACTTTAGTATGAATCATCAGGCAACTTACAAGGCAACTTCAAGTAGCCTCCAGGACAGTACAAGGCAACTTCAAGTCGCCTCCAGGACAGAAGGCTTTCCAGTGGCCAATCAAACAACAATCAGCTCTGTGGGAGGGAGGGGAAAGGGAGGGGTTTGTTATCTTCCTGGAAAGTTGCTTCAGTTAAGACAGTGATCAGACTTCTGAGGCAACTTCCATTAAAATCAATGAATACAAATTGCCTACAAGTCAGATTAAAGTAGTACAGGAACCTTTTTTGAAGTCGGAGTGACTTCAGTAGTGTACATTAAGACAGCTCCATTCGCTTTCATTGATTTTCTCAACCACGCAACTTGGGACGACTTGGGGAGACTTCAAGTCGGATCCCAGGTCGCCCCTGTGTGAACCGGCTCTTAAGCTGCATGATTAGAAATAAGGTTGGATAAAAGCCAGATGACTAATAGGGCTATAGATAAAAGCTGAAAAATGTGACAAAGTATCTTCTAAACATGACTTACAAAATGTTGTAATTTACTATGACATTGTTTATTTTATTACATTATTTCTATTTAAACTTTTTTGCTATATGAACTTTATTTTAGGATACCTCTGTTTTCATAGGCTGTACTAAATTATTGTACTATAAAAGGATTCTGCTTCTTTAATGCAATGTGCTACTTCTATCCCTGTCCTTTCTCAAAGGGGTGTACTTCCAAGAAAAAACTGAATAATAAAAAAGCGAAAGTGCATGTACATTCATTTTGCGTGAATAGAGAAAAAACAACTGTAATGGAATGAACTGTGACAACTTTGGAAGGATGAGAGATACTTCTGTGTCAGCGGCACTAATAACTCCTGGGTCTAAGTCCACCCTGTGCCCTTTTGGGCATAGGGTGGCTAATAAAATCATACTTCATGTATTACATGAGATGGGACATTATTGATACTTCATTTTGCAGGATACTGGAATATTACAAGTGGTTTATGTTGACTTGACCAGGTCAACAAGACAGTGACTCATTCCTCTGTGCAATAGGCTATTGAAATGCTAAGTGAGGTCTGCTCCTGGCAGACCTTTTCATTATGTGATAAAACAGTTTGAAGTCTCCTGTCAGAAGTATTTAATTAGCATGTCAATTATAGTCAGAAGAACTTGTCAAGCTTTGCGGTGCCGAAATGTCTAGCTACTGATAAGATTATCTGTGATTGTGTATTCTAAAGGTTAATTGAATTCTATTGATAAACAAATGTGGCTTTTTTAGACTGGTGCCAAAGTGTCTACCTTGAAGCCCCCCTGTGTAAGGAGGGGGCGGAGAGTTCCATTGTTCCTTTGATTACTCACAAGCTTGTAACTAGATATAAACCAGCAGAGATACCATTAAAGTATTCATTGATTTTGAAACAAGTACAGAGCTGTCAGTCTCGTCTTGATTCTGGGGAATGGATCGTGTATGCAGGATTGTCAGAGTGTGTCGGATAAGCTGTCGTGGGTGGATGGAAGGTCGTAAACGGTGGTGATCGTTTCATTGGTTGCACAGCAGTGGGATGATTCCATCTTCAGAAGGGCGGCTACAAGGGCACAGGACAATGGAGACACAGTATGAACGGCTGAAGCTCTCTACCCTTAAGGACTTACTGGAGAGCTGGGGCAGACTGGCCAGCAACCGTAAGAAAAGGGACATTATCGCAGAACTTGTCGAAATGGATAGAGCTGAGAGGCCCAGCATAACAGACAGGACACCCGAGGAAGATTTTTTTGATCGGGCTGTTAGACGTGGACTGGCACAATATGGTCCTAATCCTCCACCGGAGATCATAGACCGGGTTATAGCGGCTGTGGATGCCACCTTGCTACGGCAAAGAGGTGCTGCAGCAGCAGAAGTCACAGCAGCACCAACTGAAGAGAAGGGAGAGGTACAGATACCAGTCTCCTTGGAAGAGGAAGTCCAAAAAAGGCTACAAGAGATGGGGATACAGCACAGAGGACCAGTATCAGAGGAGGCCCTGCTGGGGTAGTAGGATGTGATTCATTGCCAACTCTGGAAGGAAGTGCTAGCTATGCAAGGTACTGGCCACAGTATGACGTACGAATGCTGTTGTTGGGGGAACAACCGAAGCAGAAGTGGACAGCTGAGTTAAAGCGGAGGTTCACCCTAAAAAACAACTATGTACCATGCCATCCTGCATATTAGCGTCAGCTACAGTATGCCTATATTTTATTTTTTTGCGCTGTACTTACAGATTAATCTATTCGTTTGTTTCAGGCTACCGCGGGGTAATAGGCATTCCTATCAAGAGGGGAACATGATTGACGGCCGGCTATGGCGCGTCACGCATTCCGAAAATAGCCGGAGTAGACTCGGCTCTTCACGGCGCCTGCGCACAGACTAGGAGCTGACTGCGCAGGTGCCCGTGTAGGACTCGGCTCTTCACGGCGCCTGCGCAGTCAGCTCCTAGTCTGTGTGCAGGCGCCATGAAGAGCCGAGTCCTACTCCGGCTATTTTCGGAACGCGTGACGCGCCATAGCCGGCCGTCAATCATGTTCCCCTCTTGATAGGAACGCCTATTTCCTGCCCGGAGTCTGAAACGAAAAAAACAGATTAAACTGTAAGTACAGCACAGAAAAAAAAATAAAGGCATACTGTAGCTCACGCTAGTATGCTGAATGTCAGTGGAGACAAAGATTTTTTATTTTTTTAGGGTGAACCCCCTCTTTAAGCAGGCTGATCTGGGCAGAGATGCAGCTGGACAAGAGCTACAGAGCCCTCCGATGGTATGTAGCCCAAGAGTGCCCGTGGTCAGCGGATGACAGCCCCACAGAAGGCTATGACTATGATGGCCTGGGATTGTTGTATTGGAGGATGTCCAGTGATCCAGACTTCGGGGATGATCGGGAGTGGCGCTTGGAGGACATAATAGAGCACAGAGAGGAAAAAATTAATATCTCAGAAGGGCACTGGTTACAGAAAGATTTGGAATTTCTGGCCATTCAGGAATGGGATTTGGAAATCGCCTACAGACAGCTGCTAGACTCGGCTCAGCAGCAGGGTGGGGCTCCCGTTGCCTGGGACTATGAGGAAATTTCAGATGACAACTATGAAATCCAGGCTGATGAATCGGCAGTGGAAAATATGGAGATTGCCATCCCTAAAGCCAAAGCGGATGGTGTGGAATTCCAGAGAGCTGGGGCGGTTGGCCCCTCTCTCCAGCAACAAGCTAAGGTTGTAAAGCTTTTACTCCCAGCTGAATCACTGGCAGCGGGGCAGGATGCTGCTGACCACTGCACACCGCAGCAGCTTGAGCTGACATCAGGGGATGGGACTGTGGTCTCCCCTCACAGCGACCCAGCGGAAGAGCTGGCAACAGAGCAGAGTGCCACAAGTCTCTGCCCTCAAATAGCAGGAGAGGGAGTTCCTGTGATAGTGGATGGGACTGTGGTCTCCACTCACAGCAACCCAGCGGAAGAGCTGGCCACAGAGCAGAGTGTTATGGGCCTCTGCTCCCCACTAACAGAAGAGGGGGTCCCTGTGGTAGTGGATGGGACTGTGGTCTCCACTCGCAGCAACCCAGTGGAAGAGCTGGCAACAAGAGCAGATTCCCCCGGGCCTCTGTTCTCCACTAACGGAATAGGGGGTTCCTGGGGTAGTGGATGGGACTTCGGTCTCCACTGACACAACCCCAGAAAATTGGTACAGGACTGGGAAAGGAGGATGCCGGCTTTGCTTTGCAAGCACCAGGGGATTTTCACCTAACACCAGTGGGTGGGACTTCAGTCTCCACTGGTATACCCCAGGAATAGGGGGCAATTGGCCCAGATCCCCAACAGCATTACGGAGTGAGCCCAGTCACCCTGTCTTCTCTCCAGTGGCTGAAAGGACTCCAGGGAGAAGGGCCAGTCCAGGCCTCTCCCCAGCGGCAGGTGTGTTCTCTGAGAAAGGCAGAGGCTGGCGGGGTGAGTAATGCTCAGTTTGGAGCCATTTATTTGGGGTACAGTATGGATACCAGCATTGGAGGACTGGAACTACTGACTGACTTCGGAGTCAACCCGTTTGGGGTTCCCTCCTGTGTCCGTCTCCCACCGAAAGGGGAGAGATGTAATGGAATTAACCGTGATAACCAGAGACTTTGGAAGGATGAGAGATACTCCTGTGCCAGCGGCACTAATAACTCCTGTGTCTAAGTCCACCCTGTGCCCTTTTGGGTGTAGGGTGGCTAATAAAATCATACTTCATGTATTACATGAGATGGGACATTATTGACACTTCATATTGCAGGATACTGGAATATTACAAGTGGTTTATGTTGACTTGACCAGGTCAACAAGACAGTGACTCATTCCTCTGTGTAATAGGCTATTGAAATGCTAAGTGAGGTCTGCTCCTGGCAGACCTTTTCATTATGTGATAAAACTGTTTGAAGTCTCCTGTCAGAAGTATTTAATTAGCATGTCAATTATGGTCAGAAGAACTTGTCAAGCTTTGCGGTGCCGAAATGTCTAGCTACTGATAAGATTATCTGTGATTGAGTATTCTAAAGGTTAATTGAATTCTATTGATAAAGGAGTGTCTACCTTGAAGCCCTCCTGTGTAAGGAGGGGGCGGAGAGTTTGATTGTTCCTTTGATTACTCACAAGCTTGTAACTAGATATAAATAAGCAGAGATACCATTAAAGTATTCATTGATTTTGAAACAAGTACAGAGCTGTCAGTATCGTCTTGATTCTGGGGAATGGAATGTTTTTTAAAAGCCAGCAGCTACAAATACTGCAGCTGCTGACTTTTAAAAATAGGACACTTACCTGTCCTGGAGTCCAGCGGCGTCCGCAGCAGAGGACGAGCGTTCACACGGTGAGGGAACCGGGAAGTGAAGCGCTGCGGCTTCACTGCCCGGTTCCCTATGGCGAATGCGCGAGTCGCGCTGCGCCCGCCGATTGGCTCCCGCTGTGTGCTGGGAGCCGAGAGTTCCCAGCACACAACGGGAAAAACCCGACTTTTGCCCGAGACTCCGGCCCGGAAGTGGGTGTGACACCAGAGGGGGGGAGGGTTCCGATCAGCGGATCTTCACTTTAGGGTGGAGATCCGCTTTAACACCTTCTCGTGGCCAAAATCATAATTTTTAAAATTTTCCATTTTAAGCACTTGCCAACTACCAACAGTACTTTTACTGCTGACGACCGGCTCCCCCAGATACCATGACATACAGCTCACGTGCACTGTGCAAACCCCCTTTAAAAGACAGTGGCATGTTCCAGCTGCTGTGAGCAACCCAGATACCATGCAATCGCTGTATGATCACATGTCACATAGTGAACAATAGTCACAATGCCATCCATTCAAAACATTGTTTCCTACTGTGTGTGATCTGTGATTGGTTATCTGTAAACATATGGTATCCTGTCCAATCACAGCACCCCGCACCTTGTGATAGCTTTGGCCAATCACTGCATTACAATAGAAAACAATGAGCCATGAATGAAAGTTAATAATGATAGTTCAAATGATTGCTGACAAATTGTATTTAATTTCTTCATTATTTCAAAAAAGTGTGTCAAAAAATTACAACTTAAAAACACTTGCCATGTCTCTTACCAAATACTTTGGACTGTCTACTTTCCAAAAAGGGATAATTTGGGGGGGGGGGGGCGCATTTTTACTGTGATGTATGCTGAGGGTGGTGGCGCTGTCCAGATATTCCTAAATAAATTGATGTAGGAAACCAATGCATGAACATAATATAAATAATAATCTAAGTGTGCTTTAACAGAGGTATGAGTATTCCAGATACCAAGCTGATATCTGCTAAACTAGCAGTGCAGGTATTGGTGTGAATATATGTGCACAAAATAAATAAATACCACTAGGAGCGCTGTAGAGCCCCCTAGTGGGTAAAGTGTATCAACCTAAAAATATAGGGCCAGATTCAGCAAGACTTGCGCTGGAGTAAATCGATATGCGCCGCGTAACTGTAAAGATGCGCCGTTGTATCTATGTGGCCGTACCCACCAACCTAGATGCGCCAGAAAACGGGCCATTTCCGATCGGCTTAACTTTCCCTCGCCAGAGTATCGTTAGCGTATATTTTCACTCGTCGCATCCGTCGCGCCTATTTATGTGCCATACAAATATGCAAATGAGGGAGATTTCCGATTCGCGAACGGATAAGCACCATACGCTGGCTACATGCGCCGCGCGTATCTCGTCCGTCCGGCGCAAAGTTATTTCTACAAATAGCTGCTTTATCTTTACTCCAGACGGCCACAGGTCAGCAGGAGAGCAGCTACAGCAGCAGCGTTACCGACGAAACTAGCAAGCTGAACAACCACACGTGCAAGGACAACACCTCTGTGTGCCAACATGCCAGGGGCAGTCGCGGTCCTAGCACTAGTACTGGGTCCCCCGGTACGGAGGAGGCGGGCACGTGAGAGGATATACCGCACGCGCATGAGCCTCTTTGGCATGGGGGATGAGGAGGTGTATCGCCTCTTCAGATTCAGCCCTGATGCAATACTTGAAGTAACCACAACCCTGCAGGATGACATCACCAGCAAGACACACCGCTCACAAGCAGTGCAGCCACTGGTGAAGGTCCTGGCAACACTTAATTTCCTTGCAAGTGGATCATTCCAGCGTACAAGTGGAGTGGTGGCTGGGATGTCACAGTCCTCCATGAGCAGATGTGTGCACCAGGTTGTCCCCGCAATCCTCAGACGCATGTCCAACCAGTTCATCAGACCAACCACTGAGGAGCTGCGGCTGAAGGCAATGACAGATTTCTACAACATAGCCAGATTCCCACGCACTGTGGGGGCCATTGATTGCACACATGTGGCCCTACAGCCCTCCAGTGCCACAGAGCACATATACTGCAATCGGAAGCATTGGCACTCCATCAACGTACAGGTGATAGCTGATACCCAACGCCTCATATGGCACGTCCGTGCCAAACACCCCGGATCCAGCCATGACAGCTACATATACAATCAGAGCCCCATCCCAATGGAATTGGAACAGAACATGTATGGGGACAGCTGGCATGTTGGTGAGTGGCATGGGTGGCAGGCATGACTATCCCCTCCCATGATGCACACATCACAAGGGCCACATGCATGACTAACATCCTCCTGTCTTTTCCCTTACAGGTGACTCTGCATATGCACTGGGACCCCATCTCATGACTCCTTTCCGGAACCCCCAAACCAGAGGAGAGAGAAAATACAATGAAGCACACATCAAAACCCGTGCAGTGGTGGAGCAAACATTTGGGCTCCTGAAGTCCCGTTTCCGCTGCCTGGATAAGTCTGGGGGGGCCTTATTGTATTCCCCTACCTTTATGTGTCAGATCATTGGTGCATGTTGCATTCTGCACAACTTTGCCATGAGAAAAGGCCTGCAGATTGACATACGTAATGACCTGACCCCCCAACCAGACAGCCCCCCCCCTGCCAGAGGAGACCCATTCAGCTGATGGAAGAGCAGTCAGGAGGGTCCTTGCCGTAGGCATCTTTGGACAATAAACAAAAACATTGATCACACGGACAATGCACGCATGCACACCACTGATGTCCCTAGATCACACACACCACATCCACATCGCATTGGATTAGCCCAAGTCCAGCATGTAGGACTTGGGAGCAGCAACGCCAGCGTCAAGGCCCCAATGATGTCGCTGTCCATTCATACACCTTTCACACGTCATTCACACAGCCGTGGGGATAACTTCTCCACCACGGCCGATGGTGACACCCCTTACTGGCAGGAGTGCCACCCCCTCACATTCACACACCATTCACACTGCAACGTGTGCAGTATCAAAAAATAAAAAATCTCATATCCTGAGCATAATCACAAATAAAAAAGCTCATAACCTGAGCATTAAGAATAAAATAAAAATCTCATGTCCTGAGAATAATCACAAATAAAAAAGCTCATAACCTGAGCATTAAGAAAAAAAAAACAAAAAAAATCATCTTGGATGCCGGGGGCTCCTTCTGGTGGCCCCTCTCTGGCTCCTCAGCTGCCTGGATGGAGTGGGTGGGGGTGGGGGGGCATCTGGAGGTGGCTGATCCCCAGGTGGGCCACTCCTGGCAGGTGTGGCCTGCATGCCCTCCAAGGCCATGGCTATCCGGCCAAGGTACGAGTTGGTCTGGGCCTGAATCCAGAGCTGCCGGGTGACCTGGTATTGTTGGGCCCGCCGACTCTGCCTCCCCTGGTCCCGGATGGCAGCAGTGTTTGCCTGGACGGCTGCAGTGAGGTGCCTTATATCACCCTGCACCCCCCCCCCAGACTGGTCACCACTGCAGCGCAGTTGCAGCTGACATCCTGCACTGCATTGGATATCTGGGCCACGGAGCACAGGTTGTCAGCCAGTCGGTCCAGGTGCCCAACTATGTCCCCCATTTGCTGCGTCTGCCTGGCGTGATCCCTCGCCACCTGGTCCTGGACCAGATCAGACACCCCCCTGGTCTTACGGGTGGCCTTCCTGGGGTCATTAGATGGTTGTCCCCGGGGGGATGGAGTCGCCCTTGAGGGGCTTCCTAGGATGGGGGAGGGTATTGCAGAGGGCCCTGCAGAAGAGGAGGACTCTTCCAAAAATAAAATTATGTCCTGCTCTGCCACAACAGGCTGCTCCTCAGCCACCTCTGCAGGTGTGGTGTGGGCACTCTCCTCCTCCACCTCGGTCTCTTCACCACCCATGGGCTCGGGCACAGGATGCCGTTGGGGGGATGGGGTGGACTGGCCGCCAACAGATGATGGCCCAGCTCCGTCATCTGTGGATGACACAAAGCAGACACATGTTGGGTGGTCCCACACACTTGGCACATGTACCCTCCCCCCCCCACATGCAACACACCAAAAAGGGGGTAAAAATCACTTACCTGTCCTGGAGCCTTCCTCCATGGAGTCATATCCAGGGACCCCCTCCAACTGCTCCCTGTCCAGGCAGCGGGCGACCACCTCCTCCTCCGTGGTCAGGCTGACCGCACATGGGGGTCCACCACCCGTGCCCCTCTCATGCCTCCTGATGGTGGCCACCTTGCCACGGACCTTGCGCCGCAGGTCATTAATTTTTTTTGGATATCGCCAGCAGTCCGGGTGGAGTACCCCAAAACATTCACCCTGCCAGCAATGGTCTCCAGGATGCCCTGCTTCCTCTCCCGGCTGGTCTTCCGACTTTTTTTGCCGTGGAGGAAGTCATTAAAAGTCTCCATAGCCCTGGATGCAGAGAAGGCGTTTGATCGAGTTCACTGGGGATATATGCACGCCACCCTTGAAAAGTTTGGACTCCACGGTCCCATTCTGTCTGCCATTATGGCTCTGTACTCCTCTCCCTCTGCCCAAGTCTACACCTCGGAAATCCTGTCTAAACCCTTTTTAATCTCTAATGGCACTCGCCAAGGATGCCCCCTGTCCCCACTAATCTTTGACCTTGTCATGGAGCCCTTAGCCGAACACGTTAGATCTCACCACGGGATAACCGGATTTAAAATCGCCTCATTAGAACATAAAATTAGCCTCTTTGCGGACGATGTGATAATCATGCTAACAGACCCTCACTCATCCCTGGCCTCGGTGCAGCTACTTCTGCAAAGATTTGGTGCCGTATCTTACTACAAAGTAAATGAACAGAAATCCTACATTTTAGACTTGGGCTTAGACGCCATAACCAGTAACCTACTTAGGAACAAATTTCCGTACCCATGGGCGGACTCCGGAATAACATACTTGGGTATCACCCTAACCAGATCCACAAAAAATCTATTCCCGCGTAACTACACTGAGGCCAAACAAATGCTTATCCGAGAAACGTCAAAAATGTCCAAACATGAATTTTCCTGGACAGGCAGACTTGCGGCCTTCAAAATGATGATACTGCCCAGGTTGCTATACATCTTCCGAACCCTTCCTATACCCCTCCCAAACTCTTATCTCAAAGCCTTACAATCTATCTTGAGAAACTACGTTTGGCAGGGCAAACCACCTAGGTGTAGTCAGGCTAAAACTGTCAAACATAAATCTGCTGGAGGCATGGGATATGTTGACATAACGGACTACTATAAGGCCACCATCCTCTCACAGACTCGGGAGTGGATGGCGACAACCCCCAATCCATTATGGTGCGCTATAGAAGCCGCCATGATTCCGGGATCCAATCTATCCCACTGGTTGTATAGTACAACCACTGGCTCCCCACAACTCAGTCTCTACTCCCCTACCATACGATCTTCAGTCAAAGTCTGGAAGACACTGCAATCCTCCACATGGAAAACTCTCCCGACCAAACCTATACCCATGCCTATAGAGATGCTGACGCTCCTCACTCCTGACCTGAACATCCCTACCTGGCTCTCTGACACTGTTACCCACATTCATGAATTACGCCCCCTAATCGCTAGCTCATCGTTCTCTCAAATTCAAAAGACTCATCAAGCACCTACCTCAGACTATTTCACTTACTACAGACTCCAACACTGTCTTAGGGCCAACCCTTCACTAGACGGCTCTTTGCCAGCAAACCTATGGCGATTCTTCTTCGCTGGTAACTCTTCCACAAAAGGCATCTCTTTACTATACAATACCCTACAAGAAAAGACGTCTTTCCATAAATCAAAACCTCTCATTGACTGGGAATCTGACTTAACTACCCAATTCTCAGACCAACAATGGCAAGCAGCGATCAAGTCCATTTACAAATGCACCTCCTGTACCTCCTTCTGGGAACTCTCACAAAAACTGACGATGAGATGGTACCTGACACCTTCTAGGATAGCTCGGTTCCACCCCACACCTCCCCTAATTGCTGGAGGAATTGCAACTCCACGGGCACTCTCCTGCATATTTTCTGGACATGCCCAAGTCTTAAGAATTTATGGGCGGCAGTGGAGACACTGCTCAAAGAAGTTCTAGGTCTTCCTGTTCCACTGACCCCGCAGCTGGCTGTTCTCAATCTGACCATTGACGACATACCACCCCCTCTGCAACTAGTGACCTCACACATACTACTGGCAACTAGACTCTTGATTGCTAGGTGCTGGAAGTCTGTAGACACCCCCTCATTAACTGAAATAGTGAACCTAGTGCAAACCCACTATTCCTACGAGACCATCCTTGCTCGGGGTAAACACACGTACACCACACTGCTAAACCTTTGGAACCCCTGGCAACGCTGGTACACCTACAAGTGGATTCATTGATTCCCCCGTTTCTTTCTTTCTTGCTGAATATACTGCATGATTCTTAATGCTCTCAGTTTGCCATACCCCTAATTTGACACTCTTGCATTGCTCTCGTCCTCTCTCCTCCTTGCACATGTCCCTCCCTCCCCCCATCCCTTCCCCACCCCTCGTGTTATTTGCTATCTGTATATATAGATACATCGGGCCAGATTCACAAACACTTGCGCTGGAGTATTTGGATATGCGCCGCGTAACTGTGATGATGCGCCGTTGTTTCTATGTGCCCGTACCCACCAAACTAGATGCGCCCAATAACGGGTCATTTGCGACCGGCGGAACGTTCCGACGCCAGAGTATCGTCAGCGCTTATTTTCGCTGGGCGCATCAGTCGCGCCCATTGATTTCCCCTGCAAATATGCAAATGAGGGAGATTTCCCAATTCACGAACGGATTAGCACCATACGCTGGCTACATGCGCCGCGCGTATCTGGTCCGTCCGGCGCAAAGTTATTTCTACAAAAGGCTGCTTTATCTTTACTCCAGACGGTCACAGGTCAGCAGGAGAGCAGCTACAGCAGCGTTACCGACGATAGGAGCTAGCTGAGCACCCCCACTTGCAAGGACAACACCTCTGTGTGCCAACATGCCAGGGGCAATTGTGGTCCTAGAACTACTGATGGGTCCCCCGGAACCAAGAAGGCGGCCACGTGAGAGGATATACCGCACTCGTATGAACCTCTTTGGCATGGGGGAGGAGGAGGTGTATCGCCTCTTCAGATTCAGCCCTGATACAATACTTGAACTAACCACAACCCTGCAGGATGACATCACCAGCAAGACATACCGCTCACAAGCAGTGCAGCCACTGGTGAAGGTACTGGCAACACTTCATTTCTTTGCAAGTGGATCATTCCAGCGTACAAGTGGAGTGGTGGCTGGGATGTCACAGTCCTCCGTGAGCAGATGTGTGCACCAGGTTGTCCCTGCAATCCTCAGACGCATGTCCAACCAGTTCATCAGACCCACCACTGAGGAGCTGCGGCAGAAGGCAATGACAGATTTCTACAACATTGCCAGATTCCCACGCACTGTGGGGGCCATTGATTGCACACATGTGGCCCTACAGCCCCCCAGTGCCACAGAGCACATATACCGCAATCGGAAGCATTGGCATTCCATCAACGTACAGGTGATAGCCGATGTCCAACGCCTCATATGGCACGTCCGTGCCAAACACCCCGGGTCCAGCCATGACAGCTACATATACAATCAGAGCCCCATCCCAGCAGAATTTAACCAGA
Organism: Rana kukunoris; assembly: GCA_029574335.1. Lineage (NCBI taxonomy): Eukaryota > Metazoa > Chordata > Amphibia > Anura > Ranidae > Rana > Rana kukunoris. The sequence goes on from CM056049.1 coordinate 295,182,008, forward strand.
ACATGTATGGGGACAGCTGGCTGGTTGGTGAGTGACAAGGGAGTCAGGCATGACTATCCCCTCCCGTGATGCACAACAGAAATCGCACATGCATGACTAACATTCTCCTGTCTTTTACCTTACAGGTGACTCTGCATATGCACTGGGACCCCATCTAATGACTCCTTTCCGGAACCCCCAAACCAGAGGAGAGAGAAAATACAATGAAGCACACATCAAAACCCGTGCAGTGGTGGAGCAAACATTTGGGCTCCTGAAGTCCCGTTTCCGATGCCTGGATAAGTCTGGGGGGACCCTATTGTATTCCCCTACCTTTGTGTGTCATATCATCGCTGCATGTTGTATTCTGCACAACTTTGCTATGAAAAAAGGCCTGCATATTGACATACGTGATGACCTGACCCCCGACCCACACAGTCCCCACCTGCCAGAGGACACCCAGTCTGCTGATGGAAGAGCAGTCAGGAGGGTCCTCGCCGTAGGCATCTTTGGACACTAACCCAAAACATTAATCACACAGACAGTGCACGCGTGTACACCACTGGATCACACACACCACATGCACATCGCATTGGATTAGCCCAAGTCCAGCATGTAGGAGTTGGGAGCAGTAACGCCAGCGTCAAGGCCCCAATGATGTCACTGTCCATTCACACACCTTTCACACGTCATTCATACAGCCGTGGGGTTAACTTCACCACCACGGCCGAGGGTGACACCCCTTACTTTCAGGAGTGCCACCCTCTCACATTCACACACCATTCACACTGTCCCCTGCAATCCTGACCGTGTGCAGTACAAAAATAAATTAATAATATCATATCCTGATAAATAAAATAAACAAAATCTCATAACCTGAGCAAAAGAAAAAATAAACTCATGACCTGAGTATGTCCAAATCAAAAATATAAAACAAACAAAAAAAAAAGGCCTCATCGGGGATGCCGGGGGCTTCTTCTGGGGGCCCCTCTCTGGCTCCGCAGCTGCCTGGATGGAGTGGGTGGGGGTGGGGGGTCATCTGGAGGTGGCTGATCCCCAGGTGGGCCACTCCTGGCAGGTGTGGCCTGCGTGCCCTCCAAGGCCCTGGCTATCCGTCCAAGGTAGGAGTTTGTCTGGGCCTGCATCCGGAGCTGACGGGTGACCTGGTAGTGCTGGGCCCGCCGACTCAGCCTCCCCTGGTCCCGGATGGCAGCACTGTTGGCCTGGACGGCTGCAGTAAGGTGCTGGATATCCCCCTGCATCTCCCCCAAAGTGGTGACCACTGCAGCGCAGTTGCAGCTGACATCCTGCACTGCGTTGCTGAGGTTGGCAACGGAGCCCAGGCTGTCAGCCACTTTCTCCAAGTGCACCGCTATGGCCCCCATCTGTTCCGTCTGCCTGGCGTGATCCCTCGCCAACTGGTCCTGTATACCATCAGACACCCCCCTGGTCTTCTGGGTCGCCTTCCTGGGGCCAGAAGATGGATGTCCTCGGGTGGAAGGAGTCGCCCTTGAGGGGCTTCCAAGGATGGGGGAGGGGACGACAGACGGCCCAGGAGAAGGGGAGGAGACAGACAACACTAATGAAAAGTCCTGCTCTGCCACAGCAGGATCCTCCACAACCACCTCGGCAGGTGTGGTGTGGCCACTCTCCTCCTCCACAACCTCTTCACCACCCAGTGGCTCAGGCACACGATGGCGTGGGGGGGATGGGGTGGAATGCACGCTGACAGATGATGGCCCAGCTCCGTCATCTGTGGATGACACAAAGCAGACACATGTTGGTGGTCCCACACACTTGGCACATGTACCCTCCACCCCCCCCAAATGCAAAACAACAAATAGGGGATTATAAAACACTTACCAGTCCTTGTGCCTTCCTCCACGGAGTCATAGCCTGCGACCCCCTCCACCTGCTCCCTCTCCAGGCAGCGAGCAACCACCTCCTCCTCTGCGGTTAGGGTGACAGGACATGGGGGACCACCACCTGTGCCCCTCTCATACCTCCTGATGGAGGCCACCTTGTCCCTCACCTTGCGCCGCAGGTCATTAATTTTTTTTTGTATGTCCCCAGCAGTCCGGGTGGAGTAGCCCAGGACATTGACCCTGGCAGCAATCGACTCCAGGATGCCCTGCTTCCTCTCCCGGCTGGTCTTCCGGCTTTTTTGCGGAACGCATTGCGCTGACGTTTCCCAGGAAGTGGTGCCGACGGAAGTTGTGAGCATGCGCACAAGGGGGGCGAGTGGAGCCGCACTCACTGCGCATGCTCCGTGGATGATGCGCTGAACGTAAGCCTCTGCGCTGGGCTCCGCCCATCATTTACATATGATCACACCCACTTCCACTTGCGTCGGGTTACGCCAGCGCATTATCGTTACTCTGGCGCAAGTTTACGCGCAACTGCTATGTGAATTACAGGACTTGCGCTGAAAGGGTCTTCAGAGTAACGTAAATGAGAAGCGTTACTCCAGAGGAAAGATACTCTCATCTACCTGAATCTGGCCCATCTTGTTGCAATGTTACAGTTTGAACTATTTTCTCCTGTATTCGGACTGCTTATTCTCTTCAATACGCACTTGTCCCTTTTAAGTGCACATATCTTGTTTAAAGATCCTGTATTGCATGTGGGTTTCCACCCAAAAGTTTGCTTACTATTGTACTTGACATAAGCTCAATAAAAATTATTTGAAAGAAAAAAACACATTGCTACACTTACAATTTCGCACTAAAGAAAAAAAAAAAAAAAAAGTCTCCATAGCCGAGATGATAACAGAGACCTCCTGGGAGTTGAAATTGAGGTTCCTCCTCTCTTTGGGGGGAGCGGGAGCAGCCATCTCTTTGCAAAAGTAACTTCCCTGGGGTGGGGGGAAACGGAAATACTTTTGCGCTGGAATGGCGCTTCCGCTGGCGCTTTTATACGCGCAACGGAACACATTGCGCTGACGTTTCCGTGAAGTGGTGCCGACGGAAGTTGTGAGCATGCGCACAGGGGGCCGAGTGAAGCCTCACTCACTGCGCATGCTCCGTGGATGATGCGCTGAACGTAAGCCTCTGCGCTGGGCTCCGCCCATCATTTACATATGATCACACCCACTTCCACTTGCGTCGGGTTACGCCAGCGCATTTCCGTTACTCCGGCGCAAAGTAATGGACAGGCGCTTGGTGAATACTGTACTTCACTCGCTAGTTTGCGTCAGCGCAGCTATATGCGATGCGATACGCTGGCGAAAAGATGCACGCATCTACCTGAATCTGGCCCATACTGTGTATATCAAAGTATGCTATCAAGTAAAATAATGTAATACAGTGCAATAACTCAAAATGCCTGCATACACTACTATATATTACAATGCATACAAACAACAAGTATAAAGTGAATCAGCTGCCAGACAGGCAGAAACTAAACTTTAATAACACATAAACGTGACTAGTGAATCAAGTGGTAAAGTCCAAAAAGTTCATATCAATGGGTATTCTTATAAGGTGCAACAGTCCTTAGTAACAGAATCATCAACAAAAATTGCAGGGTGTCTTCGCTGTGTTCCGATGCTCCCCCACCAGGTTCCCCACTCACCAGATCCACTAACCCCTGCAGGGGTAGGGTGCATGTAGTAAATCACTGGGGTGCTGGATCTTCCTCCAGTTACTGTGTGCCTTGAATGTGGGTCCAGGAGGTGGAATATAGCAGTTTAAAGGTCCTGGTTCCTACGGGGGAAAAAAACACAAGCTCCCATAGCGTGGTAAGTAAAAAACTAGTTTTATTTGCACTAACCACCTGGTACCGGGGGGTGCAACAAAAAATATGGGTTAACAATATTGCATCAGAATGAACTTGTATCAAAAATAAAAACAAGGGTAAAAACGGGATAAAGGATAAAACATAGGAACGAACAGGGCACGCTTCGCACAACCGTAAGTTTGCATCGCTGGTAGCTAGCACTGGCGTGCGTTCCACTGCCTCCCACGCAGCTAACCGGAGGTACAAGTGTGCGTGCGTCCGCTTGACGTACGTTTCGAAATGACGTTTTCTAAAACGGTTGCACGCTATAGTTACCTGCATCTAAATAGAGGAAAAAAGCTGTCCAATGGTCCTCCCCCTCCCAGTGAGAGAGCCAATCACACGGAAGTAGCCATCTGCCATACTTAGAAAGTGGAGCGGCTGATATCCTGTTATCCCGGAGGGGGCGTGGTCTGCAAGCGCCGGAGATGGCTGCCTAGACAGAGCGCTCATCAGCTCGAGGGGGGAAAAGCAGCGATTCAGGCCCGGAGAACTGCAAGATTGACCGCCAGCCATCGCCCTCACTGACCGGACACCTAGGGGAGCCATGTCGCAGAAAAGAGTGACCGGAATACATCCGCAAAAACTGACGGCCTTCTTCGCCAAGCCGCAGCACAAGGTCAGTCAGCTCCAAAATGGCGACGGCGCGCCAGCAGCACCAGCAGCTTACACGGATCTCCCTGATGAGATCTCGGATGTTCCCTCAACACACAGCCCTCCACTACCCCCCTCAGCCAGACCGGGGGACAACCCCATTACAGGCAGCCCGGCTAAGACCCGCATGAGGCTTGATCCTCTGCAGGCGCACTCTGCACTAATCGAGCAATAGGCCTTCAGTCCCCTGAAATCCAACCAGGCCCTGCAGTCCTCTTTGGCATCTTTCCCCACTACAGGCATGCCTGTCATGGACACAACATTAAAGGACATGTTACTATCACTGCAGGGCTCACTGATGACAGACTTTTCCTCCCTGTTTACTAAAATGACTGCTGATATGCACATTGTAAGTGATAGGGTGTCACACCTGGAAGACCGTATGGGAGAGTGTACCTCCATGGTAAATGATCTTATTGATTCACTGCATGAGGTGAAAGATGAACAATCCTGGATGAGAACGAAATTAGCAGATTTAGAGGATAGATCCAGGAGGAATAACGTGAAATTGAGGGGAATCCCTGAATCTATCTTGCCACCTGATCTTCCCAGATACGCCAAGGAATTGATGCGTGTAATTCTCCCTGACGCCTCACCCAGAGACCTGATCATAGACCGAATCCACAGGATCGCTAAACCTTCACACCTTGCTGCCTTAGTCCCCAGGGATGTCTTAATGAGAATCCATTTTTTTCATATAAAAAAAAGACTCCTTATGACTGTCAGGAACAACCCGGCACTCCCCGGCCCTCCCCTTATCCTATGAAGGAGTCTCCATGTATGCTGACCTGTCTAAATATACCCTGCAACTGAGAAGGCAACTGAATCCGGTAACAAAAGGGTTGCATAACCATAAGATCCAGTTCAAATGGCGCTACCCAGCGTCCATACTCGTCACCAGGAATGGTGCATCACACGTGATACATACACTGGAAAAGGGGCTTCAACTTCTGCATTCTTGGGGGATCATCCCGGATCTGCCGCAACCTCCAGAAACCCCTTTAGAGCAAAGGGCACCCCGCCAGCCTCGGCAAAACCAAGATGGTAAACATACCTAAAGCCTTGTTCGACCTTATCACTCCATGGGCCTCTATATCTACGAGGAAGTTCTCCCACTCGGCTGTCAGCCGATTCTCTTTTTTTTATTATTCACTGTTTTTTTTTTTTTTCTGTTTTTTTTTTTTATTGGTTTCTGTTGCATTGTTCTAACGTGACTGTACACCCCTCACAGTGGCTTAGTTGGGTTTAGTCCACCCTCTATCCCACCGGTAACTCTTATTGGTGGATATACCACCTGGTTTGTTTGACATACAAACTCTGAACTATTAGCAGCTCATTACATTGCCATAGACTAACGTTGCCTGTTCACAGATACACCCTTGTAAGAGGCCTTCCCCGGCAGACTTCCGGACTTCTTTGGCTTCACTGCACACCACCACTTACCGAATCCTGCACAGTGAACTCTCTGAACACTCCTCAAACCGTAAGTGCCTAGACCTCTGTGGGGTACACCATACATACAATGCCTTTCAACATACTGTCTATTAACGCAAATGGGCTTAATCACCCTGCTAAAAGACACTCATTATAGAAAACGGCCATGGACCTAAAGTGCGACATCCTGTGTGTCCAGGAAACTCACTTTCTCTCCACAGCGGCTTCTGCTTGTACACATGGACACTTCTCCCGGATTTTCTCCACACCCTTCACCTCTAAGACAAGGGGTGTTATTATTGCGATCAAGGACTCGGCCTCATTTCATTTGAAACAGTCCATTATTGACGCGGATGGGCAGTATATTATTCTTGATTGTACTATTGACAATGTTGTATTTACCCTGGATAATGTGTATGCTCCGAATGTACATCAGATGAGATTTTTCCGTAAATTGATGGCGATTGTGCATCCCCTGCGACAAGGCCGTCTGCTTATTTGTGGTGACTTCAACCTTGTTCTGGAGAACCACTTGGATTCCACGTCGGCATCAAAACGCAGAGAATCTCCTCTGAAAGCATTCATGAGCAGGCATAATTTATTTGATGCTTGGAGGTGCTTGCATGGATCGGAGAGGGATTACTAATATTTCTCTCCCTTCCATGGAACATACTGTACTGTATTGACTTATTTCTGATGGACAAATGGCTACTCCAAGACACATGTGCGGCAGATATCCTCACGCGTCCTGGTCAATCCATGCCCCTATTTCGATCACTTTAGGGGACCTTACCAAACCAAAACAGCCTCACTTGTGGAGGGCAAACAATTACCTTTTGCAGCATCCTTCATATACACCAGAAATCAAACCACAATTACAGGAATATTTTGACAATAATGTGGGCTCAGTGTCTGGCCAGGACGTACTGTGGAATGCACACAAAGCTTGTATTAGGGGGACCCTAATCAAACTTAGCTCCCAACATAAAAAGGAAAGACTAAAGCGGATTGACACACTTACCTCAAGGTTAGACGAATTAGAAGCACAGAACAAACAACAGACGTTACCGCTGCGTTTGGCGCAAATATTATTCCTAAGACAAGAACTGAGATTACTTCTCTTGCACTCCTTCGAACATATCCAGAGAAAGCTGAAAGCAACGTCTTACTCTACATCTAATAAAGCGGGCAAAGTTCTTGTAGAATGACCAAAAATAAAATAGACCACCTGTACCAACCACACTCGAATTTAGACCTTAGAGACCCCAGAAAATAGCAGATGCATTCAGCGACTATTATAGCAACCTTTATAACTTGCAGAGAGACCCTAACACTCACCAGCCCACCCCTGAGGAAATAGATGGGTTCCTGTCTCAGGTGATCCTACCGAAATTAACGCATGAGCAACTGTCCCAACTGAATGATCCTTTCACGACACAGGAAATATTGACGACTATAGCCTCACTCCCTATGGGCAAATCTCCGGGTCTGGACGGTCTCATAGGTGAGTATTACAAACAATTCGGACACATATTGGCCCCCCACCAAACCTCCTTTTATAACAAAATAGTATTATCCTCTAAATTCCCAAGCGAATCCCTACAAGCTGTAATAATTACACTCCCCAAACCAGGGAAAGAACCAATACATCCTCAGAACTTTTGCCCCATCTCGCTCTTAAACCTAGATTTAAAAATATATGCTAAAACGCTTGCCACGCGATTGCTCGATATCATGCCTACGCTTATACATAGTGATCAATCCGGATTTACGTCAGGTAGGAAAACTTCAGATGCCACTAGAAGAATGATTGACATCATTTACCATGCTGAGTCCACGGGAACGCCTTCTCTGCTCCTTTCGTTGGATGCAGAGAAGGCGTTTGATAGAATTCACTGGGGATACCTCAGACAGATTCTTGGGAAATTTGGATTCGGAGGTCAAATTTTAAACGCTCTACTAGCTCTATATTTCACTCCCTCAGCCACAGTGTTCTCCGCAGACATGATCTCAAGCCCGTTTGCTATAACCAACGATACAAGACAGGGATGCCCACTTTCCCCCTTGATATTTTATCTATTAATCGAACCCCTAGCAGAATATATTCGCCAGAACCCCAAAATAATTTTTTACAATTGATATACTGTTATCCCAATTAGTTGGATATAAGTGAGCAATATACAGTAAAGCTATGTAAAAGTGAAGTTAGATGCAGGTAATCGTAATAATATGATTTTAGGAGACTAGCTAGTGTCCATACTCCACCAGATGGTGCATATTCAAAACGTGTACATAGAAAATATCTACATAGGATATAAGCGATAATTAAGATAATAACAGTATGTAAAAGAACTCGAAGATTGCACTCCAAGGTTGCTTCAATGTCTGTTGGATTATATGTGGAGTGGGTGTATGGGGGCTTGGTGATACAAAGTATGTAAGCGTATAGATTACCCTCTATTTTACGAGGAAGGGGGGGGCTGGCCCATAACCAATGCACGGTCTTGAAATAGAAAGAGAGGGATCTTAGGCTGTATATAAAGAAAATGTACAATAGGTGGGTGGTAGACTGTGGTAAAGGAATTAATTAAAAAATTTAAAATTAAATTAGAAAGGTATTAGCAGGTCGTAGTTTCCTCCATTTATATGTGTGCATATTACCACATGTAACACGTGATTCATACATATTGGTAACTATCTAGACATGCATGCCTGTAAGGTGCCTACTATTTATAATGTGGTTAATCCAGAGAAGGGTAGGATCCGTAACATTGAGATACTAGATAGGGACCATCCTAAAATGTCATAACATAGGCAATGCTACCCCGTTACGTGATGGTACTGGTTGTAGGACCTGAGTATAAATCTGTAGGCTAGGATTAGACCTTTTGGGACTATATACTTAGTGTTATAGATGGACAAGAGTATGTACAAATGCAACTGAGTAATTTTGTGATAAGGTTGCAGTGCTCAAAGAATAAATGATAAACAAAAATAGAAATTCCCAAAATATGTGTAGGTAAGCTAGATTATAAAGGGCAGTCTGATGGGGCTAGCTACCTAGGTGTCATTATGGGTTGGATAAAATACAATTCAGGTCTATATCGACATTTAACCCATAAGGCACTAGGGATCTTAATTTATAGATCCAGCTTATTTCATTCTACGATATGGCAATGGTCTTGTTGCCCCCCTCCAGTTGTCCTTAACAAGATCTATTCCATAAAATATATATCCGGTCGGGTCTTTGACATGAAATTCACTGAAGTGGCAGGAGAGATTATGTTTCGGAAAACCCTTCCTAATATTCTTAATATGTTCTCTAATCCGCACATTTAGTGGTCAGGCGGTTCTTCCCACATACTGAAGATGACATGGGCATTCGATGACATAGGTGACGTGTGTAGTCTGGCATGTAATTAGTTCTTTGATTGGGTATTCCCTATGATCTGTTTTGGATTCAAAAGTGTTTTTTCGCCGGGGTTGTTTCTTATTGACCCTGCACGGAAGGCATCTCTGGCATTTATAAAACCCTTTTAGCTCGGGACAGATGTTAACAGCTTTTGGCGGGTCTATGATGTTGTGTACCAGATGGTGTCGTAGAGATGGTGCCTGTCTGTAAATGAAAGAGGGCTTGTTAGTCAAGATTTTTCTCAAAGTATAGTCCTCTTTTAGGATTGGCCAGTATTTTTTAATGATATGTTCGAATTCTCTGAACTGCGAATTGAAACCTGTGATGAAGGATACTCCTTGTTTTTTGTCGTTTTTCTTCTCCTTCTGGACTAACAGGCTGTTTCTATCTGTATTGAGAACTTCATTTTTTTTGTTTTCAACAGTCCCTCTATGGTATAGCCCTTCTCTCTGAATCTGTTAATGATCACATTGGCTTGAGTCTCAAAATCTTGAATTGAATTGCAATTTCTGCGTAGCCATAGGAGTTGTCCTTTAGGTATGTTGCCCTTCCATCTCGGATGGTGACAGCTGACTGATGGGATATACCCATTACGGTCCATGGCCTTGAATGTGATAGCAAGAGTATAGAATACCTGGATCTAGAAATCTTCAAAAATGGGTCTGTCCTCCATACAAAAACCTTCTTCAAGGCCACGGACTGTAATGGCTGCCCTTTATAATCTAGCTTACTTACACATATTTCGGGAATTTCTATTTTGTTTATCATTTATTCTTTGAGCACTGCAACCTTATCACAACAATACTCAGTTGCATTTGTACATACTCTTGTCCACCTATAACACTAAGTATATAGTCCCAAAAGGTCTAATCCTAGCCTACAGATTTATACTCAGGTTCTACAACCAGTACTATCACGTAACAGGGTAGCATTGTCTACGTTATGACATTTTAGGATGGTCCCCATCTAGTATCTCAATTTTATGGATCCTACCCTTCTCTGGATTAACCCAATTATAAATAGTAGGCACCTTACAGGCATGCATGTCTAGATAGTTACCAATATGTATGAATCACGTGTTACATGTGGTAATATGCACACATATAAATGGAGGAAACTACGACCTGCTAATACCTTTCTAATTTAATTTTCAATTTGTAATCTTTTTTTTTTCAATCAAAAAGCTTTTATTGGAGCAAAACAATAGCCCAGAGGGCACACATACAGCGTACAGATACAGCACATGACCATCGATCATGGATAGAGTGTAGGTGCAAGTGTGACAACAGTGAGTAACATAAATCAGGTGACACAGAATACAATCACGTTTGAACCTAGATGCCCCAGAATGTGAGCACAATACAGCAGGGTTAGTTACCAGTCCACCAGCATCCCTCCCAATCTCCTATTTCCACCCGTGAGACCGTGAACCCCCTGAGCTCATCCGACCCCCCTATATGCAGGTTGCAGGTGACTCCAGCCATTTCCCCCAGACTTTTTCATATTTGATCGGACAGCCCCTGTGTGAATAGATCAGTTTCTTATACGGTAGTACGCTGTTGACCTCTGCCAGCCAGTGTGACAGCTCTGGGGGTTCCGATCGCATCCACACCCGCGCTATTACCTTTCGGGCTATAAAAAGTGTCTCATGCAAGAATACTTTAAGGAATTTATTGATGCCAACATTTGGGAAAATACCCAGCAGGCACGGTTTGGGCTGTAGGGTAATAGGGGACCCCATTTTGTCATGAAGGAATTTCACCACCTGTTCCCAGAAGGCCTGGATCTTAGCACACTGCCAGATTAAATGGAAGAAGGTGCCCGTATTGCAGTTACACATTGGGCACGTGGCTGTGGAGTCCCTCCTGTACCTGGAGATCCTGAGGGGCGTAAGATATGCTCTATTTATAATGAAGGTTTGTGTAAGGCGGTCTGACAGTTTTGGGGATACTAGTTTACATGCATCAAGGGCGTCACTCCACTCGTCATCTTCTAGTGGGCCCACCTGGGCTTTAGGGCGTATGCAGACACTGTAGCAGTCGGGAGTGTGATCATGGTGTGGAATTGAGTGATTTGTTTTTTTGGGGTCAGGGCACTTAACTGCTGCCATGAGGGGATTATCAGCTAGGGCCAGGTCATCCTGAGGGAACTGAGCTTGAAAGGCATGTCATAATTGGGCGTAGCGGAATAACATGTAGGGGCGAGATACCCATCCTGTCCGAAACTACGCACCATATCCTCCTGTAGTGATACAACAGGGAGTGGCGTCCCCCCACCAACCTCACCCCCCCTGCTATTGTCACCAAAGGTTCGCCTATTGATTGGGTCCATGCAGGGCAAAGGAGGCAAAGGAATCTAGTCCTGTCCACCTTGTCCACGTGAAACAGTTGTGATAGCTGGGCAGCCAAATAATATGCTTTAAAGTCAGTTAACGCCAGTCCAGCTAGGTCGGTCGGGTTTTTAAGTCTAGGCCAGGGGAGTTTGTGCCTCGCGGTGCCCCACACAAATGGCTTGAGAAGGGTTTCCATAAGCCTGAAGCACCTGAGTACCAGATACACCGGTGAATGCCACACCATGTAGAGAATCTTAGGCAGCAGGACCATCTTGATTAAATGTATGCGGCCCGTGGCTCCCAACGGGAGTCGGGTCCAAGCCTGAGTTCTCAACTTCAGCATATCATACAGTGGCGTGACATTCAGTGAGGTATAGTCTGCTGGGTCTCTAGTGGTCCGAATCCCTAGGTACTTAATCTCAGCCACTCTCTGCAGTAGGAGAAGGGCCCCTTCCCTCGTCACCGGATAACTATCCAGTGGGAGTATTTGGGACTTGTCCCAGTTGATCCTGAGTCCCGAGAAAGCGCCAAAGTGCTCTATCAGGGCCAGTGCCAGTGGGAGGGAGTTGGTGGAATTGTCCAGGTACAAAAGTGTGTCGTCCGCGTATGTGCTTATTCTCTACTCAATGTCACCTCTCCGCAGGACCGCTATACCTGGGTGTGTGCATATGGCAATTGCCAACGGTTCTGCCAGGGCATACAGCAGCGGCGACAGGGGGCAGCCCTGCCTTGTGCCGCGTCGCAGGGGAAATTGATCCGAGGGCCACCTGTTGGCTAGAACTCTAGCCACAGGGGCCTGGTAGAGGAGTTTCACCCAGTGGATGAATCTGGGGCCTATCCTGAATTTAGCGAGGCATGTCCATAGGTACCGCCATTCCACCGAGTCGAATGCCTTGGCGGTGTCCAAGGCGACAATTATTCTAGCCCCTGGGTTGTCGTGGTTGGCCTGGAGGTTAATGAACAACCTCCTGAGGTTGAAGGAGGAGTTCCGGCCGGGCATAAAGCCTGCCTGATCCGCATGTACTACGGAGAGGATCACAGTGTTTAGGCGGGCCGAGAGCACTTTGGCTAGAATTTTAATATCTACTTGTAGAAGGGAGATGGGGCGATACGAGTCCGGTAGGTGAGGGTCCTTTCCTGGCTTGGGGATTAGAACTATGGTGGCTTCCCTCATCGAGGGCGGGAGCTCCGAGCTCTCGAAGATGGAGTTATAAAGGGCGAGGAGTCTGGGAACTAGTGTTTCAGCGTAGGTGGAGTAGAACTCGGCTGGTAAACCATCCGACCCCGGCGCCTTGGACTTCGGGAGACCAGCTAGAGCGGCGGAAATTTCCTCCGCCGTCAGTGGTTCCTCGATTGTTTGGGTCTGCTGTTCAGTCAGTCGGGGGATCAGTAGGTTCACCAGGAAGTCAGGGGCTACCGTGTCGTACAAGGAAGAGAAAAAGTCTTGGAACATGTCGGTCACCCTCTCCGGATCAGTTATTAGATCCCCAGTTGGAGAGCGCAAGGATATCACCACTGGAGGTCTCTCTTCACAGTGCACCAAATAGGCGAGTAACTTCCCCGCTCTCTCCCCATGTTCAAACGTCCGCTGCCTAAGAAAGAAGAGCTTTTGCCACGATTTTTCATAGTGCAATTGATCGGCTGCCCTAGTGCAGAGCCTAAGTTCGGCAGCCAGGTCAGCCGACGGGTTGGCCGTGTACTCCCTCTCCCTCGCCGCGGTAAGCTCCACAGCCCTTTCCAAGGCCTCTACAGAAGTGGCCTTGATGGAGTTTATGCGGGACAAAAGCGTCATGCGGGCATGTAGCTTAAAGGCCTCCCATACTGCCCGGGGAGACGCAGAGCCAGAGTTATCAGCAAAGTATTTCTCCAACTCCCCTGCCAGATCCGCATCCTCCGGGAGCAGGGTCAGCCATAATGGGTTTAACTGCCACGTAGGGGGCGGGCGAGCCCGAGGCAGGGACAACTCCGTCCAGCACGGACAGTGGTCAGAGAGGGACCGGGGGGAAAAACCAAATTGCTGGTGTGTCAGGGTGCAGGGCCATAAAATCAAAGCCCAAAATTAAGATAGTAGACTGAAACGGGGGTGGGACGTAGAACGCCATTAGGAGGAACAGGTCCCCATACAGTTTAGCTTTTAGGAAGACATATATGCCCTGTGGATCCAACACCGAGTCCTGGAGTTCAAAGTGCGCAGTTTTGGCAATCAGTATAGAGACCCCTCTGGAGTGTGAGGTGTGGACTAAGTGGAATCCCCAACCTACCCACGGTCGCCCGAGCGCCTGTTGGGCCAGGCCCTCCGCGTGCGTCTCCACCAGGACCACAACATCCGCCCTCAATTTTTTAAGTGCAGAGCGCTTAATGGAATCCCTCATCCCACGGACATTCCAACTCAATAACTTTAGCGTGGCCATGGGATGAACCAGAGAAGACACAGTACCCCAGGATTCAGGCGATTTTCAGTCACATACCACATTCCCCTATGACCACACAGAAACATAGCCCCATACGCCAATAGTGACTTAGTGAGATACCCTCTACACATGTTTTGCTCAGATAGAACATAAAATATATGAAAAACAACAACAACCCAAAACCTTTGTATCCCTCCCTCCCCCCTCCCTGCCCTGCACTGTCCCCAACTGGTGCGGGCTTGTACCCTGAACTGCCAACGTGGCAAAAGCAGCACCCTATGCATATTAGGAAAAAGTGCGGTTAAAAGGGGTTCACATAGGTATACTACCAGCACAGTCCCGGAGTGTGACCGCGCAGAGGTAGCCACCCAGGCATGAATGCGGGTTGCTGCAGGTGGGGCGGAATTCCGCTGCATGCACAAGCACAGTGTAGGCCTGTGCCCGCTGTCCATCGCGAGTCCCTGAGTAAAGTTCCTCCCCCCGCCGGAGAGGAGAGATAACAGTGTAGAAACGGCTATACATCTGTCAGTTTAGCAAAAGGCGAAAAAAAAATGTGTTAGGTGAATAAGGCTTTTAACCGAGATAGTCCAACATCTCCAGGGGTAAAAACGAAAAAAAAGGAGTACCCCCCCCCAAAAAAAAGAAAAAAATTTAAGAAAGAGGAGAAACCCCAAGTACCCATCCCCCCCAGTCATATCAGAGTGCAGCTCATTTCCCCAGGGAAGGAACCATCCATGTGAGAAGTAAAGGATCCCAGCTCCCCGCAAACTGTATCCCCCAGTGGGGGGGGGGGTCAAACCCTGCAGGGGTGTCCCGGGTGTTTTGGGGCTCTGGATGTCAGAGAGCAATGTCCAGGATGCAGTGTGGAGCCCACTACACTGCATGGGGGGGGGGTTGAGCACCCAACCAAAAATAATTAGGGGACACGGGGTGTTGGGATTAGGCACTCTGCAGGAGTACAACAGGGGGAGAGATGAGGGGAGACTCCGTGGGTATGGGGGCGGCTGGGGCTCCGGGACCCCCACAAAGATAGCCAAAACAAACTGTGGGCCTAGGGCGCCAGGGACAGTAATACAGCAGAAGGAGACATAGTACTTATCCGTGTCTGTCTTGTCGCTCCATCCAGGTCAGCACCTCCTCCGGGTTCTCAAAGAAGTGAGCTCTGTCTTCACCCTCCACTCGAAAACGGGCCGGGAATAGCATGGCATACTTTATGTGCTTGACCCGGAGACGCCGCTTGGCCTCCATGAAGGTCTTCCTCCTGCGCTGAACCTCAGCTGAGAAATCTGAAAAGGCGGCCACCATCTTGTTGTCATACGGGATATTACCCCTCTCCCTGCTCAGCCGGAGGATAGCGTCCCTGTCTCTGTAGTTCAGGAATTTGGCTATGAACGTGCGGGGGGGTGCCCCGGGTGGCGGCGGCCTGCCTGTCATGCGGTGAGCGCGCTCCACGGCGAACATGGGGGAGAAGGCCTCTCTGCCGTAAGTGTCCTGGAGCAGCTTTTCCAGAAAGACCTGGGGATCTCTCCACTCCACCCCCTCAGGCAGGCCGACAAACCTTAAGTTGCACCTGCGGCTTCTATTCTCAAGGTTGTCTTGCTTCTGTAGGAGCTGGTTAATCTGCAGCTGCATGGCCTCTGTGGATTGCTGGATAGGGGGGGGGGAGTCCTCCATGGCGCCCAGTCTCACCTCCGCCCCGGACACCCGCTCCCTCAACTTCTGCATGTCCTGGCGCACCAGCGAGTTGTCCACCTTCACCTCCTCTATCTTCGCTGTGAGTGTGGTTTGGCATGCCGCCACAGCCTCTCGGCAGGAGGTGATAGCCAGGAGCACCTTGGCTATGTCTGCTTCTTCCACCCTCGTGGCGCCGCCATCTTGCGCTGGGGGTTCCTTCTCCTGGTGGAGATATTGATCTATTTTCGCGCCTGCCGACTTGTTCGTCTTAGGTGGGGGCATGCCTGCTGAGTAGTCTGGGGTCTGCTGGACCGATTTGGCGTGAAAAGCCACGGGTGTATCCGCAGGATAGGGTAGTTAGGATAAACGGCCGGCGGAGCTCAGCAAGCTAGCGTCCTATACCATGCCGCTCCAGGCCACGCCCCCCAATTTGTAATCTTTTAACTAATTCCTTTACCCCAGTCTACCACCCACCTATTGTATCTGTAGGACCATGTGGACAAATAAGGGGGCACGTACATTTCCTTTATATACAGCCTAAGATCCCTCTCTTTCTATTTCAAGAGCGTTTTTGGGCACAGACCCATGTATTGGATATGGGCCAGCCCCCCCTTCCTCGTAAAATAGAGGGTAATCTATACGCTTACTTACTTTGTATCACCAAGCACCTATACACTCACTCCACATATAATCCAACAGACATTGAAGCAACCTTGAAGTGCTATCTTCGAGTTCTTTAACCACTTAAGACCCGGACCAATACGCTGGTAAATGACCCAAGGTGTTTTTGCGATTCGGCACTGCGTCGCTTTAACAGACAATTGCGCGGTCGTGCGACGTGGCTCCCAAACAAAATTTGCGTCCTTTTCTTCCCACAAATAGAGATTTCTTTTGGTGGTATTTGATCACCTCTGCGATTTTTATTTTTTGCGCTATATACAAAAATAGAGCGACATTTTTGAAAAAAAAACACTATTTTTTACTTTTTGTTAAAAAAAAAATCAAATAAACTAAATTTTAGTCAAACATTTAGGCCAAAATTTATTTAGCCACATGTCTTTAGTAAAAAAAAAATCGCAATAAAAAAAAATAGCTACCTAGCGGGAACAGCGGCACTAATACAGCGATCAGAAAAATGATCGCTTAGTGACGCTGGCAATAGGGAGTGAAAGGGTTAACTAGGGCGGTGATCAGGGGGTTAAAACTTTATTAGGGGGGGTGGGGGGGCTATCCTGAACCTAACACTAACTGTTTTTTACACTGCCTGTCACACTGACACTAAATGCAGTGATTAAATCACTGCATTCAGTGACACTGTGACAGGGGGGTGGGGGGGCGATCACAAGGGGTTAATATGCCTATGTGAGTGTGTGTCAGTGTTGTGTTGGTGCACACTTACTTGTGATGTCTTCTCTCATCAGCAGCGCTGGGAAACAGCGCTGCGATGAGAGAATACATCATTTCCTCCTTCCTGTGTAAACACAGGAGGAGGAAGTGACAGGCTGGGAGCGCGCTCCCATTGGCTGGGAGCGATCGCGGGGGGGGCGGATATCACGGACATCCGCCCGCAGATCCCGGATCGCTCCCAGAGGTAGGGGAACCCCCGCACGCCGCGGAGGG
The DNA here is from genome assembly GCA_029574335.1 of Rana kukunoris. Taxonomy (NCBI): domain Eukaryota; kingdom Metazoa; phylum Chordata; class Amphibia; order Anura; family Ranidae; genus Rana; species Rana kukunoris. The sequence goes on from CM056049.1 coordinate 295,199,301, forward strand.
GGTCCCGATGGGACCCCCGAACCGCACTCAGGCGGGGACGTAAATTTACGCCCTTGTGCCTGTACGTGCCATTCTGTGGCCGTATATGTGCGTGCGGGGGTCCTTAAGTGGTTAACATACTGTTATTATCTTAATTATCGCTTATATCTTATGTAGATATTTTCTATGTACACGTTTTCAATATGCACCATCTGGTGGAGTATGGACACTAGCTAGTCTCCTAAAATCATATTATTACAATTACCTGCATCTAACTTCACTTTTACATATCTTTATATTGCCCACTTATAACCAACTAATTGGGATAACAGGATATCAGCCGTTTCGCTTTCTAAGTATGGCAGATGGCTACTTCCCTGTGATTGGCTCTCTCACTGGGAGGGGGAGGACCATTGGACAGCTTTTTTCCTTTATTTAGATGCAGGTAACTATAGCGTGCAACCGCTTTTGAAAACGTCATAACGAAACGTACGTCAAGCGGACGCACGCACGTACGCACGCACAAACCTCCGGTTAGCTGCGTGGGAGGCAGTGGAACGCACGCCAGTGCTAGCTACCAGCGGTACAAACTTACGGTTGTGCGAAGCGTGCCCTGTTCGTTCCTATATTTTATCTTTTATCCCGTTTTTACCCTTGTTTTTATTTTTGCTACAAGTTCATTGTGATGCAATATTGTTAACCCATATGTTTTGTGCACCCCCTGGGACCGGGTGGTTAGTGCAAATAAAACTAGTTTTTTACTTACCACGCTCTGGGAGCTTGTGTTTTTTTCCCCCGGAGGAACCAGGACCTTTAAACTGCTATATTCCAACTCCTGGACCCACATTCAAGTCACACAGTAACTGGAGGAAGATCCAGCACCCCAGTGATTTACTACATGCACCCTACCCCTGCAGGGGTTAGTGGATCTGGTGAGTGGGGAACCTGGTGGGGGAGAACCGGAACACAGCGAAGACACCCTGCAATTTTTGTTGATGATTCTGTTACTAAGGACTGTTGCACCTTATAAGAATACCCATTGATATGAACTTTTTGGACTTTACCACTTGACTCACTAGTCACGTTTATGTGTTATTTAAGTTTACTTTCTGCCGCTTTGGCAGCCGATTCACTTTATACTTGTTGTATGTATGCATTGTAATATATAGTAGTGTATGCAGGCATTTTGAGTTATTGCACTGTATTAAGGTATTTTACTTGATAGCATACTTTGATATACACAGTATATTTTTTGGTTGATACACTTCACCCACTAGGGGGCTCTACAGCGCTCCTAGTGGTATTTATTTATTTTGTGCACATATATTCACACCAATACCTGCACTGCTAGTTTAGCAGATATCAGCTTGGTATCTGGAATACTCATACCTCTGTTAAAGCACACTTAGATTATTATTTATATTACGTTCTTGCATTGGTTTCCTACATTCATTTATTTAGGGATATCTGGACAGCACCACATTTGGGGTATCTAATTAGGGGGGGCTGCAGTCCTTTCCATCCACACTACCCTTCCTAAGCGCAGTTTCCATTCATCAGCGTATTTTTACTTTCCTGGTATTTTAGGACCTCAAGAAATTAGACAGGCAGTCAGTATATAGTTTGTAGACTCTATAAGTTTCACACAGACTCAAAAATTGACAGTGCACTGATATGGGTTATTTTTACCAAAGAAATTTATCAGAATACATGTTGGCCAAAATTTATGAAGAAATTCAAATGCTATTCAAATTGTATAACAGAAACTACAGAATTTCTCTGTATTTTTTTCATGTATATAGCAAAAGTAAAAAAAGTTTTTTAAAAAAATAAATACATAAAAAAGTAATATTAAGGTCACATTTTTTGTATCTATTTACATTTATTTTAACATGCCCCAATTGCAAGGGAATTTTCCATTTACTCCATGGCTGCTCCCACAAAGACAAAATGAAGTTGATTTACTAAGGGCAAATCAGCTATTCACTTTGAATGAAAGTCTGGCCTAGAAAATGAATGCAGATCGTTAAAGTCAACATTTTTGAATTGTATACTTGTTCTGGGTCAGTGACTCGCAAAGCATTGAAACCGTTGATTCAGTATGACAATCAGGCAACTGGCATTTTTAGAAGAAATTAACTAAGGCAGCCGCCACACTTCCTCAGTACAGATTCCTTTTAATTGGCATGACTTTGAATATAATCCGAATGTAATGTAAGCTTTTCTGTCTGGATTGCATTTTATAGATAAATATGATAACAGCCAGAAATATAATTCAAAGCACACATTATCATGTGCGATCCAAGACCTTTCTCAGCATGAAGGCTGAACATGTTAATATGGTATGTTTGTCTCTACATAAATTTTTATTCTAATTATAATTAATTCATGAACAGACTAAAGTAATTGCCGGTGCAAAAGTGTCTGTCATGGTAATGATCATTTTTCTGCATCAGGAATTTGTGCTCAAGCTAAGCTTTCAATTATGCATGCAGATAACGAAGTCCATCTATAAAACTCATTAACACATTGCTTCTTTTGTCTTCCACAATTAGTGAGACCACAAAAAACACTGCAAGCTTAGTCTTATATCTTACTGGGGAAAAAGAAGAGATCATGCATAAATTGGATGTCAGGAATTTAATCAACTAGATTATGAATCTTTAACCCAACTAAACCCAACTAAGAGAGAAAATTATCAATTAGATTATGTTTTTCTTGGATATTTTGTAGTTTTAATGAAACATGCAAAAACTCTGAAACCAAAAGTTGCTTGTCATGATGCGCCATCTAAAAGGCTATAAAAAACAAACAAATAAAAAACAAATGTAATAATGTAACACTGGTGAGTTTTTATGCAGTTCTGTCTATTGGCACACATAAATATAGCAATTCATTCTACTGCAGAAGCCTGCAACAAGGTGAAAATGCCTAAGGTCATTGGTTTCGCACTTGGTAAAATGGTCGACTAAAAACAGGGTTTATAGGCCAGTTTTCTTTTCACATGATTTAATAATTTAAGTGAATTTTCAAAATTTTATTGTGTGAACATTCTCAAATCATTTAGTAAATCAGCCTCATTGTCTACTTATGAAGGAATGTAGGGGACTTTCAGTATTATTATTACTACTGTATTATTATTATAAACTGTGTACATGTGCTGTAACATTATAATAACTGCTCCCATCTAGGGATGAGCTTCGCGTTCGAAACTAACGTATGTTTGAATCGAACATCGGCCGTTCGATCGTTCGTCGAATATCGAACAAAAGCGATCGTTTGCGGCAAATTCGAGTGAAACGAAACGGCCCATAATTCACTGCGGCATTGCGCCCTGATGATTGCCCAAACATGCACTATGACCCTGCATGCTTGGCCAATCACAGCACGCAGAAAAAGGAGAGCCATAATTGGCCAAAGCCTGGGTGCTTTGGCCAATTATGGCTCAGGGCTTTAGCACACGCCCCACACTATATAAGGCCGCCTGCTGGGCGGCCTTGTGTAGTGTGTTCTGGCTTGTTAATGAGAGCAGTCAGAGAGACAGAGAGATTGTCTTTTTAGCTAGCTAGATAGAGCAGGCAGGCAGGCTAGTTAGTTTAGCTTTATTACAGTTTGTAGAGAATATATTCACATCCTTAGGAGTTGTACATATATTTATACACTGTATAGCTTAGATCGATCAGTTCTTCCTAATTTACTGGCAGGCAGGTGATTGTGCTATTTAAAGACGTTATCACAGGTATAGACACCCAGCAGGTACAATAGCAGTGATTTTAATGATGCTTAAATAAAAAATAAAAAATTCCTTTAAATATTGTACCTGCTGGGTGTCTATAGTTTGCCTGTGAAAAAGTCTTTGAGAACCCGGGTCTTGCCCGAGGGAACATGCATCAATGGAAAAAAGTTTTTAAAACTGTCGTTTTTTCAGGAGCAGGACTCCTGAAAAAACTACGGTTTTTAAAACTTTTTTTCCATTGATACTACTATCAATGGAAAAAAAGTTTTAAAAACGGTCGTTTTTTCAGGAGTCCTCCTCCTGAAAAAATTACGTTTTTTAAAACTTTTTTCCATTGATACATGTTCCCTGGGGCAAGACCCGGGTTCTGAAAGACGTTTTCCAACAATAATTTGAATATTGGTCTTTAAAATGATCGTTTTTGAATTCGAACGTTCGAGTCCCATAGACTTTAATGGGGTTCTAAATGTTTGTGCGAACGATCGGACTGTTCGACAGTTCTGGTGCGAACCGAACGCGGGGGTGTTCGGCTCATCCCCATCTAAGGCAGCACTGAAATTTCCTCTTCTCAAGGCCCACAATAATCCTTGCTCTAACAATGATATGGATTCTGCAAAACTTTACTGGTTCCTTACAATATTCCTTACAGTCGTTTACAGTAGTAGATGTGGTAGATAGAACTAAAAAAAAAAGTTTGTTTTAAAGAAAAAAAATTGTTTTTTTAATTTCTTTTGTTTTAGAAAATTATTAAAAAAGCCGGGCACCCCTTCCATAGACTCCCATGTTAAACGGTCTTTCCCCTGTGACTTTGGGGACCCGGTACCGGCCGGTTATAGGTCCCCTGGACCCGGATCTTGGCACACATGTAGCCCCATTGCTCCTCTACAAGTGTGCAAAGGTTGTTGTCTGGATGACCTATTGCTGGGGAGCACCGATTTTTTAAATCCGGGCACCCCTTCCATAGACTCTCATGTTAAACGTCAGTCTAGTCATGGACACAGTGAGGCATGGACATAGTGAGACATGGACACAGTGAGGCATGGGCACAGTGAGGCATGGGCACAGTGAGGCATGAGCACAGTGAGGCATGGGCACAGTGAGGCATGGGAACAGTGAGGCATGGGAACAGTGAGGCATGGACACAGTGAGGCATGGACACAGTGAGGCATGGACACAGTGAGGCATACACATGGACACAGTGAGGCAAAGTAAGGCACAATGAGGCATGCAAATAAACACGCTAGGCTTATACTCGCGTCAATACCTTTTACCATTTTTTTGTGGTAAAATTAGGTGCCTCGGCTTATATTCGGGCTGGCTTATACTCGAGTATTTACAGTAATTGTCTTATGATCATGGTTCATAACAAGTCATCATTAAAGGATGTTTATTTATTTTGGCTTTGGGTGCCATTCAAAAATAGCCATCCAGATGGGCTTTTCAGGAACTTGCTTTGCTGCAGGTTCTCCAACTATAAACCATAAAGTTTTGGGTAGTCATCAGAATCATTTTTTCAATATGCCAGTGTACATGCAAAGGAAAGAAATAAGCACAAAATAAAATCCTTATAATGAAGCCATTTTGTCCTAAACACCATCTTGCCATCTCATGGTCTGAGGGGTTTTAAGTTTATTTGACCATTATAGGAAGTTTTTATTAAGCAGTCACTTTCAGGCTTTACCAAAACTACCATATTTGCCGGCGTATAAGGTGACTGGGCGTATAAGACGACCCCCTATTTTTAAATTAAAAACATAGATTTTGGGCTATACTCACTGTATAAGACTACCCCCCTTCCAAGGCAACACCATTTAAAAAACATGGATTCCACCACATATTCGCCATCGACCTAAGTGTAGGCAGATGAGCATACACAATAATCATTGCTATTCCAACAGTCGCTAAAGTCTTTAGTTGACTGACCACAATGCACAGGAAATTATTAAATGAGAGGTCCCAATACTATGAGCCCTCGGATTCTTATTTACAGTGAGGGGGACTCACCGGCATTGTCCTAGCCAATTCCTCAATCAACATTGTTCTCCATGACGCCTACTACATAGTTGCCCACTTCCACTATGTCCTATACAGTTACGTTGGATGTGCGGTAATACTGTATGTAGCTTCGGCTACATACAGTGTACACCGCTGAGCCAATCCTGGTAAACAATGTATTCTATTAATGAATAAAAGCCTGCACGGATTGGCAGAGGCTGTAACATCATCAGCCCTCTAATCTCTGACTCTCAAAGCCAATCCGAGCAGGCTACTGTATATAGCCTGCTCAGATTGGCAGGCCCTATATTCACAATTAGAATACATTGCTCGCCGGGATTGGCTCAGCAGTGTATACTGTATGTAGCTGTAGCTACATACAGTATTACCGCACATCCAGTGGAAATCCAGCGGGCTGACATCCAGTGTGCAGTATTTTATACCCGGCATATAAGACGACCCCTGATTTTTGGGCATTTTTTTTAAGTGTAAAAGGTAGTCTTATATGCCAGAAAATACAGTACTTCTGGGGTTGTGAGGTGAGAAAAAAGTCTTTACAGATCTGGCTGAAACTTACACACATGCACACACACACAAAATCACACAGTAGAGGACTCAATGATAGTTATGAGCTGAACTGCCTGTGTTTGGTTTAAGTTGGGTTCAGCCAGCTTCAGAGGGTTCAGCCAGCTTCCTGTTAACCGCTTCAGCCCTGGAAGATTTGACTGCTCAATGACCAGGATTTTTTTTGCAATTAGGCACTGCATAACTTTAACTGACAATTGAGCAGTTGTGCGATGTTGTACCCCAAAAAAATGTATGTCCTTTTTTCCCCCCACAAATAGAGCTTTCTTTTGGTGATATTTGATAATCTCTGTGGTTTTTATATTTTGTGCTATACACAAATAAGAGCGACAATTTTGAAAAAAACACAGTGGGGGTGATTTACTAAAGGCAAATCCACTTTGCACTACAAGTGCAAACTACAAGTGCAAAGTGCACTTGAAAATGCACTAAAAGTGCACTTGGAAGTGCAGTCACTGTAGATCCGAGGGGGACATACAAGGAAAGTCAACAACAGCATTTTAGCTTGCACATGGTTGGATGATCGATTAGCAGAGCTTCCCCTCATTTCAGATCTACCCTTCAGATTTACAGCAACTGCACTTCCAAGTGCAATTTCAAGTGCACTTTGCTCTTGTAGTTTGCATTTGTAGTGCAAAGTGGATTTGCCTTTCGTAAATAACCCCCAATATCTTTTACTTTTTGCTATAGTAAATATCCCAATAACAAAAAAAATCCTCAGTTTAGGCTGATGTGTATGATGTGTATTATGGCATCTATATGGCATTTTTTACTAGTAATTGCGGTGATATGTGATTTTTTGTGGTATTGTAACATTGCGGCGGACAGGTTGAACACTTTTGACACATTTTTGGGCTAATTGACAGAGCGATCAGTGCTATAAATATGTACTGGTTACAATGTAAATGTAACTTGCAGGGAAGGGGTTAACACTAGGGGGCGATTGTGTTCCCTATTGTGTGTTGTAACTGTATGGGGGATGGGACTAACTAGAAGATTTGACAGACCGTGGTTTTTACTTGGTAGAAATACACGGTCTGTCTTCTCTCCTCAGACAGCATGGGGATTTGTGTGTTTACACACACAAACCCCCATGCTGCCACTTGTGCACGAAATTGTGCGTGGCAGCAGCGATCCCACCCACTGGACACATGCATCGGGTACCCCTCTGGTGGCTCTCCTGGGTGAAGCCGTATATGTAATAGTTTTAGCTGTCATGAAAGGCTTTCATTCATGACAGCGTGCTAACTATTGTGATCTGCGATTGGCTACAGCTAATCACATGGTACAGAGTGCTGTGACTATTCCAGGTACCATGTGAAAGCTGTGGGGAAATCACAGCATCACAATAGTAAGCTAAGCAGGCACACATGGAAGCCATTCATGACTATTTTGTTTACATTGTAGTCATGTGATCCCGTGTGATTTGGTTCTAAGTGCTGTGATCCACTGTGTCCACTGGGGGCGCACTAATGTGTTCTAGTACGTTGCGGTGCCTGCAGCTGCCACACACTCACAGTAAAAATACTGCAAGCTGGTCAGCAAGTGGTTAAAATATATAAAAATTAAAGAACACTATAATCATTTAAAAGTTAACAGAATATATAAAAAAGAAATCAAGGACCCAAAAATTCTAAATGAATGACAGGTTTATAAGGGAAATAGGACAAAGCCACAACAATTCTTAAAGTATATTAACAGTTAAAAAGTCAGGTCTGAGCATGTAGGCACTTTACAAGATAATTTTAAGTTGGTGACTTTTTCTTTCAATAGTTTTTTATTGATATAATAGTAAGAAAAACATGACAAAGATACAGGCATAACCATCTCATAACAACAAACAAAGTAATCATACACAGGACACGTTACAAATTGAAATTGATAAGGATCAGTGTAACGCCAGCAAATGGTTGCGGATGAACCAGACTCCTGAAGGAAGAAGGAGCCCCCCAGCCCCAACACCCCTCTCAGGATCTTGCTGTGTCGGGTGGGGGAGCCCCCTTCAGAGCAAACAGAGCAAATTAAGGAGTACAAGAATATGCAAACAGCAGGAGGAATGAAAAAAAATTCAAAGCTAAAAGAAGAGAAAACCCTGTTGCGATTTATAAAATACAGGGCTACCTTGTCTGGGCCGGTGGGTGGACTGGTAGTAGCGAAGAATGGCATATAAGTGGAATGACCACCAAGCAGGAGGTATTAGAAAAGGGAAAGCCAAGAGATATTCCAACTGCTCATACATGAGAAGTAGGATCCTATCTGTTGCAATGTGGGATGAGATAAATACAATGTCCCAGAGGGGAATGCATGCAGTTGTGCCTGTATAATAACAGTACAAATAAGCATGAGAGAAACGATAAAGGAGAAATAGGAAAGGACAGGAAAGAAGAAAGAAGAGAAAAAAAAAGGGGGAAAGAAGCGCCAGCTTAATAGTAGACGGTGTGGAACTCACTTAATCTCACAAACCCGAGACAGCAAGGGGTCGTTGATGCCTGAGATAGATATCTGATCCAGGACTCCCAGATGGCCTCATGTTTGTTGACAGTATCCAAGAGGATGCTAACCGTGTTCTCCTGGGTCATGATCCATGATATCTTACTTTTGACCAAGAGAAAGGAGACAGTGGGTTGTTTCCAAGCCGGAGCAATCGTAAGCTTGGTCCCAAGGAAAACAAACATGATCAAGCGTTGGACTAGTTTAGGGGTCTTTGGGATGGGAAAGTTTATAAAGGCATATTGAGGAGACTGTTGGACCGGAAGGCCCGTGATTTTCCTAATGGTGTGGAATATTTTATTCCATAATCTCCGGATCTTGGAACAGTCCCACCAGACGTGTAGCATCGACCCAACGTGTCCACAATTGCGGAAGCACAGAGGGGATGCGTTCGAATAGATTTTGTAAATTTTTAGGGGGACCATATACCACCTCATTAGGACTTTCAAATTTACTTCAACAAGTACTATATTTAAAATGCCCTTAGAAGCCGCAGTCGATGCTCTATATCATTCCTCAGTGCTCCAATCATGTTGCAGGTCAATTTCCCATTCTCTCATATAGAGCGTTTTGGTCTCAGCCCTAGCAAGTGAATGTTATATCACAGATATCCCCCCCCCCTCTGCTACATGAGTTTAATAAAAAATTGCACTTACAAATAATGAAGATAAAATTTGCATCAAACAGCGGGATCGTAGCGCTTGCAGCACGTCACTCATCTGCCCGTCCTTCCCTTCCCTACGCGTTACGACACAGGGTCACGTGTCTTCATCTGGGGAATGCTCAGATGAAGACACGTGACCCTGTGTCGTAACGCGTAGGGAAGGGAAGGACGGGCAGATGAGTGACGTGCTGCAAGCGCTACGATCCCGCTGTTTGATGCGAATTTTATCTTCATTATTTGTAAGTGCAATTTTTTATTAAACTCCCTGGTTACAAAGATAACGCACTATTGGAGGTTTCTCTGTTTCTCCTCTGATTTCCCATTTTTTGGCACTTGAAAACACCTGAGTATACAGACACCCATCGTTTTCATTGATCCGTGGGGATTACCAGCATTATCGAGGGAGGCTGCCTACACAAAGGATTATCCTACATGCTGGTTGTGTCTTGCTGGAGGTGAGAGTTCTGTGAGACTAGACGTGCTGTGTGGTGGGGTTTTCTCCTTTCCTCACTCCTCTTCAACCGGTGGACACCCTCTTTTTTACACTACCCACATCAAGGACTTTAGTGCACTTTTTAGTGTTATTTTGATTTAGCACTTTTTTGGACTGTTTTTCCTCTTCTTTGTTTTTTGTCACTGATATCACTGATTCAGCACACATTTGTGCACTTTGTGTTTATTCAATATTGTACATTCTAGGTTATGCTTTATCACTTGCGCTAGCACCAATTTTTTAATGTAAGGGGCGAGGTGATAAAGAGTAGCAAGTCATCCGCAAAGAGAGCACATTTGTGAAATTGTGGCCCGCGGCGAACTCCTTGTATATCAGGGTTGTCTCTGATCATGATAGCTAGGGTTTCAAGGATCATTGCAAAGATCAGTGGGGATAAGGGACAGCCCTGTCTCGTGCCGTTTAGAATTGGGAAAGGTGTCGAGTAGCATCCCTGCATTTTAATTTTCGCCTCCGGGTTGGAGTAGAGTGCCCTTATTGTGTTCATGAAGTGTTGGCCTAAGCCCCATTTTTGTAAGATTGGAAACAGAAAAGACCAAGAGACAGAGTCAAACCCTTTCATGAGGTCTACAGAAAGCAAAAAACCCTTCTGTGGAGATCCCCCGTCCCAACCAGACCCCAGCAAATCTCTCCCCCGCCAATGACATTCTTACTTGATGTTTCACTGCCACTTCTCTTTTGGCGCGTAAACGACATGGCGGAATCAGATGAGCAGGTGTCTGAAATTAGGCCTAGATCATCCAAAAACGATGACATGTTGAAATCAGATGAGCAGGTGTCTCCAATTAGGCCTAGATCATTCAAAAAAGATGACATGACAGGTGTCTGTAATTATAAATTCGTCGAACGACGACACAACAAGCCCGGAGCCTGATGTGGAAACGTCAGAAACGAGAAGCAGATACAAGGCATCTAACATGTCCTACGCGGAAATGGCAGAAGTGGTGGACATATTGCTAAAGTCTGATTACAATGGCAGGCATGGGCTCTATACCCACTGTGACAGGAAGTCAGGTAAATCTGTGGGTGTTGTCACAGACGGGAGATACATTTCTGCCTTGTTTAGACAATACACCAATTACTACCAGGTGTCGGCTACAGAAGTAGCCAGAAAGGTTTAGGATGTTGGAAAACTTCAGCTGTTCAGAATGAGGCAATTAAGGCCTCTACAAATCCAAAGGATGACTACTGATTGCTGCATCCTTAGGCGTTTTGAGTTAAGGAGAGCAGTGAGAAAGACTTCTGAGGAGGTGAGGTGGTTGTTGATTTTTCTGTGTGATAAAAATCAAAACGACTATTGTTTCTCTGCTGTATGACCAGCAGTGTCTGCCCAGCAATAGGCTGTGCCAGACTCCATAGATAGGTTCCTGTGTGGTGAAAGTAGATGCCCCAAGTGGCCAGGGTTTATTTTATGTTTTGTTTGGTTTATGCTGTTTGGATGCTTGCACTTGTTTCCAGCAATATGGAAGAATAAACCAAACTCTTTGTTTTCAATTGTCTTCGGCTGCCTCTCTGTATTGTTCAGTGTGTAGTGAACCCATCCAGGGGGTCACACCCCCACTACCAAGCTAACCCCTTACACATGGTGGAGTGCCGCGGGCAGTTAAAATAAACCCAAAATGGAGGAGATACTAAAACAGCTGGCTATAGCACATGCAAATCAACAGCAGACAAATGCAGGTTTGCAGCGGAGCCTTGCAGCTCAACAACAGGCTTACGCAGCTCAACAACAGGCTCACCAAGAGAGCCTTGCAGCTCACCAAGAGAGCATGGCAGCTCAACAACAGGTTTACCAAGAGACCATTGCAGCTTAACAACAGGCTCACCAAGAGAGCCTTGCAGCTCACCGAGAGAGCATTGCAGGCTTGGAACAGAGACACCAGCAGCAAATGGAGGCCATCGTGAAACAGCTTCAGAGACAGCAGACCGAGGCTGGCCAGTAACATACTGACTTTTCGGGTAAGACACTTATTGCCAAAGATGACTGCAGATGATGACCCTGAGATGTTTCTGACCACGTTTGAGAGAACAGCGGAAAAAGAGAGTTGGCCTAAAGAACAGTGGGTCCATGCTCAGCGGGTCCACAATTGGAGTTATCATCTAAGGAAGCCACCTCGATCGCAGATGTAGGACCTCATCCATTTGGCTAAGAAATGTCTGCAGCCAGAAACTCTATCCGGACCAAAAATTTTGGAGCGAGTAGTCATGGACAAATTTCTTAGGTCTCTTCCTAACACCCTGCAGAAATGGGTGAACCATGGTGGTCCGGAAACCGCAGACAAACTTGTAGACCTGGTCAAAAGGTACCTAACAACAGAGAATTTGTCCTCTTCCACCAGAGACGCACAGACTTTCCACCCCAAGACCAGACCCTCCCCACCTATAGGTAAGATTGCATCAAGGGATGGGGTGGAGAGAAGGACCAAAGAGCAACTAGAGGTATTATCGGGACTACTGCTAATGTTTGGCGAGAGCGGCCTGGAAGACCCATCCCACAGGAGAGGACCAGAAGATTGATTTATTACCGTTGTCGGGAAGAGGGACATGTAGCAGAGGTTTGCCCAGCGGATGATGAACCCATGCAGTGTGACTTTCTGACAGAGAGATGACAGTCCCTTTTTGCAACCACATGCACTGCAGTAAAGGGAAATGAGAAACCTATATGTAGAATGTGCTTAGATGGTAAAGATGTTGTGGTATTGTTGGATTCAGGTAGCCTGGTCACCTTAGTGAAAAGTGATCTAGTGGTGGGAAAAACCTTACATCCTAGGAAAATGGCTATAGTTTGTGTACATGGGGACACTCGAGAATATCCGGTGACTATGGTTTCCTTTGAAACCTCCCTCGGTAACTTGTGTCACCAGGTGGGTTTAATTCCCAAACTGCCACATGACGACATTGTGGGAAGGGATTTCCCAAAGTTCTGGGAACTCTGGGATTGCCCACATTCCCCAGTAGGTGGTTCTTCTGAGCCTGAAACATCTACTCCAGAAACGTCTAACTGTGAGGATTCTCCTGAGTTTCCATTCTCAGTCTTAGCAGGGGAAACACCAGTCCCTAGGGAGGAGCCTGCTACCTCAGAAGAGGAACAGCGGGCGATAGGGTTTGATGACCTTGAGGTGCACAGAGAAAATTTTATCACTGAGCAATTGAGGGACCCCACATTGCTAAGAGCCCGGGAGAATGTAGTAAAGATAGATGGGGAGTTAGTTAAACCTAATGAGAGGGTTGCCCTCCCTTACTTCATTATTGAAAGGGACCTGTTATATCGAGTGTCACAGAGGATAGAGGACACCATTGAGCAACTGGTAGTGCCTAAACCGTACCGCAAGATGGTTTTGGAACTGGCCCATGGGCACATTCTTGGAGGACATTTGGGAGCAGAAAAAAACCCGGGAGAGGATCACCCAGAGGTTTTATTGGCCTGGGGTCACTAAGGAAGTGGAATTGTATTGCTCTTCCTTTCCAGTGTGTCAGATTACTGCACCCATGCCACATTTCTGCAGTCCGTTGGTACCCCTGCCCATTTTCGAGGTCCCTTTTGAGAGGATCGCCATGGACTTGGTCGGCCCCTTTCTGAAGTCCACTAGAGGGCACCAGCACATCTTGGTAATAATGGACTATGCCACCTGTTACCCAGAAGCGATTCCTCTCCGAAACACCTCTGCTAAAACCATTGCCAAAGAGTTATTTCAGGTTTTCAGCCGTGTGGGTCTTCCTAAGGAAGTCCTAACTGACCAGGGCACCCCGTTTAAGTCTAGGGTGACCAAAGAACTTTGTAAACTCCTGAAAGTGACCCAATTATGTACATCAGTATATCACCCTCAAACAGACGGGTTAGTGGAAAGGTTTAATAAAACTTTAAAACAAATGTTGAGGAAGGTGGTGGATAAAGACGGAAAGAATTGGGATTATCTGCTCCCTTATCTGATGTTTGCCATAAGAGAGGTTCCCCAATCGTCCACAGGGTTCTTTCCGTTTGAGCTACTGTATGGGAGGCACCCCCGGGGGCCTACTGGACATTGCCAGAGAAACATGGGAGAGTGAGAGTTCCCCGCTTTGAAGTGTGATTGAACATGCAAGATAGAATTGCCCAAGTGATGCCGATTGTGAAGGAACATTTAGCCCAAGCCTAATTGGCTCAAAAAGGATTTACAATCATGGGGCCCAGGTCCATTCCTTTGCACCTGGTGATAGGGTGTTGGTGCTGGTCCCTACGGTCGAAAGTAAATTCCTAGCCAAATGGCAGGGTCCCTATGAAGTGTTGGAGAAAATGGGGCTGGTGAATTATAAAATTAGCCAACCAGGAAGACGAAAACCTGAGCAGCTCTATCACGTGAACTTGTTGAAACCATGGAAGGATAGAGAGTCCTTGGTCGTTAAGACAACCCGATTTTCTGCTCCATTTAAGCTGGCTGTCCCTGAAGTTGGGATAGCGGAGACTAGTTCAAAACTCAGCAACAAGAGGTTAAAGAATTTTTACTCCGTAATAGGGAGAAGTTTTCAGACCTGCCAGGTTGGGTCTCCAGGGTTGAACATGACATTATCACCACACCAGGAGATAAGGTCAAGTTGAAGCCTTATAGAATTCCAGAAGCCTGGCGAGAGGCAATTCGCCAGGAAGTAAAAAAAATGAGATGGAAGTTGGCGGTTTCGTAATGACTTTCGCCGCCTAAATAAAATCACTAAGTTTGACACCTAACCTATGCCCCGCATAGATTAACTGATTGATCGCCTAGGCACTGCCCGGTACATGACGACGTTAGACCTGACTAAGGGTTATTGGCAAATTCCTCTCTCGGAGTCGGCCAGGGAAAAAACAGCATTTGTAACTCCAGACCGATCTTTCCAATATCGGAGGATGCCTTTTGGGTTACAGAATGCTCCCGTCACATTTCAATGCACCATGGATAAGACCCTTCAGGCTCATCGAGCCTATGCTGCTGCATACCTCCACAGTGAGGATTGGGACTCACACTTACCAAAAGTTCAGGATGTGTTGAATTCCATCTGGTAAGCTGGGTTTACAGCCAATAAAAAATAAATAAAATAAAATGTACCCTTGGGATAGAAGAGGCAAAGTATCTGGGGTATACCATTGGAAGAGGTCTAATCAAGCCCCAAATAAACAATGTTGAGGCTATTTAGGATTGGCCACGTCCCACCAACAAGAAACAGGTTTGTGCATTTTTGGGGATCCTGGGGTATTATCGCCGCTTTATCCCCCATTTTTCCTCACAGGCTGCTCCCCTGACCAATTTGACAAAAGGGAAGGAGTCTGTTATGACCAAATGGACTCCCGAAGCAGAAACAGCTTTTCAGGCTTTAAAACAGGCCTTATGTAGTCAGCCAGTTTTAAATTCGCCAGATTTTTCACGGGACCTTGTGGTTCAGACAGATGCGTCAAATGTGGGGTTAGGAGCTGTACTGTCCCAGATTATCAAGGGGGAGGAACACCCTGTTATGTACCTCAGCCGAAAGTTGAAGGCCCATGGGGAGAATTATGCCACCATTAAAGGGGTGTTCCAGCCAAAAAATGTGTTTATTAAAAGTCAGCAGCTACAAAAAGTGTAGCTGCTGGCTTTTAATAAACACTCACTTACCTGCTCCTGCGTTCCAGCGATGCGCCGACCGGGGCTCCGCTCCTCTCCCCCCCTCCCCAGTCGGCGTCTCCATCCCGACTGTGGGCACCCAGCCGTGACAGCCTTCGGCTTCACGGCCGGGCACCCACTGCGCATGCGCGAGCCGCACTGCGCATGCGCGCGCGGCGCGGCTCGTCGCTGATTGGACAGGCGATTGCCTAGGACCTGTCAGTGTCCTAGGCCATCGCCTACAAGGAGGGGCTGAAATAAGGCGATTACACCTCTCGCCTTATCAGCCCCTCGGCGGAAGCAGGAAGTGGGACAGGAAGTCCCACTCCTACTGAAGCCCCCACTCCCCCCCAAAAAAAATTACATGCCAAATGTGGCATGTATGGGGGTGAGGAGTGGATTAAGAGGAAGTTCCATTTTTGGGTGGAACTCCTCTTTAAGAAAGAGTGTTTGGCGGTGAAATGGGCTTTGGATTCTCTCCGGTACTACCTCATGGGTAGACAGTTTGAACTGGTGATGGATCATGCCCCATTGAAGTGGATGGCACAGAACAAAGAGACCAATAGGAGAATAAATAGGTGGTTCCTGGCCCTCCAGGAATTTAGTTTTGTGGTAACGCATCGCCCCGGTGTTAAAATGGGGAATGCAGATGGGTTGTCCCGAGTGCATGCGTGCCTGGCAACCTGTGTCCCAACCCTAGGGTTGAAACAAGAGGGGGGGTATGTGACAGGAAGTCAGGTAAATATGTGGGTGTTGTCACAGGTTCCTGTGCGGTGAAGGTAGACGCCCCAAGTGGCCAGGGTTCATGCTGTTTGGATGCTTGCACTTGTTCTCAGCAATATGGAAGAATAAACCAAACTCTTTGTTTTCAATTGTCTTCGGCTGCCTCTCTGTATTGTTCAGTGTGTAGTGAACCTATCCAGGGGGTAACACACCCCCGCTACCGAGCAAACCCATTACAACACCCTAATTTAAATAAGGGAAAAATTATGGATAAAGTGCAAAGAAGTCTGAATCGACATTTTGGGGTGAAAAGAGGTGGTCAGACCTCAAACTCAGGGAGCCGGAACAGTTAAGGAGCATTAAGAGAATGCTTGAAAAAAATAAGTACTTCTCCTGTGCCCCTATTATTATTGTTTTTCAGAATTTGCATATTGCTCCATGTTGTTGCTTTTGAATATAGGACCTTAGAAAATAACGGTTGTTTCAGACACATCCATTTGGCCACTACATACGATGTTTTATGAAGATACAGAGTTAAAAAAAATTTAATATGCCTGTATATATTCAAGAATAATGTTTACATTGGTGTCTAGCTCATGTGTTTGTAACTAGAATTAAAATCAAAATTACATCAGTCTAAAGGAGATGACACTGCATTTAAGAGCACTAGTGTATGCCACCAGAACAACTTTTTTAGGGTGACCCACACAGGTGCTCCTGTGAATTATTGGGGTGTCTACATGTGTGAAACTTGTCCCAAAATGGTGAGTAGTCAAGAATTGTGTTTGCAAAAATCATGTCTTCTGCTTGTAACTGCCCAAACAGACATTTGTACCCCACTTCCAAGCAATGTTTAATATTCCTATTTTTGCCCTCAAATATGTGTGTGCTAAGTGTACTTTTTGTTTCATTCTCATAGGGGACAGAAGGCTGGGAGGACACCACTCCTACGAGCCCAGAAAAAAACATCAGCAACCACCTCGCCAGGAACACAAACATCACCAACCACCTTGCCAGGAACACAAACATCACCAACCACCTCGCCAGAAACCCACACCTCACCGACCACCCAGACCTCAGACCTCAGGATGTGGAGGAAAGAGTAGTGGAGGAAGTGGTTGAAATTCCTACAACAGGTCAGTATCTGTCACCACAGCTTCAGGTAATAAGAAATCTAGGCCTGCAGATTTCCTAATATCCTAGCACAATATATATAGCACATGTTGACAATAGGGATCAGGAGGGAAATACCTATTTTTAACCCTAAAAAAACTGTGTGCATCTTCAAATTTTGGCTTGTCCAGGGGTGACAACACCCCATCTTATTATGGGCTGGTAGATAATTTACTAAAAATTAGAATGTCTGAGTTATTGCCTAGAGGTTTACATTGTTGTATTTTGTGTTATGTAATTTTTATATTTTCCTAGAAAAAAAAATGCCAGTCCATGGCAATTAAAAAAAAAAAAAATATACACCTCAAATATTTTTTTAACCACTTAAGGACCACCTCCTTCACAGCGGGTTCCGGTCCAAAGCTCCGTGACCGGAACCCGCTGACCTGATCGCCGCTGGAGTCCCGCGATTGGTCCCCGAAGCTGAAGAACGGGGAGAGCCGTGTGTAAACACGGCTTCCCCGTTCTTCACTGTGGCGGCGTCATCGATCGTGTGATCTCTTTTATAGGGATACACAATCGATAATGTAACACCTACAGCCACACCCCCTACAATTGTAAAAACGTATTAGGTCACACATAACCCCTTTGGCGCCCCCTTGTAGTTAACTCCCAAACTGCAATTGTCATTTTCACAATAAACAATGTATTTTAAATGCATTGTTTGCTGTGAAAATTACAATGGTCCCAAAAATGTGTCGAAATTGTCCAAAGTGTCCGCAATAATGTCGCAGTCACGAAAAAAAATCGCTGATCGCCGCCATTAGTAGTAAAAAAAAAAAAATTATAAAAATGCAATAAAACTATCCCCTATTTTGTAAACGCTATCAATTTTGTGCAAACCAACCGATAAACGCTTATTGCAATTTTTTTTTACCAAAAATAGGTAGAAGAATACGTATCAGCCTAAACTGAGGAAAAAAAATATTTTTATATATATTCTGATGGGATATTTATTATAGCAAAAAGTAAAAAATGTTGAATTTTTTTACAAAATTGTCGCTCTATTTTTGTTTATAGCGCAAAAAATAAAAACCGCAGAGGTGGTCAAATACCACCAAAAGAAAGCTCTATTTGTAGGGAAGACAATTTTGTCTGGGAGCCACGTTGCACGACCGCGCAATTGTCTGTTAAAACGACGCAGTGCCGAATCGCAAAACCTGGCCAGGTCCTTTAGCTGCCTAAAGGTCCGGGTCTTAAGTGGTTAAGACCATGTGTGTGAATATGCACCAAGTAAAAATTTGGTAAAAACACCAACAAAGTGTGGCTTTTTTTTTCTTAAATACCCTAGAACTTTTGATGTGTTTAGTTTTGGTGTTACCTGTGAAATGGTTGTTAGTTCATAAAGAAAATACACTTGAGACTACAAGTAGTACACTAGGAAAAACTAGGAAACAGCTAAAATAAACACAAGCAAGACATCAAAAATTTAATTTCAACAAATTTCTTTACGATTTTTCTTAAAATAATAAAGTTACACATTGGCTGAGTGAGTGAGTGAGTGAGTGAATGAGAAACTTATATATCGCAGCACATGCAAACTGAATCGCCTCCGGGCGCTTAGTATCCATTCCCTACTGTATTTTTGCCTTGAGAATAGGTGGGTTTTGAGTTTATTCCTGAAGGCCTGGCGATTCACCGCCATTCGGATGCTGGTTGGTAGTGCGTTTCACAGTCTAGGTCCTTGGACTGCAAATCTTCGTTCTCCTTTGGACTTGTATCTGGCCTTGGGTATCTGGAGTAGTTTTTGGTTGGTGGATCGGAGAACGCGATGGGGGTTGTGGCATTTTCATTTTTCACATAGATATTGGGGGGCACTTCCTTGAACACATTTATGTGTCAGACAATGTGCCTTAAATGAAATTCTATCTTTTACTGGCAACCAGTGAAGGGATCTCAGGGAGGGCGAGATTGATTCCCAGCATTTTTTCCCAGTCACAAGTCGTGCCGCCGTAGACGAGCGATTTGGTACTTTGGTAGTTCGATGCAAAGGGCGTTTGCATATTCGAGTCTGGAGTTAAATATTGTTCCCACCATGACAGCAGTGTGTTCTTTTGGGATAAAGGGAATAAGTCTACGTAGCAGGCGCAGAAGATGGTGGGATCCGCTGACTACTGAACTTATTTGTGCATCCATTGTCATGTGAGTGTCAAAAGTGACTCAGAGTCTGCGACTCTAGCTACTTCAGCTAGGCGAGTCAGCAATAATTTGTGGTCTACAGTATCAAGTGCTGCGCTTAGGTCCAACAGTACCAGAAGACAAGATTCTCCTTTGTCTGCTGCTTTGAGAGCATCATCCCATATTTTGAGAAGTGCTGTTTCTGTTCCATGACCAGGACGGAAACCCGATTGAAATGGATCAAGTAATTTGTGGGTGTCTAAATGATGTTGTAACTGTTGTACAACTGCTTTCTCCATTACCTCGGAGAAGATGTTTAGGCCTGTTATGGGTCGACGATGATTTGGGTCTTTGGGGTCAAGGGTGTTTGTTTTTTTTTAATTGGTTTGATTATGCCTTGTTTCAGCAAGGTCGGCGCCATGCCTTTCTTGAATGATTGGTTTATGAGATGCGTGATAGCTTGTGCCACAATATCGGCACATTCTTTTAACAGTTTGGTGGGGATGATAACATTAGGCACTGTGCTGTCTCGCAGAGTACTGATGATATTTTTGGTGGTGTCGATGGAGATAGGCTTTATTGTTAATTTAGTTGATTGCGGCATATTTGTGTGGATATTAGCTTTTTGATTCGAAGGGGAGTCGGCGGAGGTTCTCTTTTGCTGAATAATTTCACAGATTTTTTCAATTTTGTTAATGAAATAATCCGATAATTCTTTGCAAAACTCTTGTGATTCAAAATTCGGAGCCTCTAGGTAGGCTGGGTTCATGTACTGAGCGACTAAATTAGGAGATCGCGAGGGCCGTTCAGGTATTTTTTGGCTTTGAAGATTTCTTTGTGATATTTCTTAGTTATTACCTTGTAAATAATGTGGTTTTCCTCTGTTGATCTTCTTCTCCAGGCTGCTTCCGCTCTTCTATGCTCTTGCTTCAACAACGTGAGCTTGTCGTTAAACCAGCTGGAGTTGTTTTTCCAGATGCGTGTTCTGCGTTTCAGAGCTACTATGTTAGGTGTCTGTAGTAGAGTATTGTTGATGGAGTTGAGTGTTTCTGTCGCTGTTTGATGTTGTTCAATTATTTTTATTTTGTTGTATAATGTATTTTTGAAGTGTTCCGAGTGGAGCTTCTTCTGAGATCTTGTCCAGTGTGTTGTCACCGAAGTTATTGTTTTTTTTAAGGGGGGGGTTATTTGGATATTGAATTTTATTGCATGGTGATCTGTCCAGGGTAGGGGCTCATTTTCCAGTGTGTTAATTTCCAAATCTTGTCTGAAGATAAGATCGAGCATGTGACCTGAAACATGTGTGGGCCCGCATACCAGTTGCTGCAGACTTAAGCCTTCTAAATGGTCAATGCAGGCGTCAGAGTCGGGGTCCTGTGAGGAGTTGGCTCAGAGGTTGAAATCCCCAAGTAGCAGGAAATGTTTGATATTTAAGGTATAGGTGGAAATGAATTCTGTCAAAGATGTAAGGAGCTGCGTTTTTGGTCCAGGTGGTCTATAGCATAGTAGTATGTGAACGGTGTCCTGGGGATTTGTTTGCAGTTGCAGAGTGAGGGTTTTCATGAATGGAAGTGAGTTCTGTAGGTCTGGTTTAGTGACCGAGAGGTAAGTCTTGTAGATCACCGGCAGACCTCCTCCTGTTTGCCCCACTCTGTTTTCTGTTAGAATGCCATAATTCTCTGGCAACAATTCTCCAAGAATGGTGTTACAGTCGGCTGTTAGCCAGCTGTCATATGAATGGCCCCCCTACCCCTAAAATATTCCACATACATATCTCAGACTGCACAGGCACTTTGGGGGGGGCAAGCCAGTACGGGCATGTTCTAGGCCCGGCAAGGTGATTACACCTGAGGCAAGTCCGGCCTCAGGCCCAACTGTAGCCATATAAGTAGGTGACTGTCTCCTTAGGAAATTATGTAGAATACAGCAACAAAAAAATAATGTAGTTCCATTTATATTCCGCCATGTGTATAGAGGTTAAAAACAGGCGGAACCGGCTTTCCCCCCAAGGCATTCTCCACAACTCTTTGGGCTCTGGCCAGCTGGTAGTTGAACGCCCTCCTTTCTGGGGTGAGGGTCCGCTGGGTGAATGGCCTCATGAGATGCTTTCCCAGTCCAAAGGCTTCATCAGCCAGAAATACAAAGGGGAATCCTTGCACATTCTGTGCATCCGGTGGCAATTCAAGATCATTGATCTGGAGACAAAGCGCAAACTTGGTCTGCCTGAAGGCTCCCCCATCCGACATCCAGTCATTCTTCCCCACATTCCACAAAGAGGAACTCATACTGTGCTGACACCACCACCATCATCACAATACTATTAAACCCCTTGTAGTTATAGTATTGGGAACCAGAACTGGGTGGTGGCACGATGCGGACGTGCTTCCTGTCAATGGTTCCACCACAGTTGGGGGAAGTCCCACTGCGTAGCAAACTCCGATGCCACAGTCTGCCATTCCTGTGGTGTGGACGGAAGCTGTGTAATCAAACAAGATCAAAAAATGTTTTACTTTTGCACATAACATTGCAAGCAGATTATACAAAACATTATTGGCCAACATCATTATAAAACATTTTTTAAGGAGCATTTAAATAAAGAATATGGATGAGCCGAACACCCCTGGGTTCGGTTCACACCAGAACCTGCGAACAGACTAAAAGTTTGTGTGAACTTTAGAACCCTGTTAAAGTCTATGGGACTCGAACGTTTGAAATCTAAAGTACTAATTTTTAAGGCTAATATGCAAGCTATTGTCCTAAAACGTTTTTGGGGACTCGGGTCCTGCCCCAGGGGAGTGTTTGGGGACCTGGGTCCTGCCCCAGGGGACATGTATCAATGCAAAAAAAGTTTTAAAAAACTGCAGTTTTTTCAGGAGCAGTGATTTTAATAATGCTTAAAGTGAAACAATAAAATTGAAATATTCCTTTAAATTTCGTACCTAGGGGGTGGGGGGTGTATAGTATGCATGTAAAGTAGCGCTTGTTTCCTGTGCTTAGAACTGTCCCTGCACAAAATGTAATTTCTGAAGGAAAAAAGTCATTTAAAATCACTCACCTTAGGGTCTGGTAAGGATATTAAGGGGAACCCTGCGTCAAATAAAAAAAAAATGATGTGGGGTTCCCCCCAAATATCCACTCCAGACCCTTCAGGTCTGGTATGGATTTTAAGGGGAACTCCACCCCAAATTAAAAAAAAAATGCCGTGGACCCCCACACTTTTTTTTTTATGAATGACTTTTCTCTGTATTGCCGGGAGCCGACAATTTATTATAGCCGTGAGTGATTTTAAATTACTTTTTTTCCTTCAGAAATGACACTTTGTGCAGGGACAAATCTAAGCATGGGAAACAAGCGCTTATTACAGGCATACTCTACACCCCCCCAGGTACAAAATTTAAAGGAATATTTCACTATTAGTCCCATAGACTTTAACAGGGTTCTAAAGTTCACACGAACTTGCCGCGAACAGCACAAATAGTTCGCTGTTCGGCGAACAGGCAATGTTCGAGTCGAACATGAATTCTACTCAAACTCGAAGCCCATCCCTAATAAAGAAATATAGGGCCCAATTATCACATTCCTCACCCCCTCTGATGGACCATTGTATACATTTTAAGGGGGGGGGGCTAGATGAGTTTGGGACCTCAAAAAATAAATAAATAAAAGGTAAAGCTATACTTTAAAACACATTTTAGGGGGGGGGGTAAAGCACTACAATGAATCAACACAAACCGACTGCACAACACAAACTCTATGACGAGCAGGTGCCTGCAACATGGCTAGAAAACAAACGTCTAATTAGAACGAACAAACTAAACACTGAAGAACATCAAGTCCTATGAAGAACGACCTGCGGACAGGAACGCACTGTAAAACAAAAAAAACTGACCACATGCCCTGAAAGACAAGATACAAACCCACAAGCACAAACTGAACTGCAGAAAACGATCTGAAAGCACCAAACTTTTTCTAACACTTTTTCTAACACGCGGTAACTTCCCCTTTATAGTGCCGTTGTACGTGTTGTACGTCACCGCGTTTGAGAACGACGAGATTGTGTCTTGACAATGTGTATGCAAAGAAAGCTTGACAAGATTCTCGACAAGCCTGTCAAGAAAATCGTCGAGGAAAACAACCTTTCTTTTACAACGAGATTCTCAGTCGTGTGTACGAGGACTTAGACAAAAAGGTGAATAAAGCACCTGGATCTAAAAAATGAACATCCTACCCCGTCTCCTCTATCTTTTTCAAACACTCCCAATCAAACTCCCCCAGGCCTTTTTCTCCACGTACCGAACGATATGCACCCACTTCATCTGGAATGGGCAACGACCCCGAATAAGCTATGCCAAACTCACTGCACCCAAACTAAAAGGGGGAATAGGCCTCCCAGACCTAGACAAGTACCGTCAAGCCTGCCACCTTTCCAGGATAGCTAACTGGAATCTCCATAGTAATTCTAAAGCATGGGTGAACCTGGAACACGCTTTCTCTCACATCCCATTATCCCAAACACCCTGGGTCAAACCAGGCTTACTCCCTCCTTCATGCAGAACTCATCCACTGATCTCGCCGACCTTGTCCACTTTAAGTTGGCATGTTCCAAATATCAAATTTCTTCCCTTCTGGGACCAATGACCCCACTCAGACTTAAAGGGTCACTAAAGCATTTATTTATTTTTTGCTGAAATGACTGTTTACAGGGTATAGAGACATAAAAGTTAACCGATTCCTTTTCATGATGATTAAAAATAGATAAAAATCAATCATATAATGTGCCTGCAGGTTAGTTTCACTTTTGAACTGGCTTCATGTTTCTGTGAAGTAGAAATAGACACACAGAACAAAAACAAACAAATCCAGGGCAGTGTTTTGTTTTTAAAATGAATCTGATTGGTTCTGGGAAGTTTTAGACACACAGTAATGACAGCTTAGACCACCGTGAGAAAGCTCCCAGCACTGTGGTTATAAGGAAACAGACAAGCAGGAAGTGTGGAGAACAGAGCAGGATTACAGCAACAAAAACAAAAACGAACAATAAGGACATGAAACCAGTACTGCAGTAAAGTAAAGGAAGCTTTTTAGCTAAAAAAAATTCCTTTAGTGATCCTTTAACCCTGACTTCCCCCCAGGCCACTCTCCCTCCTTCTTAGCAGATATATGGCCACATACTCATGTGTGAGCAACACACTTTTTCGCGACCAATTGCTTTCATTCTTATGAAACACTACAGTCCACGATAGAGTCTGGCTCCTTTCCCTTTTGGACATATGTTCAAATACGACACTTTCTTGAGACTCCCCGCCCTAAACCGCTGTGGTCACGCCATCTCACCCCTTTTAAAAAATTATGCACAGGCTCTAGGCCTGTGGCTCATTTAATCTCCCTCTTGTACGCACTCCTATTCCCAGACTGCAACCCCAAAGCCAACTGGGCCAGTAGGAAATGGGAAGCGGAACTATCCATTGATCTTGCAGAGAACAACTGGGAAGCAATATTCTCTTGCATCCATAACGGCACTATGAATGTACACGGCCAGGAAAACGCATACAAAGTATTCTCGCGATGGTACCGGACTCCTGTGAGACTCCATTCCATATCTCCTTCCATCTCCCCACAATGTTGGAGATGTGGCACTGAAATTGGCTCCCTGTTGCATATCTGGTGGTCCTGTACCAAGCTGCAGGATTTCTGAAAGGATATCCATCGCATTACTAAGGACATCTCCACACTCGACATACACTTCACGCCCGAACAGTTTTTATTGCACCACTCTCACCTACCCCCGAGAACCTATTTCCGCTCCCTAGCGATGCACCTAGTGACTGCGGCGAAACTATGCATCCCTGCGAAATGGCGAGCCCAGGAACCGCCTACTCTAACTGACTGGTTCAAGCGAGTGAACCGTATTGCAGAGATGGAGAACCTGATACATCAAGCCCGAGACACGCAATCTAAATTCACCGAACAATGGGCGTGTTGGGTGCACTTCACCACCACAGACAGTTACAAACAGACCATGTCCTAGACGACTTCCGAGAGCTGCGACGTGACTCTTGTCTCTTGTTTAGAAGGTAAGACCAGGAACCTCCTTTCATTTAATACCCACACACTTACAATTATCGATCCCCTCTTCCCGCTCCCGTCGCCCAAATTATCCTCCCAGGTAATTATTAACCCTCCCCGATCAATAGGTCGGAGCTCAAAGACGCCATGTCTCTATGCTTCAAACATGATATATTACTTCCGACCATTGGTAGCCCTTCCTTGAATGCACTCACCATCCACTCCCATAGATTCGCTATTTGCTGTTCCCAAACCAGTGAGTGGCTCCCGTGTAACGATGCATCTTACTCCACCTGACCTGATGGGCGATACACCCCTGATGACCCTTGCTTACATTGATGACATCACAGACTACAGAAAGAACTACTCGATTCCCTCCATCCCCTGTAGACGCTGAAACCTCTTGTATCCCATTGGTTCTCCCTATGCATCACTCTGTTATGACCTGAATTCTATGCCTTTACAGTTATGCTTTACAAGTTAATGTAGTTCATGAACGACCTTCTTTGCAGCGGCTGCGTCCGCAAATATTGACCATTTGTCGATTTATTGTGATGTTACCCTGTTTATGCTGTATTCAATATCTTCAATAAACTCTTAAAAAAAAAAAAAAAGCACCTGGATCTAATTGCTTACATCCAAGGGTCCTCAAAAAGTTGAACTCTGTTAGTTCTAAGCCATTGTTTCTATGTTCCAAAGACTGTCTAATGACTGGCGTAGTACCACTGAATTACCATGTGCCAGATGTGGTGCCTATATTTAAAAAAATATCAAAGTCTTTATTAACTGCAGGGTGGTTAGTTTAACTTCAATAGCCGAGAAGATAATTAAAAGCTTTATAAAATAAAACTTGCCGACCGCCTCAGTCTGATATACGTCAGCAGAATGTCACGGCTGGGCAAAACAACGTATGGGTATGTTGTTCCCTTTAAGAGCCACTGGCATCCCCGAGGGGGAACTGATGCATGTGGCCAATGGGCATGATCGCTGCCCTCCACACGTGATCACAGGCACAAGAGCCAACACAGGGATTTGTGTGTGTAAACACACAAATCCCTGTTCTGGCAAGTGGAAGAGGAGACATATCATTTGTTCCTACTAAGTAGGAACAAGAATATGTCTCCTCCCCCAGTAAGTCCTATCCCCATACAGTTAGAACACATCCAGGGAACACACATTCAACCCCTTGATCGCCTCCCTAGTGTTAACCCCTTCCCTACCAGTGACACAGTAATCAGTGCATTTTTATAGCTTTGATCACTGTATAAATTACAATGGTCTCAAAAATGTGTCAAAAGTATCCAATTTGTCCGTCGCAATGTCGCAGTCCCGCTAAACATTGCAGAACACTGCCATTACTAGTAAAAAAAAATAATATAAAAATGCCATACATCTTTCCCACAGAGGTGACCAAATACCACCAAAAGAAAGTGCTATTTGTGGGAAGAAAATTATAAAAATTTTGTTTGGGTACAGTGTTGCATGACCGGGCAATTGTCATTCAAAGTGTGACAGCGCTGAAAGCTGAAAATTGTCCTGGGCAGGAAGGGGCGTAAGTGCCTGGTATTAAAGTGGTTAATCTGATTGGTCACCATTAACACATATCTGGGTCATAAATAGTCTGGGTGGCACCCATGTATTGTGATGCCTATTTCCCTTCATGTCACCTTCTGGAGGAATGCTATACTGATTTTATACACGGGGAAGGGATTGTTATTTTGGGGAAATTACATTAGTCTGCCATTTAGTAGATGTGCATTATATAATGATATTTGTAGGTTTACCATCAGTGCAGCCTGATCAGTGCCCATGGGGATGTGCTGTGTCAGCTGAGGGTGTCAGGCTCTGTCTTACCTCCGTAGGTCCATCCACAATCCACAGCCTCTTCAGGGGGGGTTTGATAACAATTTCCAAGCTGCCTCTCTGCTTGTCTCTTGTTCAAAGACTCCAGGAGTGTAGTGGAGAGGGGTGAGTTCAGCTACCTGCTTGTCTCACTCAAAGTAGGCTGCAGTGCTTCTCAGACACGTCTTCTCTCTTATTTAGGAGGGCAAATTATATGATAATATATATATATATATATATATATATATATATATATATATATATAAAGAGAAAAATGAAACTGGAAAATGTTGGCCCATGTAGCCCACAGTGCAGCCCCATACAACTAAACACCCTCTGTATGTGGGTGCTACTGGAGGTCCCAAATTATTTTCCAATTGCCATATCAGTGCCCATAAATGCAGCCTGCTCAGTGCCCATCAATGTGGCCTCACCAGTGCCCATCAGTGCAGCCTGATCAGTGCCCATCAACGCAGCCTCACCAATGCAGACAGTGCCCATCAATGCAGCCTGATCAGTGACCATCAGCACAGCCTGATCAGTGCCCATCAATGCAGCCTCAACAGTGCAGACAGTGCCCATGAGTTGCAAGCAGCCTGATCAGTGCCCATCAACACAGCCTGATCAGTGCCCATCAACACAGCCTCACCAATGCAGACAGTGCCCATCAATGCAGCCTGATCAGTGACCATCAGCGCAGCCTGATCAGTGTCCATCAATGTAGCCTCACCCTTGCAGACAGTGTCCATGAGTTGCAAGCAGCCTGATCAGTGCCCATAAATGCAGCCTAACCAGTGCAGTGCCTGTATCCACCGCCAGTGCAGCCTGATCAGTGCCCATGGAATGTGTGGGGTCAGCTGGGGGTGTTAAGGTGGTCTGTGTCTGTCTCACAGCCAGGTCCTTGCACCGTGCACGGCCTTCGGGGGGGGGGGGTAAATCTCCAGGCATGTCTTCTCTTCTCTTTGCAGCCAGCCAGCCCACTCCTCAAGCTAGTGATCATTTTGTCACAACACTGGCCCCAGCCCACAACCGTTCAGGTCATGTATGACATCATGTGACACTCATGAAGCTTCCCCACCCCTAAAGTGCTACTCGCCCTGCCTGTGAGACTCCTGGGAGGTGGGAGTTCTAGTTTGCTGCGCTGCTAAGTACCTCCCACCGCCAGGAACTTGAGCACAGCTGGACTACAACTCCCAGAGTTCAGCGCAGCAGCAGCCAGACAGTCGGCGGCCACCTTATAGTAACACAGGCTGAGGCAGCGCCGTTTTAACGATAAGGTAGGTGGCCTGGGGGGAAATTTCCATCCTGCCCCCCCACCCAGCCCATCCCTGGCTGCATTGCAAAGTACGCAGAGAAGGTCCCGGCAGCAGGAGCTGTAAAAAAAATCTATCTGACAATGTTTATCAACAACATTGCTCAACCATGAATTCAGAAAGTTGCAATGAAATGTTGTTTCATTTTGCAATTTCTGTGTTCTTCATTTACAGATCCAGGGGATGAACTTTGATCTGCAGATGAAGAAAGTTAAAGTAACCTGACAAGTTAAAAAAAAAAATTATTAACCACTTGCTTACTGGGCACTTAAACACCCCTCCTGCCCAGACCAATTTTCAGCTTTCAGCGCTCTCACATTTTGAATGACAATTACTCAGTCATGCAACACTGTACCCAAATTATTTTTTTGTCCTTTTTTTTCATACAAATATAGCTTTCTTTTGGTGGTATTTGATCACCTCTGGGTTTTTTATTTTTTTGCGCTATTAATGAAAAAAGACCGAAAATTTTGAAAAAAAATTATTTTTTCTTAGTTTCTGTGATACAATTTTGCAAATTATTAATTTTTCTCCAAAAATTTTGGCCACAATTTATACTGCTACATGTCTTTGATAAAAAATAACCCAACATTTTTGGAAATGATTTGGTCTCTGTGAAAGTTTTAGAGTCTACAAGCTATATTGCAAATCATAAAAAAATATCACATCTGATTACACCTGATGTACTGAAGGCCTATCTCATTTCTTGAGACCCTAACAAGCCAGTAAAGTACAAATACCCCCCAAATAACCCTTTTTTGGAAAGAAGACATTCCAAGGTATTTATTAAAAGGCATGGCGAGTTATTTGAAGTTGGAAATTTTTCCCACAATACTTTGCAAAATTAAGATTTTAATTTTTTATTTAAAAATGTTCTCAAAATTGTCATTGGAATAGCTTATTTCTCTCACATGGCACGTGCATACCACACATGACACCCCAAAATACATTCTGCTACTCCTACTGAGTAGAACAATACCCCATGTGTGAGACTTTCACTGCCTGGCCACATACAGAGGCCCAACATGCAGGGAGCGCCATCAGGGGTTCTAGGAGCATAAATTGCACATCTAACTAGTTGACTACCTATTACACTTTTGAAGTCCCTGAAACACCAGGACAATGGAATTACCCACAAAATGACCCCATTTTGGAAAGCTAACACTTTTGAACGGTTTATTTTTCCAGCAGTTTTTGGAATATGTGGAAAAAAAATTAAAACACATTTTTTTTTACACAAAGTTGTCCGTTTATAAGATATTTCCAACACGTAGCATGTACATAGCAAAAATGACACACCAAAATACATTCTGCTACTCCTCCTGAGTACAACGATACTACATGTGTGAGACTTCTACACAGCCTGACCACATACAGAGATCCAACATGCAAGGAACATCGTCAGGTGTTCCAGAGACACATAGCATGCACATACCAAGAATTACACCCCAAAATACATTATGCTGAGCAAAGCGTAAACAAAAGATTACACAGCAGGATAGTACTGGTCCAGGCAGCAGGCAGGGACTTGGTCAGCAACGGCATACACAATTGTCCAGGCAGGGATACTGTCCTGTCAGGGTTAGTGCATGCAGACATATTGTCAGCAGTGCCAAAAATATTGGTCCTGGTAGTAGGCAGGTCCATGTCATGTGTTCAGTTCATGCAACAGGCAGAGGCATGATGGCATAGGTCCTACAGGCAGCAGACAGAAGTAGGGCCTCGTTCAGGACAAAATGGGAACAGGGATAGAGGCTTCCCACCCAAATCTCTTTGAAGCCTCCGAGTCTCCAGACCCTAATCTAGGATGAGAAAACAAAAAAAAATTGTTTTCTTCATCCAGAAAAACTTTTCTGGAGCCCCTCACATATGTGAGACCCCTGTGTTTATCCCACTAGTCCAGTAGCATCGTACAAGATCAGTCCATGAGGCAGGCAAAAACATGGTCAAACAGTCCAAGGTCAGTTCCAGATCAGGCAGAGGCATTACAGAATCGTTAGGCAGAAGCATGGTCGAAAAAAACAGTCCAGGGTCAGTTCCAGATCAGGCAGAGGTGTTACAAAATCGTTAGGCAGAATCGTGGTCAAAAAACAAGCCGGGGTCAGTTACAGAGCAGGCAGTGGCATAAGGGGTGTGAAGGTGTGTGAAGGCAGGAATGGAGGTTTACGTTTACCATACTAAACTAATGATTTTGTTTAGTATGGTAACGGCGAAAACAGTCAGGTACACAGAGGCCTGGTTGGGAAGGACAATCGGCACAATGGAAAGATGTGTCTCATCTGACTCCTTCACTGGAACACACCTTACATCTTTTTTTGATGTTGTCGGCCTGTTTCGGTGGGAGGGACTTTATCGGGAAAGTGGCGCTCGGAGTGACGACTTAAAACATCAGATCGGATGGTTTGGGGTGGGTCGTTGGGGAATATAAGGGCAGTGATAAGCTCCTCCTGGTAGCCAAGGAAGCATTTGGGGTTTTGGGTGGAGTTGCGGTATATGATATATGAGTTGTATATGGCCAATTGAAAATAAGAAATTGCAACTTTTTTGTACCAATGGTACGTCCGCCTTGTGGCAAGATAGGGTTCAAGCATTTGGTCATTGAAATCGACTCCCCCCATAAACAAATTGTAGTCCTGGATGCATGTGGGCTTTTGGATGGTGGTGCCACGTCTTCTGCGGATTTCAATAACGGTGTCATTGTGGATGGAAGACAACATTTACACGTCCCTTCTGTCCTTTCACTTCACTGCCAGAACCTCCTTGTTTCGCAGACTTACCGATTCTCCTCTTCTCAGCTTTTTATTCACGAGACTTTGAGGAAAGCCCTTCCGATTATTTCTGAAGGTGCCACATGCTGGCGTCTGCTTCCGGTGCAGGTTGTGAAAAAGGGGAAGAGTGGTGTAGAAATTATCTATGTATAGATGGTATCCTTTTTCCAATAGGGGGTATATGAGGTCCCAAATAATTTTGCCACTTGATCCCAAGTAGTCTGGGCAATTAGGGGGATTCAGTTGGGTGTCCTTGCCTTCGTACACTCTGAAGGTATACAGGTACCCTGTGACTCGGTCACACAATTTGTATACCGTCACACCATAACGGGCCCTTTTGCTGGGTATAAATTGTTTTATTCAAAGCCTGCCACTAAATTTAATAAGGGACTCATCCACACAGATGTGTTGGTCCGGGGTATACAATTGGGGGAATTTCTCAGAAAAATAATTCAGTAAGGGCCGAATTTTGAAAAGCCTGTGATGATTTGGGTGATTTTGGGGATGGCACTGGGTATTATCGTTAAAATGTAGGAATCTCATGATGGCGAAGTATCGGGAACTGGGCATTACGCTGGAGAAGATTGGCATGTGGTAGATGGGGCGTTTGGACCAAAAGGAACTTGTTTTTTGGGTTGAGTTCCATACAAAATGTGAGACCTAAAAAAAAATTCAACATTAGGTCTCTCCACTGGTAGGGAACGGCATGCTGTGCATATAGGTTGCACTGGGTCACAATTCCAGATAGCATGTCCTCTGTCCACCTTGACTCCTGGCTGGGCCATAAAAGGGGGAATGTTGGCTTCTCCTGAATTAGGAGGAAGCCATAAGGGGTTCTTAAGGGCATAGGGAAGGCTGGCCAAGTCCTTGACCTTTGTTTCCGAGGCACTGCGGTGCTGGTGGATGGCACTGCGGTGCTGGTGGATGGCACTGCGGTGCTGGTGGATGGCACTGCCTCCTTACCAGAACGCCTTTGTTTAGCGGGCCGGCTATCTTCCTCCTCTGAGTCACTCAGTGTTCCACTACTGAAGGCTGGCTCATAATTGACATCAAACTCAGAATCAGAATTGGAAATGGAATCTGAAAGTGAGAGCTCCACGTTGCTTTTGTCGGGCACGGAAAGAATTTGGTATGCCTCCTCGGCGGAAAAGGATCTTTTTGACATGGTTGCTGGTGGTGATGCAACTACACAGGTGTGTGCTAAGCGTTCACTGATGGACACTGGTGAGGTGGAGCAGATGGGCACTGATGAGGTGGAGCAGATGGGCACTGATTGGCGGAGCAGATGGGCACTGATTGGCGGAGCAGATGGGCACTGATAAAGCGGCACAGATGTGCACTGACTAATTGCACAGCTGTGCACTGATGAGGCGGCACAGATGGGCATTGATTGGCACAGATGGGCACTGAGGTGCCACTGATGAGGCGGCACAGATGGACACTGATTGGCGGCACATATGGGCTCTGATTGGCGGCACAGATGGGCTCTGATTGGCGGCACAGGTGGGCTCTGATTGGCGGCACAGGTGGGCTCTGCTCAGATCACTGATGGCACAGGTGGTCCCAGACTGGCACAGGTGGGCACAGGTGGGCGCAGATTAGCACAGGTGGATACAGATCCTTATGGGCACTGTATGGGCACTGTGATGACACTGTATGGGCACTGTAATCACTTGTAAACTCACAGATATCTCTCTCTCCTCACACGCTGTCTCTGTGTCAGGAGGGAGAGCCGGCAATGAGAGATGATCTCATATATTTACATTTGAGATCATCTCTCATTGGCTGCACAGATCGCATACCAAACGGCCACTCCGATTTCCCTGCTGCACGCTCGGGAGCACGCGTGGGGAACGGCGTCCTGGATTTTCAGGTCTGCGCTGAAGCCGTCATTCGGCTATAGCGCGGGCCTCAAGTAGTTAAACATTCCTCTGTTGAACCCCTTCTTATCCCTTTGAGCCCCGTACACATGGGACGAATGTCGGGACAATGGCCGGTTAAAAAAAAAAAAAAACGTGTGACAATTGGCCTGTGCATGTATGTCTGATTGGCTGGCTTCTGTTGAACGCGCATGTTGGAAAACCAGCAGCCGACCAACTCCCAATAAGCGCCAACCTCCTGTTAGAACACAACAGCTCATCAGTTCCGACTGTGTGTAAGCTCCATCAGACATTTGCTGTCAGAATTCCTGACAACAAGGATTTTCCGACAACAAATTCCGTTCTGATAAATTCCGAGCGTGTGTAGACAATTCCAAAGCAACAAAATTCCACGCATGCTCTGAATCAAGTACGAGATGGAAGCGCTCGGTCTGTTAAAACTAGTGTTCGTAATGGAGATAGCACATTCTTCACTCTGCAAATGTTTTACATATTTACACAGAGTTCTGACAAACTGATTTCTCGTGATCTCCTGAATAATCTTTTTATTTTTTTTTAAGCCAGATCTTCATAATAATATTTAGAATTTATTTTTATAGTGATCTTTGTTTCTTTTTTTAATCAAGATCTCCTGTTTTTTTTATTTAAAAAAAAATCTAGTAATCTCCATAATATTTATTTTTGTTTTGTGTGTCAAGTTACTACAACACCATTATTATTTAGCATTTTTTAACCTCAAGGAGGTTGGTTGGTGTCCATTGTTTATTTCACATTGCATTTTTTGAAATGTACCTGCCTACTCACAAACCAACTGTCCTTTTTAAAGTAAAACACATAGGCAAGTATTTGTAAAAAAAAAAACATTTATTAGGGGTCATAACACAATAAAGAGGATGGCAACGCTAGATAAACTGGTGAAATTGGCGAAGCCTTTGTACCCCAGGGCACACATCAACTATTTGACAGGCAAAATTGGTAGCCTGCGGAGTCCATATAATAGGCAGCACAATCTGGTCCTGGACTCAGAGAGATCAGAAACAGCAGGAGATGACAAATATGTCCCCAGCCTGTGGTCATACAACAGCCTGAGTCTTTTGTCAGACCAGACTGAACCCAGGCCATCACTTTCTTGTCTTCTTTCCACGCGTCCTTCCAGGCTTGCTTCCAGGCTGTGGTGTTGGAGTTGCAGGAGGTGGAGGAGGAGGAGGAGGAGGATGGTCGAACTCACAAACAAGTTTACGTTTTTGGTTCATCAATCACACACAATTTTCAGCTCATGACTGTTGCAAATTGAATTTTAATGAATAGAAAATACTATCATTCTGATCCCAGCATTTTTCATTCTTGTCCCAACCATTTTTGCCCACTACTGTCTATTGATATGTAAAACACTTTTTTAAATCAGAAATTAGTGATCAATAATAACATCTAGTTAACCACTTGCTACCCGCCCGCCGTCAAATGACGGCGGGCGGGTAACGCTCTGTTCCTGACAGGACGTCATATGACGTGATGTCATTGGAATCGGCTAGGGGCGCGCGCGCCGCCGGCGGCGGTGCGTGCGCGAACCCGCGCGTCACTGAGGAGCCGGTGCGTGTGCCCGGCGCCCGCGATGGTCGCCGGGCACACGCGATTGCCGAGTAACTGAGCTGGGACGTGGAGCTTTGTGTGTAAACACAGAGCTGCACGTCCCTGTCAGGGAGAGAGGAGATCGGTTGTGTCCCTTGTACATAGGGACACAATCGGTCACCTCCCCCAGTCACCCCCCCTCCCCCTACAGTAAGAACACACATAGTATACACATTAAACCCCTTCCCCGCCCCCTAGTGGTTAACCCCTTCCCTGCCAGTTACATTTATACAGTTTCAATGCATATTTATAGCATTGTTCACTGTATAAATGTAAATGGTCCCAAAAATGTGTCAAAAGTGTCCGATGTGTCCGCTATAATGTCCCAATCCGAAAAAATGATCGCAGATCGCCGCCATTCCTAGTAAAAAAATTTTTTTTTTAAAAATCATAATTATGTCCCCTATTTTGTAGGAAATATAACTTTTGCGCAAACCAGTCACTATACGGTTATTGCGATTAAAAATATGTAGAAGAATACGTATCGGCCTAAACTGAGATACATTTTATTTTTTAATGGGATATTTATTATAGCAAAAAGCAAAAAATATTGTGTCTTTTTTCAAAATTGTCGCTCTTTTTTTGTTTATAGCGCAAAAAATAAAAACCGCACGGGCGATCAAATACCACCAAAAGAAAGCTCTATTTGTGGGGAAAAAAAGGACGTCAATTTTGTTTGGGAGCCACATCGCACGACCGCGCAATTGTCAGTTAAATCGACGCAGTGCTGAAAGCTAAATTTTGTCTGGGTAGGTGCACAGTGGTTAACATCATTAATTTTAGGACAAGAAATATGTTGAACAATGCTATACCTGGCTCAAGCTGGGCTTCTCCACTTTTTTCCAGGTGGAAGGCCCAGGTCGGACGTCGGAAGCCTCAGCTGGGGTGGAAGGAAGCGTTAAAGAAATGTTTGCCTTCAAATAGTGGACGGTTGCCGCGGGGATCTGTGCCTTCACCGATTTCAGCAATTGATCCAGTGCTGCCTTCTTTCTTTTATTAGTATAAAAGGGGTGTTTTATCTGCCACAGACAGGCAGCTCCCTGTACATATCAAAGAATAGGGGGGAATATCATGATCGTTGAAGCGATCCATTTTCTTTGCAAGACACAACACGAGACCCTAATGTCAGGCTAAACTTTCCTAATCTTGTCCCAATATAGGCCTCAATCTATAAGCAGTATAGGCCACTGATGCCCCAAGTTAAAATTGTACCTTCGTTATCACGATCGGTACTTCCTCCACTCACAGTTTGTACGTATGACGCACGCGTTTTAGGCTTTATATTCCCGTGAAACTCCACCCGCCCCTGACCATCTTTCTAGTACATTCTCCACCCCTTCTCTTTCAGCGCAGTGGGAGAGCACATGGCGGAGACATAGCAGGTGCGTGATAATAGCAGTAACTTGGAGGAAAGCCCGGAGCCAGAAACATCCCAATCCAGGAGATATAAGGTCTCAAATATGTCCTTTTTAGACATGGTGGGGATGTTGGACATCTTAAAGAGGGCCGACTATAATGGAAAGTATGGACCGTACCCAAACCCAAATGTAGGGAAAGGCCAAATTTTATGACTAAAGTTGTGAGAAGTATGCACAGGAATTTTGGGGTACGAAGATTCAAGTAGAAATTGAGGAAACGCTGGTCAGACCTGAAATTGAGGGAGCACGATCAGTACAGAAGGATCGAGAAACTGCTTCTAAAAAGTAAGTATTTGTCCTGTGTTCCTTTTATGTTTATTATTACATGCATGTTGCGCCATGTGTTTTTCTTTACTGTTGTACAGTTTAAAATGTCAACTTTCAGGTTTGTGAGCACAGTAATTGGTCATAGTAAGCATTGTTTGTTCGCCCACTAATACATTGTTTTTGGCAGATACAGGTTAACTACATTTGGTCATGCCTAATTGTATTAAAATAAGTTTAGTACATTGTTGTCTAGATTTGTTTGTAACTAGAATGAAATGCAAACTTGATTCGGTGTAAGGAGAGGACACTCAGCAGCTGTCTACACATCTGGACTCAGGAGCACTAGTGTGGGACACCAGAACAACCTTTTTAGGGTGTCCTATACAGATGCTCTAGTGGATACTTGGGGTGTCTCCATGTGTGAAACTTGTTCAAAAAAGGTAAGTATTCCAGCTTTGGTAAGGGAAAGAATCATGTCTTCAGCTTGGAACGCTGCCAAAACAGACAATTGTACCACACTTCCAAGTAATGTTTGATATTGCTATTTCTGGCCTCAAATATCTGTGTGCTAAGTAAACCTTTTGTTTAATTCACATAGGGGAGAAAAGACTCTGGACATCTGAGGACACCAGGAACCCCACACCTCATAAAGAAGGGGAACTCAGCACACAACA
The DNA here is from genome assembly GCA_029574335.1 of Rana kukunoris. Lineage (NCBI taxonomy): Eukaryota > Metazoa > Chordata > Amphibia > Anura > Ranidae > Rana > Rana kukunoris. Next base: position 295,236,723 of record CM056049.1, read on the forward strand.
ACCTGAGGATGTGGAGGGAGACCACAACAGGTCAGTGTCTGAGACCACAGCTTCAGGTAATAGATGTATGCCCGCATATTTATAATACATGGTGTTTTTTTAATTTAGGTAATGTGGATGTTGTGGAAGAAGAAAGTAATTTCACCAGTGCACACATCCTCATGAGGGAGATAATTGTATGCAATTGTGATTTAGAGCTGATAAAGGAAAACATCAATGATGTTCAAAAAAATTAAGAACATCATCGATGTTTTAGGCCGAATCTAAAACACACAAAAATTTTAACATTTTGCTGTGGTATTTTTTCTTCTAAATCAAGTTTTAAAGTATTTTAAAAGCCAAATTTTGAAGATGCACACAGTGTGTCAACATGTGCTATCTGCCAGCACGGGATATCAATGTAGGTGGGTGCAACCCCTTCCTCGCAATTCATGTAGGTGAGAGGAAGGAGTTGCACCCCCGAAACACATCCATTGATCCAACATAATGGGTGATAGCACATGTTGACATTAGGCATGGGATCAGGAGGGAAATCCACATTTTGACTCCTAATTTGTGTGCATCTTCAAAATGTGGGCTTTTACAGGGGTGACATCACCCCATCTGATAAAGGCAAGATCAACACAGGCAAGATCAACACAGTTTTGACATACTAATGTCTGATATTGCCTTCACTCTTTCAAAGTTGAACTTTGTAGGTTCCTGAGTTGTGTATGTTATGGTTTGAAACATGCCTGTTTAACTCAAAAAATTATATTTCCAATGTCAAACATAAAAACAAGGATGTTGGTTTGTTCAAAAACCCTTTTATAACGCACATGTGAATGTGCACAGAGTAAAATGTTTTCTACTCAACAATGTGTGACTTCTTCTTTCAATGCTTAAAACCAGTTTTTGGAGTAAGTTGGTGTTTACAGTGACAATGGGAGTTATTTACTAAAGGCAAATTCACTTGGCACTACAAGTAAACTACAAGTAAAAAAAAAACACACAGTGGTGTAAAATTTGCCACAATCAGGCCATTATTGGGACTCTAAACAATTAATTCATGGTGCTGAAAACTTTAATTTTTTTATAGTCATTAATGCATTACATACATTAACAACAAAAACAATGTGTGTGTACCAGACCCACAACATAATAGTTAGGTGAAGAAGAGACTGTCACCTCATGTATCAAATAAATTACGTTTGCACTATTGAAGATAATAGGCAAAAAGAAAAGCCCATTGGAGAACCTAGGAGAAGGCTAAAAGAAACACAAGCAGTAAAAAAATCTTTATGTAAAAAATGTATCACACATTTGCAAAGCCAACAAATGGTGAAAAACGGGGTCCGTCATTCGGCAATAATTCCTGAAATCATTCCTGGACCTCCCGCAACAAAGGCATATGAGAGAATTGGCCACGCTGGAGCAACCAATTCTTCGTCCATGAACTTCCCCTGTTCATGGACTGGGCTTGGGTCAAAATAAGAACCCCAACACCAAGCCCCTGCACAGCACAAACTCTGTAACCTGCAACATAGCTAGAAAATGGTCGGCTGGTCAAAAGGAACTAACAGAACGCACTGAAAAACAGAAAGGCCTGAGAAGAACAAGCTGAAAATTAGAAACGAGCGGACAAGAACGCACTGAAAAACAGAAAGGCCTGAGAAGAACAAGCTGAAAATTAGAAACGAGCGGACAAGAACGCACTGAAAACCAGATACGAACTGACTACACACGCTGAAAAACAGATACAAACCCACAAGCACAAACTGAAGAGCAGTAACGGACTGAAAAGCATGAGGCTGAAAAGCACGAATCGTCTCTCACCAAACTTCTACTAACACGAGATTAGCAGAAGGAGCCCAAAAAGGGTGGCGCACTTGGTATTAAACTTCCCTTTTATAGTGACGTGTAAGTGTTGCATGTGACACTGACCACGTTCTTGGCCCTCGTAATTTCCGACAATATTTGTGTGACCGTGTGTATGCAAGACAAGTTTGAGCCAACATCCGTCGGAAAAAAATCCACGGTTTTGTTGTCGGAATGTCCGATCGTGTGTACGTGGCATTAGTGTGTACCAGGCTTTAGTTTACTTTAATCAGCACTAATTAACTCCTTATTCTCCTTCATTCAATTGTAATTTTCCAGGTGATTTTTATTTTTTATTAACAAATCTTTAAACTTCAAAAAAAGCGCAAAATGGAACATTATATTGCAAAACTTTGTACTAAAATCATAATTTTAGTGTTGTTTTAAAAATGACAGATAACAGAATAAAATACATACTTTAATGTGCAGTAACATTATTTATTTTTAAACTAATACTGCTCAAAAAAAAAAAAAAAGTGATTTTTTGTTTTGTTTTTTGTTTACATCTAATTGTCTAAGGATTTCGAAAAAAAGAACTTGGCACCAGCCCACACTGCCAAAAGCACCCAAACCTGTTTCAATGACTGTGGGATTACTGTGCTTGATTGGCCAGAAAACTTGCCTGACCTAAACCTCATAAAGAATCTATAGGGCATTGCCAAGAGAAAGATGAAATACATGAGACCAAATGCAGAAGAGCTGAAGGCCGCTATTGAAGCATCCTGGTCTTCCATAACACCTCAGCAGTGCCTAAGACTGATAGCTTCCATGCCACACCACATTAAGCAGTAATTGCTGCAAAAGGGACCCAAACCAAGTACTGAGTACATATTAGGAATGAGCCTGATGTTCAAATCTAACATAAGTTCGACTCAAACATCGGGCGTTCTCCTGTTCACCGAATAGCGAACAATCTGGGGTGTTCGTGGCAAATCCGAAAGATGCTGAACACCCTTTAAAAGTCTATGGGAGAAATCAAAAGTGCTAATTTTAAAGGCTTATATGCAAGTTATTGTCATACATTTTTTTTTAAATGGTGTAGAGGTCCCCCTCAAAATCCATACCTGACCCCATTACCAATTCACATTACTTATAGGTGGTGCTTGAATAATTCCTGAAAACTGTAACAGAATAGAGATAGCCAGGTGAGAAGAGTTGCTTGGCAAAGCTTAGACTTGGAAGAAGAATTATACAGGCACTTACTGAGTTTGGCTGGGCAGGTTCTCACATAGTGGCCTGTTTCTCCACAGTACAAGCACAGATTATTCTGGCAACAGTATTGACATTCCTCGTTGGTAAGTGAAGGGCGAAGTAGGCCAAGCTTCATGGGTTCAGAAGAGTCAGAAGCAGGTGCTGTGTGTTCAAAATAAGCTGGGCCTGGTGAGGGCCGGACTGGGAGTAAAAACCAGCCCTGGAAAAAATGTCATACACCCCATGCGTTATTATACCAGCCCAACGTATTATTTTCTTGTTCATAAAAGGGAAAATCATGCATTTTAAAGCACAGTTGAAGAGTGTATTATATATAGATAAGACGATGTGAAAGGGGCTAGGGATATATAACAGCAAATTACGTTAAAAGTGGTAAAAGTGGAGCATCATCAGGGGGACACCTTACTCAATGCCCCCCCCCCCCTCAGACTGGCTGGCGGTCTGTCACTGACCACTGTGCAGGGCTCAGTCAGTCGGCTCCCGGTTGATGGCTCTGGGTTTCCTATCTCCTCTCCACAGTCCACACACATCTGATTCTCCCGCCCCCATCCCAGTTCCCACCGTTGACTCCTTCCAGATGCAGACATGTATAAAACAAGAGATGGTCAGAGGTTGCAATGTACAGGAACAGAGGCTGTGGGCTGGTAAGGAGATGTCAGAGGCTGTGGGCAGGCAGGATAGCAGAGGCTGTGGGCATGGTACAGGAGATGTCAGAGGCTGTGGGCATGGTACAAGGCAGAGGCTGTGGGCTGGTAAGGAAGTCAGAGGCTGTGGGCATGGTACAGGAGATGTGGGGTGTGGGCATGGTACAGGAGATGTCAGAGGCTGTGGGCGTGGTAATGGAGTCAGAGGCTGTGGGCATGGTACAGGAGATGTCGAGGGTTCATGGTACAATTCAGAGGGTGTGGGCATGGTACAGGAGATGTCGAGGGTGTGGGCTGGTACAGGAGATGTCAGAGGGTGTGGGCATGGTACAGGAGATGTCAGAGGGTGTGGGCATGGTAAGGAGATGTCGAGGGTGTGGGCATGGTAAGGAGATGTCAAGGCTGTGGCGTCAGAGGCTTGGCATGGTGCATGAGATGTCAGAGGCTTTGAGCTGTACAGGAGATGTCGGAGGCTTTGGGCTGATACAGGAGATGTCAGAGTGTGAGCATGGAGGAGATTTCTGGGGCTGTGGGCATGGTACAGGAGAGGTAGACTTGGGCTGATACAGGAGATGTCAGAGGCGGGGCATGGTCAGGAGATGTCAGAGGCTGTGGGCAGGTACAGGAGATCAGAGGCTGTGGGCATGGTAATGATGTCAGAGGCTGTGGGCATGGTACATGAGATGTCAGAGGCTGTGGGCATGGTACATGAAGTCAAGGTGGAGCATTACAGGTGATTTCTGGGGCTGTGGGCATGGTACAGGAGATGTCAGGGGCTGTGGGCATGGTAGGAGATATCAGGGGCTGTGGGCATGGTCAGGAGATATCAGGGGCTTGGGCATGGTACAGGAGATATCAGGCGGGGCATGGTAGGAGATATCAGGGGCTGCGGGCATGGTACAGGAGATATCAGGGGCTGGGGCTTACAGGAGATGTTAGAGGCTGCGGGCATGTAAGGAGATGAAGGCTGTGGGCAGGTACAGGAGATTTCTGGGGCTGCGGGCATGGTACAGGAATTTCTGGGGCTGCGGGCATGGTACAGGAGATTTCAGGGGCTGCGGGCATGTACAGGAGATTTCTGGGTGCGGGCATGGTACAGGAGATTTCAGGGGCTGCAGATGGTAGGTATTAGAGGCTGGGGCATGTACAGGAGATTTCTGGGCTGCGGGCAGGTACAGGACTGGTAATGGTACAGTATCTCAGAGAGAAGGGGGGAGGGGGAGTGAGTGACTCCCCCCCCTTCTCTCTGAGATTATTATACAGTTTACAACAGGGGCATCAAAAAGGTGTACTAACAGAAAGGAGAGGGGGGGCCCAGGGGGTGCTCCATTATACAGTTTACAACAGGGACAGCAAAAAGGTGGTGACTGACAGAGAGAGGAGGGGGGGGGGCCCAGGGGGTTTATACAGTTTACAACAGGGGCAGCAAAAAGGTATCTGACAAGCCCGGGGAGTCACTCAGAGAGAGATGAGAACTATATGCAGGCCTAGCCTAGGATTTCAAATTCTGCCTTGCCTTGAACCGAATGAACTGTCCTGTGACTCCTGTCCTCCATGCTGCATTGCCAATCGTGTGTCTGTCTGTGACACTGCTGATGGCTGACGCACGTGCTAAGGCAAGGGTGGCGGCTAACTCCTTCCTTCAGTCACTGTCACCCTGCAGAGAAAGCGGGCGGTACTGGCGCGCACCGGCACCGGCACCGCACGGGACGATGGGAATGGTCTTGGATGACGCCGGTCAGTTCTCCTACTCGGCTCCTCCAGCCCCTCCTCCCACTGACTCGTAACATGATCTCTCCTCCTCCAGGCAGCTCGCGGCGGGAAGGAGCTTCGGCACTGTGACTGCACGGCGAGCATGGCGGCCGCAAACGAAGGCGGCCGGCCCGCCGCTGCTGCTTTTTACCGCGAACACTGATGGCCACGGTGTGAGTGACTGACATATGACACTGGAGGCCGGCGGCTTGTGCATAATTGAAAGTGCGGCCGGCGCCGCGGCCGCGTCTTTGGCCTGTTCATTGATTTTTCATTGACAGGCAGCCGGCCTACCGGGATTTTTCCCGGTATCCCGGTAGGCCAGTCCGGCCCTGGCCTGGTGAATTGGCCACCTGTGGTAACATCCATACAGGACGAAAAGGTCAGACGGATCATTCAGATCTGCACTCTCTCAATCTCCAGTCAATCTGGATGCATAGTTTTTTTAGATTGTCCAGAGAATGTGGAACCCTAACTCAGGCTAGCTCATCCCACAAGGCATCTAAAAGACCCATGTGGAACTGGTAATGGAGAGCCGCATCGTTCCAATTTGTGTTAGCGCTCCAGCGCCTGAAATCGTAAAGGTAATCCTTGGCCGCTCTGTGGCTCTGCTGGAGTGTGTGGAGTACTACTTCTGCAGTGGCGGTTCACTGAGGGTCATCATAAATCTGACATGCCATTGAAGAAGGTGGTTTGGGTATCTAGGGAAGTGGCATTCTGTTCTAGTAGGCGGTGAGCACATGACTGTGGCTTACCCTGTAATGAAGAGATGACAAATCCAACCTTGGTGGGTTCCAGGGAGAAGGTGTGGGGCGTTAGGGCAAAGTATAGTTCACAGGCCATGTAGAAAGCCCTGAGTTTGCTGCATTGCATATCCAAGCTGCTGCTAACAAAGCAAACTGAATATTGGCATGAATTATAAAGGGGATTAACTCCAGAGATAAAATCATAATTCTCACTACGCCCTACAAGACTCTGGTCCGGCCTCACCTGGTGTACACTGTCCAGTTCTAGGCAACAGTCCTCAGGAAGGATGTACTGGAAATGGAGCGAGTACAGAGAAGGGCAACAAAGCTAATAAAGGGACTGGAAGATATTAGTTATGCAGAAAGGTTAGGAGCACTTAACTTATTATCTCCAGAAAAGAGACACTTGAGAGGGGATATGATTTCAATTTACAAATACCATACTGGTGACCCCACAATAGGGATTTAACTTTTCCATGGAAGGGAGTTTAAGACATGTGGCCACTCATTAAGATCAAAAGAAAGGAGGTTTAACCTTAGACTGCGTAGAGGGTTCTTTCCTGTAAGAGCGGCAAATATGTGGAATTCACTTCCACAGGCGGTGGTTTCAGCGGGGAGCATTGATAGTTTAAAAAAACTTAGATAAGCACTTGAACAACCACAACATACAGGAATATACAATGTTAGGCTGACATATAATCACACACATAGGTTGGACTTGTGTCTTTTTTCAACCTCATCTACTGTGTAACTATGTATCAAGTAAATTGTATTTCATCTCTTTTACTGTACATCTTGGATGTCTAAATTGTTTATCTCTTTTCTCTTTTCTTCTAGGCAAAAAACTTTCGGATTACAAGCTTCTGTTGAAATGTTGGAATATGAAAAAATGCGGGTGCCTTACATCCATAAAGAGACAATCACAGGGCTGACTAAAGGTTTCAATAGCTTGCACAACAAGAGAGGTAAGTACATTGGCCCAGATTCACAGAGCGATTACGCCTGTCTAACTGGTGTTAGACAGGAGTAATTTCTAATTTTGCGCGCCGTATCACTAGTTTGAATCCTCAAACCATGATACGGCGGCGTTGGGCTTAGATCTGACAGGCTTACGTCTTCGTACGCCTTCGGATCTACTCTGCGATCTTTTTGCGGCCGCTGGGTGGAGTTTGCGTTGTTTTCAGCGTCGGGGTATGCAAATGAGCTTTTTACGGAGATCCACGAAGTTACGAGCGTCGTTCGCAATCGCGTACGTCATTTTTTTCGCTACGTAAAGTTAAACCAGCTTTTAGCTGGTCTAACGTTACGCGGCCCATGTTAAGTATGGCCGTCGTTCCCGCGTCGACTTTCAAATTTTTTTTTTTTTTGCGTAAGTCGTCCGGGAATAGGAATGTCCGTAAACGACGCTACTCAAAAAAAATTACGTAACGACGTGATTTCGCGCAATGCATGGCGGGAAATTTCTGAACGGAGCATGCGCAGTTCGATCGCGGCGGGGACGCGCTTAATTTAAATGCCTCACGCCCCCTATTCGCGTATTTTGATTCCGCCGGGAGAAATACACTACGCCGCCGTACCTTACGGGCCAAAATCTCTCTGAATTCCTCCTAGAGCCAGGTAAAATACGGCGGCGTAGAGTATCTCTGATACTCTGGGTGAATCTAATTCTTTCTGAATCTGGCCCATTGTGTTTAAAAATATTCTAGAAGCATGTTTTATATTGATGCTGGGTTCTCCCTTGCAGCCTTGCTCTCCTTCTGAATACAATGCTCTTTTGGCAAACTTGACCTACATGTTTGCCCAATGCAGGATTTAACCTAGACTTGGGTGAGTATTCAAGAAATGGGAGGACATGGCCCAACTTTTACTTAATCAGTCTCTGTTTTTATGCAGATAACCCCACAGAGGAAGGAAACAAACATCCTACTGTTTTCTGTGGAAGCAGACGTTCAAGATGTCACCTTTTCTGCATCTGGCAAGAATAACAACATCATATTGAGCTAGTTAACCTTTGGCCACCGTCTAAAAGTTCCCAAAGAAAAGAAACCAATTTAAGCCAAAGTTCAGCAGGTGTTAACATCAATTTGGGTTTGCCAAATTCACCCATCCACATACAGCGTGCCTGTACGATATGTCAGACATGTTATTTTGACTTAGAGCAATGTGACTTTAAGCAACAGCAGAGGTTCCCCCAGGCACAGCTAAAACATTGTGCGATCTTAGATGGGGCATTTAAAGGCCATTGAAGACTAAATTAAGGGCATGAAGGTGTGTAAGCAGGAATTATTTTCAAGTACTACAGAGTATCGACAAAAAAACTTGACTTAATCAGACAGTGGCTTAACAAGTATTCTCACGTTATTCTACCACCTGATTTTGCCTCTCCTCCTGCAGTTACCCTTTTCTAAGGTTCATCTCTAGCCACCAGTTTAATGTGTCTTTTTTATATGTGACTTTTGTATTGCACTGCAAGAAAGTGTAACTGAGGGTGACATGTTTTTTTTTGTTTTGGATACAACAGAAAGGGGTTGGAACATCTGTCCTTTGTTTCTTTGTGTCCCTATCCTGTTAGGGAGATTCCCTCTCTCTATTTATATTGTTTGCCCTTATCAGTGAGAGTGAAAGGACTTTAACCACTTGCTTACTGGGCACATATACCCCCCTCCTGCCCAGGTGAAATTTCAGCTTCCGACACTGCATCGCTTTAACTGGCAATTGCGCAGTCGTGCCACGTGGCTCCCAAACAAACTTTACATCCTTTTTTCCCTACAAGTAGAGCTTTCTTTTGGTGGTATTTGATCGCCTGTGCGGTTTTTATTTTTTGCGCTATAAACAAAAAAGAGCAACAATTTTGAAAAAAAAATACAATATTTTTTAATTGTTGCTATAATAAATATCCCAATTTAAAAAAAAAAAAACATTTTTTTCTCAGTTTAAGGCGATACGTATTCTTCTACAAATTTTTAGTAAAAAAAAAAAAATCGCAATAAGCGACTGGTTTGCGCAAAAGTTATAGGGGCAGATTCACAAAACAATTACGCCTGTCTAACTGGTGTTAACAGGAGTAATTTCAAATTTCCCGGGGACAGTTTGAATTATTACGCCGGCTTCGGGCTTTCCGAGAGGCTATTTCGTAAGCCTTATTACGCTGCCATTTTTGCGGCGGCTGGGAGGAGTTTGCTCGTTTTAGCGTCGGGAATGCTATGGTTTTTACGGGGATTCGAACAAACGAGCGAGCGAGCGGCGCAGTCTTTTCGCATTTTTTTATTAAAGTGAGCAGCTTTTTGCTGCTCTATTGGCCCATAAGTATGGCTGCGCTTCGAATTTATTTAATTTTTTTTTTTATTTACGTTCGTCGGGATGGCGGAAAGTACACATCGGACACGACGTTTTTTGGCGCCATTCACATTTATGTTTCACGCCCCCTACTCGCTATATGATCAGGGAGAAATACACTACGCCGCCGTCGTTTATAAATATGCACTAAGCAAGGTAAAAAACGGCGGCGTACTATTTCTGTATAAATCCATTTCTATGTGACTGACATTTACAAAATAGAAGAATTATTATTTTTTATTATTTTTTTTACTAGGGCGGCGATTAATTTGTATTGGTACACTAGGGGACACATCGGACACTGACACATTTTTGGAATTTATACTGGTTAAATGTATCTGTATAAATGTGACTAGGTTAACACTAGGGGGTGAGGAATTGGTTAAATGTATCCTAGGTGTGTTCTAACTGTGGGGGGAGGGGGGGTGACTGGGGGGGGGTGACCGATCTGTGTCCATATGTACAAGGAACAGAGATCGGTCTCCTCCTCTCCAGAGACAGGACGCTGTCTCTGTGTAAAAATGGCAATGAGAGATGATCTGTAAGATCATCTCTCATTTGCCACACAGATCGCATCGCAAACGGCCACTCTGATTGGCCGTTCGCCGCGATCTGTGATTGGCTGTGTACAAGGGACACGGCCAACACAGGGCTTCCCCGCAGCGCGCTCTGGAGCGCGTGCTGGGAACGCCCAAAGGGGCGGCCATCTTTTGACGGCATGTTGGATATTCAGACCCGCGCTGTAACCGTCATTCAGCTATAGCGCGGGTCTGAAGTGGTTAACTATTAAAGCATTTGTTTGTTATCCAAGCAAGAGAGGCTGAATCTCACCAATGGGAGATGTCAAAAACAGACTGACGCTCTATTACTGGATTAAAAATAAAAAAAATAACAGTTTTGCCCTTAGTTACACTTTCAAGTCCTTTGGGACATTTTTCTAGCAAAGTATTTGTTATATCTTGGCACATGTGCACTTTTTTAATAAGGGCAATAGCCATTGGGTGCTATTTTCTAAAACTGTAGCACAGAGAATCAGGTGCAGCTGGTCATACTAACTAGTCAGCTTCTACATTTAGCTTGTTCTATTAAGCTTGAACAATAGCTGATTGGTTACTAGGCCCAGCTCCGCCAGATTGTATGTGCAGCAGTTTTAGTACATCTCCACCATTGTCATTCTAGACAATGTTGAGCATAGTTCTTTGAACCTAAATATCTCCTCATCATCAAGATGAGAAGATGTTTAGCAGTGTGTATGTATTAAAGTGAGATGGGACACCTACATTTCTTTGGCATATACCTCATGACTGTTTTCCTTTGTAACAACCACAGCCTTTTCACCAAAAACTACCTGGTAAGATGTACAGAGTAAGAGTTGACGCATACCTTGAAAATTTGATTTTTATAAAGCACCGTCCAACTTGATGGCCACGCTAATCATATTTGGATTCTGGGATTCGTGGAATAGGGTCCTCATCAATGTATTGAACCTGTCTTGAAATATGTCACCAACATTTTCAGGGCTATAGCAAGAAAAAAAACTAATAGTAAGATACAACAGAACCTGCTTTTTATGCTACCATCTGATAGGAGGCCTTACCCAGAAACTGAAGAGCAGCCAGCAACTTGGTCATGGGTGGTATGGCATGGCTATGCAGTTTGGGGAACTGCAGAAAAGGTCTCAATTCCCCAAAGAGAAGTGTAATGAGGTCCTTAGATTTATAAAGCACTTCTGCTTCAGGGAAATGATCCAGCATGGTGGGCTACTTAACCAGTTTGCAATCGTTGCATAGTAGAATCATGTATATATACCTGATTTTACACTGTGGGAGTTAATCAGCGGGTCCCGCAGACCCGATGTCTGCCGGGACCCGTCAATCATTCATTACTCTGACAGAATGACAGTCTGCCTATGTAAACAAGGCAGACTGTCATTCTGTGATTACTGAAGACATGGATCCTGTGTTTCTGTGAAGTAGAAATACCAATCCATGTCTTCCAGTATTCAAAGCACCTCCCCCACAGTTAGAAATACCTTCCTAGGCACACATTTAACCATTTAATCACCTCTGATGTTAACCCCTTCCCTTCATTAGTACAGTGCAAGTTTTAGCACTGATCAGTGTATTAGTGACACTGGTCCCCAAAAAAATGGCAGTAAGGTGTCAGGTTATTGCAGTCCCACTATAAGTCACTGATCGCTGCTATTACTAGTAAAATAAATGTAGCGCCCCCTTACTGTCAGTAGTAGACGCTGTTTAAATTTAGTGGGGTGAGAGACTTATTTGCTCTCATCCAGGTTGATTTATGCTTAATTAGGCTGCTGTCAGCCCTGAATTATCCTGTGGGTCGTTCTGTACTCCAGGGATGCAGTTCCATCTCTGGGTGGCAGGTGGCACCAAATTGGAGGAGTGTTTCCCTTGTGGGGCATGCTGGGGGAGGGTATATCTGTGGCCGACGCCATTTTTCGGAGTTCTTCGCGGGTTCCTGGTTTCAGGTTTGGCTCCCACCTTCAGGGTGTGCGCACGTCGCAGGCTCCATCACTATTGCCTATCTGGCTGGGGCCCATGCTACGCGGAGTTCCTTACTCTGGGCCCTCATAGCTCAGAGCAACTAAAGTTGCCGAGGGGCCCCAGTGACTTACTGGGTCCCCATACTTCAAGAGGAATTGACTGAAAGGATACGCTCTATTGCTCTCGAGTACCAGACCTGTGGCAGAGGCCTTTACTAATTTACAAGAGCCAAGTCGGTGGCAGAGACTTGTTTCTTCTCAGCATTCTCAGTGACACTCTGGCTGCCAGGCCTGTGAGAGAGGCCTGTCCAGGTGCACTGCACCCACTCCGGCGGGAGAAGAGAATACACACTAGAGGCAGGACTGCTTCTGTTCGTTATCCATAGCCTGAATCTGCAAAGTTATTCTTTTCACCAACCTATCCTGTCTACCTCAAGTTGACTGTTGGTTGTGTTGGTCCGAAAATAAAGCACTTAGAAAACGTCAACCATTGTCTTGGACATTCCGTTACTGCTCTCACAGTTGCTACCATCAATTTCCCTAGACACATCAAAGGTAACTTAACTTATGCCGATCCTACACCTAACCAGCAACTGCTGAATGGGGTAGCGCTACATAAAAAATAAATAACCCATCATTTGTAGACCCTGTAACTTTTTCAGCAAACCAATCAATTTATGCTAATTGTGATTATTTATTTTTTATTTTTTAACAAAACTATGTAGTAGAATACATATTGGCCTAAGTTAATGAATAAAATCAGATTTTACATTTTTTTTATTGGATGTGTTTTAGAGCAAAAAGTAAAAAAAAATATATGTATATTTTTTTCAAAATTGTCAGTTAATCTTTGTTTCTAGCGCAAAAAATAAAAACCACAGAGGTGATAAAATACGACCAAAAGAAAGCTCTATTTGGGAAAAAAGGGCACAAATTGTATTTGGGTAGAGCAGTGCACGTTGCGCAATTGTCAGTTAAATCAGTTAAGTGCCTTATCACAAGTAAATGGTCTGATCAGGAAGGGGGGTAATCCTTCCAGAGCTAAAGTGGTTAACAGAACGAGGATATATGACAACCAGCCTTCTACTTCTCCTCGCCCTCCTTAGAATGGCCTCAAACACCAACAAATTGGCCTCAAATTTGGTGTTGTATGGGAGAGCAATGCAATGTCCAGCATGAAAATGCTCACTAGATAGTGATTAGGCACCATTTTCAACAGTTTCCATGTCCCGCCCACCCAGGTGTGAATGAACAAAGTCATCACTTTCATTATTACTGCAAGCTGGGACCACTACCTAAAATCTGCATGCATTTAATTATTTGTTCTGTGAATGGATCCCAATGTTTTATATTTCATAAGTACTGGCTGGTTTTCTTTGGAAAGGAGATGCATTTTTACATTTTTAAATGCAGGGTAATATAAATAAACACAATTTTCCATTGCTGATGTTGTTACAAAAAAGGACTGCTCTGAATATTTGCTCAGGAGATAGACATGTGCAAAAGGAAAAAAATTGTTTAGTTTCGTTTTGTTTTAATTCGTTATTTAATAAATTTCGTTAAGTTAAATTCGTTAAATTTGTTAAATTCATTTTCGGAAATTCCATTGTTTTCGATGGAAATTCGAAAAAACCCGGTCGAATTCGATCGTTTTCGACCAAATTCGAAAACCCGGTCGAATTTGATCGTTTTTGACCGAATTCCAAAGACGATCGAATGCGAAAACATTTCTACCGGATTCGATAATATTTGTACCGGATTCGAATTCGATCATATTTTAATTGGATTCGAAAATATTTCAACAGAATTCAATAATATTTCTACTGGATTGGAAATTATTTCCACCGGATTGGAAATTATTTTAACCGGATTTGAAGTTATTTCAACCGGATTGGAAATTATTTCAACAGATTTGGAAATTATTTCAACCGAATTTGAAATTATTTCCACCGGATTGGAAATTATTTCCACCGGATTGGAAATTATTTCCACCGGATTGGAAATGATTTCAACCAAATTTGAAATTATTTCAACCGGATTTAATTGTATGTATTTGTATTTGTATTATTGTATTTGATTACATTCTATTAAATTCTATTCTGTTCTTTACTATTCTTTGATTTTCATTCTATTGTTTTATTATTTTATATTCTATTTTATTGGATTCTTTTTTAGAAATCGATTTATATTTTTTAGATTTTGATTCAAACTTGCTTTCAATTTTCATTCAAATTTGTTTTTGATTCGAATTGTTTTCGAGTTCGAATAGAATTTTTTTTTTAATTTGATTCAAATTTTTTCGAATTTGATTCAAATTTTTTCGAATTTGATTCAAATTTTTTCGAATTCGATTTGAATTCGAATTTCGTTCGCAGTTTTTCAAATTTGTTTAAATTCTTTATTTTTGTAATTCGGAAATTCAGATGCATCCGAATTTCCGAATAATGAAAAATTTGTCCGAATTCGAATTTGTAACGAAACAAAATGCACATGTCTATCAGGAGATCTCCAAGCACCTTCTAAAATACAAGGCAGGTGGGAACCATACCTGGATATGACATTACATTTAACCTTTGTTAATGCCTTAAATGAATTCTACATTGGCAAACGGTATTATAAATATAAATACATTTGTAATTGCACAGAAGCAGACATATCAGTTGTAATAGCATTAAATGTTGATGTTGAGTGACAATTATATCATTACTTCATCTCAGTGCAAACCCTTTTGTTACACAGGCTCATAATGTGCTCATGGAGTGCCATTATGTCTCACAGGAATTTCAGAAAAAAAAACAGAGTACAAATACAGCTAGGGTACAGAAAAATTCTAGCTACTGGAAAGGAATATAAGTATGGGAATAAAGGAGTCAAAAGAAGTGGAGAAGTTTAAAGAGATCGCAGAAATGCGCTTTAAACAATATATGGATGAACAATTCATGAAAAACACATGTGTTTTATTGGAACATGCTTTTTAAGTATACCATATTATTCTTTTTTTTTCTGTTATTCTCCACAGCAGCTTTGTTTTGTTTAGTAACACACAGTACTGAGCACTTTGCAGAAGACAATAGAAATGACATTTCCAAGCTATTTTTTTTTTCATTAATGAACGGTACTTCAGGGAGTCTATAGGCAAGAGGCATATAATTTCTGAACTGTTTAAATTGCTAATTAGAACGGTACAGGAGGTGTATTCCTAATGCAGACAATTATATCGGCTCCTAAGTGTTTGCCTTACAGTTGCTAATTACTACAGAAGCCAATTAATTGCTGTTGACTTTTTGTATTCTTTTGCATATCGCCAGTTAATATTTACATTTATAATGAAGACAAAATTGGCAAACACTGTGTCATTTTGTAATGAACAATTCCAGTGTCTAAACAATAAGCACATTATCTCATTTGTGCCTGAAGAGTGTGGCTGATTAGCATATGTTCTTTGCACACTACAGAAGCATTACTCTCTCTTCTAAAGAGTGAAGATGTCATTTACGTACAGCATCACTACACCTGCTGTGTCTCTGCCGCAATTAAAAGTGCTTAGCGGTATAAATTGTGTAATAAGTAAAAAAAATCTTAAAATAATAGAAAAATGTATTATGTTAAAACTCTCATCCAAATGAGGAAAGTTAATTTAACAAAACCGAAATTGTGAAATAGAGCATGAATGCAAAACGTGTCTATTAATTCTCATCCTAAAAAAGGAGCAAGCTCCTTGTCATTAGCAGTGACAGCTCATCATTAGGGCTGTTTTGGCAGTTAAACAGGGCCCAAAACCCCTAGGGGGCCATTTCAGCATAAATATAAAACACTTTTTTCCGGTTCTCTTTGGCTGCTTGATCATTAATAAATGTCCTTCTGTTATGACATATGAAGTCGGCAGTGAGACCAAAGGGTTCCTTTTCCTTTTGTTGTACTTAGAGTGTCCTCTCTAGTGTACAAGTGGAAAGCTTAAATTTGGTGCAATCAGAAGCTTTACTAGAACCACCCTTTACTTATCTAGAATAGAGGGAATGCACTGTAAGTGATTAGAGGACCCCCACTGCACAATTCATTTCCTTGTTCAGTGACTTCAGGGAACTTTTGCAATGGCCTAAACTAATGTGCAGGAAGAGAGGATATGCCAAAGGGGAGAATATCTGAAGAGCATGGGAAGAAAGAACATTGGAGTGAGGTTTAGGAGGTGCAACATAGAGCTGGATCAGGATGCATGGCTGTTGAAGTGGGGTATCTGCTGCTTTATACTGTAGCTCAACAGAGTGTAGTGCTGCTGACAGCCAAATAGCAAATCCACAATTAACAGATTTTTTTTTTTTTTATCAAAAATATAACAAGAAAACTAGCATGAACATCTTTATGACTAATAATCTTGTATGTTCTATGTATGGGCTACATGAAACCCTGCTGCTGTTCCACAAAAGCACTGTGTAAGAAAACATGCCCAATAATGTATACAGTATCTGCAATTTGAACAATTATACTGTACATTAAGAAAAAACAACTATAGCTACATTGTATAAAAAAACATAGTAATTCAATTATAATAAGGAACAAAGCAACAAGGTAAGTGTGATGTATGCATTGTGATAATTTTGTCATATATTATCAATACATTGATGATACATATGCTCCACCGCCCTCCCTGAATCCCTGGGCCTAGGTAGGAGGTGTGTGGTGGAGAGAGCCCATCGTATCGGCACTATGTCTGAGGATCGTGCCCGTCCTAGGCCGGTGATTGCGAGGTATTTAAACTATGCTGACCGTATGGACGTTCTGCAGAGCTTCCGCAGAGCTCGTTTGGCGGAGTTTGAGGGTCACAAGTTGCTGATTTTTGCTGACTATTCTGCGGAAGTATCTCGCAAGCGCAAAGAGTTCCAACCAGTGTGCGCGGAACTGCACAAGAGGGGTATCCGCTTTACGCTGGCATACCCTGCTATCCTTCGCCTGCAAGCCCCGAACGGAGATCAGCTCACATTGCAATCTCTAGATAAAGCCCACGCTTATCTCCAGTCACTCGCAGCCGACAAGATACCATCAGGCACCTACGCTGACAGAGCCAAACAAGGTCCCAGAGATCAGAGAAGCCCCAGGAAGGACCCGCCAAAACGCCTCAAACACACGTCCGCTCAGGGCCACCAAGAATATGACTGATTCCAAAAAAGCTCATATTTCCTGGCCCAAGCCAAGAGGGACCGGATTGGTCCGCGAGGCTCCAAAGCAGCCTTATGTCTTCTAAAAAAAAATTTTCGAGTCAATTTTTTGAGTCATGCGGGGGTAGCCCTACGGCTAGGATGATGCCCTTGATTCTAATCCTACAGGTTGTCCACTGCCCTTGTGGATATGATCCAATTGCAATGCTGCTGTTTGTATTATCGTTTGAACTGCCATAACTAGTTATACCTACCCTGATGGCATACGCTGATTCAATGTTTATTGTGTTTATTGTTGCTATGCCTCTATTGTGTTGAGTCTCCCCTCTTAGAGGGTCACCATGCATCCCCACTGCTGAGCCTCCTCATGTTTTATATTTTTATTTCATTTACTTTCTTTTGGGGCGGTTTTGCTCAATATATTCAATACCACATTGTTGACATTTCTTAACTTCTAACACTTAAACAAAAAAAAAAAGCAGCAGTGTTGGATTCTATTAGTATCCTTTGGTGGCGGTCTGATGGTACGTCCGGTGGTGGGAATGCATGCGGAAAAAAGAGAAGTCTCGAATTAATGTTTTTTTTTTCTCTTGTTTCTAACTTTCTTCCTTTACCCTTCTTTATCCCTGTGATTGTCCCCCTTTCCCTGCAGAGAGGATGGTTCCAATGGTTCTATCCCCGAACACTACAAATTTACACCCACTTTCGAATCGTGCAAGGTCGCCCTGACCCAGGTAATTCACACTTACATCCTTGTGTTGATCATCCCATGTTATGCCACCCATGGCCCAGATATGTGTAGTTTCCTGGAATGTTAAGGGGCTAAGGTCACCCATCAAACGTATGAAAGTTCTCAGACACCTAAAAAGGCTTAAGGCTGATATTGCTCTAATACAGGAGTCACATTTGGGAGAAAGAGATTTTTCCCGTATGCAGAAGCTCTGGGTAGGAAAGGTATTAGGCTCAGCCTCTTCTGGACGCAAAGCAGGGACACTCATTTTACTTCACAAGAATTTAGTTTATGATCTCCTCTCGGTAAATAGTGATGGAGATGGTAGGCGGATCTCTGTTCATCTCAAGCTCCCATCGGGAGAGATAAGGGTAACTAATATTTACGCCCCCAACTCCCCCGACCAGGCGTACTTTACTAAACTAACGTCTCTACTGGCAGCAGATGGGGACGTCCCACATCTTATAGGAGGTGATTTTAATAGCACTTTCTGCGATCGGGAAGATAGATCCGCCGTGCGCTCTCCCCCACCCTTGGCCCGCTTGTCCCGTTCTACATACCTATCGCACATGATACGGGCACTCAACCTAGTCGATACATGGAGGCTCCATCACCCTCTGGATAAGGAGTATACCTTTTTCTCCCCTGTCCATGGCTCCTTCGCTAGGTTGGACTATTTCCTGTGCACTCTCTCTCTTATGCCCAAGATTAACCTTTCAAATATACACGATTTGGTGATCTCTGACCACTCTCCTATTTCGGTTTCAATATACACTCCTCAGGTCAACCCAGGGGCTAGGCAATGGCGATTCCCAAATTTTCTATCCCAAAACGAGAGCTTCCAGACAATGATGTCAGAAGCTTGGGCGGAATATGCGCAAAACAATGCTCAGCACTTAGACGACCCTAACTTATTCTGGGAGGCGGGTAAGTCTTATATTAGGGGGAGGATTATATCTTTTACATCGGCTTACAGGAAGACCACTCAAAAGCAATTTATAGACGCTAGTATGAAAGTTCGGACAGCCCAATCGATCCTTAATGCCAATCGTACTGATGACAATCTGGTCGCCTGGTGAGATGCCAAAGACCAGTTTGACACCTGGGCAGAAAGAGTGGAGCTGATGAAGCTATCTGCATCTCAGCTACACTATCACAAATTTGGCAACAAAGCCGGGAAGCTACTTGCGAGACTCACCAAAGGTGCATACACCCCAACTCATATCACAGCTCTGCGCAACCCTGACGGTTCGCTGTCCACGGAACCGCAAGATGTCAATAAGACGTTAGAGACATACTATACCCTCTTATATGGTCCAGAACCCATAGATACTGACATGGCTCAGGACTGGCTAGACGGTGTCATTCTGCCGCAAATTGACCCGGATTTCTTGACCCGACTAAATGCCCCCATCACATTAAATGAAATTAGAGGAGTTATAGGTGGTCTCTCCAATGGCAAAGCCCCGGGCCCAGACGGTTACTCGCCTGAGTTCTTCAAGATGATGCTAGAAACAATTGCTCCTACTCTCCTATCTGTCTACAATTACATTTGGACTGGTGGACCATACCTCCCCACTGGCCATCTAGCCAACATCAAGCTTATTGCCAAGAAGGGGAAGGACCCTCTGGACCCGGGCTCTTTCCGTCCTATCTCTCTATTAAATGTCGACTCCAAAATAATCTCTAAAATTGTGGCCTCTAGGCTAGGGGACATAATGCCATCACTTATTCACCGGGCGCAGTCAGGGTTTACTAAAGGGAGATCTGCATCAGCCAACATCCGCAAGGTACTGGCGGCTCTTGAATTTGCAAATCTCACCCATCACAAGACGTGGCTATAGTTACATTAGATGCCGAAAAAGCTTTCGACAATGTTAGCTTCCGCTGGCTTTCCATGGTCATGCTCAAATTTGGACTGGTGGGCCCTTTTAATACGTTCATTCACACCATGTACTCAGCTCCCTCGGCCACAGTGTCTGCAGCAGGAATCCAATCACCCTCCTTCAGACTACATAAAGGCACGAGACAAGGCTGTCCCCTCTCCCCTTTACTTTTTAATCTAGCCATAGAGCCCCTCTCACGTCTTCTAAATGCTACCCCTCTCCTACATGGGTTGCCCTTTGGACACGAGGAAATGAGAGTGGCTCTTTTTGCCGACGACATACTTATTTTTTCCACTTCCCCCCAGGAGGACATCCCCAACATCCAGACAATATTTGACTCATTCCGCAAGTGTTCAGGCTTGAAAATAAACTTCACTAAAAGCGAGATTCTCCCCCTAGGGCTACATACATCGTACCAGCGCTCGTCCCCTAGCCCCTCCCTTCGGATCGCTGAACGCCATATCACCTATTTAGGGCTAAAAATTGGCAAGGAAACCATCCTCTCTGTACTATCTGAACTATCCACACTTAATCGACAAACTAGTCAATGAAATGGAAGCGTGGGCAGATTTACCGCTCTCGTTCTTTGGGAGATGTTCATTGTTGAAGATGGTGAGCTTTGCCCGCCTACTTTATCCTTTACAGACCTTACCTTTACTTTTGAAACATAAAGATGTCCAAATTTTGAATAAAGCTATCTCTAGATTCATTTGGAAGAAAGGTAGGCCAAGGATTGCTATGTCTAAACTCTATCTCCCGAAGGGCGAGGGTGGCGTGGGTCTCCCAAATATCAGATTGTATAATTTATCTTGTCTATTGAGGATTGGAATTGATTGGTTAATAGGTTCCTCACGGTACTCCAACCATGCCCTGGAATCTGCTATGGTTTCCCCCCTAAATCTAGCCACCCTTCTTCACAGCTCGCTCCGAACTCTACCCGACCCCATCAAACAAAATCTTCTTTTCAGAGACACAGTAGTGGCCTGGAGAGAGGTCAGGAAAAAACTGGGTCTTTCCCCTCATGTTTCAAGACATCTCCCGATCCACGGCAATCCTATGTTCTCACCCAGTCTCCGTTACGAACCTTTCTCTAAATGGAAGGACAAGGGCTTAACCAAAGTATGCTCTCTGTTCCAAGACTTTTCTGGCAACCCCAAACCTTTTGCAGTGCTGGCAGAGGAGTATTCGCTACCCGCAGGTCATTTTCTCCCGGTTATGCAATATGTGGACTTTGTTAACAAGGTGTGCCCTAAAAAATATATCAGATTCCAACCATCCTTCTTAGACAAGCTGATTGAAGACGAAAAGTACTCTATAGCTGATATTTACTCCCCCCTTAATCTACGGTTTGTAAAACCACTACGCCACACTTCTATGTCTACCTGGACTGCAGACATTCCGAATCAAATGGATATAGACGACATTATTCGGGGCTATGGGCTCACCAGACGTATTACTCCGTGTGAATCCTGGAGAGAAACACAATTTAAATTGATGCACAGAGCATACTACCCTTTCTCCACAACGCACTCTCCCGATATAGGTCCTGCTTGCCCGTGGTGCCTCCATCATAGACCTACCTTGCTACACCGTTTTTGGAACTGTACTGCTGTTTCAACCTTCTGGTCTAGGATTCTGCTCTATATATCTGATGTGTCAGGCTGCCTTCTGGAAAAAGAGCCTAGGCTGCTACTATTTGGCTGCCCACCAGAGGATAAGGTCCAGCCTGGGGCCTACAATCTCTTCTCTCAAGGTACACGACACTGGATCCTCCTCACTTTGCTGGTGGCTCGCAGGACTATCCTCAACCATTGGATCTCGCCTACCCACCCATCCCTTGCCGCAGCGATTCAAAGCCTGAGGACTTTATTGTACAAGGAAAATTTAGACCTACATACGCATCCCTCGCAATCGAGAGACAACTTCAACAAGAAATGGGAATCTTTTATCAAGTTTCACCTGTCTGTCTCCGAACAACAAAATTTGCTATCTTGCCCCTTCAGGTTCTCAACTAGGGGCCCCACCGGGCAGGTTACCCCCCCTGGTTGATTGTTTGTTTGATATGCTCACCTACATGCTCTAGATGGCCTGCCTGGGTGTCCCCTCCCCTCAATCCCCCCCTGGTCGACCTTGTGAATACTCGATACCCTCCTTGCCTTACTTACTTTGCTAAGTGGATGTAATAACCTTGAGTTTGAATGTTGTCTACCAGTGTTCCTGATGTGATATAGTATGTTGTATACTTCTGCTTTCTCTCTTCCCATTGATTTGCAGTCCTATGTCAGGGCTCCCGCCCTCCTCTCCCCCCTCTTCCCTCTTTACCCCTTTCTTCCCTCCCCCCTACTCTATGCTCCCCCATTCTTTCTCTTTAGTACATACATTCTGAGCAGGTTCTAAATTTGTTGTTCTACTTATTATACTTTTGCACTGGACTTACTATTTTTCTTCTATGTTACGCACAAGATTTTACAAACTGATATTGTCTGTTCTGTGTTTAGTCGTATTACATTGTTCCGATTAGGTAATGTACCCTATCTCCTATGTAATCTGCTTCTTTACAGTTCTTGTTCCGAATTGAATAAAATATTATTGAAAAAAAAAATACATTGATGATGTCATGTTGGGTTGGGTGCATTCCATTGAAGAATTGAAAGATATAATCTTGATAATAATGGTTTAATTTTAAAAGATTTCTTTGGAAACTCAATCTCATAAGATAAAGTCCTTAATTTAGTGTTGGATCCTAGGGTGCTGTGAATAGTGTTATTTTACGTGTGAGATATTTTTCATCTATGTTTGTAAACTCAATTGGCAATAGAGCACTAAATATGGATAATGTGGATGTAATAATCTTAGACCAAAGACAAGATATTAATGTGCTCTAGTAGACCATTTTAAAACTCTTCAGACTTAAAATGATTGTCCCTGGTTTTTCACTATATTGTCTGGCTATTGTTATTTATATTTTGTTTGTAAATGTTGTCTTTGTAAACTGGTTTTGCAAAGTTTGGTCTTTAAAAATGATGGTTCCCATTTATGAAAAAATTAAGGACACAGTGGCAATTTGGTAGTTATGGATGTCCAGCAATATGAATCGATGGTTCTGGCATTATTACAAAACCAAGAATGGCACTGAAAGGTATCGGCTAGCCATTTAAAACTCACCATCAATCGTTATCAACATCTAATTGGCACTGCCTATCACAGAGGTTTAATAACCAAACAAACTTGGGATTTTCTAAATGTTACCTTTCCCCATACACCAACCTTGTACACGCTTCCCAAAATCCATAAAAAAAAACTCCACCCCTGGGATGGCCCTTAGTGTCTGGTAACGGATCTCTCACTGAAATGGCGAGTCAGTTAGTCGATGACTACCTCAGACCCCATGTTGAAAGCCTGGTTTCCTAACTTCAGGACACCGGTGACGTTCTTAGGACCCTTGATGGCATCAATGTACCAGCTGGATCCTGGCTGGTTGATTTGGATGTTGAGGCCTTTTACAACTCCATACCCCACCATTTGGGGGTTTGAGTTGTGGGGGGCTTCATCTCAGAAAGTAGTGAGGCATCACCTATCTACAATCAGTCTATTTTGTATCTGCTCAACTTTATCCTGTGTAACAACATATTTTTATTTGGTGGCTTCCACTACCTCCAGATACAGGTGGTAGCTATGGGGACCAAGTGTGCCCCTTCCTATGCCAACCTGTATCTGGGGGGGTGGGAGCGGAATATTTTTCACCAAGACAACATGCAGTAATTTTTTGAGCAGATCCCTTTATGGAGAAGATTTATAGATGAAATTTTTTTCATCTGGACAGGACCTAGGGAAACCCTAATTCTGTTTCTGTCAGTAAGGGCACACCAGCAATCAAGATGGCAACTATGGTCATTCCCCTGTCCCACTGAGAAGGACTGCACGGGGACGTTGCGTGCACCGGCACGCACGCAGGTGCCTGTGCAGGCTCGCACCTGCTTGCACACTAGTGCCACACGAAATTCCGGCGTGCATATGCGCGCGCACGTGCACAATGACGTTGTGGCGACAAAAGGCTATTTAAACTGCCTTACTTCCTTGAATTGGTGCTGTCTGGTCTACAGCATTACCTGAGACCTCTGATTGTCATTTTCCTGCACCCTGATTCATTCTACATAAGTACTGGTATATTGATGAGTGATGAAACCATATCTAAACTTATCAATATCTATCCAGAAATCACCTTTAAAAGATTATGGTCGCTCCGAGATAAACTGCTTCATAGTCATCCTACCTCTCAAGCTACTTCTTCCTGTAAACCTAAAGGTACCAGACCATGCCACAAATGTTCCTTCTGTAGATATGTTCATTCTGCATCGACTTTACTTGCCAATCCATTGGCATAGTTTATAACATGAAAATAAATGGTAGTCACAATAAAGGCGCCCTGATGACTTCCACCGCTGCGCTAAGCTTAAATGTGAATAAAGGTTCACGGCTGCTGTTTTTAATGGGGAAAATGTGTAAAAGCATTAATGGTGTCTCACGGACACCATATATGCCCTCGTTACACTCTGCCTAAACAATGTGATATTGAAATACCAAACATATATAAACAGCGCTCATATGTGGATGATCCGCATAAGTGAACAACAGAAAGTATATAAATAAATATAAACAAGTTAAATGAACCCGTGAATAAGTAGTGTTTCAAACAAAAAAGTTCATGAAGTGGGAAGGTTTTAGCTCGGGTTCTGAAAGAGCAAACGAACAAAAACTTCATACACGGAATCCGACGGACTGACGGTACGCTAGATGTCACTACAGATGCGATTGCGGGACACTTTCATGATTTTTACACAAAGTTTTATAACCTACCGACTCGGCATAGACTGGAGGGAGTGGATGGAGATAGGCCACAGGCAATTAGGGACTACGTAATAAATAGTCGTTTACCCACTATTTCAGAGTCAAATATTGCTCTCTTAGAGGGCCCGATCACACCTGATGAGATTGCCACTGCCATAGCGCCATAGCGCAACTCAAACCAGGGAAAAGTCCAGGCCCTGATGGCTTCACCTCCATCTATTACAAGACTTTTGCACAGACCCTGGTGAACCCGCTCAGAGCCGCTTTGGACTCCTTGTCCGAATCTAGAACAGTCTTCTTCTAAATCTCTATGCAAAGATACACGCGAAGGTTTTGGCGACCAGAGTCCCATTCTCTCAGACTTGTCCAGACCAGGTGGGCTTTATGCCGGGGCGCGAAGCGGGGGACAACGTAATTAAAGCCTTGCTACTTATGCAGGCGGCTCGGGCCGGGAATATCGAGGGCCTTCTCCTGTCTACGGACGCAGAGAAGGCCTTCGATCGTGTCGCGTGGGACTACATGCTGGCCGTGTGCGCTAAGGTGGGTCTGGGCCCCCATATGATGGCTAGGATTTCAGCGTTGTACCAATGCCCTTCGGCTAAATTAAAGATTAATGGCTCTCTGTCGGATAAGGTCCTGATCACGAATGGCACCAGACAGGTGTGCCCATTATCTCCCCTTCTGTTCATACTGTCTTTGGAGCCTTTCATTAGAATGGTCAGGAATAACGCAGACATTCGGGGCTTCAAGATTTTGGACAGGGAGTATAAGGTCGCTGCTTATGCGGATGACCTCCTCTTTTTTCTCACCAATCCTGCGACGTCTCTGCCAGTTCTGCTGAATGAGTTTGCTAAATATGGATATATATCTAACCGCAAAAATTAATTATGGCAAGTCGGAAGCCCTGAATGTCTCGTTATCAGATAACGTTCTGTCCCAAGTGAGGGCGTCGTCCTCCTTCAGGTGGGAAACTAGATCCCTGAAATACCTGGGAGTTTGGCTCACGCCCAACCTGGCAGACACATATAGACAAAATTTCCCCCAGTTCCTTAAAATTGTTGAGGCGGACCTGGAGAGATGGCAATCAGGGCGTTTCTCCTGGTTCGGACGTGCAGCCATTATCAAGATGGTAATTCTTCCCCGTCTGCTCTATCTTTTTCATACTCTGCCCCTTAAAATTCCTTGGGTCTTTTTCACCTCACTGAAATCTATCTTATTGAAGTTTATATGGAACTCGCAAAAACCCAGAATCAAATACTCTTTGCTGTTGAAACCTAAAGACCGTGGGGGGATGGGCTTGCCTGACTTTGTGTTGTACTACAGGGCCGCTCATCTGACCAGGGTCATTGATTGGCAGTGCCGCAGCTCTCTGAAGGACTGGGTGTCGCTGGAAGCGGATCTTTGCCCGCTCCCTCTCCAGTACTCCCTATGGATCCCATGGGACAGTTGCCCGCCCAATCTTAAATCCCACCCTATCATGGGTCCCACCTTAGAGGTCATTCATAAACTTGATAAGACTTCTACAATCACCTCCCAGCCAGGCCCTCTAACCCCTATGAGGGATAACCCAGATTTTGTACCAGGTCTGAATAACCCTTACTTCAGATCATCTGCCGACTCGCGTTCTCTTCTAGCAGGGGATTGCTTTAAAGACGGGGGAGTGAAGGAGTGGGTCACACTTAAGAGGGACGTGAACGTTCCGCAGTTGCCCTTTTGGACATACTTTCAATTACGTAGTTACTTAGGGGGACCGTCCAGAAGGGAGGCATGCTGTAGGTCCCCAATGGCTTTGGAGTCAATCTGTCTTGAGGGTTCACTCTGTGTAAAATCTACCTCTCAGGCCTATTTATGGTTACAGAATGCGGAGCATGGGGCCGCCGATGCACTCAGAGCGAGATTGTCAAAGGAGTTGTGTATTGAGATCACACCCAAACAATGGAGGTACGCTTGAATTATGATGCATAAATGTTCGATAAGTACTGCAATGCAAGAAACGGCTTACAAAATTATGACCCACTGGTATAATACTCCAGCTAAAATGCATTGTTGGAACCCTCAAATTCCAGACTCTTGTTGGAGGTGTGGAACTGAAAAGGGATCACTGGTACACAGCGATCTCCCCACGTTGGTTCAGATGTTCATATGTAGCTGTGCCTCGACATCTTTCGTTGTATAGACTTATTCATGAGTAAGTCTATACGACGAAACATGTTGAGGCACAGCTAAATTCTAAACATATGAACATCTGAACCAACGTGGGGAGATTGCTGTGCATGATACATCACGCTGTCTATCAGCGATCGTGAGTTTTTCCAACCAGGGATACAAGTATAGTGCAGGTGGAATGGTGAGAAGTATCTGGTTGTTTACATAGGTCCGCCGTGACCGCAGTTCATCAGCTACCTGAATATTGAAGAACTTCTGCTTTGTTTGAGTCACGCTTTTGATACATTTGCTTTTGTGAGTGCAATATTTGCAGATTTATGTGGTGTGTATTAAATTGTTTTTACGATATCACACTATTATATGCTTTCTTTATTTTTGGATTTTTCACCTATCACAACACTGGAAATGGAATTTACCTGATGGGTTAAGAATTATATTTCATGCTATTTTGCCAAAGCACGTGAGTGTTAGGCAACTCGTTTTGGTGAGTGGCCAACTTAATTGGTGAAGGATTCACTTTCACATCGGGTGCGGTGGAAGATTACTGTGAAGATCATTGATTTAATTCTACTTTGCTTTCATACTTCATGAACTTTTTTGTTTGAAACACTACTTATTCACGGGTTCATTTCACTTGTTTATATTTATTTATATACTTTCTGTTGTTCACTTATGCGGATCATCCACATATGAGCGCTGTTTATATATGTTTGGTTTTTTAATATCACATTGTTTAGATACACCATATATGCTTTTACATAGTTCATAACATGCAATGCAAATATAAAGCCTTTTACATAGAAAAGAAGAAATGTCCCTTTTTTCATCGCATTCGCGTCCACGTTTTGTTGATCTCCACAGAAAAATGGAGACCCCAGTCGTCACATGGGCATTTTTCTTCATTTTGACAGCCTACAGATGCATTTTTCAGCTTTAGAACATGTTCCCCCAGGGGAAAGAGGCAGGGATTATGATAAAATTCTTCTTCAGAAGGAAGCAAAGTGGATACATGAATTGTCCTCTTTAAAATATCCAGGTCTCATTGATGCATTTAGTTTCAAACTTTTTTGTGTGATTTCAACAACTAGTTGCCTAGTTATTATTGATTTTAGTTTGTTCATTTAATTTTTATTTTTATTTCATAATTTTTGTTTTTTCCATGTCTACTTCCCCCTCCCTTTCACCCCCTTTTCATTTTCTCTCCCCCTTTGTTTTTTCTTCCATTCTCTTTTTTAATGAGAATCACTGCATTGACCTAATATAATTATTATGCATTTCATCTGAATTTTTCTTATTTTGTTGTATGCTGTTAAATCAGAGTGCAATCTGAGCATTACCTTGGAGCCCTGTTTGTTAATTTATACCTATTTGTTTAGTTTGAATTTTTCAGTCCTCGACTGTTTAAATTCTAGTTACCATTGTATTTAAATGAATGATTTCTTTATGTTTATTTTTGTTTTCCCAAGTCCCTGATTCCATAGCCGTCTTTTTCCCCTTATCTCAATTCCTGTCCATTCTTGGCCACATGGGCACCCCCCGGGCACATCATGGATCAAGTGTCCATTCAATCATCTGCTCCTTGGTGGACCCTAGGATATTCACGTTTGGTCCATGCTCCGCCGCACAATCATATGTTTATTTGGTATCTCAACCTGATTGCTTTTAGCTATTTGGTTTCTTTTTTAGCTTATTCCAGCATCTGGATTTTCCCTACTCCAATATGGCACCGTGCGCATCAGCGTGATTCTTGTCAGCTCCGTATGCACTATTGGGCATGTGCGGAGCCGGCAGATTTGTTCGCTTTTATTGGTCATTGAGCACCTGACGTATGTGTACCACATGTCTCCATGCCACGCCAGCAGCCCGGTGGTGACGTCAGACGCCTTCGGGCTGGTAGGTATTTAAGAGCGCGGTGATGGCAGCAATCTCTGTCATTGACCGTGGATCAGAGCGGGAGCTGTGTCTTTGTTCCTCACCTCTGTTCGGATCTATTAGCCACCAGACCTGTGTTTTAGGTAAGCCTCTTCTGCCTCGCATATCTGGATATACATCTCGCTGAATACCGTATTTATTCGAGTGTCCAGTTTCTTGTAACATCCTTTTTGAATCCTTTTTATTTATTCTTTTTTCAGCACATTGGTCTATTCACTGTATAAGTGATATCGGCATAAATTTGACACTTCATTATTGGAACTTGGTCTTTTCTTTTACTCCGCTAATGTCACAATGATCAATTCTGTGACCTAGCAGTGAATTTGATTGATTCTACTTCTTAGATTTCCAATTCAGGTACAACTTTTTTTCAATATTTGATTAATCCATATGATCCTTTATGTCTATCTAATTCTATATGGCTTTTCATATTTATATGTTTTAGGGAACCATTCTTAGTTATGCTCTTTCCTACTGTGACCATATTCAATGAGCAGTGAGTTGGTGAATTATATGGCTTTGAAATCTTCCATAGGACTGTGTGGTTTTATTTTGTGACTATCCTCATTTGAATGCGATTGTTTACCACGGTGAGATTTGCTAATTTTGCACTCTGAATCTTATGTAGTTTTACCTTCATATTTATATTATTTAAATACTCATTCATGGTCAGAGGGAGAGGGGGAGAGGAAATGCCCGAACGGTAGAAGTTGGAGGTATCATTAGTCGGTGAGCTGAGTGCGCATTCAGCGGCTGAAGATAAGCAACAGAAACGTTATCTCCATCTAACTTACCTGTTAGTGCCCCATCCAATGATTCACCGGTATCTTCTCAGTCTCCAAGGGCCCTCAATTTACCAGATTATCGCCATACTAAAGATCGCTCTTCATCTCCAATAAGAGGCCACCTCATTCCCAGTCCACTTCCAACTAGACGTACAAGAACATATTCTGCCGCGGCAAGAGCATCTAAAGGACAAGTCTACAAAGGAGTTTGCAAATGCTTCTCCCGCTCTAAGGGACATGGTTTTATTATACCTGAAGATGGAGGGCCTGATGTATTTTTACATATCTCAGATGTTGAAGGAGAATATGGTCCTGTAAAAGGAGATAAAGTCACATTCAAGATTTGCTCCATTCCACCAAAAAATGAGAAACATCAAACTGTAGAAGTTGTAATCACCCATTTAGCTCCAGGAACAAAGCATGAGACATGGTCTTGACATATAATCGTATCCTAAATATTTCACCATCAACTACTACTGACATGCCTTGGATTTTCTATTTTGTTACTATTGTTTAAAATCATAGGTTACTGCATAAAGTGGCCACTGGTAAATAAAAGGGATATAGTGGTAAAAAAAAAATACTCATTCATATTGTTTGTTATTTAACTCACAATATCTAAATTTTGATTTTCTGTTGGATTATTGCTTTCAAATTTGCTAACTTGCTGTGCCATCCATTGTACACTTTAGGCATTACCTGCAAAGCTCCTGAAGAAGCTCATCACGAGCGAAACATGTAGAGCGACTCCATTGCAGGCCCTTCACGCTTATGGTTAAGCGTCGTGTATCTATCATGGATGGTTTTTATTCATGCTTGTTTTTCTATTTGTTAAATAAAAATGTTATCTTTTAATACTGTTGTATTTCTATTTCTCTGATTGACACCGTTCAAAGTCCCTGGGTTGGCTACCTGTGTCCTTAATTTCTTCAAAACTGTTTAAATTGGATGTGGTGTCTTGATTGAGAGTCTGCGCCCCAGGAGCTAAATCCACAGGTTCCCATTAATGGTTTTCAAATTAAGTTTACATTTCTAGTAATTGCTTTATTATACAAATAGGTAATTATTTTCTGATGTTCATTGTACTTGATAACTCTCCCATGCCAACAAAACATTGTAAACTTTTATTATGCATTTAAAAGTAGTGCCTCCAGAAATTAGTGTTGTATGCTTTACTTGTTTATAATTAAAGAAGAGCATGTGTTATACTTACAGTATACTGTATGTGCATATGTACAGAAAGCTACATTTGTGCCCCATATCAAGTGCATTTGCATAAAACTGATTTGGTTTTCATGGTCCACAAAAAAGCAGACCTTGAACTACTGTAAGGTCTCCAAGGCAGTCATACTAAAGGCAGGTCAAGTTTGAAAACGATTTAGAGACAAATAAAACTGGCTAAACTTCACAAGAAATAAAGCTGCAACACAAAAATAGGATCACATGGTGATAGATGTTGTGTGTCCTTCAATAAAATTATAGTATACAATGCGATTTTATAGAATTTAGTAACAGATATGCTTTTAGTTTATTGCTGCTGGAGGTACAAGTGCACAAAATATCCTGATATAATCACGTTATACTGGATACATTTGCATGGTTGTTTTAAATACTGTGGATGAGGGAAAAAAGTTGAAACAGATACCTAAAATGCAGGAGAAAAAACTTTACATAGCCATAGATGGAATTCGTTTTTCAGACTTAGAATGTGAGATTTATACAAATGCAGATACAGAATGGATATTTTAATAAGTAGGCAGAACTGCAAACAAATTGCCTGTAAAGTTACAGAGTGCCAATCTATGCATTCTCAGTGTTCTTCCCCAACCTTAAAGTGGATGTAAACCCTCCATACACCCAGTTAAATAAACAGCCTCAGATGATACACAGGGATGAAACCAATGTCCCTACATAGGTTTTAGGCGGCGTACACACGATCGGATATATCCGATGAAAACGGTCCGCGGACCATTTCCATCGGATATGTCCGATCGGGAGTTTGATCCGATGGCGTGTACACACCATCGGATCAAATTCCCCGCCGCCGGAAGGCGCGGTGACGTGGCGGTGACGCGGCGGTGACGTTGACGCCGCCGCGTCACCGCAACGTCACCGCACCAGGAAGTAAAACACTTCCGCGCTTGCGCCGAATCCATTCGGCAGCGGCGCGGGCGGCGGTGGGGGCCGACATGTCTGCTGGTAAGTGTACTAACCAGCAGACATGTCGGGCGGACAGATCCCCACCGGATAGATTTCAAAGCATGCTTTGAAATCTGTCGGGTGGAGAAATCTGTCCGCTAGCCCATACACACGAGCGGAGATGTCTGCTGAAACGGTCCATCGGACCGTTTTCAGCGGACATATCCCCTCGTGTGTACGCGGCCTTACACTTATATCTGCTGTCTTTACATTTAAATACTGTTTAGAAAGTCAAGATCGTGTTAGGAGATTTTCTCTTCCTGGTTAACACAGAGTGTGATGTCTGGGCATACAGCCAAGATAGCTAACATTGCTGATTGGAGGAAAGGCACATGCCCCTTCTCATCAAAGGCAGGGACTCTCAGAAGTGTTTTGTAATAGGACCAGCTCTCTTTGTCTAAAAAGTCTAAGAATTTGTCCGTAGATATTAGGCTGACAACAGAGGAACAGTTCAGGAGAGAGCTATAAGACTTAGCTCATTGACGAGAGATAACAAAATACTGCAGATATATGTACCCAGCTCAACATTCATGAATTGGGTTTACATCCACTTTAAACATATGTTTTAAATAATTAAATCAATGGAATTGCATTATGAGTAACTGCAAGTTGGTATCTGGAACACTTTGAAGTACTACCATTTCAGTGCCCAATATACTATAAAACATAATTTGTCTTCAAATTGACAACCAAAAATAGAAAGCTGATCAATGTAACTCATTTTTTGCTTTATATATTAATAAATGATTCAGTTTCTAGGACATTACCTTCTTCTCTTGTTCTGCTGAAGCTTGTCATAAATGATGAAGCTTCAGCAGTAGCAGTATTACATCACTGGTATTTTAGTCTAGCAGACTGAAGGCCATGTCAGGAAGCAAGGTACCAAATTAATGACAGACTGTGGTCAGTAGTCAGGCTGTCTTCACCAGAAAGAGTATTAAATGTATTAAATAGCAGAATCAGAAGTGTAGAAAGGAGCATATTCTATAAATAGTCTAATATTGGTAATAGTGGTCAAACAAGGTGCCACATCAGAAGAAAGAAAAACGTCAGTAAGCAGGATCGAGAACATGTAATCAAGAACTAAAGCAAATGGCCAGGCACACAGTATATTGATATGACAGACCTTTCTAGAAGGATCGGGTGCAGGAGGATAGACTGTAGTCCAAGAGTTACAGTATATGTTGAATGGTATACATAGATAAAATGTGTGTTCCAGTCTAGGTTTGCCAGCTAAGCTTTTGCTGACTATATTCTGATAACTGGAGAAACCAACCATGATTTTGAGACAGCTGGTGCAGGACCCATAATTGGTGGAGATTTCAGAAAAGCATGTGCAGAAGAATGGTCTGGAGGATTTGGACTGGTATACCTCTAAAAAACTGTAAGATTAATCAATAGAGATCATAAGGTTTCTCTAAGATATATGCCTCCTTATTAATAGTATCATCCACAGTTCTTTCTTTGCCATCTAAAAGGTACAGAGTGATTTAACCACTTCAACACCGAGCTAGCTCTGACACTTCTCACATACTATATGAAAACATCTTCAATCTTCAATTTTGAGTTGGCCCACCCTTTGCAGCTTCAACTCTTCTGAGAAGGCTGTCCACAAGGTTTGGGAGTGTGTCTTTGGGAATGTTTGACCATTCTTCCAGAAGCGCATTTGTGAGGTCAGGCACTGATGTTGGACAGAAAGGCCTGGCTTGTAGTCTCCCCTTTTTTGGGAGCAGTGATTTTATTAATGCTTAAAGTGAAACAATAAAAGTGAAATATTCCTTTAAATTTTGTACCTTGGGGGTGTCTATAGTATGCCTTTAAAGTGGCATATTTTTTCCGTGTTTAGAACAGTCCCTCAGCAAAATGAAATTTCTAAAGGAAAACCATAATTTAAAACTACTCGTGTCTGTAATGAATTGTCGGGTCTCGGCAATACAGATAAAAATCAATGAGAAAAACGGCATTGGGGGTCCCCCCAAATTCCATACCAGGCCCATCAAGTCTGGAATGGATTTTAAGGGGAACCCTGCACCAGGCCACAAGAAAAAGGAGGGACAAGAGAGCGCCCCCTCCTGAACTCTACCAGGCCACATGCCCTCAACATGGGGGATGGGTGCGTTGGGGCAGGAGGGATCTGTGCCCCCACCAAAAAGCACCTTGTGCCCGTGTTGATGGGGACAAGGGCCTCATCCCCACAACCCTTGTCTGGTGGTTATGGGGGTCTGTGGGCGGGGGCATATCAGAATCTGGTAGCCCCCTATAACAAGGAGACCCCCAGATCCCAGCCCCCCTATGTAAATTGGTAACATATGTAAACACCGTTCAAACGCCACATGTGAGGTATCATCGCGTGCGTTAGAGCATGTGCAACAATTCTAGCACTAGACCTCTGTAACTCGAAATAAGTAGCCTGTAAAAAATGTTAAAGCGTCACCTATGGAGATTTTTAGGTACCGAAGTTTGGCGCCATTCCATGAGTGTGCACAATTTTAAAGCGTGACATGTTGGGTATCTATTTACTCGGCATGACTTCATCTTTCACATTATACAAAAAAATTGGACTAACTTTACTGTTTTGTTATTTTTTAATTCATGAAACCGTTTTTTTTTTCAAAAAAAAGCGTTTGAAAAATTATTGTGCAAATACCGTGTGAGAAAAAAAGTTGCAATGACCGCCACTTTAATACCTATGGTGTCTGCTAAAAAATATATAATGTTTGGGGTTCTGATAAATTTTCTAGCAAAAAAAATGTGATTTTTACATGAAGGAGAGAAGTGCCAAAATAGGCCCGGTGAACAAGTGGTTA
Source organism: Rana kukunoris (assembly GCA_029574335.1). Lineage (NCBI taxonomy): Eukaryota > Metazoa > Chordata > Amphibia > Anura > Ranidae > Rana > Rana kukunoris. The sequence goes on from CM056049.1 coordinate 295,271,285, forward strand.
AATGCTCCGCCCATAGGCTATAGAAGAATTCTAATGTTGGTTGACTAGTAACAATAATTAATAAATATAATTATAACTATTCATACAACATTAGAATTCTGCTGTAGCTTGTGGGCAGAGCATTCGACTGAAAATGTATGATTACAGCGCCGTACAGTTTAACTGCTTCTTCGAATTTTCTTAGAACATACAGTAGACACCATAAGCCTTCAATGACAGATTTGACCTTAATTAATTTGGATTTTCAGACGAATGCTTTTTTTAACGAAACAAAATATATAAAAACTAATTTCAGAAGTAACTAAATAATTTAATTTTTCGGGTAAAAACGAAATTCCGAAACACAATACTTCAGTGTGCACATGTCTAATGTACAATGAAAGCACTGAAAGGAATTACTGGTTTCATAAACTATCAGACCAATTATGATGGAATATGAAACATGTTGCAGCAGTACTAGAAAAGCCGATTGGAGAGCAGTCAACAGTAGGGTCAATGTCAGTGAAAGGGGGTCAGTAAGAATTAGGCAAACAAAATAAAGTCAGTAGTCAGGCTAAAATTAAAAAAGAGGAACAAGCAAATTTGAATACAGTTTCAGGGTGAAGAATTCCAGCACATTGATTCAAAAGCCCAGGATTGGGAACTTAATTAGGGAACTACAGCAGGGACCAGGTATACTGTATACGTGAATAGTCTGGCTCACAGAATTGGAGGTATATGTGATACATATGTTTAGACCATTACTCTTTTCAAGCTATACTGTATTGCAATGATGTTTTTAAATTATAAAGAATGTATAGGGCAAAGTTGAGCTGCTAGTGAACAAGTATGTAAAATAGCTGCCAGCATCAACAATGTAACAATGTTGCATACAGAAAGAATAATAGAAAAATGCGGCGCTGAGAAATAAATACAGTAAACACAAAACAGCTGAGCTGTTAAAGTGTCAATCATGTGACCAAGTGCTTATCTCATATAGGTGTGTGAAACCAAACAAAGATGCATGGAAAACAGACCATAAATAATAAGTCCAAAAATATCACAGTGATATAATAAAAGGCATGAGTCCCAAATAGTTCAGTGATAAAACAGTATTGAACATGTGAGGTGAGATATATCACTTTCTGGATTCTCAAATTCCAATGCAGTATCCACCTTATAAGCCAACGTAATCAAAGAGATGTAATACCCTTACCGGATAAGGTGGACATACTGACCAGCGGTGGTATGTCAAACAAGCATAGACAGGGTCACCAGACTGATGAAATTCATGAAAGGAACACTGAAGTCATCCAATAGGGTCACGAATCATCCAGCATTGGCGTCACAAGTTGGTTGAGAAAATGGAGGCTCATGTATTGGGAGTCACATATGGGGGTAATGTAAAAAACAAAAGAAGGCTCCACATGGTGCAGTTAAACCCAATGGAAGGGTAAAGCAGTGTCTGGTGCTTTGGAACAGGGGCCTCCTAGAAACATCCACCCCAGGAACTGTGGGATCAATACTCGTGCACAGCAGGTTGTAATGCAAGGATGTTTAGAAGACATTGAATTGTACCTCAATTGCAGCAACAAGATGGTGAATTCAGAGTCCTTTGCAGAATGATAATCACTCTAGACCTGGTGACACACAGGTTGACATCCAGTCAAAACCAGCGTGGGGCCACATGGCCATCTACAGTTGTTTGTGGATTTCCCAAGAAAGGATAAAAGCTGCAACATGGGTTATATCCAAACGCCTTTTTAAATTATAGCATGTTTTACCCTCGCGAGCACAAACATAAAAATTTGCAACATTTTGAAAGTTAGAGTTTGTAATCTACTAAATAATATTATTGTGCAAACTGTAACTAAAACATGGTGTGGATACTGTACATCAGAAATTTCTACTTGGTTTTACAAAATACTTATTCAAAGTTACAGTCAGAGGAATTTAATTTCTTTATAAAACAAATATAGTTTAAATGTATATTTCCTTTCTATTTTTGCAAGAAAAAACATCTTAATCTGAGACAAGAAATTCTACCTACTGGCCCATGTTCAAGTAATAGTCTGCTCAATAAAAGCCATTTAGTTGTACACATTCCAGTTTTAAGTATTTTACGCATATGGAACAAATATAAATTTAAATTTCTAGATAGTGCTGTCTTGGCAGAGTCCCAAACTATTCCCAAGATATTTCATCTGTACCTTGTTCTCACCCAATATGTTTCTCTTTGGAAACCAAAAGTGGTGAGTGTATATGTCAGAAAAATATCATACCAAATCATATGAAAAAGATTTAGAAGGAGAGGCGAAGAAGAAACCAGCTGGTGAAAAAAATAAATTGGCAGACTGTGTGCCGTACGAGTCGGCATGCCAGAGTTTCAAATTTTCTGAGGTCATTCACTACGTCCTCATCAAGCATATTGAATATACATGTTAGACATATGAAACAATTATTATTCTGCCCCAATGCCAACAACTTGTCTTTCACTGCATTGAGATATCTGTCATAAAGTAAACAGTTCTGCCGAGGTGAAAAGCTATTACTACAAAAAAAAATTGCATAAGTGAATTCCACATGTAAAAGAAAATAGGAAAAAGAAGATGCAGTAATCTTGTGGATAAATCAACTGTTAATTTTATATTTGCTTTCATGATGAAAGCAGAAAGTTCCAAAAAGTTTTTCTTCTATGCAGTTTGATGTGTTTGAAATATTCAGATTTTTTTTGATTTTTTTCTTTCAAATTTGTTTTTTACTGCATCTTTACATTGCACGTTTTCTGTTCTAACAATGTGTGATATCATTCTAAAGCACTCTTATTCATGCAGGCATTTTTTAGAAAATTCAATATTTTAGGCTAATAGGCAGGGGATTATCAAACAAAAGGCATGGGAGGCTGGGCATTGATCTGGGGACATACCATAGGAAAAAGCACGGGGCGCATGCGCGGACAGCTCCGGAATGGCAGCTTAGCCCTGGAGCTCCGCACCGTTACGGCTGAGCGACGGATCTAGCGGGCGAATCGGGTCCCCCTCGCCGACCACAGCACCACTCTCGGGTGGAGGAATAGCGGGGGCACCACTACATGTCGGAAGGACCGACGAGACGGAGCCTGGGACCACATCTGGAGGCGGTAAGCGGGACACGCGATCCCAAGATGGCGGGCGGTGCCCAGATTTACCTCACAGACACGGAGGACTCCTATGACACCAGGCCATCATATGCCTCCGTAGCCCGCTCACTCGCGCCAGGGAATCCAGCTAGCCCCCTGCCGACCATGGCTCATTCCCCTTCCTCCACAGTGTCCTTGTTGGAGCAGACAATGGTGGATCTCATGGACTCCCCCTTGAGGCCTACCTCCCCACAAGCAGCAGAAAGGCCTGTCATGGCGGAAGTCACTGCACGCTCCCTGTCACAAACAACTGACTTGTTCACACAGCTGTCACTTTTGCTGGACAGGGGACTGGCACAAACAGCAGCTAAGATCACAGGAGAACTAAAGGGGGACTTTCAGATGATAGGCTCCAGGATGGAATCTATAGAGAACAAACTCGATCAAACGATCGCCACTACCCGACAGAATTCTGACCACATTCAAATCCTACAGGACCAATTGGACACTGCTCTTTCCCGGATCGACGACTTGGAGAACAGATCCTGGAGAGAGAATTTTAGGATCAGGGGGCTCCCTGAATCAATCACTGACACTTTCCCAGTGGTCCAGGACTTTATCAAACAGCTGATCCCTAACATTCCCCAGCATAAATTGGAAATTGATTGGGGCACAGAACCCAAGACCACCGAGGAAGGATGGCTCCCCCAGGGACATTGTGGTTAAGCTCCACTTCTTTTCGGCGAAGGAGGAAGGAATGAGGGTGTGCAGACACCAAAATCCTCTCACTTGCCGGGGTCATACAATCCAAGTGTTTGCAGACCTTTCGCCCACAACTATCCAAAAACGAAGAACCCTGAAGCCCCTCTTATCGGCCCTGACGCAACGTGACATCAAATACAAGTGGGCCTTCCCATTTGCCGTAAAATTTGAGTACAAGGGTAAGGCGCATGCATTCCACAACTTCCATGATGGGGAACGCCTCCTCCTGAACCTCCGCCTTATTTCACATGAGGCCGCCATGGATCTCTCCAACTCCAACCCTGGATCCACCAAACATCCTTCTCCTGCAAGCCCCTTGACAAACACCTGGGACAAGCCTAAATTTAAGAAGACCAGGGACACCAGGCCCCCATGACATCACTAAAGAAGACTCTCTGGAAACAGTTTGTGAAGACTTTTATTTTCTCTGAACGAACTCCTCCCATATCCTAGGGAGTATTGCCTTCTCCTCATTCTTCCCCAGTTGCGGTCCTGAGGGACCATATTGGTCACAATCTCAATCCTAGACTAGACCACTCATTTGTTTTGATAGCCATTCACAGTTTGGGTATTGCTACTCATGTTTACCTATTCATTCCTCCCTCCGATTGTTCTTGATGGTGTGTGGGTGGAGGTTGGGTCCTTGGGAGGCGGGCTTCTGGGGTGCCCCTTTTGCCCGGCATACTTGTTTTCTGTTTTGATGGAGCAATCAGTTCCAGATTAGCTTTTTGGTTACGTCGGAGCTGGAGCGGTGTTGCAGCACCTCCTCCTACCCCACGGACTCGGCTATGCCCTCTCCCTGGGTTAGGCGTCCACCCTGCCTGCAGGGTGCAGTAAATGAGAACAGGGTTCTCGGTGGTGGGCACACAGGTGCCCGACACCCCCCTGAGCCCCTAGTGGGCTCATGTCTCCCCCCCCTCCCCCTACTCATCTCTTCCCACTGTCTTATTCCTTTCTAACTTTTCTTCCTCTTGCAGGCAGCGATAGGACGGCTGACGATCTTATATTCCCTGGAGGTCTATGGATCCCCAAACGGTTGGGTCCTCGGTTCCGCTGTGATGCCCCCAACCAGGTAGGTGGCGGGGTTTTGGTGATCTCCCCCATACCTTTGCTCCATGGCTAGTGACACTCCCACGGCGACCTCATTGAAGGTAGCCACACACAACACACAGGGTCTAAACTCCCCATCCAAACGACGGAAGGTACTAGACTTTATGAAGTCCCGTAACCTTGATATCCTCTTTCTGCAGGAGATGCACTTTTCGATCCGATACAAACCCAATTTCCTGCATGCCCAGTTCCCTCAGTTTTTCTTGGCCAGCGCAGAAGATAAAACCAAAGGGGTAGCGATCCTCATATCCAAGCACTGCAGGTTCTCGCTGCAGTCAGAATACAGGGACCCGGGAGGGAGATTTGTCTTGGCCACGGGCACTATCGACGGTCATCTGTACTCCCTGGTCTCCTATTATGCACCCAATGTGGGCCAGCTGAAATTTTTTACCGACCTATTCAAAACCCTGGACCCACTATTGGAGGGCATGGTGATCTTGGACGGGGACTCGAACGTCGCCTTTGATCAAGGCATTGAGAAGTCCAAACCACCAACGGCACAAAATGTGCGCCCCCAACAGACTTAGCTCAAAGATTGCCAAATTAGTGTATCAGCGGGGTCTTACAGACATCTGGAGGGAGATGAACCCGACCCAAAGGGACTACACGCACTTCTCCCACGCTCATCAAACCTATGCTAGAATAGACCATCTCCTAATTTTGAACGCTCTGATCCCATCGATCAGCAAATCTCAGATTATGGACACAGTCTGGTCCGACCACTCCCTAGTAAGTATGTTTTTGACTAACCACCCTTCATTCCCTAACTCCCGTCAGTGGCGACTCAACGAATCGATACTGTCGGACCCTGCTCACAAACAGGAGGTAGAACTGGCCATTTCTGAATACTTTTCAAAAAACAGCTCCCCTGACGTCTCAGCAGAGACTCTCTGGGCTGCCCACAAGGCAACCATCAGAGGCAAATTAATTCAAATCAAGGCAAGACTTAATAGGGCTCGCAAAGCTAACATAGAAAACCTTGAAAAAAAATTCCAAGAGCTCTGTGCGGAACATAAGAGGGAACCAGGCCGTTGCCCTATGTCTCGCATTGACTCTGCCCGCCTAGAATTAAATCTAGCACTGACTGCCAAAGCTGTGACCGGATTACGATGGCAAGGGGCAAGATTTTACCATATGAAAGATAAACCGGGGCCCCTCTTAGCCTCCAAACTCACCCCGCGTCCCCGAACGTACGCTTTCCCTAAAATTAACATAGCGGGACAACCCCCCACGGCGAACCCACTTAAAATCCTCAGAGTGTTTCACTCGTTTTATACGAACCTGTATAGGGGACAACAAACGAGGACGACCCCTGTCAGGGCTAGGTTCCTGGATAACCTCCCTACACCCACTTTGTCTAAGGACCACAGAGACCGACTCGAAACCCCCATTTCTACAGCGGAAGTTTTGGAAGTTATTAAGGGTTTAAAGACGGGCTCTGCCCCGGGCCCTGATGGGTTCTCCGTTCCTTACTATAAGGCCTTTGCACAGATTTTAGCCCCACACCTAACAAATTTATTTAACTCCAAAGCTAAGGGGGAACCCCTGGACGTACAGCTGAATACTGCCTTCATCTCCGTCATACCTAAGCCTGACAAGGATCCGGGAGAAGTCAGTAACTATAGACCAATATCCCTGATCAATAATGATCTTAAAATAATGACTAAAGTTATGGCTGACAGGTTGGTATCCTTCATTGCTGTCTATATACACAAGGACCAGGTTGGGTTCATACCGGGACGTCAGGGTCCAGACCAAATCAGAAGGGTGGTAGATGTAATGTCTCTATTGCAATCTGGATGGGATGGCGGGGGTGCTCAAGCAGGGATGCTATTGTCGTTGGACCTTCAAAAGGCCTTCGACTCGGTCTCTTGGTCCTATATATTCCAGATTTTAGAAAGGTGGGGATTCGGCCCCCAATTCCTTGGACTAATTAGGTCCCTTTACTCTAACCCCGAAGCCAGGATCAAATTGCAGGGCCTGTATTCTGACCCAATTAAAATACGTAATGGGACCCGCCAAGGATGTCCTCTCTCACCGCTAATCTTCGCTTTTGCTATAGAGACCTTGGCCATGGCCTTCAGGTCCAACCCTGACATTACCGGAGTACGTTGCGGATCCACAGTCCACAAATGCGGTCTCTTTGCGGACGACATAATCCTCTTTATAACCTCCCCCATTACATCATTACCGGTGGTGTGTAAAACACTTGATGACTTTGCGGACGTGTCGGGTTTAAGGGTTAACTATACCAAGTCCCTGGCCCTCAACGTCTCCCTCCCGTTGCCCCTGGTGGCTCAGTTGAAGGATTCATTCCGCTTTAAGTGGAGTGACTCTTCCATTCGCTACCTGGGAATTAATTTAACCCCTAAATTTGAACAATTATACCGAGCCAACTATCCCCCCATCTATAGAAAATTAGAACTTGACCTTAAACAATGGCACCCGCACCAACTTTCTTGGCTGGGGAGGATAAACTCGGTGAAGATGACCCTACTTCCACGGCTACTTTACCTCTTTCGCGCGCTCCCGATATCTATTAAGAAGGATCATTTAACCTCGTTCCAAAGCAAGGTCATCCAATTTGTATGGGGTAAGTCTGGCCATCGCCTAGCTAAGCACACTCTTTTTAGACTTAGAAGCGGAGGGGGACTAGGACTGCCCAATTTACTTTGGTACTATCAGGCGGCTAGACTCGCCCAGCTCTCCACAGTTTATAGCAAATGTGCCAAACCTGATTGGGTGGATATGGAAAGACAGGCAGTCCCCTCCTTTACCCTTGACTTTCTCCTATGGAGCGCCCCTAAGGCCAGACCCCCCATTCTTTGCCCATCCCTATCGCACACGTTCGCGATCTGGTATAAACTCAGACATGACCCTTCCTTAGTTTCCCCCTGTAAACCCCTGAGTCACATATTTCATAACCCTGACTTTCCTCCAGGTATGGACATTCGAGCATTCAAATGGTGGCTGGATAAGGGGATGTATCGGATCGGGCACTTCATCTCTACCACGGGACCTATCTCCCTTCCCCAATGTATTATGACCCTGAAATTGCCTCCTGCAGAGAGATTCAGGTTCCACCAAATATCCTCCTTCCTTCATTCCATATGGTCCACGAAACCCGACCCTCCCCAACTCACACCGTATGAACAGTGGTGTGGAGACCTTCTGGAGCAAAGGGGTGGGGATCTCCAGGATCTACTCGTCACTGGCTGGGAACAAGCAGAAGACGCCCTATATGTTGGCCTGAGAGGCGGACTTACAGTTGACCTGGGACCTGGACACTTAGCACAAGGCTGTGGGCTCCTCGTTTAGGGGCATCTACAATGTATCTCTTGTAGAAGCCAATCTAAAGGTATTCACCAGGTGGTACCTCACCCCTACCCGGCTTGCGGTTATGTACCCCTCGACTTCTACCTTATGCTTCAGGGGATGTCAGTTGGGGCGCTCCATGCTGCACGTCTGGTGGGAGTGCCCCAAAATTAGAGGTTTTTGGAACAAAATATTCTATATAGCGTCCAAAATAACTGGCCTTGCTATCCCCAGGTCCCCATCAACAGCCCTGCTTAACCACCTCCCCGTAAAAGCCCCGAAATCCACTCGTAAACTTATATTCTTTATCTTCTTGGGCGCTAAAATCACCTTAGCCAGGTCATGGAAACGTCCCAAGGTCTCCATAACAGCAGCTAAAAGGAAAATTTCATGGATCATGTCCCAGGAAAAAATGCTGAGTTCTATCCTAGACACTTTTCCTCAGTTTAGGGAGATATGGGAGCCTTGGGCTAACTACATGGGGATCGGGGACTCCATTTACTTGCCCATTTAACTCTCCTGGGAATAGGCCTCTTCCGCTAGCCGCCGCTGTTCCTCTCTCTTGCTTCTCCCCCCTTCTTTCTCTTCCTTTCCTGTCCACCCTCCCCCTTCTCCATCTCACGCATTACGGGGAAATTCCCCTGGGCATTGGTTTATCCTGTTTGTTATGTTGACTTCTCCAGGCCCAGTCTAGGTCTTTCCCCAGGTTGTTGTTGTTTTTGTTCTTTGTTTTTGTTTTCTTTTTGTCTTTTGTACAGGTACAAAATGCCTCCTAAATCGGTTGTCCCCCTACTTACAGTGATCCCTAACAAATATCACTCCTGGCTATATACGGTGAGTGGGGGTCCTCTCCACCATCCTCTGCACAGTTAAGCTCCCGTAGGGGTGCGGGGGAGGTTGGGGGGAGATCCTGCTCTAAGGGGTCTCCGAGCTTGGGCACGCTTGAAGCTGCGTTAAGCGAATGTTTTTCCTTGTAGCCCTTGGTTTCGCATTTACAATGTGTATTGTACCTGTATGCTTTGGTTGTCCTATTATAAAATGTTTCTTTATGCCATTAGTGGGGTGGGTGGAGCCCCCTTGCGGGGCTCCGCCCACCCCACTAATCACCCAGAGGGGCTCCATCTGTGTAGAGGGGCAAGCTATACCAGGGTGATCCAAGTGCCCATCTTATGTAGTGGGGTATACATCAATACACTACAATACCACAACAATGGCAGTGCAGCAGTGCAATGGGATCACCAAATCCCTAGCCAATGCGCCAGGACCTAGGTCAGAGCTATTTGGGCCACAATAGGGCATGGGTACAAATGTAAAGGTACCCACCTGATGATGTCCTGTGCCCGAGGAGACGCCCACATCCACCGCGTGCTACCGCCGCTCCACCGTTTTCCACCGGTCTGTGTTGGTGCCCAGGCTAGCTGGAACGCACGCCATCCACAACCGGAAGTGCGGGGTGGAGCGCAGAAGGGCCCCGCACTTCCTGGTTGTGTATGGCGTGTATGGCGTGGCCCAAATGGCTCTGACCTAGGTCCTGGCGCATTGGCTAGGGATTTGGTGATCCCATTGCACTGCTGCACTGCCACTCTACTGCCAGTGTTGTGGTATTGTAGTGTATTGATGTATACCCCACTACATAAGATGGGCACTTGGATCACCCTGGTATAGCTTGCCCCTCTACACAGATGGAGCCCCTCTGGGTGATTAGTGGGGTGGGCGGAGCCCCGCAAGAAAAGGCGGGACTCGCTAGTTAGTGATCAATGGCTGCGCCTGTATGCACACATGCACCTATAAAGGATGATCAGCAGGAAGAGAGAGCTATCACAGACCACCTAGGCTTTGAGGAAGGGGGTATGCCCCAGAAACGCGTCAGCCACATTGATGTCAAGGGTCTGACTGGCAGGTGCCGTGAGGTACAGTTTCAGCTGGTTTTAAAAGCGCTTACCTCTGAATGTTTGTAAGTAGGACCATTGCTTTTTATTTTGTGTTTATTAAACTTTTAAGTGGTAATGCACAAGGGGCCAGATTCATGAAAGGTTACGCTGGCGGATCGAGTGATCCGCCAGCGTAACAGTGGCTTTGAGCCGGCGTTTCTGTTTTCTGTAACCAGAAAACAAGAAACGCCGGGTTGAAGTTCCGATGCGAGCAGCGTAACTGAGTTTCGCCATCGCATCGTTACTTCAACTTAAAAATGGCGCCGGGGGCGTTCCCGCCGATTTACGCTCAAAAAATATGTTAATGAGCGGAAATCGGCAATTCACGATCGAAATCCGGCGCGACGCAGTGACGTTACGACGTTTCCGGACGGGATACGCGGCGCATAGATATACCTACATGGGGCTGGAGTATCCTATGTTAGGTATAGGCGTCGTCATCGCGTCGGGAAAAAAAAAAAAAACGTCGCTTGCGTAAAACGGTCATGAATGGGAATGTGACGTCATTGACGTTCATTCACAGATTTTGGAGCATGCGCACGGGGATGTTTTGACACTCGACGCATGCGCAGTACGTCGGCGGCGGGATCGCGCGTAGTTAGCATACTACACGCCCCGTACCCGCGACATTTGAATTCCGCCGGCTCATTTGCGATGCGCTGCCGCAACTTTAGGAGCAAGTGCTTCGTGAATGACAGCACTTGCTCCTAAAAATTCGGCAGCGCAACGCAAATCAGAAGCGTTACTCCAGAGCAAAGATGCTCTGGAATACGTGAATCTGGCCCAAGGTCGGTGCGCCCTCCTTTCTTTTCTTTTTCATTAAAGGGTTACACAGACATATTGATGTCATGCTAACCCCTCCCCTTTGTTTTAATGACAGGGGATTCCTGGGCAGTAAATTAAAGGGGTTTTAAAGCTTCTTTTTTTCTAAATAGGTTCCTTTAAGCTAGTGCATTGTTGGTTCACTTACCCTTTCCTTCGATTTCCCTTCTAAATGTTTTTTTTTCTTTATCTGAATTTCTCACTTCTGGTTTCTCCTCAGTAAACTTGCCACTATCATCCGAGCAGTGGTTAGTCAGCCAGAACAGCTTACTGAACAGCTTACTGCGGAGGAACAGTAAGCAGATAAGTGTACAACCCCTTTAAAGAGGCCATGTGACACCAGTGGCTGCTAAGAACCATTGACAGTAAGTAGAAGCTGTCATTTACATAGTTACATAGTTACATCGTTAATTTCTATATCCAGCTGTAATGTTATTGCCCTACTTTTTTTTGTGTCATCAGCAAACACTGAGATTGAGCTATTTATCCCATCCTCTATATCATTTTTAAATACATTTAACAGAATTGGTCCCAGGACAGAGCCTTGGTGTACCCCATTAACCACTCTAGAGCATTCCATTCTGAGTACACGTTATTTATCACTACCCTTTAGACACGCCCCCAAAGCCAGTTTTCTATCCATGAACAAACACTATAGGTCCTCAGTTTGTAGATTAAGCATTTGCGGGGGGCTGTATTAAATGCTTTTGCAAAATCCAGATACACCACATCCACTAGCCTACCCCTGTACAGATGGCAGCTCACTTCCTTGTAAAATGGGAATAGATTGTTTTGGCAAGTGCGACCTTTTGTAAACCCATGCTGATTACTGTTAATAATACTGTTTTTATCAGCAAATTCTTGGATATAGTCCTTTATTATCCACTCAAATATTTTTAAAAGCTACCGATGTTAGACTGACAGGCCTATAGTTTTCAGGACTATATCTCTGCCCTTTTTTAATATTGGTACCACGTGAGCTTTTTGCCAAACATCTGGTACCAATCTTGTCAGTTTGCTGCCCATAAGGCCGCGTACACACGAGGAGACATGTCCGATAAAAACGGTCCAACGGACCTTTTTCATCGGACATGTCTCCTGGGATGTGTTGGTCTGATGTGTGTACACACGATTAAACCAAAATCCCCGCTGGCAGACATCGCGGTGACGTTGAGGCCGCGACGTCCGCAAACCAGGAAGTAAAATGCTTCCACGCATGCGTCAAATCCATTCGACGCATGCGGGGGATTTCGGTCAGCTGGTTAGGCGTACTAACCAGCGGACATGTCCGACAGACAGTTTTCCAGCAGATAAGTTTTAAAGCACGTTTTAAAACTTTTGTCTGCTGGAAACCTGTCTGCTAGGCCGTACACACGATCGGACCAGTTTCAGCAGATATGTTCGATCGTGTGTACGCGGCCTAAGGATTAGGAATAGCGGTCTGGCTATAACCTAATTCAGTTATAGCCAGACCGTTAACTGTACTTCCGCATTTGCAATAAAAAGGATCACCACCTCAATCTAGAGACATGCCTCTCTTTGATAGAGGACTGGATGACAAAGAGTTATCTCAAACTCAACGGAGCGAAAACAGAACTTCTCCTGTTTCACGCCAAGCGTAGCAATCAATCGATAACAACCTGGATCCCCCCGCCCATTCTGGGCAAAGTCATCACCCCTAGCGCCAAAGTCAAAAGTCTGGGGGTCATTTTTGACGCCGACATGACAATGAACGCACAAATAGGGGCAGTAGTCAGCGGATCTCACTATCTGCTGCGCCTACTACGCAGACTCACGCCTTTTATTCCCAAGAAAGACATAGCGGTCGTGGTGGGAGCGATTGTAAACTCCAGATTGGACTATGCAAATGCCCTTTACCTCGGACTTCCCAAGTACCAAATCACTCGTCTTCAAGTCGTTCAAAATACGGCCGCCAGACTTGTGACTGGGAAAAAACCCTGGGAATCAATCTCACCCTCGTTGAGATCCCTTCACTGGCTACCAGTCAAAGACAGAATCACCTTTAAAGCACTCTGTCTAACGCATAGATGTATCCATGGGAATGCTCCCCATTATCTATGCGAAAAATTAAAAATTTACAATCCCAATCGTATTCTACGATCCAATAACCAAAATCGGCTTCAGATACCGAAAGCCAGATACAAGTCCAAAGGAGACAGGAGATTCGCTGTCCAAGGTCCCAGACTATGGAACGCCTTACCAGCCAGCATTCGACTGGAGGAGAACTACCTGGTCTTCAGGCGAAAGATCAAGACGCATCTCTTTTGATCTCAAAGGAGAAAGGAACAACAAGCGCCCAGAGGCGATTTATTTCGCATGTGCTGCGCTATACAAGTTCTTCATTCATTCATTCATTCATTCAGTTCTTTAACCATCTTATCCTGGTGATTTATTTATGATAAGCTTCTCTAATTCTTTCTGGACTCCAACCTCTGTTATCCACAAAGGTAGATCCAGTGACGTGTTACTAACAATACAGTCATGGTTGACTCATCCTTTTCCTGTGTGAAGACTGAAGAGAAGAAAGCATTTAGTACATCTGTAACCATTTTCCCTTTCTCATCCTTTATGGGGGCCTATGTGTTCTGACCTCACCTTTTTAACGTTAATATATTTAAAACATTTCTTGTGATTTTTTTTACTCTCCTTTGCTATGTGTCTCTCATAGTATTTTTTAGCTGAACTGAATGCTTTCTTACACTTCTTATTGCATTCCTTGTAGTGTTGGAATCCTGACAATGAACTCTCTGCTTTTTACTTCTTAAAGGCCATTATTTTTGTCCTTAATATGACTTTTTATGTTTTGGTTCAGCCACCCAGGATTAACCTTTCTTCTTCTATATTTATTACCCATTGGAATGCACTCAGTGATACTTTTATTTAATATGTTCCTAAAGCACTCCCGTTTTTCCTCCATGTTCAATTCTTCAAGGATTTGGTCCAACTTAATATCATGCAGCATTGAACGCAGTTTAGAAAAGTTGGTTCTTTTGAAATTTAGTGTTCTTGTACTCCCCTGGTGACTCCCTTTCCTATGTTTTATGCTGAATGTAATAATCCTGTGGTCCCAAGTTCCCAAGTTGTCTGGTATTTCCACATCTGCAATCAGATCAGTATCATTTGTAATTAATAGATCTAGCAATGCATAATTTCTGGGGCATCCACCAATTGGGACATGAAGTTGTCCTGTAAGACATTTAAGAAATAGTTGGCCTTTATTAAGTGAGCTGTCCCTTCCGTCCAGTCAATGTCAAGATAGTTTTTTCTCCATCACAACAACATTCCCCTTTCTCGCTTCCATTTTCAACTGTGAAAGGAGATCCAACACCACCTGTTTCACTATTACTTTCCCCCTTTGGAGTTTCACCTATACGGACTCCACCTATCCCCTTGCCTCATCACCAATATCATTCCTCTCTTCTACCCGTAAATAATTCCTGATATATAGACACACCCCTTCCCCTCTTCTACCCACCCCGTCCCTCTTATACAAGAAATACCCTTGGATGTTTGCCAGCCAGTAATCTGACAGCAGCTCTAGTTTCTTGATTTTATTGTCTCGGCTCCTGGCATTTGTGAACATTCCGCTGAGTTTTGTATGGGTGCATATTATTTTCACCATATGAAGTTTTTTACTTGGTAACTCAATACCCCGAATACGGATGTATTATCACTAGTGCCTCCACTATTCCCCTCTGTCTTATGCTCACTGCCAGCTAATTAGGGTGCAGCCCATCCTTACTGAAGGGCGAATAACCGACTGAAAAATCAGCCCAGTACCCTAGGAACCCAAAACCTCTTCCCTACACCAGTTCCTCAGTCACTTGTTAATTTCCCTAATATCCTGTTGCCTCTCTTGTGTGTGTCTGAGAATACTACCTTGGAGGTCCTTCTCTTCAATTTAGCTCCTAAGTTCCTGAAGTCTTTGGGAATGTTTGACCATTCCCAGCAGACAGATTTGTCCGACCGATTTGAACAAATCTGTCTGCTCGTGTGTACGGGGCCTGAAAAGATTATGTTTGGCTAGGCGATGGCCCGACTTACCCCAAACAAATTTGACGACTTTGGTTTGGAACACGTCTAAGTGGTCCTTCTTGATAGATATAGAGAGAGAGTGGAAGAAGCATAAGGCCCCGTACACACGAGCAAATAGATTTGTTCAAATCGGTCGGACAGACCGATTTGAACAAATCTGTCTGCTGGCCGTTTTGGTTTGATCGCTGTACACACGATCAAACCAAAATCCGTTTCCAGCAGATAGATTTGATCGTGTGTACACAGCCTAAGAGCCGCGGGAGTAGGGTCATTGTCACTGAGTTTATCTTCCCTAGCCAGGACAGTTGATGTGGGTGCCATTGCTTAAGATCGTGTTCTAGTTTTTTGTATATGGGGGAATAGTTGGCTTGGTATAATGATTCAAATTTGGGGGTCAAAGTAACACCCAGATAACGAATGAAGGTGTCGCTCCACTTGAAGCGAAAGGAGTCTTTCAGCTGCGCAGCTAGAGGTAATGGAAGGGAAATATTGAGGGCCTGAGACTTGGCATAATTAACCTTTAGCCCTGAGACGTCCGCGAAGTCGTCTAGCATTTTACAAACCACTAGAAGGGAGGTGATGGGAGAGGTTATGAAGAGGATCAAATCGTCCATGAACAGTCCACACTTGTGGGTCCTAGGACCGCAACGGACTCCCGCTATATCTGGATTAGACCTGATAGCAATGGCCAACGATTCGATTGCTATGGCCAAAATTAGGGGTGAGAGGGGGCAGCCTTGGCGAGTCCCCCTCCGTATTGTTATGGGGTCTGAGTACACGCCCTGCAATTTGATCCTAGCTACAGGAGTGGAGTAAAGGCATCGGATGAGCCCAGTGAATCTAGGGCCGAAGCCCCAGCGCTCGAGTATGGTAATAATGTAGGACCAGGAAACCGAGTCGAAGGCCTTCTGAAGGTCTAACGACAGCAACATTCCAGCTTGGGCAACTCTGCCATCCCAGCCTGATTGTAGAAGCGACATAACATCGACCACCCGTCTGATTTGGTCAGGGCCTTGGCGGCCAGGTATAAACCCGACCTGGTCCTTGTGTATATAGGTTCCAATAAAGGAAGCTAGGCGATCAGCCATAACTTTGGTCATGATTTTGAGATCATTATTAATGAGTGATATCGGTCTATAGTTATTGACCTCTCCCGGGTCTTTGTCAGGCTTGGGGATGACGAAGATGAAGGCAGCAATCTGTTGGGCATCCATAGGTTCCCCTTTAGTTTTAGAGTTGATGAACTGTGTGAGATAAGGATCTAGGACCGGTGCGAAGGCTTTGTAATAAGGGATGGAGAATCCGTCTGGTCCTGGGGCAGAATTTTTCTTAAGGCCTTTAATAACCTCTAAAACCTTTTCCATCATCACAGGGGCTTCAAGTCTGTCCCTATGAGCCTCCGACAGGGTAGGGATAGAGATATCATCCAGGTATCCCAGTTGGGACCTTCTGCGCCTGGTGGCCACTATAGAGATTTGAGTAAAATGTTTGAAACGCTTGCAGGATTTTAAGAGGGTTAGCTGTAGGGGGGCGACCCGCTATGTTAATTTTAGGGAAGGTGTAAGTCCGGGGACGTGGTGTTAGTTTGGAGGCAAGGAGGGAGCGCGGCTTGTCTTTCATATGGTAGAATCTCGCTCCTTGCCAACGCAGGCTGGTCGCTAAGTTCAGTTTCAGGTGGGCTGAATCAATGCGGGACACAGGACATTGTCTTGGGTCTTTCTTGTGGGCTGCACATATCTCTTGAAATTTCTTTTCTAAATTTTCTATGTCTGCCCTGCGCTCCCTATTGATTCTGGCTTTAAGTTGGATAAATTTTCCCCTGATGGTTGCCTTGTAGGCTGCCCACAGAGTTTCAGCCGATATGTCAGGTGAGCTATTCAACGAGAAGTATTCGGAGATAGCCAGCTCTATCTCAGTTTTGAGTGCAGGGTCCGACAAGATCGTTTTGTTCAATCGCCAAGAAGGAAATTTAGGGATAGTGATGTGGTTGGTAGTGGTCATGACCACTATGGCGTGGTCTGACCAGACCGTGTCTGTGATCCTGGAGTTGCTAACCGCGGGGATCAGGGCGTTAGAGACCAGGATGTGATCAATCCTGGCATAGGTTTGATGCGCGTGTGAAAAGTGTGTGTAATCCTTCCGGGTAGGATTCATTTCCCGCCAGATATCCGTGGGGCCCCGCTGAAAAAGGAGTTTGGCTACCTTCGAACTAAGTTTAGTGGCACGCATAGCCTGCGCCGTGGGTGGTTTGGATTTATCTACGCCCTGGTCAAAGGCCATATTCGAGTCCCCACCCATTATCACCGAGCCTTCCAGCATGGGGTCTAAGGTTTTGAACAAGTCAGTAAAGAATTTTAGTTGGCCCACGTTGGGGGCATAGTAAGAGACCAGAGAGTACAGGTGGCCATCAATTGTGCCCTTGACCAGGACAAGCGTCCCCCCGGGTCTTTATAGAGAGAACCTGCAATTCTGATACCACATACACACGATCACTTTTTGTGATGAAAAAAAACGACGTTTTCAAAAACGTCATTTAAAATGATCATCCCGTGACCAAGTCCTGTCGTTACGAAACGTAGGGAGGCGGCGTTCTGACGTCACCGTGCTTTTTCTCTGCCCGGATACGGGCTGTGTGTTCCAAGCCGGCCAGGCTATTTTATACGCTCTACAAATCTACGAGATTGTAAGTGCATTTCTACTTGCTTTTATCAAATAAATAAGGATTTTACACTATGTGAGCCCTTTATTTTTTGCATACCCTCCGATCGCTATTGGGAGTGATTCTCACCTACCAAGGACACTGAATATCCTGGCTGCCCTCGATCCCAGTATCTTACCATGCTCTGTATGATCTCCTTTAACCAGGGATCATTTTTATCTGGTAAGAGAATATATATCATTGTGGTAGAGGTTCTTACCTTTCTGGCACTGTTCCTAGTGTGAAACCGTCTTGCACAAGCGCAGTTTTTCTTGTATTATACCTAGTGTGAAACCGTCTTGCCCATGGTGGAGATTATTCATGAACTTGCCTTTGGTGGACTGTTTATTTGTGATCAACATTCTTTTGAATACTACTGTGTCATGCACTTCAAGATTGCGCTAATTTTTAGCGCAATCTTTTTTCCTTTTGCATATTGTTTGGTGTGGTATAACACTTTTTTGATCGCTGCTTCTTGTCTGTATATATAACAAGCGCAATATTTTTCCTTTTACTAAAATGATCATGTGTGGGCAAAACGTTGTTTTATGTCTTCAAAAAACAAAACAAAAAAAAATTCAAACATGCTTGAATTTTTTTGTGTCGTTTTTCAAAATGTCATTTTTTGTGTCATAAAAAGTGATCGTGTGTGGGCAAAACGATGTTGAAAACTATGTTTTTAAACCCGCGCATGCTCAGAAGCAAGTTATGAGACGGAGCTTCAATGGAACAGAGTGCCGTCGAACATGGTGTACGTCACCACGCTTTGCTAGAGCATTTTGGAAAAACGATGGTGTGTATGCAATGTCGTTTTGGAAAATGAAGTTTGAAAAACGTTGTTTTGTTTCGTCACATAAAACGTTGTTTTTTTTCATCACAAAAAGTGATCATGTGTACGCGGCATGAGAGATCAGAATTGCTGCTCCCTTGGTTTTGTCTTTGGCGTTAGCTAAGAAAAATTGTGGGAATTGGGCGTGTAGAAAATTGGGTTTGTATCGGATCGGGAAGTGAGTCTCCTGCAAGAAGAGGATATCAAGATGATGGGACTTCATAAAGTCCAGGACCTTTCGCCGCTTGGAGGGGGAGTTAAGACCTTGAGCATTGTGAGTGGCTACCTTCAGCTTAGTAGCCGTAGGGGTGTTATTAGCCATGGAGCAGAGGGATGAGAAAGATCACCAAAACCCCGCCACCTACCTGGATGGAGAAGGTACGATCGTCTCGGTAAATAGGTCTCTTTAGGGGCTGTATACGTCCTAGGCATAGATGACAGATGGGGAAACCGCAACATCCTGCAAGAAGAAGAAAAGTTAGAAAAAAATAATCACAGATGATAGAGAGAAGGAAGGGGGAGGGGGGGACCAGAGCTCGCAAGGAGCTCGGGGGGGGGGGGGGTGGTGAGTATTCAAATACTCATCGCCAGATACCATATCCACGTCGTCTGCACCCAGCAAGCTGGGTGGACATCTAACCCAGGGAGAGGGCATAGCCAAATCCTTGGGGTAGGGGGAGGCATAGCAACACCGCTCCGACTTCGGCTTATAATAAAAAGAAAAAAAAACTGAAGCGGAGCATAGAGCTCCGAAAATGATAGCAGGAGAGCACTAGAACCCGAGGGCCAGGCTCCAGGAGGTCCCGCTCCCCCCGCTAGAGGATCATACGGGGGAGGGCCAGGACCCCCAGAGACAGGCCACCAACACAACTAACTAGCATGTGGAACAAAGTGAGGGTCTGATAACCAAAACATTAGAGGACCTGTCATACAAATCTAGCAAAACTGTAATATCAGGCCTAAACTCAGGTCGCAAAAGATAATTGCCATAGGTGGCATCAACTGGAACAATAGAAGATAGAGGAGGAGTTCAGTGTCTTCTGAACCATTAAAGAAGTTATTCGAGGAAAAACTTCATGGGTAGATCTCAGACTGTTCATTCAGGGGCGTCAGGGGGGCCTGGTATCCCTTGTCTTCTTGAATTTAGGTTTGTCCCAGGTGTTCGTTAGGGGGCTCGCTGGAGAGGGCCGTTTAGTGGATCCAGGATTAGAGTTGGAGAGACCCATAGCCGCTTCCTGAGAAATCAAGCTCAGGTCCAGGAGAAGGCGTTCCCCGTCATGGAAATTATGGAAGGAATGTGCCTTGCCTTTGTATTCAAATTTTAGGGCGAATGGGAAGGCCCACTTGTATTTGATATTACGTTGTGATCAGTGGCGTATCTAGGGTATGGCAGCCATGGCAAGTGCCATGGGGGCCATGGGTAGGGGGGCAGCAAAAAGATACCCCACATGAAAAAACCCTCACCCACCCTCATTCAGCCTGCTGAAGAGAGGTGCCAGCACAGCAGGTGCTAATATTGAATGAATGAATGAATGAAAAACTTATATAGCGCGGCACATGCAAATTGAATCGCCTCTGGGCGATTGCTACTTGGCCTGGGGAGGGAAGTGACAAGGGCCCAACAATGGCTGATGACTGGCCGAGTACCAGCCGCCAGTGGTCCCCAGTGTCCCTCCCTGTCCTCATCGCACTGCGTCCCTCCCTGTCTCTGGTTATCT
Source organism: Rana kukunoris (assembly GCA_029574335.1). NCBI lineage: Eukaryota > Metazoa > Chordata > Amphibia > Anura > Ranidae > Rana > Rana kukunoris. The sequence goes on from CM056049.1 coordinate 295,291,623, forward strand.
GAAAGGTTTTAAATGTTTTGACAGGGGCACAGTTTCAGTGCTTGCCATAGGTGCTATTTTCACTAGATACGCCTCTGGTTGTGATAGAACAAGCAAGAGGGGCTTTAGGGTTCTCCTTTTTTGAATGGTTGTTGGGGAGAGATCCACAAACACCTGGACATTGTGTCCCCGGCATTTAAGGGGATTTTGGTGTCTGCACAGCCTCATCACCTCCTCCTTGACCGAGAAGAAATGGAGTTTAACTACAATGTCCCGGGGGGTGCCATCCTTTCTCGGAGGTCCTAAGGTTTTGTGGGCACGATCGATCTCCAGGTTATGGTGTGGAATGTTAGGGATAAGCTGTTTGACAAAGTCCTGGACAGCAGAGGAGACATCGGTGATAGACTCAGGGAGCCCCCTGATCCTAAGTTTCTCTCTCCTGGATCTGTTCTCCAGGTCATCAATACATGATAAAGCAATGTCCAGTTGCTCATTCAGAACCTGTATCTGGTCAGTATTCTGTCTAGTCTTGGCAATGGTGTGGTCAAGTTTGTTTTCGATTGATTCCATCCTGGATCCTATCATTTGAAAGTCACCTCTCAGGTCGCTAGTAATCCTTGCTGCTGTCTGTGCGAGCCCTTTGTCCAGGAGTATAGAGAGCTTTGTATAAAGGTCAGCAGTCTGAGGCAGATTGTGTGAGGAGACACCCGCCATGACAGGCTCCATCGCTGCCTGAGGGGATGTAGGCCCTAGTGGAGAGTCCAGCAATTCTGCCATTGTTTGCTCAAGCAGAGACTCTGTGGATGCAGGGGAGTGTGCTACTCCTATCAGGGGACTCGCCGGGATGTCCGGTACATTTGATCTGGCCACCGAAGCGTACGAAGACAGGATGACAGGGGATTCCTCCGCTCCTGTAGTGTGTGTCTGAATGACGCCCGCCATCTTGGGATTGTGCGTCCCGCTAGCCGCGGTAAGTTGGGGCTCCAGGCTTCTCCTGACGGGTTCCCCCGACATGTAAGGGTTTCCCCCGTTGTCTCCTCACCTGAGGGTATGAAAATGGCGACCCTCGGGGATCTGGCCCACCCGCCATCTCCGCCGGTTTGTCAGAGCGGTGCGGAGCTCACGGATCAAGCTGCCATTCCAGAGCAGTCCGCGAATGCGCCCATTTTTTTTTTTTTAAATAACATCTTGAATTTCTGTACAGCACAAGAAAACACAATAAATAGCTTACAAACTATATACTGTCGTTGAGCATCATAATAAATACTACAAGATTATTGTTGTAAAAAAAATGTATAGCATGACCCCTAATGCCGCGTACACACTACCATTTTTTGCAAAAAAAATAAAAAATAATAATAATTAAAAAAAAAAAAATACAGGTATTGCCCCACGACTCCATAGTTACTACAGGTATTACTTTCAGTACTCCCAAATCACTTCAGGTATTACTCCCAATACTCCAAAGTTGCTTCAGATATTACTTCCAGTACTCCAAAGTTACTTCAAGTGTTACTCCCAGCACTCCAAAGTTACTTTAGGTATTACTCCTAGTACTTTGAAATTACTTCAGGTATTACTTCCAATACTCCAAAGTTATTTCAGATATTACTCCCAGTACCCCAAAGTTAAAATAAGTGTTACTCCCAGTGAGTGCTTATTTTCTGGCAGAACGCACCGGAACGGCGTTCCGCCACCTATTTTTAGTCAGTGTCTGTAATTATACTCACTCAGGAAGTAGAACAGTATAGCCGGCGGCGCGCCCGTAAAAACCTCTGTAGTGCTGTGTAGTCCCGGGCCGGCTCCTCCTCCTGCTCCTCCGTCTGCCCTGAGAGTTTTTGTGAGCGGTAGGCGGAGTAATCTGTACTCTGTGGCTCTGCCCCGCCCCTCAGTGCTGTGAGGGAGATCGCCATGAGTCGGCTTTGAATGGTGGAAAGACGACCCTGCCTGTAAAAGCCTCTGTAGCCCTGTGTAGTCCTGGGCGGCTCCTCCTCCTGCTACTCTGTCAGTCTGTCTGCCCTGAGGGATCGAACAGAGCTTGCAAGGGCGGTAGGCGGAGTAATCTGTACTCCGCGGCTCTGCCCCGCCCCTCAGTGCTGTGTGGGAGACCACGGTGAGTCTGACGTGAATGGTGGCGGTAAGTAGCCTGTCAGGCGGTCTTCATATTCCTCACTAGCCCCAGGCTAGGTCTTTGTGTTAAAAAAAAAAAAATGCTCAATGAGGTTGTGCTGGGTGGTCTCCTGACTGGGTTGGGCACTCTCTTTCCTGGGCACTGTTTTCTGGGCACTCTCTTTCCTGGGCAGTGGGCACTATTTGCTGGGCAGTCTCTTTCCTGGGCACTCTTTGCTGGGCAGTCTCTTTCCCTGGGCATTCTTTTATGGACAGTCTCTTTCCTGTGCACTGTTTGCTGGGCAATCTCTTTCCTGGGCACTGTTTGCTGGGAAGTCTCTTTCTCTGGGCACTGTTTTCTGGGAAGTCTCTTTGCTGGGCAGTCTTTGCTGGGCAGTCTCTTTCTCTTGGCACTGTTTGCTGGGCAGTCTCTTTGCCTGGGCACTCTTTTCTTGGCAGTCTCTTTCCTTGGACACTCTGTGCTGGGCAGTCTCTTTCCCTGAGCACTGTTTGCTGGAGAGTCTCTTTACCTGGGCACTGTTTGCTGGACATTCTCTTTCCCTGGGCACTGTTTGCTGGACGGTCTCTTTCCCTGGGCACTGTTTTCTGGACAGTCTCTTTCCCTGGGCACTTTTGCTGGACAGTCTCTTTCCTGGGCAGTCTCTTTCCTGGGCACTATTTGCTGGGCAGTCTCTTTCCCTGGGCACTTTTGCTGGGCAGTCTCTTTCCTGGGAACTGTCTTTCTTGGGCACTCTTTGCTGGGCAGTCTCTTTGCTGGACTAATCTGGCCAGTCTTTTTGCTGGACTAAGCTGGGTGGTCTCTGTGCTGGACTGTGGCTGTCTCTAATGCACTGGGAATGTCTCCCTGCTGCACATTTGGGAATGTCTCTGTGCTGCGCATCTGGGAATGTATTTGCTGCACATTTGGGAATGTCTCTGTGCTGCACATTTGGGAATGTCTCTGTGCTGCACATTTGGGAATGTCTCTTTGCTGCACATTTGGGAATGTATTGGCTGCACATTTGGGAATGTCTCTTTGCTGCACATTTGGGATTCCATACAATTACTTTTATAGCCCCCCGCCAAATTTTACTTGCATCCCTGTTCTCTAAAGGGGCGGTTCTAGGGAGAGGGCCTAGGGATGGGTAGAGGCATGGCCAGGGGAGGGGGGGGTGAGTTCCACCAACTTTTCTCTGAGTAAAAAAAAAAGCCCTGCTCCCAGTACTCCAATGTTACTTCAGGTATTACTCCCAGTACTCCAAAGTTATTTTGGATATTACTCCCACTACTCCAAAGTTCTTCAGTTATTACTATAAAGTTTCTTCAGATATTACTCCCAGTACATCCACGTTACTTCAGTTATTACTATTATTTTGTAGTAGTAGTATTTCTACGTAACATTTGGCTTCCACCAAACTAGTAAAAAGATAAACACCTGAACAAAAAAAAATTGCTTTTCAGCAGACCAGACTTTGAGCATAGTCATTAATATAATATAGGCCTCTGGTTATTTTCCATCGCATTCTATTTTATCTTAGAATCATCTCATTATTTCATTCTCTAGACCTCTGTCCATGTAGCTCATAATGGTTTTTAAACAATGTCAGCCTCTCAAAAATGAACTGGCCCCCCTCCACCCGGACCATATTACTGGTCTGCTCAGGCCCCATCACACAGCAGGGAGAGGTTTGAAACATGCTCTCTGGGTAACTCCACTGTAATGTCTCCACCTGTCTACATATCAGTTTATCTCCCAACTACCCCAGACAATGCATCTGCTATGAAATGTTTGACCCCTGGGACATGTTTAGCTCTGAATAAGATATTTGCCATGAATGCATCTCAAGATAAATCACCTAAGCAGCCTCAACACTCTTGTAGTGACACGTGTCTGTCCAAAACTTCATCTTCCTATCCCTCGGCTAATCAATCCAAAACTTGACACCACTAAAAACAGCTACAGAAAAGTAAAGTTTTATATCGTGTTTTAGCCGCATTGTACTATAGTCCAGGCAGGAGCCTCCCAGGTATGACGTATGATGTCCTCCCAGGTGCGTGCCTTAGGGGGCGTGCATCAACACAATCTGTGGCCCCCTGTGTCACACAGATGAACTGTTCTACCAGGTGATAGCTGTGACCAATCACAATCACTATCACAATAGTACACAATGGTCCAAAGTAAAAATTATTGCTTATACAGTGATCATCGCTGTAATAAGCAGTCTAATGCCCCGTACACAGGATCACTTTATGTGATGAAAAAAATGACGTTTTTAAAAACGTCAATTTCATTGACCGTGTGTAGGGGAAATCGTCGTTCTATGTCTTGTAAAAAACGACAAAAAGTCACCGTGTGTAGCAAAAAACTTTGTTTAAAACAACGTTTTTCAACCCGTGCATGCCCAGAAGTTAGTTATGAAGCAAGCTTCAATGGAAAAGAGTGGTGAACGTAACCTCGCTTTTTTACTTCACAGAAAACTTCGTTTTTTTTATCACATAAAGTAATCCTGTGTACGCGGCCTTAGTGTTACTAAAGTGACCCTGTACTGCACTGGTAAAAGTATGTACAAAAAGAAATTTAAAAAAATTATATATATTTTTAACATACCAAAGCCAGCCAGTGTCCCTGATCACTGCCACACCAGTCATATAGTGACATTGTAATGCTCTGGTGACAATATGTTAATGAAAAGGAAAAAACACACAATTTATTTGATTTCAATTTTTCATAAAATTGTGACAAAAAATTACAAAATTCACTGTGCCTCTTACTAAAATACCTTGGGGTGTCCACTTTCCAAAAAGGGGTTATTTTTGGGGTATTCGTACTGTCCTGGCATTTTAGGGCCTCGGAAAATTAGGCCATTAGTACATCAGAACTGATCAAATATCAAATATATATTATATACCATAGTTTGTAGTCTCTATTTATTTTCAAAATGATATAACAGAAATTAAGAAAAACATGTTTGTTTGTTTTTTAAATGTTTTATTTTTTTCATTGTGTAGCTAAAAATAAACCTGGTGGTGAATAGACCAGGTAGTGAATAAATACATCTAAAAGAAAGCTATATCTGTCTCAATAAAATGATAAAACTTTTGTGACAGAATCACCCAGGACATAGGCTTTGGAGGAGACTGAATGATGGCATCTTGCCTACCGATTATGAGCCCTGGAATTTGGGGGAATGGTGCTGTTTGTTAGCTGTATGCCTGGGAAGTGAACCCTGAGGTGGTGTTACTTTGGATTCAGATCCATGTCCCCCCAAGAGACACAGACTCTGGGAACCCTGTATATGCCATATTAGAAATAGTGACTGATTCATAATGTTGGGACACATACTGTTAGAAGATGCTGATGTCAACTTCAGCCCCCTGTCTGTCTGCTGTCTGCTAAAATGTAAATGAGTCTAGTATGGCTTCTAAGAGTCTTTCACCCATTGTTGTTTGTGCTAATTAACCCTGCAATTGTATGAAGGAGTTCTGTGTTGATATTTATGATAATGTGTATTGTAGTTAGGGGGTCACATTGGCTGCTTTAAGGGATGAGTTAATTGGCTCATGTTAATTTATGTTTCTGGTTACAGGTGTATTGTTATAGTAATATGAGCAAGAATGGGGACCTTCTCTTTAACTGCATATAAGACTTGTATTCTTGTTTTAATAAACAGTCCACGTTAAGTAAACAAATGAGTATCGTCTTGTTTTGTGGTTGTTAGCGGTTTGAATAGCTGATATCTAGATTCAGACTGGGAGGATGCGATATATGACAAAAGCACTCAAGCAGAGTGTAAGACGTTTTGTTACAACTTTAAAGGTACAGTGTTGCATGACAGAGTAACTGGTATTCAAAGTGTGACAGTGCTGGAAACTAAAAAATCAGCCTGGGCACGAAGGTGGGGGTGAAAGAATTTAGTATCAAAGTACTTAAAACCCAAACCCCTCAGATGCATCTGTGAATAATTTCAGGATAAGATTCGAAACTGGATTACTTGCTTCACACTGCTGCGCAGTGCACCCCAACATACCTGCCATATGTCAATGCATGTGTGTTGCCATGTGGTGTGCTGTCAAAAAAATTATAATTGATATTATGGTATTTACTCTTAAAAAAATTGTAATGATAATATATTTTTTAATATCTGTAATAATTGTACTTGTTATGTATTTAAAGCAGGATGAATACGATTTTGCAGGTTAAAAAAAAAAAGCTTAAAGGAAAGTATTCTAGGTGTAAAAATGCTGAAAAATTGAAAAGATAGTAGGCAATAAACACCTAGGGGTTTGGTAATATTTTCTTTACAGTGGTTCTCTTTCTATTCACCTTGCAAACAGAGTTCACCAACATCACTGATGGACGAAAGCTATGATTTATATTTATGAACAGGTATACATGCACCCCTGACCTCCTGCTGCCTACTTAGCCCTTAGCACCAGAAACAATTTATAGAGGGCAGTCTAAATAAACATTAAGAAGTCAAGGCCATAAACTGACAGCAAGAAAAATCAATGGCTTTAGAAACTAGCTAGTAGGATCAATAAAAAAGATTAGACATCAGGAGCTCGTCTGGGGCACTTACAGGTAAACGTGGCTTACAATTCATCTGACAGCAACAGGATAAAAACTGTCATATAGAACAAAATAGAATAGAAACACACTAAGGAGCCTGGAATACGCTGTTTGGCTGCAAATACTAACTAGTGACCTTTGAATGAATGAGATTTATTTGGATCCTTCTGAGATTTGTAAATTGCTTTCTTATATCATCATAGTATCTAATTTTACATTTTTAGGACACCTACATTGCATGACCTTGTTTTGTCTTTTACTGTATTCCATTTCAGCAATTTTCTCCAAAGGCCCAGATTCAGAGAGAATTAGATTCTCGTAGCGTATCAGAAATACACTACGCCGGCGTTTTTTACCTGGCTCTACGTGGAATCCAGGTAGATTTTGTCCAGTAAACGATGGCGGCGTAGTGTATTTCTCCCGTCGCAATCCATCTGCGCGAGTAGGGGGCGTGAAGCATTTAAAATAGGCGCGTTCCCGCGGCGATCGAACTGCGCATGCTCCGTTCGCAAATTTCCCGCCGTGCATTGCGCGAAAACACGTCGTTACGTCGTAGTAGCGTCGTTTACGTACATTCCTATTCCCGAACGAGTTACGTTAAAAAAAAAATAATAATTTCAAATCGACGCGGGAACGACGGCCATACTTTACATGGGTTACGCACTGTTAGACCAGCAAAAAGCTCCTCTAACATTACGTAGCCAAAAAATGACGTAGGCGATTGCGAGGGACACTCGTACCTTCGTGGATCGCCGTAAAAACTAATTTGCATATCCCGACGCATGAAAACGACGCAAACTCCTCCCAGCGGCCGCAAAAATATCGCAGCGTAGATCCGAAGGCTTACGAAGACGTAAGCCTCTCGGATCGAAGCCCGAAGCCGCCGTATCATGGTTTGAGGATTCAAACTAGTGATACGGCGCGCGAAATTTGAAATTACTCCTGTCTAACACCAGTTAGACAGGCGTAATTGCTCTGTGAATCTGGGCCATAGTATTTAGAGACAAAAAATGATATGTTGCACTTAATAATTTTGCTGGCAGGAGCATATGATCAAGCCAATTTTTAATTCACATACTGTACATTATTAAAATGCACCCCTTTGGTGCTTCCCCTCCTCAACTATCCTCCTGTCACCCCCTCTCCTCCACAATGCAGCCCCCCTCCACCATATGGCATACAGTTTATTTGCACTCCATTAATTTATAATGCAAGATTATTGAATTTCAATTTAAGGAGGTCAGGTCACTAAAAGTTCAAATCTCAAAATTGTTCTGTGATTTAGAAAGATTGTAGTTATTGTATGTTTTTCGAAAAATTATAAATGTACAATTTCTGTAGCATTTCAACAATATTTATCCCCATTAGAGTGCCCCTTTACATCAGGTTCCCCATCAATGTGCCCTCTAACATCATGTGTTTTCATCAGAGTACCCCCATAGATCAGGTTCTCCCATCAGAGTGCCTTTTTATATCAGGTGTCCCCATCAGAGTACCCCTTTACATCAGCTGACCCCATAAGAGTGCCCTCATAGATCAGGTTTCCCCATCACAGTGCCCCCATTGATCAGGTATCCGAATCACAGAACCCCTTACAACAAGTGTTCCTTTTGGAGTGTCCCCATAGAGCGGGTGTCCCCATCAATGTCCTCATGGAGCAGTTGTCCCCTTCAGTGTCCCCATGGGGTAGGTGTCCCCTTCAGTGTCCCAATGGAGTAGATGTCCCCATAGAGCAGGTGTCCCATATATAGCAGGCGTCCCCATCAGGGTTCCCCCATAGATCAGGTGTCCCCATCAGAGTGCCCCTTACATCATAGAGATGTTGTCCCCATAAGTGTGCCCCCATAGAGTAGGTGTACCCATCAAGGTGCCCCCATAGAGCATGTGTCCACTTTAGAGAGCATGTATCACCACCAGAGTGCCCCCCATAGATCAGGTGGCCCCATCAGTATGCCCTTTACATCAGGTGTCCCTATCAGAGGGCCCCCGTAGAGCAGGTGTCCCTATCAGAGAGCCCCCTTACAGCAGGTTTCCCCATCAGATAGTCCCGATAGATCAGGTGTTCCCATCAGAGAGCAGGTGTCACCACCAGAGTGCCCCCATAGATCAGGGGGCCCCATTAGAATTCCCCTTACATCAAGTGTTCCCATCAGAGTGCCCTATTAGAGAGACCCATAGATCAGGTGTCCCCATCAGTAAGCCCTTTACATCAAGTGTCCCCATCAGAGTGCCCCCGTCCCATAGAGCAGGTGTCCCCATCAGAGAGTCCCCTTCGAGCAGGTGCCCCACCAGAGAGTCCCCATAGATCGGATTGTCTACATATAGCAGGTGTCCCCATCAGAGTGACCCCATAGAGCAGTTGGCCCTGTCAGCGTGACCCCATAGAGTACTCATCAGAGTGCACCCATACAGCTGGGACCCCATCAGAGCACAGGTGTTCCCATCAGAGTGCCCCTTACATCAGGTGTCCCCATCAGTGTTCCCATAGAGCAGGTGTCCCCCTTAGTGTCCCCACAGAGCAGGTGTCCCCATCAATGTCCATATATAGTAGGTTTTCCCATCCTTGTCCCTATGAAGTAGGTGTCCCCACCAGTGTCTCCATGGAGCAGGTGTCCCCATAGATCAAGTGTCCCCATGGAGTAGCTGTCCCCATCAGTGTCCCCATGGGGTAGGTATCCCCTTCAGTGTCCAAGTGGAGTATGTGTCCCCATCAGAGTGCCCCCATAAATCAGATGTCCCACCAAAGTGCCCCTTACATCATGTGTCCCTATCAGTGTGCTCTCATAGAGATGTTGTCCTCATAAGTGTGCCCCCATATATCAGGTGTCCCTATCAGAATGCCCCCATAAAGCAAGTGTCCCCTTCAATGAGCCCCCATAAAGCAGGTGTCCCCATCAGAGAACAGGTGTTGCCATCAAAGTGCCCCCAATAGACCAGGTGGCCCCATCAGAATGCTCCTTACATGAGCTGTTCCATGTTCTCTATTAGAACAGGTGTCCCCATCAGAGAGCCCCCGATAGATCAGGTGTCCCCATCAGAGTTCCCCCATAGAGCAGGTGTCCTCATCAGAGAGTCCCGTAGATCAGGTGTCCCCATCAGTTTGCCATTTACATCAGGTTTGCCCATCAGAGTGCTCCTGTAGAGAAGGTGTCCCCATCAGAGAGTCCCCAGTCCCCTTAGAGCAGAAAATCCCCCAATCAGAAAATCCCCATAGAGCAGGTGTTCCCATCAGAATGCCCCCATAGAGCAGGTGTCCCCATCAGATTATTCCCATGTACCAGGTGTCCCCCTTAGAGTCACCCCATAGTGCAGGTGACTCCTTCAGTGTGACCCCATAGAGCTGATGACCTCATCAGAGTGCCCCCCCCCCATACAGCTGGTATCTCCATCAGAGAGCAGGTGTTCCCATCAGAGTGCCCCTTACATCAACTGTCCCCATCAGTGTCCTTATGGAACAATTGTCCCCATCAGTGTCCTAATGGAGTAGGTGTCCCCATCAGTGTCCTCGTGGAGAAGGTGTCCCCATGGAGCAGGTGCCTCATCATTGTCCCCAAGGAGTAGGTGTCCCTATCAGAGTCCTCATAAAGCAGGTGTCCCTATAGGTGTCCCCATGAAGCAGGTGTTCCCATAGAGCAGGTGAACTTATGGAGCAGGTGTCCCTATCAGTGTCCCCATGGGGTAGGTGTCCTCTTCAGTGTCCCAATGGAGTAGATGTTCCCATGTGGTGTCTACATGGAGCAGGTGTCCCCATCAGAGTGCTCCCATAGAGCTGGTGTTCCAATCAGAGTGCCCCCATAGATAAGGTGTCCCCATCAGAATGCCCCTTAAATCAAGAGTCGCTCACATCAGTGTACTCATGGAGCAGGTGTTCCCCTCAATGTCACTATGGAGCAGGTGTCCACATCAGTGTCCCCAAGAAGTAGATGTCCCCATCAGTGTACTAATAGAGCAGGTGTCCCCATCAGTGTCCCTATAGAGTAGGTGTCCCCATCAATGTGCCCCCATAGAGCATGTGTCTCCATCAGTGTCCTCATGGAGCATGTGTCTCCATCAGTGTCCTCATGGAGCAGCTGTCCCTATCAGTGTCCCCATGGAGAAGGTGTCCCTAGCAGTGTCATCATGGAGCAGGTGTCCCTATTAGTGTCCTTAAGTAGCACGTGTCCCAATCAGTGTCCTCATGGAGTAGGTGTCCCCATCCTTGACTCTGTCTCTGACTGCCCCCATGTCCTCTTCTGTCCCATCTCTCTTTTTGCCTTGCTCTGTTCCTATGTTTCCTTATTTGTCCCCATACCCCATCTATTGCTCAGGCGTTCATGATGTATGTGCAGCAGGCTTTATAATAAGTACAGTCATACATAATAAAGCACTCTTTGACCTACCTACCACCGAAGATCCCTGCAATGCCTACTCCTGTGCATGTTGACCACTCTCCCTGGTCTCACTCAGCTCCTCCCCCTCATCTCACATGCTTCCAGTTCAGTGGCAATTTCCTCTGTGCTGGACTTAAAGTGGAGGTTCACCCTAAATATAGTCTCTCTCATGTGATCCAGCATACTGGTGTCAGCGCCAGTATGCTGTTTTTTTTTTTTTTAAATCACCCACTTACTGTATTATCTTCAATTTTAATTTCTTTCCCCCGCTGTGGACGGCTCTAGTATAGCGCGTCACATCTTAAGAAAATACCCGATTAAGGACTCGGGTATCCTCGGCGAAATGCGGCACCTGCGCACAGACCTAGGAGCTGACTGCGCAGGCGCCGTGTTTCTCCGAGTCCTACGGCTATGGCGCGTCACGCCCTCAGAAAAAAGCTGGAATAGGACTCAGAGAAACTCGGCGCCTGCGCAGTCAGCTCCTAGGTCTGTGCGCAGGCGCCGCATTTCGCCGAGGATACCCGAGTCCTTAATCGGGTATTTTCGTAAGATGTGACGCGCTATACTGGCGCCGTCCACCACGGGGGTAAGAAATTAAAATTTAAGATAATACAATAAGTGGGGGATTTAAAAAAAACAAAAAAACAGCATACTGTCGCTGACGCCAGTATGCTGGATCACATGGGAGAGCTTATATTTAGGGTGAACCACCTCTTTAAGGGACTGCAGGACTGCTTCAGCTACCGCCCAGGTAGGAGGGACTTGTTCATTGAGGGGGTTGGAAGCAGAGAAGGGGATGTGTTGGCAATTGGCTGCCCTTCATCTGAGATAGAGGAGGAGAAGGAGGGGTGAGGGAAAGCAAGAGAAGGAGGGGAGGGAGAGCAAGTGAATGTTACTGACAGTGGAGGCAACAGCTGAACTTCACAGAGCCTGCATCTGTGCTACACTGCTGCCTGTCACTGTGTGCCCTGTCTGCTGTGTTGGGCTGAGCTAGGTAAATATATCAGCAGAGCTGGCACCAGCATAAGCACTTCTTGAGGGACTCCCAGTTGGTGCCCTAAGGCGGTTGCTTTAGCTGCCTTATTCTGGCGCCGGCCTGCCCATAATGCTTTGTGTGCCTTGTTAACTATGGTCATATGCTAAAAGAGTGGCCAGTAAAGCGGCTTGGGAGATATGACATCCCCCTCCCTATAAAAGGCAGCTATCCCATCAGTCTTTTGTCATAATGTGTTGAAGTGAAGTAGCTAGAGACAACTGACAGTGACTGCAGGGAGAGATATGTTGTGTTAATGTACTGTATAGTGCTATACAGCTACTTCAACATGATAATGAAGAAACAATTGCTAGTGATGTTCCTGCATGTCAAGGTGCCAGACCATACCTGGGTGCCCAAGATTGAAGTGTAGGAAAAATAGGAAAATAAAGGAGAGGCACAACATCAATAAGGCAGGTTGTCATCTGGGGGCAGGCTTGCAAATAGCACTGACTAACAGATGCTCTGCAGCAGTCTGGCCTTTTTTCTGGCCTTTTTTCAAAGAACACTTTTTTCCAAGTTTTATTGAAAGAGAATTGAAACAGATGATTAACAATTTGTGTATCAATGAAACAGAGAACAAATACAAGGTAGTAATTAGATATATAAGTTACCACTGCTTCGATTGCGTAACAACAAGGATATCTTAAACAGTATTGTATAAGTAATGCGATTGGGCATAAGGAAGCAGTGAGAGAAGGTGAATAAAGAATATGAAAAGAAAGAAGGGGAGGAAAGGGTGAGAACGAAGTGGGGAGTAGGGGAAATGGGTAGACAAGAAAATTCAAAGGTGTAGGTGTATTGGGAGCGCATTAAAAATATATAATAGTCTAGGGAGGGTCGTCATTTTTAGGATAGCAGCCCTTCCGAACCAGGAAAAAAGTTTTGGGGTCCACTTTTTCAAATCTTTAGTAATGGTATGCAATGGGGTAAGAAGTTGGTTTTGTATATGGATTCGATATCGGGCGTGAGCTTAACCCCTAGATACTTGAGAGAATCCCGTTCCCATTTCAATTTGTGGTTACTTTCGAGGGAGTCTTATGTGTTTGAGGGGAGGGTGAGGTTTAGAGTTTCGGACTTGGCGTGGTTGACTTTGAAGTTGGAGATGAAGCTGAATGTCTTAGGCGGCGTACACACGAGGGGATATGTCCGCTGAAAACGGTCCGATGGACCGTTTCAGCAGACATCTCCGCTCGTGTGTATGGGCTAGCGGACAGATTTCTCCACCCGACAGATTTCAAAGCAAGCTTTGAAATCTATCCGGTGGGAATCTGTCCGCCCGACATGTCTGCTGGTTAGTACACTTACCAGCAGACATGTCGGCCCCCACCGCCGCCGCGCCGCTGCCGAATGGATTCGGCGCATGCGCGGAAGTGTTTTACTTCCTGGTGCGGTGACGTGGCGGTGGCGCGGCGGCGTCAACGTCACCGCCGCGTCACCGCGCCGTCCGGCGGCGGGGAATTTGATCCGATGGTGTGTACACGCCATCGGATCAAACTCCCGATCGGACATATCCAATGGAAATGGTCCGCGGACCGTTTTCATCGGATATGTCCGATCGTCTGTACGCCGCCTTAAAGATCTTTGTTAGATTGGGAATAGAGATGTGTGGTTGAGTGATAAAAAACAAAAGATCGTCTGCATAAGCAGCTATCTTGTATTCCCTGTCTAATACTGTGAAACCTCTAACATCAGGTAATAGATTGATAGATCTAATAAGGGGTTCAAGTGACCAAATAAAAAGCAAGGGGGATAGGGGGCAGCCATAGCGTGTACCATTCGAAATGGGTATGAGATACAAAAGGGTGGAGTTAATTTTGACTTGGGCCGTGGGATTATTATACAGAGCTTCTATCCAGTTTAACATGCTACCTCTTAACCCGATGTGGGAACATGTTGCAAACATGTAGTCCCATGGGACCCTATCAAAGGCCTTCTCCGCATCAGTAGACAGGAGAAGGCCTTCCAATTTCGAGCTATGGGCATGGTGAATAAGATTCTGGGATTTAGTTATATTGTCTCTGGCTTCTCTACCTGGCATAAAGCCAACTTGTTCAGGTTTTAGTCTGTTGGCCAGGACTTTTGCTAGGAGCTTTATATCTACGTTCAAAAGGGAAAAAGGTCTAAAATTTGCGCACTCTGAGGCCGCGTACACACGATCGAACATGTCCGCTGAAACTGGTCCGCAGACCAGTTTCAGCAGACATATCCGATCGTGTGTATGGCCTAGCAGACAGGTTTCCAGCGGACAAAAGTTTTAAAACATGCTTTAAAACTTGTCCGCTGAAAACCTGTCCATCGGACATGTCCGCTGGTTAGTACGCCTAACCAGCGGACCAAAATCCCCCGCATGCGTCGAATGGATTTGACGCATGCGTGGAAGCATTTTACTTCCTGGTTTGGTGATGTTGCGGCGTCAACGTCACCGCCACATCACCGCGCTGTCTGTCCGCAGGGATTTTGGTTTGAACGTGTGTACACACATCAAACCAAAATCTCCCTGTTGACATGTCTGATGAATGCGGTCCGTCGGACCGTTTTTATTGGATATGTCTCCTCGTGTGTGGACTACAGCTATATGGGGACTACAGCTATATGGGCGGACAAGAGGGAGTTGGAGTTGTGTTTATTCTCAGCTAGGTGATTCAGGGCCTTAAGTAGAGGGTTAGTTAGGAGTAATGTGAAGGTCTTGTAATATTGGGTAGTAAAGTCGCCAGGGCCTGGGCTCTTACCCGGTTTCAGATCTTTTATCGCTAATTGGAGTTCTGCAGCTGTGATGGGAGTGTCTAAGGCTGCTAAATATTCTTCAGGGAGAGACTGTAATTTGCTATCTGTTAGAAAGCTTTGTATCGTTTCTGTCCTGGAAGCATGCATGTGCTTGGGTTTGTTTTGCGGGGGTAGGTCATATAGTTTAGTGTAGAAGTCGTGAAAGACTTCTGCTATCTTCTGGAGCGTGTTCAAGGGATCCTGAACTATTGCGTATGGAGTATATTTGGTTTACCAAAGTGGCGTCCTTTAAAGCTCTGGCTAGTTGTTTTCCACTTTTATCACCTCGCTCATAGAAAACACTTTTTTTGAGGAACAAAGTTTTCTGAGTTTGGAAGTTTATCAGTTGTTTCAGGGAGTTTCAATGCCGGGAAAGTTCATCTGCCACCTTATCGTCCTGTTCTTTACAGATTATTGATACCATACATTATTGATCAGGGAATTAATTGTTCTCTTGTATCCTTGTACTTGTCATTGTAATGACTCATCAGAAGTTGTACCTTCCAAATGCATATATATTTAAGCTACAATCACTTGAAACGTCTAGATTCCACACAAGTGATTTCCCTTTTAATGAATTATGTGTCTCTGGAAAAGAGGCTGGACCAGTTCCATGTTTTTTTATTTTAATTGTTTTTACTGACTTTGCAGAAATCTCTTTCCACTTTGACATTAAAGAGAAAGGCCCGGATTCACGATGGATTTACGTTGGCGTATCAAAAGATACGCTGTCGCAAGTACAAATGTGCACCGTCGCATCTCTGCGCGATTAACAAAGCTAGATACGTCGAAAAGCAAGGCTTCAGCCGTCCGACGTAACTTGCCTATGCCGCCGTATCGTGGGCGCATAGTTACGCTAGACGCATTCGGCGTTCCCATTTTAAATATACCAATGAGTAAGATACGCCGGTTCACGAACGTAGATGCGCCCAGCCGCTTCATATACGCGATTTGCCGGCGTAAAGTTACCCCTCATATAGCAGGTGCAGGAAATGCAAAGGTATGCAAAAGAGGGGTAGAGAAAGGAAGCGCCACCTAAGCGCAGTATTAAAGAGGTTCTTTTAGTGACACATTGTACAAAACACACTTACAAGAAGGTAAGGAAAGAAGGCTCATCTGTAACATCCTGTAGTCCTCGTCCTGGATCCATGGGCTGCTTAGAAGTAAAGATAGCAGAATGTGTTGGGTCTTCAGGCTTGTCCTGTGACCATCAGGATGAGACCTATTCCAGCCTCACAGGTCACGTGACGGGTCACGTGACAGGTCACGTGGTTACTTCCAAGGAACACTTCCAGGAGGAGGGTCAGACAGGGAGGACAAAGGCTGATTGGGCTACGCGCTCGGAGCCACTGCTCCTTCAATTGGCCTGGGCAGGATGTTACAGATGAGCCTTCTTTCCTTACCTTCTTGTAAGTGTGTTTTGTACAATGTGTCATTAAAAGAACCTCTTTAAGAACCTCTTTAATACTGCACTTAGGTGGCGCTTCCTTTCTCTACCCCTCTTTTGTTTACCACAGAGTCAGCTCTCTCAGGACAGCAGCCGCCATTGAACAACCAAATCACCTGCATTTTTAACCATTGAACTGCCTGTTACTATTACTTCTAATGGACTAATCACCATACCCCTACCATACATGTACTTTGTATCTGTGCTGACAGTTACCTTTCCTAATGCAAAGGTATGGGCCAGGGAACGACGCCATCAAATTTTACGTTGCGTACGCCGTTTACAAAGTACTACATGAATAGGGCCGTGCGTAGGTTATGTTCATGTCGTAGGCAGTGTTCGACGTATCTTAGGCAGCTATTTCGACGTAACTGTGAGCATGCGCACTGGGATGCCTCCAAGAGACAACACATGCGCAGTTCGTTTTTTAAGCTGGCGCCATCATTTGCATGGTGTCAAGCTTCATTTAAATATATTATGCCCACTTCCATCCCACTTCCACCTACTTTGACTTACGTTGGCTTACGCCGACAACTATACGCTACGCTGGCGCAATTATTGTCACTGTCATGTCGAATCTTCTATCTGTATCAAACTGTTGTCACAACAAAACAAAAATAAAGCATTTTTTTATGTCGGATCTTTCGGATTTCGGATTCTGCACGTTTGTTATCGTTTGTTAAAACTAATTCGAAAATCCCCAAAATTCGGATGAAAATGCATTCGGACGAAAACAAATGCACATGTCTAGTACCTAGTGCATTTGTAACTAAAGTAATTTAACCACTTCCTTACTGGGCACTTAAACACCCCTCCTGACCCGACCAATTGTCAGCTTTCAGCACTCTCACACTTTGAATGACAATTACTCAGTCATGCAACACTGTACCCAAATTATTTTTTTGTCCTTTTTTTCATACAAATGGAGCTTTCTTTTGGTGGTTTTTGATCACCTCTGGGTTTTTTATTTTTTGCGCTATTAATGAAAAAAGAACGAAAATTTTGAAAAAAAAATGTTTTTTTCTTAGTTTCTGTGATAAATTTTTGCAAATTATTAATTTTTCTTCATAAATTTTGGCCACAATTAATACTGCTACATGTCTTTGATAAAAAAAAAAAAAAACATTTTTGGAAATTATTTGGTCTGTGTGAAAGTTTTAGAGTCTACAAGCTATAGTCCAAATCATAAAAAATTATCACATCTGATCACACCTGATGTACTGAAGGACTATCTAATTTCTTGGGACCCTAATAAGCCAGGAAAGTCAGATGGTACAGGTGGCACAGATGTGCGTTGAGGCGGCACAGATGGCACTGAGATGGGTACTTTGCATTTAGAGGGGTGTAGATAGCTGAGATAGAGTACTTGTTATCCGCCAGTAGTTTGTCGATGAAGGAGGATTGAATCCTAACGGATTTCTTAGGGCAAATTTTACTAATGTAATCCACATATTGCATAAAGGGGTAGAAATGTCCCGGAGGGAGTGAGAACTCATTGACAGTTGCGAAAAAGACTTAAAGTTACCTGTTGTATCTAAAAACAAGGAGCCAACTTTGGCTAGGCCTTTGTCTTTCCACTTGGAGAATGGTTCGTACTGGAGACTGGGTGTGAACATGGGATTGCCAAAAATCGGAAGATGATTAGAAACATGAGGGGATAGACCTAATTTTTTCCTAATCTCCCGCCAGGCCACTATAGTGTCTCTAAAGAGCAAATTTTGTTTGATGGTAACGGGTAATTTTCGGAGCGAACTATGAAGGAGAGCCGCCAGATCCATAGGAATAATCATGGACGATTCTAGATCATAGTTAGAGTATCGGGAAAACCGCAGTGTCCAGTCCATACCAATCCTCAAAAGGCAAGCCAAGTTATATACCCTAATGTTTGGGAGACCCACACCACCCTCGCTTCCCGGGAAATATAGCTTTGTTAACGCAATTCTCGGTCTGGCCTTCTTCCAGATAAAGTCTGTGATGGCCCTGTTTAGAATTTGCACATCCTTGTGCTTTAACAGTAAAGGCAAGGTTTGTAGAGGATACAGTAAACGGGCAAAGCTGACCATTTTAAAAAGCGCACATCTCCCAAGGAACGAGAGTGTTAGAGCAGTCCAAATTTCCAGTTCACTTACTATCTTGTCGATCAAAGGTGGATAGTTCAGGTAGTAAAGAGAGGATGGTTCCTTGCCAATCTTCAATCCCAAATAGGTGATGTACCTCTCCGAGATCCTAAGGGAGGTGGGGGGGAGGGTGGAGCGTGGATTGCAGTTACCCAGAGGAAGAACCTCACTCTTAGGCCGCGTACACACGATCAAATTTGTCCGCTGAAAACGGTCCGATGGACCGTTTCAGCAGACAAATCCGATCGTGTGTACGGGCTAGCGGACAGGTTTGTCCATCGGACAAATTTCAAAGCATGCTTTGAAATTTGTCCGCTACAAACCTGTCCGTCGGATATGTCCGCTGGTTAGTACGGGAAACCAGCAGACATATCCTCCCGCACATGCGTCGTATCCTGTGAATGGATCCGACGCATGCGCGCGGAAGTGTTTACTTCCTGGTGCGTGACGTAGCGGTGACGTGGCGGCGTCAACGTCACCGCCGCGTCACTACGCTGTCTGCCGGCGGGGATTTTGATCCGATGGTGTGTACACGCCATCGGACCGAAATCCGAAGAGACATGTCCGCTCTAAACTGTCCGTCGGACAAGTTTGAGCGGACATATCTCATCGTGTGTACGAGGCCTTAGAAAAGTTAATTTTAAGTCCCGAGCATTTGCGGAACGTGTCAAAAATCGTTTGAATGGCAGGGATGTCTGTTTGTGGGGAGGAGGAGAAAATCAGTATATCATCAGCAAACAGAGCCACTCTCATGTCCTCACGGTCGAAAGGCAAACCATGTAGGAGAGGAGATGTAGAGAGAAGACGCGAGAGGGGCTCTATAGCTAGATTGAAAAGCAATGGAGAGAGGGGGCATCCTTGCCTCGTGCCTCTATGCAGGCGGAAGGGTGAAGACTGGATTCCTGCTGCAGTAACTGTGGCAGATGGGGCTGAATACATACCATGGATGAATTTGTTAAATGGGCCAGTCAGACCAAACCGTTGCATGACCAAAGAGAGCCAATGAAAACTAACGTTATCAAAAGCCTTTTCGGCGTCAAGGGTAACTATCACTATTTCTTTAGAGGGGTGTGCTTTAGCATATTCGAGGGCCAGCAGGACCTTACGTATGTTGGCGGCCGCAGATCTCCCCTTAGTGAAACCCGATTGTGCGCAGTGAATAAGGGATGGCATTATGTCTCCTAATCTAGTGGCCACTATTTTGGACAGTATTTTGGAATCGACGTTGAGTAGTGATATGGGGCGAAATGAGCCTGGATCCAGAGGGTCTTTCCCTTTCTTTGCAATGAGCTTGATGTTGGCTAGGTGACCTGTTGGAAGATAGGGCCCACTATCCCAAATGTGAGTGTAGACAGAGTGGAGTGTAGGGGTAAGTTCAGTTTGTAGTAATTTAAAAAATTTAGAGGTGAAGCCGTCCGGGCCTGGGGCTTTGCCATTAGCTAGACCCCCAATCGCATGGTTGACTTCCTCTAAGGTAATAGGGGCATTCAAACACGCCAAGTGGCTTGAGTCAATCAGTGGTAGGTCAACGTTGTCCAGCCAATCGCTAGCAAGGTCAGGGTCTATAGGCTCCTTGCCATAAAGCTTAATGTAAACATTTTCCAACGTTTTGTTGACATCCTTAGGCGTCGCAGAAAAAGAGCCATCGGGATTACGCAGTGAGCTGATGTGTGTTGGAGCAAACGAACCCCTGGTAAGCCTCGCTAGGAGTTTCCCAGCCTTATTGCCAAACTTGTGGTAAAGCAATTGTGTCGCGGACAATTTTAGCTGTTCTACCCTCTCTGCCCAATTGTTAAAGTGGTCTTTGGCTTCCAGCCAGGCTTTAAGATTGTCATGGTGTTAAGAAGCAATTGCGCCGCTCTTACCCGGATTGCTGGATTCTAGATATTGTTTCTGGGCATTCTTTTTGTACGCCGATGTAAACAAAATAATCCTCCCCCTCAAATGGGATTTGCCCGCCTCCCAAAACAGGTTCGGATTATCCAAATGTTGGCTATTATGTTGCATATAGTCCACCCACGCCTCCCTCAGCATTACTTTGAAATTATCGTTTTGAACCAAAAAAGCAGGGAACCTCCATTGTCTAAAGGTCGGGCTTGGTCGACAAAAATCAAGCGAGATCGAGATAGGAGAGTGGTCAGAGATCAGAGATCACTAGATCGTGTATGGTCGTTTGATTAATCCGTGGCAACATCGAATGGGTACATAAAAAATAGTCAAGCCTGGCGAAAGAGCCGTGGACGGGGGAAAAAAAAGTAAATTCTGATTCTAAGGGGTGCTGTAACCGCCACGTGTCAATAAGGTTCAGGGCCTGTGTCATACGAGAAAAAGGGGTCGGGCGAGTCGAGCAATGTTCTGCAGGTTGGGGTCGAGACTTCGACCTATCTTCCTGCTCGCAGAGTGTGGAGTTAAAGTCGCCTCCCACAAGGTGGGGGATAGACTCCTCAGGCGACAACTGGGATGCTAGCTGCGTGAAATAGGCCTGGTCTGGAGAGTTAGGGGCATAAATATTGGAGATCCTAAGTTCGCCCAGTGGGAGCTTGAGACGGGCGGAAATTCGCCTACCATCGTTGTCCCTGTCAACGGATAGGAGATTGTAATCCAGGTTTTTATGCAATAGAATAATTGCGCCTGTCTTGCGGTTTGCTGAAGCTGAGCCTAGTACTCTCCCCACCCATAGCTTTTGCATGCGGAACAAATCTTTTTCCTCTAGGTGCGTTTCTTGCAGCAGAGCAATATCTGCCTTAAGCCTTCGTAAATGCCTAAGCACCTTCGTACGTTTAGTAGGTGAGCGTAGGCCCTTCACATTCTAAGAGACTACGTGAACCTGTGACATGGTGTATGTTTAAGGGGATTGAGAGTGTGATATAGTATATACAGATTACCTGGAGTTAGATGATCTTCCGCGTCATGATAGAATACACTGTGCTTTTGGTGTCGATCGCAGCATTGGCAGAACCATCCCCTCAGTAGAAAAGGGAAAGCGGTAAGGGAGTCATAGAAAAAGAAGGAAAAAAAATTAATAGCAAAGAAGGAACAAACCATAACTTGTGACTTCACTTTTTTCCGCATGCATTCCCATCACCGGACGAGCCGCTGCACCGCAAACAAAGGGGGTCGTCGAACCCAGCATTGTCCCAGCAGGTGAGATCAATTCACTCTGCAAGCTCGGACCAGCGGTCCAGAGCAAGACAATAGCGGCTGTGTATGTCCTTGCGGCAAAAGTGCATGGCGTCCCCCGTAAAGAGGGTGGCTAAAATAATTCAGAAAAATAACTAAACAAGAATAACAGTATGGGCCTAAATTGTAGTAAAGGCGACATGGAACAGTGCAGTTATAAACTAAATCAGCATGAGCTCTGCAGATGTTAAGACGTAAATAGGGCAGGCCGCCTTTCAAAGCTAGGTAATCGGAAGCCCTAGGAGGCCTGTTGAACAGCAGGGTATAAACAAACTCCTCCAGCTAGTGAGGAGTGAGCAACAGAGCATCAGCCGGATTCCTGATGGTCGAATGGCGATGTCGATTTTAGGCGCTTTGGAGGTTTCTTGCATGGACTTCTCTGATCCCTCTGGCCCTGTTTCGCTCGGTCGGCGTAGGTGGTGGGAGACGCTCGTTCGCCAGCAAGAGATTGGAGAAAGGCCCGAGCCTTGTCTGGGGACTGCATCGTTAGTTGTTCCCCGTCCGGGGCTTGTAGGCGCAAGATGGCAGGGTAGGCCAGGGTAAAGCGGATGCCCCTCTTGTAAAGTTCAGCGCAGATCGGTTGAAAATCCTTGCACTTACGGGATACCTCTGCTGAATAGTCCGCAAATATCAAAAGCTTGTGACCCGCAAGTTCCACCGAGCGTGTCTTACGGAAGGTCTGCAGGATGTCTGTGCGATCAGCATAGTTAAGATACCTTGCTATGACGGGTCTGGGACGTGCTCGGTCTTCGGACATGACGCCAATGCGGTGCGCCCTTTCTACAATGCACCTGCGACCAAGGCCCAATATTTCTGGCAGTGCGACCGAGCAGATGTCCATCGAGGAGCTCTGTTTGTGGGTCTCTGGCAAACCGATTATCCTTAAATTATTTCTCCTGGAGCGATTTTCGAGGTCCTCCATGCGATCGTGTAGATGCTGCTGGTCTTGTGTAAATCGCTCCAGGGCAGCATTCATATTATACTGGTCATCCTCCAGTGAGGAGACACGTTGTTCGGCCGTGGATAGCCTTAAAGAATGTTCCCCTATCTCCCTGCGGAGCTGTTGTATCCCCTCAGCAACCGCCCTCTCAACCGCAGCTGTGATGGTGGGAGAGAGCAATGCTGCCACGGCTTTGGCGATCCGCTCGTGTGTGCTGTCCTGTTCCATACCTGCAGGGAGAACAGTGTCCATAGCCTCAGTTGAGGGGTTGACGCCCGAGGGACAGCTGAGTGCAGAGTGCTGCATCATGTCGGGTGACGGAGGGGCGCCTCGTGCTGTTTCAGCAGCGGCCATGTTTGATGGAGCCGCGTCCTCCGCCGAGACGTCCACTGCGCCGGGACCTCGGGACGCCCGGGTCTGCGTGAGGTACCGTTCCATGCACGGTGAGTAGGGCAGTGTGTAAGGGCAAAATGTGCCGCGATCCGGGACAATGCCGGGGCTTTGTATGTCAGTATTCTTCGCGGTGGTAGCGGAGCCTCCGGAGCTAGCTTCCCCTACATGCAGCGCCGGAACCGGAAGTCGAGATGGGTACTGATGAGATGGGTACTGATGTGCAACGATGAGGCGGCACAGATGTGCACTTATTGACTGGGGCACAAGTGGGCACTGATGAGGTGGCACAGGTGGGCACTGATGAGGTGGCACAGGTGGGCACTGATACGCACTGATTGCAGATGTTCACTGAGGCGGCAGATGGGCACTGATCACATGTTGGCACAGATGGGCACAGGTGGGCACAGGTGGGCACAGGTGGTACTGGTGGCACAGGTAGGCACCAAGTGTTTCCCGGGCACTGGGCACTGATTGGGCACTGATTGGGCTCTTTGTAAAGTTATATTCCTTGTTCACTTATGTAGCTAACTCACAGATGCTCTGCCTCCTCACACACGGTGTCTTTGTGAGGAGGGAAAGCCGGCAATGAGAGATGATCTCATATGTTTACATTTGAGATCATCTCTCATTGGCCATGACGTTCGCGCTGTAAATAGCCGCTGTGATTGGCTATTTACCGCAATGTGTGATTGGCTGTGTCCAAGGGACACAGCCAGCACAGAAGTTCCCCGATGCGTGCTCGGGAGCTTTGCGCGGGGAACGAGGAAAGGGGCGGCTGTAAAAAGACGGCGTCCCAGAGATTCACAACCACCTTGCGGCCGTACATAGTCATACGGCCGTCGGCAAGTGGTTAAGCAAAAAAGCATTTACCAATTAAAATCTACTTTAGGGATAATCCCTAACATAATGTAATTCAATGTTAATAAAATGAAAAATTTGATGTATTATGAACATTGTAAACACATCCATTTTTCTCAACTATAAAAAAATACTACACATTTTTACAGTGTAGCAGATGCAATAATTAACTAATGAGTTACAAAACTACATGCATATGAATAGCTAATTCCTGGCACAGACACCTATCAAAAGAAGCAGCTAAAACTTTAATTGCTTGAGTGTATCTGTTAGATAATAGCTTGTGCCTCCTGCAACTTGTTATGGATTTCCAATAAAGTCAACTTGGATTAAGAAGTTATCTATGTCTAGCCCTCGGGGCAGCTGATTATAGGTTTGACCTTTGAGATAGTGTGTATTTCCCACTTAATCAGTGCTGAAATGAGCTGCTGCTAAGAAGGATCTATACGATCCCTGCGGAATAAGTGAAGCCACCTAAAAAACATAATGAGCCATTTTCTGTATTTGTTCCAGTTTTTTTGTTCTATATTTAGGAAACTGCAAAATGTAAATATATATATATATATACACATGCTGTATATATATATATATATATGTATATATATATATATATATATATATAGTACACAAAATCCTTGTTACACTTTTAATAGCACATCGTTTCTGCAACTTGATAAAAGCTTGAGCTTGTGCACTACCAATTCCAGTAGACGAATATGTTCCCTGTTGCCTGAACAATGACATAAAATTGGTACTATCTTCCTCTTATTTTGTTAGTACAACACACTTGGTGGTTTAGATGTAATCTTACAAATTACTCTAGTTTGGCCTTCATTTCATTCTTCAATCAGACACCCTATATTTTTTACCCTTTTTTTAACATTTTGCCGTCAATTCACTGTGAAACTGAACAGCCTAATAGATATAATAAGACCTCCTGTAATAACACCAAATGGAGAGAGGAAAGAGTCTCCCCTAGGGAAGCAATCAGAGCTTTGGACCCACAGGAATCAAACAGAATTTAACAAGGTTTGGGGCCAAGGGACTGTTAGCATAGACTATTTTGTACAAAAAAAAAAAAAAGATCAAGTTAGAAAGTTAATTTCAAACTCAGTATAATAATTATAGGAGTAATATAATAAATCATATTATGCTATTTAAGCTGTCCTACAAATATACAGATGAAAAACAGATGAAAAACAGATAGACGTTTAGTCGTCCTGGGGAGTGAGTACATAGCCCTTTATATGGGCTATTCTAATGTTACTTTTTTGAATGAGGGAAGGGAGGCATCTTGCATTATACTGATATGTTTAAGTTTCTCTTCTTATTCTATGGTTTTCTCTATTTTTTCTATCTTCTTTACCTTTTCAGCCTACCTGCCAATGAATGGTCTTATTTTTTTTTTTTAAAGTGTATTTTTGTGCGTGAACTCGAGAGAGAGGAGCCGGACTGCAGGAGTTGGGAGTAGGCAGACCCTCCCCCCGGAGGCAATCGCCATTCTTCTCCATGCCCCTGGTGGCAATGGCAGGTGTGAGGGGGGGCCTCCCACTCACCCCGCCCTACCTGCTCCTCTTGGGAGCCCAACTGGGGCCCAACGGGGAACAGAGGGAATGGTCTTATTGAGATACGTTTACTGCTGCAGTTATGAAACCCGTTTACTGTCTATTTTTGGTATGATATAGGTCCTAGAACCGCCAAAATCCAGATGGGCATGTTGCTTAGGTTCATTAATATCCTCATCCATGGCTGGTATAGTTAATTCTCCCTCTTCCCTTCGTGTTGTTTCGCACAACACCCAGGGATTGAATTCTCCGATCAAAAGAAGAAAAACCCTACAATTCTACAAGTCCCTTCACATTGATGTAGTATTTCTGCAGGAAACCCACTTCCCAAAGTGGTACAACCCTTAGTTTTTACATGCACATTTTCCAACGTTTTATTTATCCAAGGCATCAAATAAGACTAAGGGAGTGGGTATTTTATTCTCCAAACACTGCAATTTTGACTTCAAAGTATGTTGACCCAGAAGGCAGGTTCGTTCTTGTCAAGGGCTCCTTGGATGGAATACTATATACATTTGTTTCCTACCATGCTCCTAATAGGGGACAGAAAAAAAAATATTTTACCATATGTTAGAGACTCTCCAACCTTATATGGAAGGTATCATAGTTATGGGAGGAGACTCCATTTTGGCCTTTGATTCTGGACTAGATAAGTCTAGACCATCAAAGACTAAATTAATCAGACCAACTAAAGCTAGCACTCAAATTGCTCATCTGATTCACCAATCCAGATTGACAGATATCTGGAGGGAATTGAACCCAACAGCAAAAGATTATACACACTACTCCAGTCCCCATCAATCATTTTCACGTATAGATCACATATTACTATCTACTCATCATATCCCTTATGCTCTGAACTCCTCTATTATTGATGTTCCATGGTCAGACCATTCCATGGTTATGTTAGCTTTCAAGAGGATGAATACTAATCAAAGGGTTTCTCATTGGACCCTTAACCAATCACTTTTAAATGACCCCAATATAGTTATGGAAAATGAACAAACTATATAAGATTATTTTGATATTAATGATAAGGACAGGATCTCGCCAGAAATCCTATGGGCAGCTCACAAAGTAGCAGCTAGACAAAAAAGATTGAAAAAGTTGGAGATAGAAAAACTTGAACAAAAATGTAATGACTTGAGTATAAAACATAAAATGGATCCTATTGGATTCCATACTTCCACCTTAGATGCAGCTGGAACAGCTTTAAACCTAGCGCTTATGGTTAAAGCAGACAAGGTTATAAAGTAGTCTGGGACAACATTTTATTGAATGAAGGATAAAATAGGTACGATGTTGGCGCATAAACTATCACCTAGATTTAGATCAAGTATCCTTCCCAAGATTAAACAAGCTGATGGTTCATTTACTCTAAATCCTCAACGTGTGATCAAGCCTTCCAAAATTTGTATTCAAACCTTTATCATTTTGACGGCAACTGTGATTCTAATGGAGTGAAAGAGTTCCTGGAAGGCTTAAATCTTCCAAGACTATCAGATACATAGAAAAGAAATGGAGGCTCCCACATCAGTTGAGGAGGTTTTGGAAGTAATTAAAGGGTTAAAGTCAAATAAGGCCCCTGGTCCTGATGGCTTTTCATCTCCTTATTACAAAAAAATGTCAATCCTTTTAATGCCCTATCTCGTAAGGTTTTTTAATAGCATGTCGGAAGGTAATCCAATAGGTAGTCAACTTAATATGGAGTACAAATCTGTGATCCCTAAACCTGACAAAGATTATAGACCGATATCTTTGATTAACAATGACCTAAAAATTTTGACCAAAATAATGGCCAATAGACTATCGTCCTTCATTGGTCAATATATACATAAGGATCAGGTAGGATTTATCCCTTATAGACAATGTCCAGACCAGGTTAGAAGGGCGGTCAAATTAATTTCAATTTTGCAATCTGGATGGCTTGGAGATCATAGACAGGAGGGTATGCTTTTATCAATAGACCTTCAGAAGGCCTTTGATTCGGTATATTGGCCATATATGTTTGCTGTCTTGAGATGCTGGGGATTTGGTTCTAGAATGTTAGGTTTATTATCTGCTCTTTACTCTTCACCTGAGGCCAAAATAAGACTACAGGGACTATATTCAGAAACTATTAGAATTAAAAGAGGTACACGTCAGGGATGTCCTTTGTCTCCCCTGATATTCGCTGTTGTAATAGAGTCTTTAGCAATAGCAATCAGGAACAACCCGAATGTCAGGGGGGTTAAGTGTGCCCAGAGAGAACACAAATGTGCGTTATTTGCGGATGATCTTTTACTATTTATAACCTCCCCAATCTCTACTTTATCTGCAATCTATTCTCTATTGGATACATTCTCTAAAGTTTCAGGCCTTAAAGTCAATATAGCCAAATCTAGGGCCCTTAATGTATCACTCTCTAAATCTATTGTATCCCTCATTCGAAAAATATATAATTTTTGTTGGAACGAATCGTGCATTAAATATTTAGGTATTGATCTAACCTCGAAATTTGAAGATCTTTATCAGGCCAACTACCCTCCCATGTATAAGAAACTTGAATCTGATCTAGGTGAGTGGGGCTCACAAAATATAGGTTGAATGGGTAGGATAAGTTCCATTAAGATGACTCTCTTGCCCAGGATTTTATACCTATTTCGTTCACTCCCAATACCGATAAAGAGAAACAATTTGAAAACTTTTCAGAGTAGAATAACCAAATTTGCTTGGAATAAAAACAACCCACGTGTTTCTTTACACTGTCTTTTTAATCTACCTGAGTGGTCTTGGTCTTCCGAACCTATTGTGGTATTACAAGGCTGCTAGATTAGCTCAACTGTCGGATATATAAATCCAATGGGATCAACCTGATTGGGTCAGTTTGGAAGAACAGGCAACTCCCACATATTCGTTGGAAAATTTATTGTGGGCCACTCCTAGAAGTAGACCTCCTATTATGTCACCGACTCTGTCTCAAGCTATGGTTCTGTGGGACTCGCTTAGAAATAATCCTTCCCTGATCTCCAAAGGTCACCGATTAGCTGATTTATTCAAGGACCCTGCTTTTGCTTCTAGGGTATATGGGAAATCCTTTAAATGGTGGCGTGACAAGGGGGTGTACCGCATTGGAATTTTTATCACATTCGGGTTCCCTTTCCGAAAAATATTTTAAGGATAATCTAGATCTTCCACCCTCTGAAAGGTCAGGGTTTTCTCGAATTTTACTCAAAAACTTTGGTTAGATAAGGATGTAACAGGATATATGACTCCTTATGAAAATAGATGTGACCAGACCTTGTTGAGGAGGGGAGGAATTTTTGTAATATATAAAACACTTGCTGCTAATGATCACAAATTACCTCATATGATAGATGAAAAAATTGGATAATTAAAGACACAGCCTCCCGCTTAATTATCACCCACTGCGCTAATGGAGAAAATCCTGACGTACTAGCTGCTGCTATAAAGTGCATAGATTGAATAGAAAATTATATATGTATAAAGTGACACCAAAATGAATAAATGTCCAGTAAATATAAAAAGCAGCGCTTAACCAGTGAAATGTGAATTCCACATATCTAAATAATATACAATCATCTAAATTAAACGTGATAATATAACAATCAAAAAATATTGACAAAGAGTGGATGAATAATATATCAAAGTCCCGTGATAGTAGGTGATGAAGTAAATGAAAAGTTCATAAGTAAAGGATTATCCTAAATCTTCAGAATCTTCCACCACACCGCTTGTGTAAAGTGAATCCTCCACCCTTAGAAAATGCGCACACTCACCACAATCCAATGCCTTACACTCTCGTGTTTTGGCATAAAAGCAAGAAAATCCAATCACTCAAAGGTGTTGATAACAAATTCCGTTTCCAGTGATAAATTCCTATGTGTTCCACATGAATAAAGAAGAAAGTGTACAATAGTGTGATATTGTAAAACCAGTTTAATAAAACACTATAAAAAAATCTTCACAAGTTGCACTCACAAACGCAATCTTTCACCAAACTTTGAATTAACCACAAATCAGCGCTAGTCACAAGCTTCTATCCAAATGAGCCAGTGGTCATGGTGGACCTTCGATCGACCTGAGTGTACTCACAGCCCTTGGAGTCAGCTAGGTGAAGAAGTGGTGTTTTCAGTAGCCTGAATCAGCTAGGTGTGTATCGCACGTCTGTACTATTCACACAGGATCAGACGATGATTAGTGACCACGCCCTGACATGTTTCGTCATTGAGACTTAGTCATAGGGTTGGTCACATATTCTTAGATCCGCCCTTTTATTTCGTTCCTGCATCGTAAATGCCGCGTCCCACAACAGGTGCGCCCAAAAGTGACGCAATCTCGCAGCGTCCCTCCGCTCACGTGACTGACATCTATAACAAGCAAACTATAGATGTAAGTGGGCCGGTCATCCCGTCCAGGCGGAAGTAACGTTCGATATTAACTAAAAGGCACGCACAGCCGGAAACGGTTGATCGAGTGTCCCCGTGACCACATGTCATCTTGCTTAGTCTTTCCGTTCCCTTCTTTTTGTTCACGAACATTATACTTATTAGACACTGACTGAAATTACAGTATTTAACATACCTATTTTAGTACCACTGGTTGAATGACTAAGTAGGATCGTATAGTTATTATATGTCACTTAAGACAATTAATGCAAAGCCACATTACAAGTTAAATATTAGAACATTATTATTATATGATTAAACACATTAAAAATCAATATAAAATGATAAAATAATACCTAAAAATAAAATAAAATAAAACACTAATGAGATAAATGGTACAATGTCCCAGCAACTGAATAAAGTGTTCCCATCTGTTACAATGGAGCACATTGAATTATTGTTTGCTAGGTAAAAGACCTGTATGTATTCCAGACTGTCATGATCCCAAAACAATCATAAATATATGTACAGGGAAGCAGCTTACTATTAAGGCCCTCAAGGGACTAGTCCCATACTGAGTGTCATAACTGGTTTGACACTTATATCACTATTAACTGTGGGTACGTCCCTTAGATAGCCAAACTAACTCCGTCCCTACCATGTATGCATCAGATAGGGGAAGGATGCGCGAGGCAAAACTACCATCCTGTAATCAATAGCATGAGTTAAATCTGAGGATAATTCAAGCATTATTAATAAAACAGTTTAAATCTACCTCAATGTTCAGGCCTCTTGGAGAGAGGAATTTTAAGAGGAATATCCACTGTGTTTCACGCTGTGATAAGTCTCTAACCCTATTGGACCCTCTCCAGTAGGGATGAGCCGAACACCCCCAGGTTCGGTTCGCACCAGAACGTTTGAACAGACCGCGGGTTCGCACGAATATTTCAAACCCCATTGAAGTCTATGGGACCCGAAAGTTCGAATTCAAAAACTATCATTTTAGAGACCAAAATTCAATTTAATGTTGGAAAACGTCCTTCAGAACCCGGGTCTTGCCCCAGGGAACATGTATCAATGGAAAAAAATTGTTTAAAAACTGGAGCAGCCATTTTAATGATGCTTAAAGTGAAAAAAAAAATCCTTTAAATATCACACCTGTTGGGTGTCTATAGTAGTGGCACGTGTTTAGAAAAATGTCCCTGCACAACATGAGAGGACTATAAAAAAAAAAAATTAATACTACTTGCGCAAATTCTGTGTGGCAACATTATGTCGAATATTTTAGTGGTGGTGGGGGGCCATTATTGTTTTGTGAAAGAAAATTTTTAGAAAAAAGGGCACCCCTCAAACATACTGTAATTGGAGCGCAACAAGGAGCCACGTGCAAATTATTGCATCAAAAATTGTTATTAGGCGCCCCTGTTAAACAGGGGCAGAAAAATTGTGGCTTGGGCACAACACAACACTGCAACCCCCCCCCAATAACTCCAATTGGAGCGCAACAAGGAGCCACGTGCAAAGTATTGCATCAAAAATTGTTATTAGGTGCCCCTGTTAAACAGGGGCTGAAAAATTGTGCCTTGGGCACAACACAACACTTGCAACCCCTCCCAATAACTCCAATTGGAGCGCAACAAGGAGCCACGTGCAAATTATTGCCTCAAAAATTGTTATTAGGCGCCCCTGTTAAACAGGGGCAGAAAAATTGTGCCTTGGGCACAACACAACACTGCAACCCCTCCCAATAACTCCAATTGGAGTGCAACAAGGAGCCACGTGCAAAGTATTATAAAGACAAGAAGGACATGCGCCAAACTAAGTGTAGTAAATTAGGGATTTAATGAAGTGAAAATAATAGTAAACAGTAGATTGGCTACTCACAAAACAATTGAGAGCAAGGGCACATCAGGGGTTAATGGCTGGTCGAGGGTCACAGCGATCGTTTACATCTGCAGGCAGGCTGACTTGGCCAAGTCTTGGGAGTTATGGAGACCCATCCTGGGGAAGCCTGGAAGGAGCGACAGGAGATCCAGAAGCTGTGTTTCCTGGAAAGGACGCGCTATGCGTTCCAGCATGAAGCGCAGTCTATCGCCGTACGACCGGAAGTGACGTCGAATCTCAGGCCAGCCAATGGGATTGGGATCCCATTGGCTGGCCTGAGATTCGACGTCACTTCCGGTCGTACGGCGATAGACTGCGCTTCATGCTGGAACGCATAGCGCGTCCTTTCCAGGAAACACAGCTTCTGGATCTCCTGTCGCTCCTTCCAGGCTTCCCCAGGATGGGTCTCCATAACTCCCAAGACTTGGCCAAGTCAGCCTGCCTGCAGATGTAAACGATCGCTGTGACCCTCGACCAGCCATTAACCCCTGATGTGCCCTTGCTCTCAATTGTTTTGTGAGTAGCCAATCTACTGTTTACTATTATTTTCACTTCATTAAATCCCTAATTTACTACACTTAGTTTGGCGCATGTCCTTCTTGTCTTTATATGTTTTTCAGAGTTTTGCTTCTGCCTCAGGACTGTGCTGCCACTAGTGTTGTTGGACTATACATTGTACCTTTGGGACTTTTTATTTTAACCATCTTTTGTATGATCATTTATTTGGACTATCATTTTATGGTCACTTATTATTTTATTCATTTATTTTTTTTTCCCTTTTGATATTGACATGGACCTTATGATTCACTAAGTGCTAATTATATTATTAATTCTTTTGATTGCATTTTTTAAGTCGTGCGCCATCTACCTATATATTTTTTACGTGCAAAGTATTGCATCAAAAATTGTTATTAGAAGCCCCGATGTTGTTTACCCTGACTACTTGGAGGAGATGTGTGGTCCCTCTCCTCCGGGTGTTCCGCTCTGATGAACGTTCTTTTCAATCCAGATATTCCTGATGGCCTATCATATGGGAGAATGTATCCCTGGACTCAAGCTGGAGTTTTTCAGTTGCGACACTTGGTCAATCCGGTCACACGCATCTTTCTATCTTTCTCAGAATTACAAGCAAAATACGATTTGCCGACTTCTCTTCAGTACTCTTATCTACAATTTAAGCATTTTTTTCCTCTCCACGTTCCCCTCGTTATCACTAGAGAGACCCACAGATTTTGAGCTTTTATGTGTAGCAGGTACCTATGCACCTAAGCAGATCTCATCAATATATACAATTCTACATGAAACCCCCCCCCCCCTGATGGACTCCACACATAACTATATGAACAAATGATCTACTATACTAAAGCGCCCGATTTCATTGCTGGATTGGGGGAAATATGGGCTAATACTTAGAGGATTTTGCGCTGTGTAGTGCATAGGGAGACTGCCCTTAAAATGTTGCTATTTTGGTATAGGACCCCAGACCTACTGCATGATCGTGACCCTGCCCTCTCTAAGTTATGCTGGAGATGTGTAGGGGCCGTGGGCTCTCTTTTTCATATTTTCTGGGAATGCCCTCTCATTAGCCCTTTTGGATAAAGATTCAAGAGCTCCTACAGTCGCTGATATCCCATCCCGTACCCTTATTACCTTTACATTTCATATTGGGCCTACCCCTTATGGGGCTGCCTAAGACATCACAGAAACTTATGTCTTTTGTCCTTTTTTAGCCACAAAGAGCCATCCCTAGGCTCTGGCTCTCTACTTCACCCCCTACTATTCACCAGGTTCTTTCAATTATAATAGATACACGTAGGATGGAACATTTAACTGCTAAGATTGAAGATACCTTGCCTTTATTTGAGAGCATTTGGAAAACGTGGGATGATTCCGAGTTCTCATCCGGTTTCCTATATGAATCCTCTCAAGAGTCTTGATTCCCATGGTGCATATTATATTTTATTTTGATTTATTTTACTTTATTTTATATTCTTTCTTTCTTTGATCTCATTGTCTTGTTCTTTTTATATCTTTTATGGTAATGGCTGAACTTTTTTTTTTTTTTGTAGTTCTGTCTGTTTTGGACTGTGGCTAGCTTACATTGCCTTGATAATTGATTATCCTGCATGTGTGTGTCAGATTGTGCCTGTATCTCCACATTGTCTAAGATCTGTCAGCTGTATGTGACTGTGAGCTGTATATTACCAAAAGTTGAATTTACTTATACATTGTCATACACTGTATACTATTTTTTGAAAATTTCGAAAATAAACAATTAAAAAAAAAAAAAAAATGTTATTAGGCGCCCCTGTTAAACAGGGGCTGAAAAATTGTGCCTTAGGCACTGGTGGCGGAGCCCAGAAACACAACATTTCTTACTAGCTATCAGCAAGAAAAGTGAGGAGGAGAAGGATATTCCATCAGCAGCATAAGAGGATAGTCACTCAGCATCAGCATACGCAGTCTAAAAGGGATCCGACATTTCAACAAAAAGATATTATTCATTAATATCAGCATCAGGTGCTTGGTAGCTGGTGTTCATCCAATTAACAACAAGAACCTGGGGAATGCCCAGGGAATAACCAAGCCTACTTACCGACCAGCTAGCAGAACAACCAATTAACCTGTCTAACAATGTGCGTTAAAAACAGGGGTTTTGTCCGCACGCATTTGCAAACGCATGCGTGAGCCACAGAGTCGCGCCAAGGCACCCCATAATTCTGTGGTCCTAACACTAACAGTGAGTGTCCTCACAATGGAGGCACATGCATTTTAATGGATAGATAGGGGCAGGTGGACAGAAGGGGAGCCACCCCTCCTTAAAGGTACAGAAGCACACCAAGCACCCAGCATATAGCACAATGGCTGCAAAGGTGTTGGTGCACTGCTGGACCAAAATAAACACCACAGGTGAAACAAAACGTATCCACCGCCCCCATCTATGGCTGGCAATCACAGTAAGTAGCAATGGAAGGCTAAATCAGATAACAACAAGAACCTGGGGAATGCCCAGGGAATAACCAAGCCTACTTACCGACCAGCTAGCAGAACAACCAATTAACCTGTCTAACAATGTGTGTTAAAAACAGGGGTTTTGTCCGCACGCATTTGCAAACGCATGCGTGAGCCACAGAGCCGCGCCAAGGCACCCCATAATTCTGTGGTCCTAACACTAACAGTGAGTGTCCTCACAATGGAGGCACATGCATTTTAATGGATAGATAGGGGCAGGTGGACTGAAGGGGAGCCACCCCTCCTTAAAGGTACAGAAGCACACCAAGCACCCAGCATATAGCACAATGGCTGCAAAGGTGTTGGTGCACTGCTGGACCAAAATAAACACCACAGGTGAAACAAAACGTATCCACCGCCCCCATCTATGGCTGGCAATCACAGTAAGTAGCAATGGTGTTGATCCAAGCCTGATTCATTTTGATGAAGGTCAGTCGATCAACAGAGCCGGTGGAGAGGCACACCCTGTGATCAGTCACAAAGCCTCCAGCAGCACTGAATGTCCGTTCTGAAAGAACACTGTATGCAGGGCAAGCCAGTAGCTCAATTGCGTACTGGGCAAGCTCTGGCCAGTGATCCATCCTCAAGACCCAGTAAGCCAGAGGATTTTCGGTGGGGAAGGTGTCCAAGTCGGATCTTGCCCCTAGGTATTCCCGGACCATGTAAAGCAGACGCTGGCGATGGTTGCTGGAACCGGTCAGACCTTGGGGCTGCAGACTAAAAAAATGCCTGAACGCATCGGTCAGACGACCACCTTCTCCACCGCCCCTTCTGTGACTCACCGAAGCCTCAGCAAGACGTTGTCCAGAGCCAGGTTTTGGTAATCCCCCCGGTTCTGGGAACGCATTGCACAGACCCTTCTGCAAGGCCTCCCGTAGAAGTTTCATCTTCTGCTCCCTCTGCGATGGCAACATAAGGTCTGCAACCTTACTCTTGTAACGTGGATCAAGGAGAGTCGCCAGCCAGTAATGATCCCTCTCCTTAATAGCACGTACACAAGGATCCTTACGCAGGCTTTGCAGGATCAGGGAGGCCATGCAGCGTAAGTTTGCAGAGGCATTCGGGGCAAAGTCCTCTGGGTCACTGAGGACGACAGGATCCACAGGCACCTCATCCCAGCCATGTAAAAGTCCACGTGCTCCTTGGGACTGTAAATGATCCCTTGAAGACTGCTGCTGCTGAGTGCTAGGCTCCACCTCCATGCTGTTGATACAATCCTCCTCCTCCTCCTCTTCCTGTGTGCTAGGTGGGCAAGCAGGACCACTGTCTGGGTAAAGGGGGCCCTGAGAGGTTAGGAAGTCCTCCTCTTCCTCCCTCTGTTCTGCCTCAAGGGCCCTGTCCATTATTCCACGTAGCGTGTGCTCCAACATGTGAATAAGAGGGACAGTCTCACTGATGCATGCACTGTCACTGCTTACCATCCTCGTGGCCTCCTCAAATGGTGACAGGAAAGTGCATGCATCCCTGATCAAGGCCCACTGGCGTGGGGAAAAAAAACCTAGCTCCCCTGACCCAGTTCTGCTGCCATATTGGCACAGGTACTCATTGATGGCCCGTTGCTGTGTGTGCAGCCGCTGCAGCATGGCCAACGTTGAGTTCCATCTGGTGGGCATGTCACAAATTAGGCGGTTCTTGGGCAGGTTGTATTCCCTTTGGAGGTCAGTCAGCCGAGCAGTGGCATTATATGACCTTCAAAAATGCACACAGACTTTCCTGGCCTGCTTCAGGACATCCTGCAAGCCCGGGTACCTGCCCAAGAACCGCTGCACCACCAAATTGAGGACATGCGCAAAACAGGGCACGTGGGTGAGTTTTCCCTGTCGCAGGGCAGAGAGGAGGTTGGTGCCATTATCGCAGATGAAAGAGAAAAAACGCATAGTTGGAGTCCATGGGCCGCACACCCGGAGTGCAAAAACATGAATGGAAAGATCCCCCAGTGGGGCTGTAGGGCGGCATGATGTACACAATATAAATAGTATTAAAATTATTATAATAAAATCTTTACTAGGTTTGTACAAGACAGTAACAATACAACATGGTAAGAACATTTCAAAAAATAGTAAACATAGTACATTCTGGTTTGGCATAATTGGAAGAAAAGTATCAACAGTGGCAAGCAATCGGTAACAATACAATACATGATGGATCATAATTCAATAGGTTTCCACATGAGTACCCCGACGCGTTTCGACCAGTTATTGTCACGGTCTTCTTCAGGGAAATTGTACTCTAATGAAACATGTTAAAAATATATATTAGTGCGGTTCTAACCCTCTAAAAAATGCAAACATTCTTAAGAGGGATAAAGTTGAAATTATATTTACCACTTGAGGATTTATTGGAATGGCAGCAAACCAGAGATCATTGCTAGGGAGTGTAAAATGATCCATATACCCTCACGGACAAACCTCCCATTCCACCAGGCGGGAAACAGCCAAATGAAAAGGCTATACAAGGAGTCACAGATGTAGACCTTTGGGGGGGAGAGAGAGGGGACCGAATGGAACCTGTAATGATTAAATATTTAAATAAGTGTGGGGAAAGTTAATGTAAGTCCTTGAATAATTGCAACAGCATAAATAACATATATTGGACTACAGCCTCACCCACATCTAGTGATCTGGTGGGATCATCAGCGTGGGCATATATGAAAAATATATATTAATTGGTTGTAATTGGTGTTGTATACATACACCAATATTGGTGTGTAGTACTGGTATAGAAAGGGTTATACCTCACCAAGAATAGTATAGGTGGGTTGGACCTCATACTGGTATCGGAGTGGGTGCCATTATCACTGACCACCATTCCAGGCTTCAGCTGGCGTGGCGTCAACCATCTCTCAGCCTGACCCTGCAGAGCTGACAAAACCTCTTCCCCAGTGTGGCTCCTGTCTCCCAAGCACACCAGCTCTAGCACCGCATGGCATCTCTTGGCCTGCTTTCCTGCGTATCCCCTCGTACGCCTACGGAGCACGGCTGGTTCGGAGAAAAAATCACCACAGGAAGAGGCCACAGAGGAAGAAGAAGAGGAGGGGGTGGAGGAGAGAGGTGTGTCACAAGCAGTAGTAGTGTTTTGGAGGCGTGGTGGCGGAACAACCTCCAAAACTACTGGACCTTGCCCTGCGTCCTTCCCAGCTGCCAGCAGAGTCACCCAATACACCGTAAAAGACAGGTAACGTCCCTGTCCATGCCTGCTGGACCATGAGTCAGCGGTAATATGCACCTTACCACTGACCGCCCTGTCCAGCGAGGCATGGACATTGCCTTCCACATGCCGGTAGAGAGCCGGAATAGCCTTCCGTGAGAAAAAGTGGCGTTTTGGTACTTGCCACTGAGGTACTGCACATTGCACAAACTCACGGAAGGGGGCAGAATCTACCAACTGAAAAGGTAGCAGTTGAAGTGCTAGCAATTTCGCTAAGCTAGCATTCAACTGCTGGGCATGTGGATGGCTGGGATTGTACTTCTTTCGGCGCTGCAGCAGCTGGGGCAGGGAAATTTGCCTGGTACTATCAGTAGATTGACCGCTACTACTAGCTTGTGACACACCTATTTCTACACCTTCACTGCAGGCTTCAGAGAGGACTGGGGGTCTACTGGGGTTGGAGGTCCCAAAAGGGCAAGGGGGGGTACGCTTTAGTCTTTGGTGTGGGTCTTTCTGGTGTGCTTGCCAACGAGCTGCATGGCAGGTTGACATATTTCTGGACAAGCATGTGGTACCCAGGCTGTTGATGTTTTGGCCACGCGAGATACGCTTGCGACATAAGTTGCAAATAGCAAAGGTACGATCTTGTGGGCATGTTTCAAAAAATGCCCACACCAGAAAATTGAATACCTCTAAATGGGTGGGATTTTCTAGGCAACAAAAATTGGGGGTGACAACTGGGTCATAAAAAAATACTAATTTATTACAAAAACAATTATCACATACTAAGTATTACACTTTACATAGTATCAAAAATACCAAAAAATTGTTTTTTTTAAAAACCATGATTGTAGAGAAATGCTGTATGTTACCCCATGCCCCAGGACAAGGCTAAGGGCAGGGATGATTTTCCAACGCGTTTCAAATTTATTCTTCTTCAGGGAAAATTGTACAGCTATTTTCTATAATGACAGAACAAAGAATTGAAAAACAGAACAAAACAAAATACAAAGTTACATGATCATATATATAAGTACAGGATGGGTGCATATATCGGTCATGCGGGGCAGAGGTGGAGAGGGAGAGAAAGTGAGAGGTTCATAATCTCAAAAATTCGAAAAAGGAGACAAAAAAGGGAACCTTAATGTAAACTCACCATTCAACACATCAATCCTTCATACACCCCAGAGAGGACATGGATGTCCCAAATCCACCATAATGGCAAAGTCGAAAAAAGTACCCAAACAGTGCGTCCAAGAGGTCGCCTCCCACCTCCAGGGACCCCACACCACTGGGGGTGGATGGAAACAAATAGGTTCAACTCTCTGATCAGCGATAAAACTTAGAGGGTGGTCCCAAATGTAATTGTCAAGCAAAGAATACATGAGTGGTTGTTGTTTCAAAAAGAAGGGAAAAGGAAAAAACGGCCAAATATGGATAACCAGATAAAAAGGCCATGAGTAAACTCACCAATTTGTGGGGAGAGAGACTCCAATCGCTCAAAAACTTTGCTGAACCACAACTTCAAAGGGAAAAAAAAAAAATCCATAGAGATATACAGCCAAAAATTAAACAGGGCAGCCGCCATATATCCCTCCGCTCCTTCAGGAGATAGGAAGGGTGTGTGCTTGATCAGAAACCCCCCTGACATCCTTAAGTACTTACCTGGGTACAGGTGATAGGCTCCCTTACCTGATCTCCTCCCCATTGGTCGCAGAAAGAGCGGCAAAGTACTGCAAATTAGATCTCTCATATTAATGGGTGATGCAGAGAACGCCATTGCATCTCTATGTAAGCCGCGCACATTGCGTTCCCAGCACAGGGAGTGGCGCGCCCCGATGACATCACAACGTCAGCGACATATTGTTTATGCAAGTCGCCAGTCAAACCAGACGTTGCTGGAATCTTACATGGTCAGGAGACCACGTCTGCCCGTGGGTCATCGACAGTGCGTCCCCGCGAGCATTGCATGTCGCGCTCCCAGCACAGGGAGCGGCGCGCCTCAACGACATCATCACGTTAACACCACATCGTTCGCATCACAAAGAGAAACAAACGTTGCTGGCAACCCGCATAATTGGGAGGTCACACCTGCCTGTACGTCATTGCTGGTGCGTCCGGCAGACTTACTGTCTGCAAGTAAGGTAAACTCTGCACCAAGCGTCCATTACTTTGAAAAATAAAGGCAAAGTGATGGCAACAACCAAGACTAAGTTAAAAGACAGGATCGTTTTTCAAACAACTGCATAAATATTGGGGTAGAGAGATCAATTACAATAGTTATTCGACAAGTTCTCCAATGGGAAGGGGCAAGAAAAGGGGAGGTTGGTATAGTATCTCTGAATACCCTGGACATGGGAATGATGGTTGATTCACCAATAAGGAAAAGGAATGATAGAAGATTTTATCTTCATCATTCAAAGAAAGGAAAATAAAAGTCACCACTGCCGGAGAAAAGAGCAAGCTCCCAGGGCAAGAATTGTCCGGGGAGCTAATTGAGCACAAAAGAGTGCTATTCTCCCCCGGCAGTGGGTGGGGGGGACCCTAGGAGGGAGGGGACACAACCTAGAAAACACAGAAAAAAGGGCACCCACCGAAAATTTGCCATAAGTGGAGTTGAACATAACATGTCAACATAGAGAAAGTCCCAATGTCAGCCGACAAGCACCCATCCAGTATTACATATAGCTTCACTTAGATCATATATTGTATAACAATATCTTAAGGTATATATAGAAAAATACATTTGAGTTATCAAAAAATACAAATGAGAATACACTATAAAGAAAAACAAAATAGACATGTAACCTTGTATTTTGTTTTGTTCTGTTTTTCAATTCTTTGTTCTGTCATTATAGAAAATAGCTGTACAATTTTCCCTGAAGAAGAATAAATTTGAAACGCGTTGGAAATCATCCCTGCCCTTAGCCTTGTCCTGGGGCATGGGGTAACATACAGCATTTCTCTACAATCATGGTTTTTAAAAAAACGTATTTTTTGGTATTTTTGATACTATGTAAAGTGTAATACTTAGTATGTGATAATTGTTTTTGTAAAAAATTAGTATTTTTTTATGACCCAGTTGTCACCCCCAATTTTTGTTGCCTAGAAAATCCCATCCATTTAGAGGTATTCAATTTTCTATTGATTAAGGGATGATGGCAACATCATGCCACCACACATGAGCCAAATTATTTCAAAAGGCCCACACCAAAGAACTTTTGCTGTACCGGTCAGACACAGCAGTGCCATGCACAAGCGCCGTAGATGTGCGCTGTAATGCAGTGGGTGTGACCTTAAGCTGACCCCTGAAGGGCATCCTGCCTCTTTGGAGATGTGCCTGTGCCTCGTCCACCTCCTCCTCCTCCTCATCCTCCTCCTCCTCCTCTCTCCTATCAGGCACCCAGGTAGAGTCAGTGACCTCATCATCCCCTCCCTCCTCATCACTGTCAACAACCTGGCAGTATGCTCCAGCTGGGGGAACATCATCACTGACAAATTGCTGTCCCTCTCGGCCACCCCCTCTCCCTGGGCTCACATCAATGCCTTCCTCTATCAGTGTTCCGTCATCAGAGTCTTCAAAACGCTGCGCATCTTCCTGCAGCATGTACCCAACACTGTGTCAAAAAAGTTCGGGGGACTCCTCAGGAGGACATGGTGGTACTAGGGAAGTATTGTGTGAAGAGGACGCCTTGGCAGCTGCTTTGCCAGATAAACTTTGATCAGTCTGTGTGAGAGAGGATGAGGAGGATGAGGATGAGGACGGCTTGGTCATCCACTCTACTAATTTCTCTGCATGTTGAGGCTCAACGCGGCCAACTCCCGAAAAGAAGGACGAGCGGCCACGGCCACGGCCACGTGCTGAAGAGGATGCACCACATCCACTACCAGTGTTACCTCTACATGCAGAGCCTGCTTGCCCTCGTGACTCTCTGCCTCTCTTTGTTGTCCTTCCAGACATATTTATGCGTTCAGGTGGTATGTAACAGCACAAGCGCAGTGACATCAACTGCATTCAGGTGGTATGTAACAGCACAAGCAGAGTCACACCAATTGCATTCAGGTGGTATGTAACAGCACACGTACAGTGACACTAACTGCGCTCAGGTGGTATATAACAGCACAGGTGCGGTGACACCAAATGCGCTCAGGTGGTATATAACAGCACACGTACAGTGACACTAACTGCGCTCAGGTGGTATATAGCAGCACAGGTGTGGTGACACTAACTGCGCTCAGGTGGTATGTAACAGCACACGTACAGTGACACTAACTGCGCTCAGGTGGTATATAACAGCACAGGTGCGGTGACACCAAATGCGCTCAGGTGGTATATAACAGCACACGTACAGTGACACTAACTGCGCTCAGGTGGTACTGTATATAACAGCACAGGTGCGGTAACACCAAATGCGCTCAGGTGGTATATAACAGCACACATACAGTGACACTAACTGCGCTCAGGTGGTATGTAACAGCACAGGTGCGGTGACACCAAATGCGCTCAGGTGGTATATAACAGCACACGTACAGTGACACTAACTGCGCTCAGGTGGTATATAACAGCACAGGTGCGGTGACACCAAATGCGCTCAGGTGGTATATAACAGCACACGTACAGTGACACTAACTG
This sequence comes from Rana kukunoris, assembly GCA_029574335.1. Taxonomy (NCBI): domain Eukaryota; kingdom Metazoa; phylum Chordata; class Amphibia; order Anura; family Ranidae; genus Rana; species Rana kukunoris. The sequence goes on from CM056049.1 coordinate 295,334,014, forward strand.
CGCTCAGGTGGTATATAACAGCACAGGTGCGGTGACACTAACTGCGCTCAGGTGGTATATAACAGCAGAGGTGTGGTGACACTAACTGCGCTCAGGTGGTATGTTACAGCACACGTACAGTGACACTAACTGCGCTCAGGTGGTATATAACAGCACAGGTGCGGTGACACCAAATGGGCTCAGGTGGTATATAACAGCACAGGTGCGGTGACACTAACTGCGCTCAGGTGGTATATAACAGCACACGTGCGGTGACACCAAATGCGCTCAGGTGGTATGTAACAGCACACGTGCGGTGACACCAAATGCGCTCAGGTGGTATGTAACAGCACACGTGCGGTGACACCAAATGCGCTCAGGTGATATGTAACAGCACACGTGCGGTGACACCAAATGTGCTAAGGTGGTATGTAACAGCACACGTGCGGTGACACCAAATGCGCTCAGGTGATATGTAACAGCACACGTGCGGTGACACCAAATGCGCTCAGGTGGTATGTAACAGCACACGTGCGGTGACACCAAATGCGCTCAGGTGGTATGTAACAGCACACGTGCGGTGACACCAAATGTGCTCAGGTGGTATGTAACAGCACATGTGCGGTGACACCAAAATGGCTAAGGTGGTATGTAACAGGACACGTGCGGTGACACCAAATGCGCTAAGGTGGTATGTAACAGCACACGTGCGGTGACACCAAATGCGCTCAGGTGGTATGTAACAGCACACGTGCGGTGACACCAAATGCGCTCAGGTGGTATGTAACAGCACACGTGCGGTGACACCAAATGCGCTAAGGTGGTATTAAACAGCACACGCACAGTCAGAGCGATTGCGTTTCTGTGCAATTCAATAGCCCACTTGCATTAACAGCAACTGCCTTTCTGTGCAAATAAATAGCACACTTGCAGTAACAGGTAATGTGTCTATGTGCAATTAACTAGCACACGTTAACTAACACGTTAGAGCATCAAGCACAATCTCCTGCCTGACAGATACTAATAGCAGAACTAGCTAAACTATACAGTTTAAAAATATATATTGACAACTCCTAGGGATGTCAATATATTCTCTACAAACTGTAAAATTAACTATGCTAACTAGTAGCCTCCCTGATCTATCTATCTATCTATCTATCTATCTATCTATCTATCTATGTGAAAAGACACTGTGGGGTAGATTCACATAGATCAGCGGATCTTTTGATCCGCGTGATCTATCTTTTTTACGATCCGCCTGCGCCAGTTTTTGAGGCAAGTGCTGTATTCAGAAAGCACTTGCCTCGTAAGTTGCCCTGGCGGATCGTAAATGCAAATTCCGCGGCTAGGAGGAGTTTACTATTTAAATCACGCGTGTCCCCGCGCCGATCGTACTGCACATGCACCGCCGGCTAAATTTCCCAGCGTGCATTGCCTCAAATGACGTCGCAAGGACGTAAATTGTTTTCGACGTTAACGCTATTAACGTATGGCCGTATTCCCGAACGACTTACGTAAACGACGTAAAAAATTCAAAACTCGATGCGGGAACGACGGCCATACTTAACATAGGATACGCCGCACTTACCCCGCATATAGCAGGGGTAACTATCCGCCAGAAAAAGCCGAACGCAAACGACGTAAAAAAAAAACGACGGCCGGGCGTTCGTTTCTAAATCGGCGTTTCTCCTCATTTGCATATTCGTCGCGTATAATAAACAGAAGCGCCACCTAGCGGGCGGCGGGAGATTGCAGCCTAAGATCCGACAGTGTAACTTACTTACACCAGTCGGCTCTAAGGGAGATCTATGCGGAACATGATTCGAGGAATCAGCCGCATAGATCCGAGCGTCGGATCTCACAGATATGACGGTGTATCAGTAGATACACTGTTGTATCTCTATGTGAATCTACCCCTGTGTCTCTATCTATCTATCTATCTATCTATCTATCTATCTATCTATCTATCTATCTATCTATCTATCTATCTATCTATCTATCTATCTATCTATCTATCTATCTATCTATCTATCTATCTATCTATCTCTCTGTCTGTCTGTCTGACTGCAAAGCAAGCCGGAACACACTACATGAGGCCGCCCGGGAGGTGGCCTTTTATAGTGTGGGGCGTGTGCTAAAAGCCTGAGCCCTAATTGGCCAAAGCACCCAGGCTTTGGCCAATTGGGTCTCTTCGTTTTTTGGGCGCTGTGATTGGCCAAGCATGTGGGGTCATGGTGCATGCTTGGCCAATCATCAGTGCGCAAAGCCGCAGTGAATTATGGGTCATTCGAATTTGGCGCGAATGACCCGATTTGTTCGTTTTCGACGAACGATCGAACGGCAAATGTTCGATGCGAACATGTGTTCGCATCGAACGCGAAGCTCATCCCTACTCTCCAGGCTGGGTACACACAATCAATACCACAGAACTGGGCCAGAGCAGGGTCCTGATCATGTTTTTGTTTAAAATGTAATGATACGCTGTGATACCCTTTTTTGATGTTTGCTAAATGTTCTGAAATGCGTACTCTTAGGAGCCTTTTCATACTCCCAACATACAATAATCCGCATGGACACCATAACAAATAAGCAACATGAGAGGAATTATACGTGATAAATTATTTTATATCAAACGTGTTGCCATCACTTCCTGTCACTTGTTGCTTGCCCCTATTGTGTATTTTTACTGTGCGACAGCAGATACATTTTCTACATGAATAGAAACCTTTAAGGTCAAAACTAAATTTGGTTTAGTCAGGCGGGTCCAACATTTTTCTGACCACCTGATCCCCAAAGTTCGGAGCCCGTCTATAGATGAACCGTGGTTGGACAGGTAAAATCTCTCCCAAATGTCTATCTTTACTCAGGATATGCCAATGATTTTTAAATATATTTTCTATTTCTCTGTATTGAGTAGTGATGAGCGGAATACGCCATATTCGATTTCGCGATATTTCACGAATATATAGAAGAATATTCGCGAAATATTCGTTAATATCGAATATTCGTGATATTTTATCAAAAAAAATTTTTGCAAAATTTTGCTAATGCGAATGCGAAATTGATTGCAAAATTCTCGTCAACACGCGAAAACGGAGATCATTCCCTGGATTACTAAACTAATATGCACTAAACACTAACTCTACTTACACAAACTTATATGACTAAACTAAAGCTAATTTTTTTTTTTTATATATACACAAAACACAGAAGGGCAGAGAAAGTATTCGCGAATATTCGTAATACGAATATTCGCATTGCGAATATTCGGCAACATAAAAGGATCGCCTCAGCTACTCGGCCCAGGGTCTCTAATCATACCAGCAATGATTTTAGACGTTGATGGAGATCACTAGGATGTGATCTGTTTTAAAAATAAATTAGAAAAAATACGAATATTCGCAATAGCGAATATTCACCGCGATATTCGAATATGCAATATTCGTAAAGAATATTCGCAATGCGAATATTCGTGAGCAACACTAGTATTGAGCACGAAATCCTGTTAAAAAGCCCAATTGGTGCTGATTTTTTGGAGGTCCATTCCCTTTTTTTTCTAAAGCATTGATCCCTAGGTGTTTCTGCAACTTGTTGGATGAGTCCATTCATTTCTACTTCCTTATATCCCTTTTGTATAAATTTATGTTTCAAAACCTCTGCTTGAAGATAGTAGTCACTCTCTTCTGTACAGTTCCGTCAAACTCTCAGAAACTGGCCTTTAGGGATATTTTTTTTTTTTTAACAACAAGGTTGGTCTTTATTAAGGCAAAAGTGGTACAATACATAGTGCAGAAAAAGTAGCGGCCACAACATTAGCATGTATGAAACAGCAGAATGGACATACAGAACATAAAATTAGGGACGACAAACCCCGACAGGGCACACTGAACCCACTGAGCGTAACCCGGAAGTAGAAGAATGGGTAGGAGAAGGGAGGAGGGGGAAGAAGAGAGGGAAGAAAAAAAAAAAAAAAAAGGGGGGGGCTCATCACGGGAGATCCACTCAACAGGGCAGATAGGCTCAAAGAGGATTAATCCACGGTCCCCATACACGTTCAAACTTCAGGGGGCATCCCCTGTTCATGTAAGTCATTTTATACAGAGGGAGAACAGCATTGACCACATCCATCCATGCACCAAACGTAGGGGGAGCCTCAGAGGTCCATTTGAACAAAATCGCTTTTTTAGCATAGAAAAACAACAAAGACATTAGTAATTTAGTACATCTAGGCCTCTGCTCATCGTCCTGTACCCCCAGCAGTGCCAGCTCCGGGGAGATCGGGAGATTCAGGTGGAGTCTGACATTAATGGTCTCGAACACTGCCGACCAGAAGGTAGATAGCTTGGGGCAGGTCCAAAACATATGTAAATAGGAACCTTCTGAGGTGCGGCATCGCGGACAATGAGGAGAACGCTGCGGGTAAATCCCATGCAGTCTCTGAGGAGTGAAATACACCCTGTGCAGGAACTTAGCCTGCATCAGTTTATCCCTAGAGGAGATCACCATTTTATAACTGTCCTCAAAACATTCCTCCCACGCCTCTCTGTCTAGGGATGGGATATCCACCTCCCACTTCCTCCACAAGGCATCTATCTTAGGGGAGTCTTTACTGAGGATCGTCAGGTACAGCGAGGATAGAGCCTTCTTAAGGGAGCCTTGGGCCAACAAGTCCTCAACCACATCAGCCTGAAGAACAGGAGGTGTAGGGAACTGGGCCCGGAAAGCATGCCGCAGCTGGTAGTAGCGGAAAAGCATCCAGGGCGCCAGCCCAAAACGACTGGATAGGGCCGAGAAGGGGAGCAATGACCCCATTCTGGATGATGTCCTTCAGGAGTTTAATTCCCCAGCGTGCCCACAACTGCGGGTCCGGGAGGGAACGAAAATGCCTCAGATTAGGGTTTCCCCACAACGGGGTAAAGGGGGACCACCTGCCAGGTGACAGAAAGCGACGCCTTGCCGCCACCCACACCCTCAACGTAGTCCTGGATGGGCCCAGCAACAGGGGATACCCAGTGGGTCCCCGGTATACCAGGTTACCGAGCTCAGCAAGGGACCCCACAATAGCCGCCTCCAAACAGACCGCTGCATTGGCCCTGGACTGCTCGAACCACCACCGCACCGTAACCAACACAGCCGCCCAGTAGTACACTAAGAGGTTAGGTAATGCCAGCCCCCCAAAATTGACAGGTAGCTGAAGTGTGGATCTAGCCAACCGAGGAGACGAACCCAGCCAAAGAAAAGAGCCAAGTCCCGGAAAAAGGAAGGGGCTAACCACACAGGGCAGTTCCTAAAAAAGTAATTAAACTTAGGCAAAAAAATCATTTTCAAGACGTTAATACGCCCCAGGAGATTTAACGGCAGGTTACTCCAGCGCGAACAGTGATCCTTAAGTCTATCCACCACCGGTCTCAAGTTGAGCGGGTAGTAGGACCGGAGGTCACGGGAGACTCTCACACCCAAATAGACAAACTCATCAACCCAGTGCAGCACCGGCTGCGGGGACAGCTCTCTAGCTTTCACATCTAGTGGGAAGAGGACAGACTTAGACCAGTTGATACATACCCCGGAATACTTACCGAATTCGTCAAATATCTCCAGCGCCGCCGATAGGGAATCAGCAGGATCGTGCAAATATAGGAGGGTATCATCAGCATACAGGGATATTTTCTCCTCCAGAGGGCCGACCCGCAGACCAACTATACGGTCGGACTCCCGGACCATAACCGCCAACGGCTCAAGAGCCAGAGCGAACAGGCTAGGCGACAAGGGGCACCCCTGACGGGTCCCCCTCTGAAGGAGAAAATAATCAGAGAGAAAATCGTTCACCCGGATTCTAGCCCTGGGGGATTTATAGAGCATCCGAAGCCACTAAGGGAACTTAGGCCCAAAACCGAACCTCCGCAACACCTCAGGGATATTTTTAATCCACGCAGGGTGGTGACCACTTCAAATTGACAAATAGCTGTTGCGGTCAGTAGGTTTAAAGAATGCTTTAGTTTTCAGTTTACCTTCTATTTTTTCAATCATAACATCCAGAAAGTTCACCGTATGGTCACTAATTACATGTTTCAATCTAATATTGTTGGTATTTTCATTAAAAAAAATTGAAGTGCTTCACATTGGAATTTATCACTGGAAACTGAATTTGTTATCAACACCTTTGAGTGATTGGATTTTCTTGCTTTTATGCCAAAACACGAGAGTGTAAGGCATTGGATTGTGGTGAGTGCGCATTTTCTAAGGGTGGAGGATTCACTGTACACAAGCGGTGTGGTCAGGGCCGGATTTGCTCTCCCTGCCGCCCCAAGGCCAGGTTCCACAATGCACCCCCTCCCTACCAACCGAACCCCCCCCCCCCCTCAAATCAACAGAGAATGGCAACCGGAGGGGACAGGGGCGGCACGGTTAGTTCAAATATTTTTTTTTAATTTTTTTTTTAAACTTTTTTAGCACTTTTTTTTCTTTTTATTCATGTTTAGCTTGTCGTTTACTTGTTTTTATTTTTGTTTAATATTCTTATTATTTTGAATATTATTTTTCTTATTCTTTACTTTTTAGTTACTTTTTATAATTTAATTATTATTAGTTTTTATCAATTTTTTTCACTTAACTTTATTGCTATCACACAGGAGAAAACAATTCCCTGTGCGATAGCAATTGGAGGTGACAGGTTCTCTTTATTGACCCTGTCACCTCCAAAACAGAAGTCCTAGCCCTGTGCTAGAACTCCTGTCACAGCTGAGATGGGAAGAGCACAGCTCACATTTGACAAGTGATTTTGACGACATCGCCGTAATCACTTAACGAGCGAACGGATTCCCCCACTCAATTCTCCCACACAGCAACTTACCGCCCTGAACTGTATGTTACGGACGTCGGGGGAATCCATGCCACTGCCGCCCCTTGGCACCCTGCCGCTCCGAGGCCTGGCCTTGTTGGCCTTGTGGGAAATCCGGGCCTGGGTGTGGTGGAAGATTCTGAAGATTTAGGATAATCCTTTATTTATGAACTTTTCATTTACTTCATCACCTACTATCACGGGACTTTGATATATTATTCATCCACTTTTTGTCAATATTTTTTAAATTGTTTTATTATCACGTTTAATTTAGGTGATTGTATATTATTTAGATATGTGGAATTCACATTTCACTGGTTAAGCGCTGCTTTTTATATTTACTGGACATTTATTCATTTTGGTGTCACTGTATACATATATCATTTTCTATTTTACCTCATATAGCTTGGGAGAGGGATCTTCAGGTTGATTGGGATTTGAAAGATTGGTATTCTAATTTTGATAGATCCATGATGGGCATTACTAATCTTTCACTTTTAAGTGGCTAATTTGAAGATATTTACTAGACGGTATTTGGTACCCTTGAAACTGGCCACATTTTATCTTTCTCTGTCACCTCTATGCTTTAGAGGGTGTCAAGGGGTTAGTTCTATGATTCATACGTGGTGGGACTGCCCAAAGATACGTGAATTCTGGAATAAAGTATTTCATATTATAAGACGAATCACAGGTTGTAATATACATCAGTCTCCAGTGATTGCTTTGCTGAATGGACTTATACCACAGGCTCATAAGTTTACCAGAAGACTAATATTATTTATCCTAATAGGAGCCAAAATTTCTATAGCAGCTGCTTGGAAAAAACCGACAGTCTCGATATTATATATGAAAAGGAAAGTCACATGGATAATGGAACAAGAAAAAAGGATTGATAAATAAGGAGAGAAAGCTGCGCTCAGGATAGCCTAATCTGGGTTCAAGGAAAGAAATTGTGGCTGCAGCCCCCCCTAAATATGACTCCCCTAGGGGAGTATAATAGTATAGGTGTAGGTGTTGGGGGTGGTGGCGCTGTCACTAATTATGTTGTATGACTGACCCAAGGAGTGTGGGTAGATTTATTGGGACAACATTCCCTAAAGTGTTAATTAACAAAAATGAACAAGAAATATATGTGATATGTGTGCAGTATAAGTGCTGAAAATTGCTGACAATGGGGATTAAAGGAAACGCACATAAACATAAAAGCAAAAATATATGTCAAATAAGCATCAGGTAAGTGCTACCATTAATGATATAACAATAAATGTGTCAGAAATATATTTTGTTAGATATCCACAAGTGCTAGGTGTGTACTAGAAGGCCAAGTACAAAACATGTAGTGGAAAAGTGCTCATATGAAAAAATATTTTAAAACAGCTAACAGAAATTAGTCCATCAATTATAATTAGGTGAATCCGAGTGATGTGACATTCAAGGTGCACCTATATAAATAGGTGGTACATCAGGTGTAACAGGTGGTACATCAGGTGGGTATCGCAGTGAATCCGGTGCTCCCCCTTATGGGTCCCCACTCACCAGATGCAGTCGCCCCTGCAGGGGTATGAGGCGTGTCAGATCACAACTTATATTCCACCCTGTCGTGGCTCCTTTTCCTGGGTTCCAAAGATTCCTGGTAGGTCTCCTTAGTGTGAGTAGTTATTTAAACTGTTCCTCCAAGGCAAAAAAAGAAAAAGAAGGGCTCCCATAGTGTAGTATAAATTGATAAAAGGGGATTTTATTGACACTGCTGAGCGATAACTCAGACACATGTACAATGTTACAAAAAATCGATCAGCAATGTTAAGGTTAAAAAATCATACCACCATGCTAGGCTGAAATAAGTATAATCAGCGTATAAAAATATAAAAAAGACAAATAAAAACAAGAAAAGAGGAGGGAGTATTGCCCTATGGTTTAGCAGTCATAGGTACTCCACAATACAGGCACTATTAGGTTCCGAATGTGGATCAATCCAGCATGTGAACGGCGTGCGTTCCAAGCTGTCACGCTGGTGATCCCGGAAGTGCGTATAGGTGTGCGTGTGTCCGCTTTACGCACGTTTCGTAATCATAACGTCTTCGGAAGAAAAAAGTATTGGCTTACTGTTAGATAAGGATAATCAGTTTAATGAGATTTGGGAAGCATGGTTGAAGTACTTAGGAATCTCAAATACCATATAAATATGAAAACACAATTCGCTACTTACGGCTGTATAAATTTGGTAAGTAGGCTGTCTATCCTTCTTTCTCTTTACTCTTTCATCTCCACCTCCTTTTTCTTTTCCTTCCTCTTTTTCTTTTTCATCCATTTTCTTTCTCTTTTTTCAATCTTTATCTCTTTTGATTTGGTTTCTTAAATTTTTTTCTATTACATAAATAACACAAGGAACTTTCTTTATATGAAAGTGTTATTTATATTTTGGTTCTTTTCTATTTCATATATAGTTTGGTTTTATCCATATGGACACATTCTTAAATCGGTATAGGTATACTGAAATTTCTGATAGAAGTATTTTTGACTCCTGGAATCTAGGGTGAGAATATTGGAGGAGTCAATTCCTCGAATATATTTTAAAATTAATTGTTTGAAAATATTTTATGTTACCTAAATATTCTTTCCCTGGATCGAAAGTATGGGAATAACATTTATTTTTTTATCTTTTTTTTATTTTTTTTATTTTTTCCCATCTAATCCGCCATAAGAGATAGTTTTAGAATTGGGGAGAAGAATGGTTGAAGCGACTTGATCCAGATATGGTGTAGGGAAAGATGGAGGGTAGTTTAAGTATTATATCAATTCAGCAGCATAAGGATGGCCAGACTAAGAACTTGATGCTGCCGCTCCACTTCTTGAATCCTTTTGCTCTGCTGTAATATCGTGGCAAAGTCGGTCACATAATGGCTTCCATCGAGTGCGTAGTAAGGTTACTATTCAAAAGAAATAAGTAACGCATGAGGTACACTCTACATATAAAATACATACAAAGCATGCATTTTTACAAAAAACTGCATAGAAATGTACTTACAGCGTTTTTCTTTCTCTCGAAAACTCAGGGTGCTCCAGTTTGACAGTCATGCTGATGCTATCTCCTTCCAGGATGAATGTTTTATAATTCTGTCCTTATAATCTGGGTGAGATTTATCCCAGAGGTTGGCATGTCCTTGCATAGCTACAATTAACTGATGTTGTGTGACCTCCCTCCTGGTCATGCCTGAACGTGTGCCTCTCTGATAGAAAGATGGAGACGATGGGCAGGGTCAACAGATAGTTCCTGTAAAGCCAGGAAATGATTTACAGTGACAACACACCTTTTTTGGAAAAATGGGGGAGGGTGGGGCAACAAACCCCGGGACTTTAAACGGTGTCCAAATAAATGAATAAGCAAAGATTAAGAAAATATACAAAATGTATTACAATTTTAAACATACAGAGATTGACATAAAATGATTAGAATGACATAACCAATTGATGGTCCATAACGAACCGATGTGGCTCACAATGAAGGCCACTGAAGTCCCTATACCCGACAGTTGCCCAACATGTTTCGCCCAGGGCCGGGCTTCATCAGGGGCTTAGTACAGGGGAAAAACTACAAAATAAATAAAGAAAAACACATTAATTAGACAATAAAGCCAGTTGCTCATTAAGAAGGATTGGATTGCAAAATCCAGTCCAAAAACATGATTATATAGCACAAAAAGAATACATTGGGCAATAAACGTTTATAACAGAAAAACGATAAATGTAGGGAATATGAATAGTGTTAACAACAATGTGGCATGCATATAATTTGCATAATAGCAATAAAACAGGACAAACACCACTCACCCTCAGAAGTCGGCTAAAATCCAGGCACATAGCAACCAATTATAATTATAATTGATATCAAAAGGAAGAGAGATGGTAAGTATGATTCCAAACTGATTCGCCAAATGGCCTTCATTGTGAGCCACATCGGTTCGTTATGGACCATCAATTGGTTATGTCATTCTAATAATTTTATGTCAATCTCTGTATGTTTAAAATTGTAATAAATTTTGTATATTTTCTTAATCTTTGTTTATTCAGTTATTTGGACACAGTTTAAAGTCCCGGGGTTCGTTGCCCCACCCTCCCCCATTTTTCCACTTGTTGCACTTTATGGGATGTGGTGTCCTTGATTGATATCTTCCTGCCTACATTCTATCTAACACACCTTTTTTGTTTACTAAAAAAAAATTGAAACTTGACGTTCAGAAAAGATAAGAGGAGTTTAGGAGCGACCAATGTTTTTACAGCTCAGAAAATTTCACCAGAAAACGCGATAGAGAAGGTTTATTTTTTTTCCTGCCTCTAAATGTCCCTGACAGAAAACACCTGTAGTAGTCATAATCTGCAAAAACACATAGAACACAATGGAAGTGCTTCTAGAGGCAGGTGAAAAAAACATCAAGCACCTGTAGAATCAACGTTTTTTAAGTCCAGTGTGCATGTTCACCTGAATTTCATACATCTAGACCTTTTTGTATCCCCTTTTCACATGGCAGTATCTATTAATATGTAGGTGAAACAGAACCTATAAATGTAACTCACGGCACGATGGTCCTATTTTTGCACAAGTCTTAGGCCGCACACGATCAGTCCATCTGATGAGAACGGCCTGAAGGACCGTTCTCAACGGTTAACCGATGAAGCTGACTGATGGTCTGATGTGCCTACACACTATCGGTTAAAAAAAGGATCGCGTTAGAATGCGGTGACGTAAAACACAATGACGTGCTGAAAAAAAAGTTCAATGCTTCCAAGCATGCATCGACTTGATTCTGAGAATGCGTGGATTTTTAACCGATGGTCATGCCTACTAACGATCGGTTTTGACCTATCGTTAGGCGTCCATCGGTTAAATTTTAAAGCAAGTTCTCATTTTTTTGACCGAAGGTTAACTAACCTATAGGGCCCACACACGATCGGTTTGGACTGATGAAAACGGTCCTTCAGACGGTTCTCCTCTGACGATCCTATCGTGTGTACGCGGCCTTAGATTGCATGTGTTTTTTTAAAGAGGAATAGTAATTAGTTCTGTATGCTATTCATTTTCTAAATTATTTTCAATAGTCAGTCAAAACCACATATGTTTTACCAGGATTCATTTACATTCAGTCCTGTTAGGATAATGAATTAGTGCCAGTTCTCACAAACTCTTATTAATAAAACAGAGCTGACTTCCCACATGAGAATCATATATGAAATCAAATTGCATTTCCAGATTTTTAATTAAAAATATTACCAAAGACCAACTGATCGAAACTATGGTGAAATGAAAGTGCATTAATAAATAATTCGAAAAAATATATTTGTTTTACGCTAGCATTTTCTTTAGTTTAAAAAAAAAAGTTTTAGATGTCAATAATATATAGCAAGTTGAAAACAGATTTTGTTAAGCAAATCTTATTTTTACATACAGTACTTTACACAACAGTAAATACATCTTTTCTAGTGAATGCTAGCACAGACTAAAAGAAAAACAGAAGCTTATCCCCTTATCCTCTACTCTGTATTATCTCCTGAATAATTCAGTGCCTAAAGTCTGCCCAAGTTCAGTTCATTGTCAAACACACTCAAGTTTAGTGTGAATCGCATTAAAATGAAAGTTGAATTTTTTATGAAGGATTATGTAGTGCAAAATGTGTTGTGTTCTCTAAGGTGTGTTAAGTCCAAGCAAACCAGATTTCAGTACGAAAATGTCAACATCAGAATTCTTTTTTAAATTAAATAAACACCTTGTGTGCCCTACTTTAGACTGCATTAAAGTCTTTTTTTTTTATGTATGTAAGCTGTATAAACATGAAATCTGGATGTCTGTTTAAATTAAAATGGCAAAATACATTTTATATAGTAAGATGTTTTATGCAAAGGTAAACGTTGTATGTATATCCTGTATTCTAGTTATTAATGTGCAAAATATTTTTTCTACAAAGTGAACACAAAATAATTTATACTTAATAACTTCAATACCAACATACAGTAATACATACTTGCCTTTCCAGGGCATTTTTCAGGGTTCAGTGCCAATAGATTGACTGACATTTACTCTGTCATGCAACACAGGTTAATATATATATATATATATATATATATATATATATATATATATATATATATATATATATATATATATATATATATATATATATATATATATATATATATATATATATATAAGTGTTTTAATTATTTTATTTGTTTACATAAATATAGCTTTTATTTCGTGTTTAATAACCATTTTTTTTTATTATTATTATTACTTTTTACTATATAAAGGAAAAAACACTAGACATTAAAAAAAAAAAAGTTTCCCTTACTTTCTGTTATAAGACATTTTAAATAAAAATACAGAATTGCAAACACTCCCAATATTACCCAATGTTAGAAGCTGGACACCCCCAAGTTGTGGTTGTTTCTTGCCATAATAATTAAAGAAAAACGTGCCTGTATTGAGGTGGTTTAGGTGTGCTTAAAAGCTGCATACTCAAACCAATTACATGCCTTATGATATAAGTAGAAGTAAGTTCCATGGAAGACAAAGTTGCATTGCACTGAAATTGCACTGTGTGTAATGGCTAGATGTCAAGGATGAATATAAAACACTTTAACCTTCCCCCAAAACAATCCTTGGTGGTAAGTGGCACTTTAAAATGTACAAAAAAAAAATTATTCATTGGAGGTTAGTGGCATTTTAAATCTCCCGATAAATGGTGGTCAGTGGTATTTAATATGCCTCTCAAAACAATTTCAACATTTCACAACATTTATTGATAACCTCCCACCACCTTGCCCACTGGAGGTCAATGGTACTTTAAATACCCCAAGACAATCTTACAATAATGGTGGTTAGTGGTCCCCTAAACCCCCCTCACCCACTTTGATTCACATGCTTTTTCTGCTGCAGCCTATGGAAATTAATGAATGATTTCACATTTTAAATCCTCTTCCTTCCCCTACCTCTGTTTTAGGAAAAAGGAGTAGGTTCTCCAATGTAAACAATACAACTGTGTACATTTGTGATCACTGTAATTGGCCATCAGAGTAATCTCAAGTCACTAAACTACTTTGATCTGCTCTGTGCATTTTGTCTATGCTCTCTGTTGTCGAATGAAAACAGGGCAATGGAATTGCACGTGCTTGGACACACAGAATCAGAATAATCACTCCCCTGTTAGCCATTTTACTCCAACAATCAGTGATGGGTGGTAATATCAGTGAAGCATGGCCAATACAATACACCGACCAATACCAGGCAGTCACTAATATTGATGTTCATAGTATCTTTAAATACACGAGAAAGAAATAGGAATATGCAGTTATATGGAAATGTGCAGGATTTCAAATTAATAAGCACATAAGCACTGAATACAAAAGGGCATCTAGAACTTCATTTCAAAAATACGTTTATTAAGTTAGAGTAGATCTGTTCGATGTTTATTGCAAGCTTAGGAATGGAGTAAAACTTTTAGGCTAAGGGCCTTCTTAGCAGTAATATCTTGCAATACCCATCACGCCAAACACAGTACATTTTCTTTATAATCACATTGTGGCTTTATCATTGAAATAACTGTTAATATAGATATTGTGTATTAACTCAGCAAATAAAGGAAACTCTCAGGGTGGCCCATATTTAAAATTATTTTAGCCAGAGAGAAATCCATCGTTTGTGCAGTCTCACAACAGGGCCTTTAATCTTTTCTGTCTTTTATCTACAACTTTGCTTTTAGCTTTCAACATTTGTGCACTTAACTTAAAACAATCAATGATCATTCATGTACTAAGAACAAATTTAAAAGCAATTTCATTAAATAGATACAGAATGTTTTTAACACATCTGAGGACATCTGTGTTGGTATATTCATTAATCACTGACAGGAGTGAACGTCCAACACTTTAGTGCTGAACTGCAATAAAAAATAACTCAGGAACTATTTGTAAGAAGTGTGAAAATAACTATTTGGAAGGCTGCATTGTCCCATTTTCCACTTTACACAATGTGCTGTTACCATGTGTATCAACATCATATTTGTGTGTAAATTGGCTCATATGCAGGCCATAGATGACTGAATTCCAAACAAATTTTCTTTAAACAATCTTATATTTTGTGTGTTTTGTGATCCAATGGTGCCACTATTCATTTACAAATTCGACCAACCAAGCCTTCAATTTCTCCTCATGTTGATACGGAAAATAATTTTCCTGACGCCAGACATGGCAGCATACCTATGATATAGCCCCGCCCCTATATCCGCCCACAGGACACGTGATAACTCTCTATAAAACTCTGACTGAGAGCTAGCTCCCCCATTCTCCTTTTTGTCCTTAAAAATATCAGCCTACAGACAGTTTCATTCAGGATACGCTCTTACCTGCTGACTATTGTCGAAGTTCCGGCTGGGTTCAGCCTCTCCCAGTTCGAGGTCCCACATCTTAGGCACGCTAAATGCACCAACAAGGTGGGGAACCCCTTCTGGTGGTCTTCTGGGGTTGAGGTGTTCTCTAATCAGAGACGACAGTCCTCCTTTGGCATTGCCGGCGATGGAGTCTGATTTGAGCAAGCTGGGACTGCATGATGACTTCTTTCCTATGGAAGCCCTTTTCCAGGTCTGTCAGTTTCTTTCTTGTTCTCATGTCTTTAAAGGCCCTATACACACTGCAACTTTTGTTGTCTGATTTCCTTTAGAGTTGCCAGGTCCATATGGTGCCTGCCTGATTGCATACAGGTTAAGGCTTTAGGGTTTGGCCTCATGTTGTGTGGTTTTGATAAATCTGAAGGGTAAAATCTGCAGAAGATTGTATGGTGTGTAGCCAGCTTAAGGTGTCCTTTTGTGTGGATGGGTGTTGGCCTTCCTAATTGTATCAGAGTAGAGGTGAGAGAGGACTGAGTCTCAGGTGATCCAATTGCAGGGAGCAGCTAATGAATGCCTTTGCTTTTAAACATCTCCTTCTGAGGTAAGTCTTATCTATCCTAGTAATGGGGATATATGGGGGAGAGAGGAGTAAGGAGCAATGTTTTACTAGGGGGATGGGGGTTCTGCCAGATTATTTTTACTATTTGTAAAAAAAAAAAATGCTGAGATATATGTATATTTTTCTCTTTCACTTCCCTTATTTCTGTGGACATGCAGTCCCCCATGCACCTTTCAGTAACTCCCATCAGCATGAGCCTACTGCCACATAACAAAGACCACCCCACTATCAGGTAGAGGGCCAACTTTTGGTAAGTAAGAAGACGCGGGAGAAAAGAGTGCATTGAGCCCTGACGAGCGTGCCTTCTTATCTGTTGCAACCCCGGCCGCTCACACCCGCTCAAGGAGGTCCAGAGGCCCTCTCTGGATCATCAGGATTTTCAGGGCGGAAGATGCCTCCTCCAGTCCTGGCAGACCCCAGTACAAAGGGTGCAAATGTACGCTTAAGAGAACGCACACAGCTTCTCCTCTGAGGGCTCAGCGCCCGAAAGGCGAATGTTGGTCATGTGGAGATGACCCTATGCCTGGAATGCTACTTTGCAGCGACTGCTTCAGGCAGCTTGCCAGAGAGGAGTTTGGGAGTCAGCAGGTGTCACCTTGCTCAGCAAAATAGTTCCCAACCCCCTGGCTGAATTTTCCAGTCATCTCAGGCAGCCAGGGACAGAAGTAGATGGATCACTTCATGAGAGGTACTTGGACTATGCCTTCCCAAGAGAAATAGGTTTCCTTTAATGGAACCTGGCAGTAGTCCTCAATTTTCTAGCAAGCCCTCATTGTACTCTTGACAGAAGACTGCTCTTCATGGGAGATCTCCTTTAAAATCAGCCTTTTATTAGCCTTGATTTCAGGGGAGAGTGCGTCAACTCCAAAATTTGGGGCGACAGAGCCTCATTCCATGTTCTTCCGAGACAGGGTTGGGCTGAAGTCTTTTTGTTCCAAAGCATGACATCCATGTTTTGTCTTTTCAGTGAATGGGTGCTTCCAGCCTTCCCAGTGCAATCAGATGCCGATCTGCTCAAGTTAGGCTTTGAGGACTTTTGAATGTCCATCTCAGGCTACTTCTACATTCAGAATGTTTAAGATTTAAAGAGTAAGTGGCTTCGGCCTGAACCATCTCGGCCTGAATCGTGAAAATACTCACTGGGCATGTGGAGGCGGTAAGGATCCTCCAGAGATGGTTAGAGCTCATCGCTCAACCAGGGTGATGTCGTCATCTTCTTGGATAGCCCAGGCAGGGTTGTCTCTGTAGACAGTCTGCAAAGAGGCAAGCTGGTCATCACATTATATGTTCTTAATACACCACAGGGTGGATCTAGCAGCTCTTACTACGGTAGAGTTTGGGAGGAAGTTTATCCAAGCTTCTTTGTCTTTTTTAAGTTACAGCATTAAACCCTCCCTCTAGAAAGCTCTTCATGTATCATAGGTATGCTGCCATGTCTGGCGTCAGGAAAATGGAAAATTGTATCAAATACTTACCGTAATTTTCCTTTCCTGATGCCAAGACATGGCAGCATACGAACCCTCCCTCTGATATTTTGTACTTTATACGGAGAATGGGGGAGCTAGCTCTCAGTCAGAGTTTTATAGAGAGTTATCACGTGTCCTGTGGGCGGATATAGGGGCGGGGCTATATCATAGGTATGCTGCCATGTCTTGGCATCAGGAAAGGAAAATTACGGTAAGTATTTGATACAATTTTCCATTTTAGTGGTCGGGAATTTTCTTTTCTTTCTGGGAAATCAATTTTTTGCGCTCATGCTCATTTCTCTTTTAAATATATTTCACACAGGAGTCTCCCATCATTGATTAGAAAATAGTTTATTTTTCCAAAAAATTCAAACATGTCCAATCACTCCTATTCAATAGCCGCATGAAACTTGGCCATTGCTGCAGCCCACTAATGGTGCGAAATTCGAAATAAATGTTCAAAATAAAATTCTTTTGAAATTTGACCTGTGTATGGCCAGCCTAAGACTGAGACACTTTTTCCTGTATAAATATGCACTATGCCAAAGAGAGGGCATGGTGCCAATTGCCACACAGAAAGAGCCCAGTAAAATAATAACTCCAAAAATTTGTATATATTGTATGCATTTATTGAAAAATCTGTATGACCAAATTCCATAAAAAAATAACAGAAATCCTACACCTAACATCATATAGATAATGTTGTTTATATGATGTTTTTTTTTTTTTCTTATGTCATTTGGTCATACTGATTGTTCAATAAATGAATATACCGTATTTATCTGCGTATAACGCGCACTTTTTTCCTCTGAAAACAGAGGTTAAAAAGTGCCTGCACGTTATACGCCGATATCATGTTTCACCAGCAGGGGGCGCGGATAGTCTGTGTTTTACAATGGTAAAACGAAGCTTGTAAATGTTTCTATAGCTCCGTTTTTTTTAGGCTGCTCTTCTTCTCCTTTGAGTGTAGCTTTGATTGGAGGAGGAGAGAAGTCACATGCCCATCAGAGGAGGGCAGTCATGTGACCCCAGGTCAGTGAAAAAAAAAGGAGCTGTTGAGGTAAATGCAAGCTTCGTTTCGTTTTGCAATAGACACAGGAGGAGCAGTGTGGTAGGGGCTGACAGTGTTTTTTTTTACTTAACTGTAGAGAATGCTGGCAGCACTGTCCCAGGAGACTGGGGGTCTCCTGGGAGTGCAGGGGGGGTATAATGGATGGGGGCTGTATACTGGGGAGGGGGGAATGTATAATGGATGGGGGGCTGTATAATGGATGGGGGGCTGTGCACTGGATGGAGGATGTATAATGAATGGGGGGATGTGTACCGGGGATGGGGGCTGTATACTGTATGGGGTTCTGTGTACTGGATGGGGGGATGTATAATGGAGGGGGGATGTGTACTGGATGGGGGGATGTATAATGGAGGGGGATGTGTACTAGATGGGGGGGATGTGAACTGGATGGGGGAGGCTGTGTACTGTAAAGGGTCCTGAGAAATTTTTTTTTCCCTAAACTCCCCTCTTAAAATTGGGGTGCGTGTTATACACCGGTGCGTGTTATACGCCGATAAATATGGTAATATATACAATATCGTTTATAGGATTTTTGTCTGACTGTGTATAGACACCTGAAATTAAGCACCTCGTCCCTAAAAAATTACTTTTCAAAGAAGGAGAACGTTTGGAAAGGGATTATAGCAGTGCTTTACATATAATAATAGAAATAAAGACAGTTTTGTTGCGCTTATAGATGAATAAAAATAGAAATAGCTGCTAACACAATATTGTTGGATTCAATAAAAATAATGTAGTGTAAAGGTGTAGCACTGATAATAGAAACCATACAAGTATATATAAAATATAATGTAATTTTATTAGAAACATGACTAAAACCAATAACACAGCATGGTAAGTCATTGAGTTTTTGTGGCTGAATATAGAGGGTTTCAATAATTGTATGATATCAGGACATGTTTCGCCCTATAGCTTTATCTGGGAATATACGCATCAACTGAGAGTTAACAGAGAAACTATACAGAAAACAAAAATATTGCATATCGGTGGATGCGTATTATCCCCTGATGAAGCTATAGGGCGAAACATGTCGGGATATCATACAATCATTCAATCTCTATTCAATTTAAACCCTCTATATTCAACCAAAAAAACTCAATGACTTAACATGCTGTGTTATTGGTTTTAGTCATGTTTCTAATAAAATTACATTATATTTGTATTTATACTTGTATGGTTTCTATTATTATATGTAAAGCACCACTATAATCCCTTCCCAAGCGTTCTCCTTCTTTGAATAATATATATACTATTTTTGGCTATTATTTCCCTGGAATCTTTCTGTGTGGCACTTGGCACCGTGCCCTCTCTTTGGCATATTTTTACATAAGTCTTCTTGGCCACTGAGTCCCTCTCAATTCGAGTGCGTGGCTAAATACCTCTGTGTACCTTCATCTAGTTGGTTCCCTATCCTCGCTTTTGTGATACATTTTCCTGTAGTAAGCACTGCAGAACACTTTTTATCTAGGCAGAATTTTCCAGGACTTCACAGGATGCTGGTGTAACAGGCGCCTTCAACGCCGTAATGCATTCCATGCTGAAACGCACATGGCGCCCACGCGATGACGTCATCGCCCGGCGCGGCTTGCGTTACAGCCTGGAATGCGGAAGTGCGCTGTGTGATTACCAGCGTTTTCCCCATGCACCTGTCTCCTGCCTATAAAGGCATTCAATTCATATAGATATGGTGTTCTATTATTGTCGGCTGTAGCCGGCTTGGCTAACGAAACTACAGGTACCATCAATCCTCAGCCTGCAATCCATGCCATCCTGGATGCCTGCCATAAGGAAGCAAATCCTGATTGCCATTGCTGGGACACCCTAAAGCCTTCTTCCTACAGGGCACCCTACACTACGGAATCCCAGGCCTGCTACCAACCTACTGTAGCCATTCATTCCTACAAAACGGATAAGTAGCAATTATTTCACTTGTAGTTCTACAGGAAAACCTGCTACATATAATTGCTCTTAAACAATTATTGTAATTACTCTGGCTTGCTAACTAATAACATACTTCTTGGGACTGACTGGTGTGTTTTTGGCTGTCGCTGTGGAATATCTTAAAGAGACATACACTTCCAATTTGTTTACGCTGGAGTTGTCTCTCTGAAGTAGACTGCTATTGCATGTGGTATTCTCATATGCTGCGTGCCTGACATAAGTTCTTACTTGTTAAAGGGCCCATTCCCTAAGTTACTGAACATATTTGCTCTAAACTTTCTATGCTGGGGGTTGAGGCTATTTCGTACTTTCTCCCTTGGTGGCCTAAAGCATTGCTTTATGTAATAAGTGATATGATGTAGAGAACCCCCAGACTCCTGTTTGTGTAGAGTGACACCTGGGGTCCAATACTGATAATCACTTGCATACAGTTGTGCATTGGAATCTCCTAGTCAATCATATTTTTTAACGCTAGGCACTGGTCACATGTTGTGATGCGATCATCCCTGGGAGCTCAACGCATTCCTTTATGTGAAAGAGAGATGATGTAGAGAACCCCCAAACTCCTGTTTGTGCAGAGTGACGCCTGGGGCTCAGTACTGAAATCTCACATAACATAGGTACATTTATTGAAATCCTTGCTATCCGCAGTTGTGTTTCACTCCCGTTCACCAGAGCCGTTACAGCTGGTTAGTTTGAAAAAAATAATAATAGGGCTTTTGGTAATATATCTAAACCAGAACACATGACAACACTCATTTACACAATCTATACTTCAAGGAAATGCTTATGATGCACTACCAAATTCATATTGAGTTGTTTGCCAAATTTATATAGCACAACCATTCACACGGTTCTTTGTCCATGGCAACTGTTGCCATCATAATCATTTCACTCATTTAATATATTTGTAGTGCTACCCCATTCAGGAGCCGCTGGTTAGATTGGGATTAGCGAATTAAGTTACCTCTGTGTGGTGTCTAGGGGTAGATGTAGTGAGCAAAGCAGTAACGAATGTCCAACCTGTAGCTGAAGTTTTCTGAATGCTTTATTTCTCTGGTCCAACATGACCATCACATTAACTTGAGGTAGATAGCAAAAGGTTGATGAAGGAAGAGTAACTTTGCAGAGTCAGGCTTGGATATAGAAAGCAGTCCTGCCTTCTGTAATTAAATCAGTCACATCGCCACTCCAGCCAGAGTGGGTGCGGTGCACTTGGACAGGCCTCTCGCACAGACCTGGCAGCCAGAGTGTCACCGAGAAAGCTGAGAAGGAACAAGTCGCTGCCACTGACTTGGCTCTAGAAGATTAGTAGGTGCCTCTGCCACAGGTCGGGTACTTAAAAGAGCAATAGAGCATATCCTCTCAATTCTGTCTTCTTGATATGTGGAACCCCAGTCAGTCACTGAGGTCCCCCAGTCACTTCAGTGTCTCTGAGCCATGAAGACCCAGAGTCAGGAACTCTGTGTGGCACAGGCCCCAGCCAGGTAGGCCATAGTGGTGGGGCCCGTAATGTGCGCACACCCTGAAGGTGGTTGCCGCACCTGGAACCAGGAACCTGCGAAGAACCCCGAAAAATGGCGTCTGCCACAGATATACCCCTTCCCAACATGCCCCACGAGGGAAACGCTCTTCCAATTGGCTGCTGGGGAAAAGTGGCTCTGCCTAAACCCCTGTAGCGCCACCTACCGCCCAGAGATGGGTCACATCCCTGGAGCGCAGAATGACCCACAGGACAGTTTAGAACTGACAGCTGCCAAACCTGAACAAACCAACCTGGGTGGGAGCAAGTAAGTCTCTCACCATACTAATTTTAGCGTAACACCCTTTCTGAAAGTAAGGGGGTGCTACATACTCCCCCCACTTGAATGGACACTGTCCCCTGTGTCCCAAAGCATTTAAGCCTGAATGCTAGCCTGATGTCTGCTAACAGGATAGAAAAGTAGGAAAAGAGAAAAACAATAGTAAACTTTTCATGTATACATAATACCTTATTGGAACATAATAGACAAACTTAAGACATCACATGACATTACAATACATACACAACCCTATCTATCTATGCTGCCCATTCTCCGCAGTGTTCATAGTAGGTGGGTCCAGAAACCTGCATAAGAAAATACAAAAGAAAACAACACACAACTGGCTCCCAGTTGATGTTGCTGGCTTAAGTGATTTTCTAAACAGAAGTGTGAAGAGTTAAACAACAGGAGTTGAAAACAGAAGTTAAGACAGGAGTCTTCTAAACTGTAAGTAACATCTTAAACTTCCTACAAGTAATTATATTGTAACTGGGAAATGTGTGCTAGCAGGGTTGAAGGTTTTGCTCAGTGCACAGTGTGTCACATGTATACAAAATTGGTGCAACAGCTCCAGGATGGATACCGCTGTGACAGATGTGAGCAGGTTGCCCTTCTGGAAGCTCGCATTAGAGATCTGGAGGAGCAATTTGCAACACTGGGCAGAAAGGACAACCTTGAAAGGGGTCCTCTGCTCGCTGAGCAGGTGGTCAGTAGGGTTAATGTGGAGGGTGGAGGGGCAAGTCAGGATTATCAGATAGGAAGATGGGTTAATGTAGTTAGAGGGAGTGGAAGGGGCTTGCAGACAAGGAAGGCCAATCCTGTGTTTGTGCATCAAAACAAATTTGCCAAGTTGGGTGAAGATGTGGAGGTGGCTAACACAGAGGTGGCAGCCCTAGATGTTACTGCTACCCCTAACAGCCGAGAGAGCAACCCATCTAGTAGAAGTGGTGAGGGGAGTGCAGGTAGGCCTAGACAGTTGGTGGTAATAGGGGATTCTATAATCAGAAGGACTGATAGAATAATTTGTCGCCAGGATCGCCTCAACCGAATGGTTTGCTGTCTCCCTGGTGCCAGGGTTCGGCATGTGGTGGACCGGGTGGATAAATTACTGGGAGGGGCTGGGCATGACCCAGCTGTCTTGGTCCATGTTGGAACCAATGACAGTATACATGGAAGGTGGAGGCTCCTTAAGAATCAATTTAAAGAACTAGGCTGCAAGATGAAGGGAAGGACCTCCACGGTGATATTCTCTGAAATATTGCCTGTGCCATGCGCAACACAGGAAAGGCAGGGGGAGATTAGAGAGCTGAATGCATGGCTAAAGACCTGGTGTAGGAAGGAGGGATTTTGGTTTCTAGAGCACTGGGATGACTTTTAATTGGGGTGCAACCTATATGCTAAAGATGGTTTGCACTTGAATGGAAGGGGGTCTGCTGTGCTGGGGGAGAGGTTTAGGGGAATGCTGGAGTATTTAAACTAGACTTGAGGGGGGAGGGTGAACGTGAATTACATCGGGCACACAGGTCAGTTAGGGGTCAGACATTAATGGAGAGTGGAATGGGGATAGATGGAGGTGGGGTTATGGCAGGTGACAAGAAAGTTCCCATGTTGCAAACAGCCATTGGAAATTATAGTGCCATTTGCACTACTAAAAATTATATGAATCATATGAAAAACGCCAGCGAAAAATGTAACAATACATTTAAGTGTTTGTTCACCAATGCCAGAAGCCTTCCAAGCAAAACAGGTGAGTTGGAAGCTCTGGTGCATGAGGAGAGCTATGATGTAATCGGTATTGCTGAAACTTGGCTTTAATCCTCACATGACTGGGCTATTAATATTCCTGGCTATGCTCTCTTTCGGAAAGACAGGGTAAAAAGGAAAGGTGGAGGGGTCTGTCTCTATGTGAGAAGTGACCTCAAAGCAAGCGTGAAAGAGGTCCTGGTTGATGGAGAGTGTGATGGAGAGTGTGTTGAAGTTGAAGCATTATGGGTGGAACAGCATACAGATGTGCGTAGTTCAAAGCTAATCATTGGAGTTTGTTATAGACCACCCAATGTTAATGAGGAGGTGGAGACTCGGCTCCTTGCACAGATGGAAAGGGCTGCAAGCAGCAGACAGCATGGATTCATGAAAGACAGAAGTTGTCAGACAAACCTGATTTCCTTTTATGAAGAGGTAAGTAAAACCCTGGACAGAGGCGTAGCAGTGGATGTGGTATACTTGGATTTTGCAAAAGCGTTCAATACAGTTCCCCACACACGGCTCATGTGTAAGGTAAGGTCTACAGGATTAGATATATCAGTTTGTAAATGGATAGAAAACTGGCTGAAAGACAGAATTCAGAGAGTTGTGGTTAATGATTCTTACTCTGAATGGTCCAAGGTTATCAGCGGTGTACCCCAAGGTTCAGTGTTGGGTCCCTTACTTTTCAATATATTTATAAATGATATTGGGTCTGAGATCAAAAGTAACATTTCTGTTTTTGCAGATGACACCAAGCTATGCAGTGGAATAATGTCCTTGCAGGATGTCTCCAATTTACAAGCCGACCTCAATGCTCTGTCTAATTGGGCGACTAAGTGGCAGATTAGGTTTAATGTTGATAAATGTAAAGTTATGCACTTGGGGGCTAAGAATATGCATGCATCATACATGCTAGGGGGAGTACAACTGGGGGGATCTGTAGTGGAGAAGGATCTGGGTGTTTTAGTTGATCATAAGCTCAATAATGGCATGCAATGCCAAGCTGCGGTTTCCAAAGCGAGCAAAGTCCTTTCTTGTATTAAGAGAGGTATGGACTCCAGAGATAGAGATATCATTTTGCCCCTCTACAAATCATTAGTAAGACCTCATCTGGAATATGCAGTCCAGTTTTGGGCACCAGTTCTCAAAAAGGATATCGGAGAACTGGAGAAAGTGCAGAGAAGGGCAACCAAACTGATAAGAGGCATGGAGGAGCTCAGCTATGAGGAAAGATTAGAGGAACTGAATTTATTCACTCTTGAGAAGAGGAGAATAAGGGGGGATATGATCAACATGTACAAATACATAAGAGGTCCATATAGTGAACTTGGTGTTGAGTTATTCACTTTAAGGTCAACACTGAGGACAAGGGGGCACTCTTTACGTCTGGAGGAAAAGAGATTTCACCTCCAAATACGGAAAGGTTTCTTCACAGTAAGAGCTGTGAAAATGTGGAACAGACTCCCTCCAGAGGTGGTTCTGGCCAGCTCAGTAGATTGCTTTAAGAGAGGCCTAGATTCTTTCCTAAATGCACATAATATAACTGAGTACTAAGTTTTGTAGGTAAAGTTGATCCGGGGTAAATCCGATTGCCTTTCGGGGGATCAGGAAGGAATTTTTTCCCCTCCGGTAGCAAATTGGATCATCGCTCTGCTGGGGTTTTTTGCCTTCCTCTGGATCAACTGTGGGTATGGAGTTGGGTGTATGGGAGGATGTACTGTTTTACTTTGTTTTTTTTTTTTGTTTTTTTTATGGTTGAACTGGATGGACTTTTGTGTCTTTTTTCAACCTGACTAACTATGTAACTATGTAACATATTCACAATATACATCCTGATATATTAATAATTTAACTATTTACACACCTCCAAGGTTGGAATTTAGACTGCACCCTCGGACCGAGTGTGAAGTCTCCCTTCCTCCCAGGGAGCTATAAGTGCTAGAACATACTTGTACTCTGCTGCAAGAAATAGAACACAATATGTACATTTCAACTTTGCACTAAGAACATTTCAGAACTCTGCCCCCTAGCGGTCAGTGCGCTGGTACTACGGCAGTCCAAGTTTCAGCAACAAAATATAGCAGCGAAAAGGGGAAGAAGAAAAAAAAACATATCTTTCACTGAGTCTTCTTCCGATGAGCACCCTTGTCCAGAACTTCTTCAAAGTTTGTATGCCAGACAGGGCAGACATGCCGTTCACTTGTAGAAACGTGGGTCTGGCAAAATAAGGACATCACCTTCTTCCGTAGTGAAGGTGACTGAAAACACCTGGTCCTTTCTCCCAGGAGACTTCAACACAACCCGGTCACTGTATATGTGCCGGCCCCAGCTCCACTCTCGGTGGCAATGCTCAAATCTGGGGTTTAGGTAGGATAGGCCCAAGTCCGCACATTTTTGAATACGGGGCACCTTTAGATGTGTGCATATGGCCTCCTGGCACCATCCCTCCCGATCCTGATCCACTTGATGTAAAAGGGAGGATGGCACATAAGGGTACTCATACCCATAGCGGATGGCCACCCTCTGGATTACCAGGCGCTGTAGCCTGGCCAAATTTGGCAATGTCATGGATCTCCACGTCCCGGCAGCACTATAGCGTCCGGTGCCCTTTTCAGAGGGGGAATGGCAAGGGGCATGGGGACAGTGAGAGAAGGTACTGGAACAGACTCACCGACTCCCCAGGTCAGCTGTGGGAAGTCCACGGATGAAACTCCGGATCCACGCGATGCGCTCCGGCCGGAGCTTTTTTTCCTCCTGGTTCTGTTGGAGGTACGGAATCCTCCAAACCCCTGTGACTCTGGAAACCTAGGATCAAACATATCATCATGGATGTCTCCGTCATCCGAAAAAGATTCCAGTTCTGAGGAGTTGTATTCCTCTGCAGGTAATTAGACATACACTTTTGAATGGTCTCTTGGCCAATCTGGCAAGCAGCTCTTCGTAGGCAGGCCTCGACCGCGGCTGCGGGAGGTTGGAGCAGGCCTTGCTCCTTTTGAGGCACACCACATGGAGACCACTGTGAAAGTGGTGGTCTCCGGTATGGTTTCGGTGTGTGTTCGGGTCACGTCAGTCGTGCTGATCACACCGGTCGGATCATCCTCTCAGTCATTCTCGTCATAGGGCTTACCTCCGGTAGAGAAGATGGCGAGGCAGCCGTTCTGAGAGTCAGTGTAGATGAGACCGAGATGACCTCATTGTTGGGAGGCTCTGGCTCCACGATTTCCACCGACGAGGGTGGCTCTGGCCATGTGGCTTCCTCCTCCGCGGTGACAACTCCGGTGATGTAGTTCACCCGGTATTCTTTGGGAGTTTTGGTAAATGGCTCCATAATGAACAGATAGGCCCGACATTTCAGACACCAGGCGAACGGCTGGATCTGCATGGACAGTTCCTCGCAGCGAGGGCAGGACAGTCCTAGTAACTCCAATCCTCTGCTCGAAAACAACACAAATTGTCCATTCGTTGACATCCAGATGCCCGTATCAGTCACAGGCACCCCAGGTGGAGCAAACATGCTGGAGACTCCCGGTGAAGTGGTAGGGGGTCTCAGCCGTTGGACAGCAACAGTCGACAGCAAGAAGGCAGATATCTCATAGCACACGTGGACTATGCGTCTCACGGGGTGGGTGACTCCTCCCACTTGAAGAACTTGTCCAGGCACGTTCCATACGCTTGCTTGCTGCACGTACGTCCAAGCTTAGCTGGTTGAGGTTAACTCCCTCATTACCGGACAGATCAAATAGGACACTTTTTTTTAAATAAATCCATTACTCACGATTTCCGTTGCCAGAGGTAACAGCGGATAATCCCGGACGAGCCCCCACATGTAGCGCTATACCCCAATCAGGAGCCGCTGGTTAGATTGGGATGGGCGAATTAAGTTACCTCTGTGTGTTGTCTAGGGGTAGATGTAGTGAGCAAAGCAGTAACGTATGTTCAACCTGTAGCTGAAGTTTTCTGAATGCTTTATTTCTCTGGTCCAACACAACCAACACATCAACTTGTGGTAGATAGCAAAAGGTTGATGAAGGAAGAGTAACTTTGCAGAGTCAGGCTTGGATATAGAAACCAGTCCTGCCTTCTGTAATTAAATCAGTCAAGTCACCACTCCAGCCGGAGTGGGTGCAATGCACCTGGACAGGCCTCTCACACAGACCTGGCAGCCAGAGTGTCACTGAGAAAGCTGAGAAGGAACAAGTCGCTGCCACCGACTTGGCTCTAGAAGATTAGTAGAGGCCTCTACCACAGGTCCGGTACTTAAGAGCAATAGAGCATATCCCCTCAATTCTGTCTTCTTGATATGTGGAACCCCAGTCAGTCACTGAGGTCCCCCAGTCACTTCAGTGTCTCTGAGCCATGAGGACCCAGAGTCAGGAACTCCGCATGGCATGGGCCCCGGCCAGGTAGGCCATAGTGGTGGGGCCCGTGACGTGCACACACCCTGAAGGTCACTTTCTGAGCCGGATTGCCGTGGCCTTGGAGGGCATGCAGCCAAGAGCTGCCAGGAGTGGCCCACCCGGGGATCAGCCTCCTCCAGGTGCCCCCCCACCCCCACCCACTCCCTCCAGGCAGCTGAGGAGCCCGAGAGTGCCCACAAGAAGGAGCCCCCGTCAGCCCAGATGAGGGTTTTTTTTTTTTTTGGTTTATTGCTCAGGTTATGAGTATTTTATTATTTTTGTTTATTGCTCAGGTTATGAGTATTTTATTATTTTTGTTTATTGCTTTATGAAATATTTTTTTTATTTTTAACTGCACACGGTCAGGAGTGCAGGGGACAGTGTGAATGGTGTGTGAATGTGAGGGGGTGCCACTCCTGCCAGTAAGGGGTGTCACCCTCGGCCGTGGTGGAGAAGTTATCCCCACGGCTGTGTGAATGACGTGTGAATGGTATATGAATGGACAGCGACATCATTGGGGCCTTGACGCTGGCATTGCTGCTCCCAAGTCCTACATGCTGGACTTGGGCTAATCCAATGTGATGTGAATGTGGTGTGTGTGATCTAGCGACATCAGTGGTGTGCATGCGTGCATTGTCTGTGTGATTAATGTTTTGGTTTAGTGTCCAAAGATGCCTATGGCGAGGACCCTCCTGACTGCTCTTCCATCAGCAGACTGTGTAGCCTCTGGCAGGTGGGGACTGTGTGGGTCGGGGGTCAGGTCATCACGTATGTCAATCTGCAGGCCTTTTCTCATGGCAAAGTTGTGCAGAATGCAACATGCACTGATGATCTGACACACGAAGGTAGGGGAATACAATAGGGTCCCCCCGGACTTATCCAGGCATCGGAAACGGGACTTCAGGAGCCCAAATGTTTGCTCCACCACTGCATGAGTTTTGATATGTGCTTCATTGTATCTTCTCTCTCCTCTGGTTTGGGGGTTCCGGAAAGGAGTCATTAGATGGGGTCCCAGTGTATATGCAGAGTCACCTGGAATGGAAAAGACAGGAGGATGTTAGTCATGCATGTGCCCCTTGTGATGTGTGCATCATGGGAGGGGATAGTCATGCCTGCCACCCATGTCACTCACCAACCAGCCAGCTGTCCCCATACATGTTCTGTTCGAATTCTGCTGGGATGGGACTCTGATTGTATATGAAGCTGTCATGGCTGGAACCGGGGTGTTTGGCACAGACAAGCCATATGAGGCATTGGGCATCGGCTATCACCTGTACGTTGATGGAATGCCAATGCTTCCGATTGCGGTATATGTGCTCTGTGGCACTGGGGGGCTGTAGGGCCACATGTGTGCAATAAATGGCCCCCACTGTGCGTGGGAATCTGGCAATGCTGTAGAAATCTGTCATTGTCTTCAGCCGCAGCTCCTCAGTGGTTGGTCTGATGAACTGGTTGGACATGCGTCTGAGGATTGCGGGGACAACCTGGTGCACACATCTGCTCATGGTGGACTGTGACATCCCAGCCACCACTCCACTTGTACGCTGGAATGATCCACTTGCAAGGAAATGAAGTGTTGCCAGTACCTTCGCCAGTGGCTGCACTGCTTGTGAGCGGTGTGTCTTGCTGGTGATGTCATCCTGCAGGGTTGTGGTTAATTCAAGGATTGCATCAGGGCTGAATCTGAAGAGGCAATACACCTCCTCATCCCCCA
This sequence comes from Rana kukunoris, assembly GCA_029574335.1. Taxonomy (NCBI): domain Eukaryota; kingdom Metazoa; phylum Chordata; class Amphibia; order Anura; family Ranidae; genus Rana; species Rana kukunoris. Next base: position 295,363,963 of record CM056049.1, read on the forward strand.
TGCCAAAGAGGCTCATGCGCGTGCGGTATATCCTCTCACGTGCCCGCCCAGTACTAGTGCTAGGACCGCGACTGCCCCTGGCATGTTGGCACACAGAGGTGTTGTCCTTGCAAGTGTGGTTGTTCAGCTTGCTATTTTCGTCGGTAACGCTGCTGCTGTAGCTGCTCTCCTGCTGACCTGAGGCCGTCTGGAGTAAAGATAAAGCAGCTATTTGTAGAAATAACTTTGCGACGGACGGACGAGATACGCGCGGCGCATGTAGCAAGCGTATGGTGCTAATCCGTTCGTGAATCGGGAAATCTCCCTCATTTGCATATTTGCAAGGCAAATCAATAGGCGCGACGGATGCGACAAGCGAAAATATGCGCTAACGATACTCTGGCGAGGGAAAGTTAAGCCGATCGGAAATGGCCCGTTTTCTGCCGCATCTAGGTTGTTGGGTACGGCCACATAGATACTACGGCGCATCTTTACAGTTACGCGGCGCATATCGATATACTCCAGCGCAAGTCTTGCTGAATCTGGCCCTAAGTGTTTTTCTCCATTATACCACCCCTAGCCCCTGAGCAAGCAGTTTGCTATGGGCGCAGACATAGAAGAGGAGAAGCGGACAGTACCAAACGGTAAATGCAGAAGACGAGGTTCAGGGCATTGCACAGGTAAGTATAGCATGTTTGTTATTTTAGAAAAAAAAACTTTGCAACCTCTTTACTATTCTATTTTTGCTTTAGATACAGTATACCATAAGTTAGTGTATTGTTTACTGTTACTCTGTTCAAAGCACAACGCAAAGAAAAAAAAACGTAATTTTCCTATAAAACTTTCATGCCTATGGATAGCAAGTTGATCTGCATATAATGAGTGAGTCATTTGTAAAGTGCAAAGCACATAAATCTAATATTGGATTTCTTTATCATAAGGGCAAAAACACAGGACATGCATAAAGAAAGCATATAAATGATAATTCCAAATCTTAGGTTACTGTCAAAAGATAATCACCAGAGGGTCAATTGGGAAATATCCGTGTGTGATCCTCTGACTGCTAAAAAGATGTATCTGGTTATACAAGTAATAAACACCATCACTCTGGTAGGCAATTATGCATGCCTCCCGAATAGCAAACACATCAAAGCCTACTCTTTCAGGTCTATGTCCCATAGTGAATTTCTATACTAGACTCAGTCAAATGTATATTTTATATCAGTATTTAATACATATAAACAAGATCCTGTTTACTCCAGGGGGTTAATTTTCTTTGACTTTGATACATTGCATGCAGTTCAGTGTTATTATATAAGCAAAGAAGTCATCTCATCTGCTATATTTTATTCATACTGTTTCATATATTCATTTTTCAACTAAGACATACAAGAACTATAAGAAAATGCGTTAATGACCAACAATATAATTTCCAAGTTCAAAATGTGTTGTTTTCATTATATCTGTTAAAACAAAAACATAATAATTAATTTCAGACTTTAATTATTTGTGTTTAATTTCTAATGTTTTGCAAAATGTATATAGAGCTGTGTATGGTGATAGGCAAATCTGCTCATGTTTGCTTTGACAAGGATTTGGTGAATCTTAGGCCGTGTACACACGGCAGAGAACCTCGACGGGCAGAACACATCGTTCCGCCCGTCGAGGTTCTCTGCCGGCCGTCGAAATCGGCGACCCGCCCGTCGGGAATGGCAACCAGCCATTCATCCAGGCGGGCCGTCGAGCAAATAGAGAGCGTGCTCTCTATTTCTGCTCGACGGGCTTCCCGACGGGAAGCTCGCCGAGAGCGTACACACGGCCGAGGTCCTCGCTGGAATGCAGCTTCCAGCGAGGTTCTTGCTGGTTTCCAGCGAGAACCTCGGTCGTGTGTACGCCGCCTCAAAGGTGAATCCATCTAAAGCTTATGCGGGGCAAATCTTCTGGTTACATTCTGGATATTTTGAGGTTAATGGGCAAACTATTGTATAAAAAAACATTGGATAATTTGGCACTGCCACGGGGGACATGTACCAATGCAAAAAAAATATTTATGTACAGTATACTATATTATCAAATGTATTGGGACACCTGCCTTTACACGCACATGAACTGTAATGGCATCTCAGTCTAAGGCCCTGTACACACGATCAGTCCAAACTGATGAAAACGGACTGAAGTTCAGTTTCATCAGTTCACCGATGAAGCAGACTGATGGTGTGATGTGCCTACACACCATCGGTTCAAAAACCGATCGTGTCAGAACGCTGTGACGTAAAACACGCAACAAGCTGAAAAAAATGAAGTTCAATGCTTCCAAGCATGCGTCGACTTGATTCTGAGCATGCCCGGGTTTGCAACCGATGCTTTTGCGTACTAACCATCAGTTTTGACCTATCTGTCTGGCGTCCATCGGTCCAATTTTAAAGCAAGTTCTCTGTTTTTGGACCAAAGGACAACAGACTGATGGGGCATACACACGTTCGGTTTGGACGGATGAAACTGAACTTTGTCCGTTTTAATCGGTTTGGACTGATCGTGTGTACGAGGCCTTAGTCTGTAGGTTTCAATACTGAGTTGCCCCACCCTTTGCAGCTATAACAGCTTCAACTCTTCTGGGGAAGATGTCCACAAGGTTTAGAAGTGTGTCTATGGGAATGTTTGAACATTCTTTCAGAAGTGCATTGACCTGCACAGAGTCCTGACCTTAACCCGATAGAACACCTCTGGGATAAATTGAATATCTGATGAAAATTACAAACACATATTTTAGTCTGTACCTAACCTTTTTTTAATTCACTTTCACTCTTAAATTTACCTATATGAACATATTTTAATTCACATGGGATGTTTGCATCATTTTAATTTTGGACATTGAGTTTAAAGTTGTACTAAACTCCAAAGCAAACATTTATTATATTGCAGCATACCAATTATTAAAGTGATTGTAAAGTCTTGTTTAAAATTCAAACATGTTAAACTTACCTCCTTTGTGCAGGTTGGTTTTGCACAGAGCAGCCTGGATCTTCCTCTTCTCGGGTCTCTCTTTGCTGCTCCTGGCCCCTCCCTCCTATCGAGTGCCCCCACAGTCAGCAGCTTCCTATGGGGGCAATGGAGCTGAGCCACAGCTGTGTGTGTCCATTCAGGCATGGAGCCCTGACCCAGCCGTGCCTCCTCTCTCCCCAGATTGGTTGATTGACTTTGATCGACAGCCACGGGAGCCAATGGCACCTTGTTGTGTCTCAGCCAATCAGGAAGAGTGTCCCAGATGGCATACACATTCATAGACATTGCTGGAGAGAAATGGGGCTCAGGTAAGTGATTAGGGGGGTGCTGGGGTGGCTGCTGCACACAAAAGGTTTATTATCTTAATGCATAGGATGCATTAAGATAAGAAAAAACTTCTGCCTTTACAACAAGTGTGATGACTGTATTATCTTTTTTTTTTTTTTTTTCATCTAGTGGTCCTGCCAGTAAGTCTGTTGTTTTTCAAAAGAACAAACTGTTCTGCAAATGTAGCAGTTACAGGGGTGAAATTAATCATTAATTACTGACAGGGTGCTTACAATGTTTAGCTTTTATTTATTTATGTAAAACCTTTATCGTATAAGGAGAAAAACTGTTTGCTGTAACTGCTTATAAAGTATTAGCTGGAGTTTTGCTTCAACATGTTAGTGTATTTAAATTTGCCAGTACATCCAACATTTCCCAGACTGACAATGATGTCCCTGTGCTCCTTCACCAAGAGTGTAGACAACTTCAATACATGAGGTGTGGGGGAAGGGCGACGTAGTAACATGTACCTCAACTCAGGGAGACACCCTACCCCAGAAAACTCATCCCAAACAAAACCAACGAGGGAAACCCCAGAGATCAGGGAGAGGCACATACCACACGAGAAGCCAACAACTATAGGTCAGCAGCCCCCTAACAACCTTATCAAAACCAACAATAAGGTCATAAATTTGTCAACCTTTAAATTGGAACCTAACCACATCCAACTCTTAGAAAGAGGCCTGTCCTTTTCCCCTGTTAATAGCATGGAGGAATTCACAGTATACAAGGATGTGGTTCTGTTCCTTAGGAAAGTTTTCTTTCGATCCCTTTACCCCCAATCGGAGGTGGAAGGGGAGGTAGAGCCGCAGTTGGAATCGGAGGATGCAGAAGCATTAGCGATCCTCAATTCCCTCTTGGAGGAAAGTGATGATATCCAAGGCAATGACTTCACAACAATAAGAAGGGCAAACCTAAAAATCAAATCATTGAAGATGCCCCCTTTAAATAAAAACAAATGGTTAAACATGTTCTTGGAGGTAGTACAAAGGGACTTGGAGGCCCTCCATTGGAAAAGCCATAATCAGGATAATCTCACCAAAACAGAACGACAGGCACTTCAGGAGTTGAGAGCTGCACAAAATGTAATTATTAAAAAAAGTGACAAGGGTGGGAATGTTGTCCTAATGAATGATGAGGACTACGAACGGGAAGCCAAGCGTTTATTGGGGGATCCCAATACTTATGACAAAATAGATATAAATCCCTTTCCAGAACTCATCAGAGAGCTCAACAGCAGGCTCGATGATGCATTAGAGGTGGGGTTACTATCTAAAAGAGAGTACAAATACCTCCTAGTTAAAGATTACAACATCCCTACTTTTTATTGCATTCCCAAAGTGCACAAGTCCCTCGTTAACCCGCCTGGTAGACCCATAGTATCGGCCATTCATGGACCCCTTGACAGAATAGGGGTCTATCTGGATTCTTTACTCAAAGAAATGGTTTACACTCTAGAGTCATATGTACAGGACACTAGACACGTACTATCCAAAATGGCTGATACCTCGATCTTGGGAGAAATATGGTTGGTTGGAATCGATGTAGAATCTCTATATACATCAATTCCACACCATTGCGGTATGAGGGCGTTAAAAACCTTTCTAGAGAAACATTTCCCACACCAGGGCTCTCAAAACAAATTCTTAATTGAATTACTCCATTTAGCATTAACACATAATTTCTTTCAATTTGCTTTGTGTTATTACCACCAGACAAAGGGCACCTCCATGGGCGCCGCTTGGGCGCCAGCATACGCTTGCCTTCACTTAGGATTATGGGAGGAGGAAAATGTCTTTCAGATGCCATTATACCTCAGCCATGCACACACATGGCTGAGATATATTAATGACGTCCTCCTGATCTGGACGGGGGACGTTTTGGACTTGCACATTTTTATAGACCAACTTAATGTGAATGACAAGAACATTAAGTTGACCTATACATTCGATAGGTCACAGATATCCTTTTTGGACCTAAGGATAGGGATCAAAGATGGTAAACTCTTTTCCAGCACCTTTCAGAAAGAAACAGCGGCTAATACACTGCTACAAGCCGACAGCCACCATCCCCAATGGCAAAAAAATGGCATTCCGGTGGGGGAGTTCATAAGGATCAAGAGGAACTGTTCTGATCCCAATACTTACCACAAAGAGAGCAAGGAACTGTATGAAAGGTTTCGGGAGAGGGGCTACTCACATAGACAAATTAAGATAGCCAAGCGAAAAGCAGCAAAAAGAAGCTGTGAAAGTTTACTTGTTGTTGACCTAGGGAGGAAGGAAAATCTAAGTAGGAATCCCGGTCCGGTAAGACTCATAACTACCTTTGGACCTCAATGGAACAAGGCACGGTCAATATTAGAGAACCACTGGAACATACTAACCAGTAATCGGAGCCTGGCTGCTATAGTGGGAGAGAGTCCCAAAATGACAGCCCGCAGGGCCAAGAACCTAGGTGACCTGTTAACCCAATCAGAATTCACACGCAGGGGTAATACAACCTGGCTGTCAGAATACCCACGGAGTTTAGGCATGTTCCCCTGTTCGAGATGCCAAATCTGTCCTTTTGTAGATCGTACAAGAACTTTCCTTGATGCAAAGGGAGAAAGAGAATTTGAAATGAGAGACCTCATTAATAGTGTTGAGCAGAATATGCCATATTCGATTGCGCGATATATCTCGAATATATAGTCGAATATTCGAGATATATTCGCTAAATACGAATATTCGTGATATTTTTTGGAAATGAAATGATTGCGAATTTTCGCTATTGCGATTTTTCGCTATTGCGAATTTTCGCTATTGCGAATATTCGAGAAATGCGGAATGGAGCACTCTGATTGGCTCAGAATATTCGTGATATATTACAATACAAAATAATTGCGAATATTCGGCAAATGCGGAAGGAGCACTCTGATTGGCTCAGAATATTCGTGATATATTACAATACAAAATAATTGCAAATATTCGGCAAATGCGGAAGGAGCACTCTGATTGGTTCAGAATATTTGTGATATATTACAATACAAAATAATTGCGAATATTCGGCAAATGCGGAAGGAGCACTCTGATTGGCTCAGAATATTCGTGATATATTACAATACAAAATAATTGCGAATATTCGGCAAATGCGGAAGGAGCACTCTGATTGGCTCAGAATATTCGTGATATATTACAATACAAAATAATTGCGAATATTCGGCAAATGCGGAAGGAGCACTCTGATTGGCTCAGAATATTCTTGATATATTACAATACAAAATAATTGCGAATATTCGAGACATGCGGAATGGAGCACTCTGATTGGCTCAGAATATTCTTGATATTTTATCGTAATTTCGCAAAAATGCGAATGAGAAATTTATTGCGGAATTTCGACAGTAACACTCTGAAATCGAATATATGTGTTATTTTAGCTAAAAACAATATTGCGAATTTCTCGAAAATAATCGCGCGATATCGCTATTGCCGAATAATCGCATTGCGATTTTTCAGCAATATAAAATGATCGCTGCAGCTACTCGGCCCAAGGTCTCTAATCATACCAGCAATGCTTTTAGACGTCGATGGGGATCTCTAGGATGTGATCTGTTCTAAAAAAAAAATACGAATATTCGAAATAGCGAATATTCACCGCAAAATTCGCAATATATCGCGAATACTCGAATATGCCATATTCGAGCCGAATATTCGCAATACGAATATTCGTGAGCAACACTACTCATTAACTGCTCAACGGAAAGAGTGATATACATGCTTACCTGCCCATGCCCAAGAATTTATATTGGAAAAACAAAGAGACAGCTCAAAATCAGAATTGGGGAACATCTAAGAGAAATTAGAAAAGAGAATGAAAGGGACAAAGAAAAGGGACGAGAAAGTCCAGTGGCCAAACACTTTGCAACATACCATAATGGTAAAACCGATGGGTTAAAAGTGAAGGGCATTTACTCTCTAAAGCTGCCGATGAGAAGGGGTGATTTTGACCGGATCCTTCTCCAGAAGGAAAAATGGTGGATCTATACCCTAAAATCTCTTGCTCCACTGGGTATGAACAGTGAACTCAGTATGCAACCCTTCTTAGAATAAGCATAATAGGTATCTGGTGCCCGGTAGGCCCCATACTCTATATCTAACTTGAATTATAAATCTATGGTTTCCAGTGTGAAAGGGGCAACCCCCCCCCTCTCTTTCACTCCCATTGTCTATCAGACTCTCTCCCTCTCTTCTATTTTTCTATTTTTCTGTGAATCTGAATTTCTCCTGTATAGCTGCCAGTTATTATTTCTCTCTGCCCCTTATAGGGGTCTTTTGGTATCATTTTATTTAGCTAAAATTATCTCCCATTGTGCCTCCAATCCCAGGATGTCTAGGGACTACAGCAAGTAATGAGACCAATGTTTTGCAGAGGACATAAAAACACTTCACCATTTTATGCTTACAGCAGACTATTAATTATAATTTCCTCTCTTCATTGCTAATCGTTAATCTAACCATACTAGGAAGATCAATTCCAAATAATACAAATATAGCAGACAGCCCATATCTATACATAATAATTTTTGTACTAGATAAATAGCTGGCAGCCATTAGTCTGCTACTTTCCACCTGCAGTACCTCCTTTTCACCACAGTGTGTTTTTTACTTTGTGTGTCGCTTACCTGAAGTCTATAAGTAGCACTTATGTAATGTTTTTGTGTTTTCTGTGTGTCAGTGTAGTTAATGTGGGGGGCAATAGACATATAATGCACAAAGCATAGGATGACAGCAAGATTAAAATTCCGTTCAACATCTGATTACCATCATGGAGCGGGCGTGTGGACAGCGAATAAAAGGGAGTACCGCACGCCAAGCTTTACACGTCCAGACGAAGCTACGCAATTTGCCATTGCGAAATGCGTTGACGTCAGACGCTAACGGACGCCACAGTTCCAGACCCCGCACCATAGCGGGAGATTGAAATCCTATTCGGAAGCGATTTTAGGCGGAGAGAGGTCAGGAGTGACCTGCCTTTTCAGGACCCAAGGACTTATCCCATACCAACCACCAGCACCAGTACCTGCAATCGGTGCATATACTGTGCCGATCGAGGATCCCTGATTGTGTAACTATATCCCATCCATGGAAACAGCATCAGCACAACAGCAGCAGAAGTTTGCCACCAGCCCACATTGAGCTACACAGCTGACTGTTCGGGGACGGAGAGCAACGGCATCACTTACTAGGTGGACTCTGGTAAGATCGTTCCAAATTCTATCACTAGCCTTCAAAACTTGGGCTAGTGCTGACCTAGTGCCATCTTATCATTAAGCTCTATCATTGAGCAGACGAACCCCTCTAAACAGCAGTATTAGCACTGTGAATACTCTACTAAACATTGTAGTTCTACACATGTGGGCCCACATGCTATTAGCCGTTCTAACAATATTGGGACTGGAAAATATGATCATTGATTTTTCCTTGGTACAACCTGGCCATATTTAGGCCAACTAGACCATCACTTACCTCTCTATACCGCAATATATATTCTTTAAACAGCATTTGGACTCTTTTTCTGGACAGGTGGACTTTATTTAGTTATTTTCTAGGTAATTTTCTGGGGCAATAATATATTTTATACCCCTATTTTTCATCTGTATCAGTATTAGCTAGTATAATCCACAGTCCTTTTTTCTGATACGTTATATATTTCTTTCTTGCATCTCCCAGGGGGTCCCCCCGTTAATACTTCCCAATACTTCTATGATATTGCCCCACACTCACATGGCAATATCTTTGGGAATGCTCACGGGGATATCGTACTGAAGCGTCCGGACAGCTGTCTTTTTATTTTTGTTGGTCTTTGTCTGTTCCTGTTTTTGTCTCGTGCATGTTATGTCACTACCGGTTAGTGAATAACAATTCTTGTTTCCACGGGTGCAGCTTTGGCCAGCTATCACCAGTTGATAATCTTTTTATACCTAGGTCTCAGAATTTGTACCTTTTAATACTAGACATTGTTTATAATATCTATATACATCTCTTGTGTTAACTTTATAATAAATTTACTATTTTTATATTTAGTTATTGTCTGTCACTACCTTGATAACCGCTAGGTCCATAGTGCTTTCTATAGGACCAAAAACCCCCTTTTTTCATGAGGTGTGCTACCAGATGAAAGCAGAGGGGGAAAAAACATAAAAAACTAAAGCTGCAATGTATTACATTTTTTGGTTATGGGTCAATGTTTTAAGCTTCATGATTTAATATTTTTCTCTTTTAACGTACCCCTCCCCTTCTACAACATTAACCCTAAGGCCACGTACACACGATCGGTCAAACCGATGAGAATGGTCTGATGGACCGCTTTCATCGGTCCAAACCGATCGTGTGTGGGCGCCATCGATTAGTTAACCTTCAGTCATAAAAATAGGAACTTGCTTTAAAATTTAACCGATGGACGCCTAACGATAGGTCAAAACCGATCGTTAGTAGGCACGACCACTGGTTAAAAATCCACGCATGCTCAGAATCAAGTCGACGCATACTTGGAAGCATTGAACTTGATCGTTGTGTTAAAACACGTAAACGTCACCGCATTCTAACACAATCGTTTTTTTAACCGATGGTGTGTAGGCACATCATACCATCAGTCAGCTTCATCGGTTAACTGATGAAAACAGTTTTTTACTGTACGGTCTGTAAACATAAAAAAAGTTCCAGTTGGGGGCGTGGCTGATCTGATCTGATCTGATCTGCATGGATGCAGAGTGAGGGAGCTCTAGCTCTGAAGTTTTCCCAGCAATCATTCACAGGGATATAAGGTGACCCTCTATCCACACAAATAAACCCACAAGGAGCCCAGACACCTGCCCGACAAGTCTAAGCTTCGGAAAACACCCGCTCTGGTCTGCAGAAACATACCGATTTCTACCCGCCGGCCGGAGATAGTCCATAAAATAGCGGCAGCAGCTTCTTTTCACACTGTGCAGCGGGGAGAGGACATGCAGCGCGGCTCCTCTGTACAAAGCAAAGAGTGAGTCTTCCCCTCCTGACTCCCCCACCCGCAGCCCCACTAAACTTAAAAAGTCCAGGCAGGAAGATGGAGAGGATGGTGCAGGGCTTCCAGCTAGATCCCAACTAATGAGACCTCTTGAGGACTATCCCACCTCTGCCCAACCTGCCACAATTGCTGACCTTAAAGACATGGTCCTGTCACTCAAGGAATCTTTGCACATGGATATGTTAGCTATGCTAACCAATGTAGTCCAGGACCTTTCCTTTAGGATGTCCCATACTGAAGACAAAATACTGTAGGTGACATCTGCCATGGCCATAACAATGTTATTGAAGCATATAATGATCATGAGGAAGAATTCAAAAGGATATCGCCCAAATTAGCGTATCTTGAAGACTGTTAATGCCGCAACAACATCAAATTATGTGGCATACCTGTAACAATTACGACTCCACTACTGCACGATTTCTTTCACCAACAACTATCTGAACTACTACCATCGACATCAGTTATGAAGCTCCTCATAGATAGGGCTCATAGAATACTCAAGCCCTCTTACCTCCCTGACACACCCCTGAGGGATGTTCTAGCTCTTACACATTTTTACACCACCAAGGACAAAGCCACAGCGGCTGCTCGCGCCAAACTGGCATTATCAGAAAAGTTCAATGTTGAAGCACCGTACGCTGACCTATTGGCTGCCACTCTTAACAGGCAGTGATTTCTCACCCTAACCAAAGCCTGACACAACTACAAGATCACCTTCCAATTGGGCCGACCTACTAAACTGATTATTAAGCACCAAGGCAAGAAACATGTGGTGCATTCGCTCGTTAAAATAATTTAACTCCTGAAAGAGTGGAACATTATCCCCCCGGACACCCCACTTCACTTCCCAGCAAGGCCCCACTAAAATGGAGAACCTGTCTGAACACATTTTTCTTCAAACATGGTCTGTTTGACATTTGGAGATGTCACCATGCGAGAGAGAGGCTATTCCCTCTTTTCCACTTTTCATAGATATTATTTAAGAATTTTCATGTTTATTGTTGAGAGATGGGCACTCCCATATGTTACCTCTTCGGCTATTGAAACAATCACTTGGTCAGATCATGCCCCTTTTACCATGCACCTAACTGGCTCCAAACCAAGTAAAGCCGCTCCTATGGAGGCTTAATACGTACCTCATATCCAACCCTGACCACAGCCAACTAATTGAAAAGTCACAACAAACCTACTTTGACCTTAATGACACTAACAATATTTCCAAATTCTCTTTCTGGGCAGCCCATAAAGTATGTCTCAGAGGTATACTAATACAGTTAGGGCCAGATTCTGGTAGAATCCGCGGCGGCGTAGCGTAAGCCATTTACACTACGCCGCCGCAACTTACTGGAGCAAGTGCCGTGTTCTCCAAGCACTTGCTCTGTAGTTTGCGGCGGCGTAGTGTAAATGGGCCGGCGTATCCCCGCATAATTCAAAGGGGGCGGCTTGTATTTAAATTAAGCGCATCCCCGTGTCGATCGAACTGCGCATGTGCCGGCCGGGAAAAAAGCCCAGTGCGCATGCTGCAGCTCACGTCGGAAAACGTAGTTGAAACCGGCATGAAAACGACGTGATCGTCACTTACGCAATGCCCTATTCGCGAACGACTTAGTAAAACAACGGAAACTACGGAAAAAGACGAAGCTGTCCCGACGCCATACTTAACATACGACAGAACTTCGTAAACTTACCCCTCATATAGCAGGGGTAAGTTTACACTTACGGAAACGACGTAAACGACGACGAGGTGGCGTAAAAACTTCCGGGAATCGGCGTATTAGGCTCATTTGCATAGGCAAATGAGAAATCAACGTAAAGGCCACCTAGCGGCCAGTGAATTAATTACATCTAACATCCGACAGTGTAAGTGTTTTACACCTGTCGGATCTTCGCTGTATCTATGCGTAAGTGTATCTAGGAATCACACGCATAGTTACCCGGACAAAAAAAACAGAGATCGACGGTGTTTTCTGCGATACATGATTGTATCTCTTTTAAAAAACTGGCCCTTAGTGTCTCGCAAAAAAAAGCGTAGACCACAACAATTTGACCAATTAAGCAACTCCATACATGAAACCGAAGAGAGCAGTATACAAATCCCTCCAACCATTCACTGCTCTTTAACATAAATTCAACCTTCAATCTACTGAATACTATAGATACATACAACTAGACATGTGCAAAGAATTTTTTTTTTTTGTTCCGTTTCGTATGGTCCCGTCTGTTCGTTTCCGTTCGTTTTTCGTAAGACGCCCGTTTTCCCGTTCGTTCCCGTTCGTTTGTCGTACGACGCGATTTTTTCGTATTCCGATCGTTTCGTATTTCCGTTACCGTTTTATTTTCGTACATGCGGGATGGTTCGTTATTCTGTTTAATTCATGTTCGTTTCTTGTTAGACAATAATTATCGTGAATTTTCATCAATTTGCATTCTGTGTATCTTGAATGCTTTTCTTTTGTTAGTGTCAGTTATATGTTCATTGTTCAATGACATCTATAACAAAAGAATTTCATTATGTATATTGAATGAATTCCTTTTTCTGTTTGTATTGTGTATTCAAAATACTGAAGGCAAATCTTTTGTTATAGGTGTCATATCAACATACGAAAATAACAAAAGAAACGGGTTCAAATGCAAATCTTTTGTTTATCATTTTTTTGAATGGCCAGAGAGTTAGGCTGGCAATACATGATACAATTTTCTGTGCAATTTTCTGTGCAATTTTCTTTAGATTTACCTTCAATTATGTAGTGCAAGGGCCTGCCTGATTGCATACAATTGAACGTGTTGTTTAGTTTGACCTCATATTATATATTTTTTGGTAAATCTAAAAGAAAATTGTACATGTATTGCCAGCCTCAGTGACTGAAAGCAGCTTCTCTTTTGTGCTGAGTAGTGAGTACACTAGTACAGTAAAGCCAAATAAACTTTTCTGTGGATTTTCATCTGAAGGGAGTTCAGTTGGCCAGAATTTTGAACCAAAAATGGTTTTCTGATGCAGTTTAAAAACGAACAAATTTTCTGAGAACGATCGGAAAACAATCGTTTTTATGTTTGTTGTTAAAACAGTCTGACCAAGTGTATGGGGCTTAACAATACTATTGTTATGCCCCATACACTTGGTCAGACTGTTTTAACAACAAACATAAAAACTATCGTTTTCCGATCGTTCTCAGAAAATTTGTTCGTTTTTAAACTGCATCAGAAAACCATTTTTGGGTTCAAAAGTCTGGCCAACTGAACTCCCTTCAGATGAAAATCCACAGAAAAGTTTATTTGGCTTTACTGTACAAGTGTACTCACTACTCAGCACAAAAGAGAAGATGCTTTCAGTCACTGAGGCTGGCCATAAATGTTCAATTTACTTGTACAATTTTCTTTTAGATTTACCAAAAACCATATAATATGAGGTCAAACTAAACAACACTTTCAATTGTATGCAATCAGGCAGGCCCCTGCACTACATAGTTGAAGGTAAATCTAAAGAAAATTGCACAGAAAATTGTATCATGTATGGCCAGCCTAACTCTCTGGCCATTCAAAAAAACGATAAACAAAAGATTTGCATTTGAATCCTTTTTGTGTTATTTTCGTATGTTGATATGACACCTATGACAAAAGATTTGCCTTCAGTATTTTGAATACACAATACTAACGGAAAAAGGAATTCATTCAATATACATAATGAAATTCTTTTGTTATAGATGTCGTTGAACAATGAACATACAACTGAAAACAAACACAAAACGGATTCAAACAAAATACACAATGCAAATCTCTTGATACAGATTTCATTTTCGTTATTTTGCCGTTTTCGTTTTGTCGTTTTTCCCCATCGGATCGTTCGTTCGTATTTGCGGTCATTCGTTATGCGGCTCATCCGTTATCCCATCGTTTTTGTATTTTGGTGCTTTACCGTTTTTACACATTATCCCGCGGGTACGAAAATGAACATTTTCGTACGAAAATAACATTCGTACGAACGGGAATGCACATATCTACATACAACTATATGATCTCTTTAACCACTTCAATACAGGGCTTTTTCACACCCTTCCTGTCCAGGCCAAGTTTTAGTTTTCAGCACTGTCGCATTTTCAATGACAATTGTGACTGTGACATTGCGACGGACATATCGGACACTTTTGACATTATTTTGGGACCATTCACATTTATACAGGGATAAAAATGCATTGATTACTGTGTAAATGTCACTGGCAGGGAAGAGAGTGATTCTAACTGTAGGGGGAGGGGACTCACAAGAGGAGACCAATCGGTGTTCCTCTATACTAGGAAAATACCATCAGTCTCCTCTCCCCTGACAGGACTTGGACCTGTGTGTTTACCTACTCTTTTACTGGCAATCGTGGGTGCCCGGCGGACATCGCAGCCACCGGGCACGCACATTGGTTCCCGAGTGATGTAGGAGGAATGCGCATGTGCCCCCTAGATGGCCAGGAAGCCCAGGACATCATATGACGCCCACCCAGAATGGGAGATCCCTCCTGCGGATGTCATATGTCAATGGACGGGGAAGGAAGTGGTTAAGAAAGCTACCATTCCAGTGGAAATAACTGCCTCAACGAGTAATAGCATTTTATAAAAATGCCACTTCACAAGTAAAAGGCATCTCTTTATTTTATAACATTTTCAGTCAATCTTATGAATTAAAAAAAAAAACGAAACTATGTGTAAATGGGAAACAGAAATACGGGTTACATTTCCCAATGTACTATGACATAAAGCTATTAGTAAGACCTATAAAGCAACTTTATGTACCGACCACTGGCAACTATACCATAAAATGCTTCAAAGTTGGTATTTAACTCCATATAAGCTTTCGAAAATATACCCTAGCACTCCTGCCACTTGTTAGTGTCAATGTGGTTCGATCGGCTCCCTAATACACATACTTCGGTTTTGCCCATCTGTCACCTCCTACTGGAACCACATTTTTAAACTGATCTCTGAATTTACTCCAACACCCATCTTCCCCAGCATTTAACTAGTGCTTTTAAACTTGAACATAGCACCATACACTGGCTACATGCGCCGCGCGTATCTCGTCCGTCCTGCGCAAAGTTATTTCTACAAATAGCTGCTTTATCTTTACTCCAGACGGCCACAGGTCAGCAGGAGAGCAGCTACAGCAGCAGCGTTACCGACGAAACTAGCAAGCTGAACAACCACACGTGCAAGGACAACACCTCTGTGTGCCAACATACCAGGGACAGTCGCGGTCCTAGCACTAGTACTGGGTCCCCCGGAACGAAGGAGGCGGGCACGTGAGAGGATATACCGCACGCGCATGAGCCTCTTTGGCATGGGGGATGAGGAGGTGTATCGCCTCTTCAGATTCAGCCCTGATGCAATACTTGAACTAACCACAACCCTGCAAGGTGACATCACCAGCAAGACACACCGCTCACAAGCAGTGCAGCCACTGGTGAAGGTACTTGCAACACTTCATTTCCTTGCAAGTGGATCATTCCAGCGTACAAGTGGAGTGGTGGCTGGGATGTCACAGTCATCCATGAGCAGATGTGTGCGCCAGGTTGTCCCTGCAATCCTCAGACGCATGTCCAACCAGTTCATCAGACCCACCACTAAGGAGCTGCGGCTGAAGGATTCCCACGCACTGTGGGGCCATTGATTGCACACATGTGGCCCTTCATCCCCCCAGTGCCACAGAGCACATATACCGCAATCGGAAGCATTGGCACTCCATCAACGTACAGGTGATAGCCGATGCTCAACGCCTCATATGGCACGTCCGTGCCAAACACCCCGGGTCCAGCCATGACAGCTTCATATACCGTCAGAGCCCCATCCCAGCAGAATTCGAACAGAACATGTATGGGGACAGCTGGCTGGTTGGTGAGTGACATGGGTGGCAGGCATGACTATCCCCTCCCATGATGCACACATCACAAGTGGCACATGCACTACTAACATCCTCCTGTCTTTTCCCTTCCAGGTGACTCTGCATATGCACTGGGACCCCATCTAATGACTCCTTTCCGGAACGCCCCAAACCAGAGTAGAGAGAAAATACAATGAAGCACACATCAAAACGCGTGCAGTGGTGGAGCAAACATTTGGGCTACTGAAGTCCCGTTTCCGCTGCCTGGATAAGTCTGGGGGGACCCTATTGTATTCCCCTACCTTCGTGTGTCAGATCATCGGTGCATGTTGCATTCTGCACAACTTTGCTATGAGAAAAGGCCTGCAGATTGACATACGTGATGACCTGACCCCCAACCCACACAGTCCCCACCTGCCAGAGGCTACCCAGTCTGCTGATGGAAGAGCAGTCAGGAGGGTCCTCGCCGTAGGCATCTTTGGACACTAAACCAAAACATTAATCACACAGACAATGCATGCATGCACACCACTGATGTCCCTAGATCATACACACCACATCCACATCACATTGGATTAGCCCAAGTCCAGCATGTAGGACTTAGGAGCAGCAACGCCAGCGTCAAGGCCCCAATGATGTCGCTGTCCATTCATACACCTTTCACACGTCATTCATACAGCCGTGGGGATAACTTCTCCACCACGGCCGAGGGTGACACCCCTTACTGGCAGGAGCGCCACCCCCTCACATTCACACACCATTCACACTGTCCCCTGCACTCCTGACCGTGTGCAGTTAAAAATAAAATAAATATCTCATAACATGAGTAATAAAATAAAATATAAACTCATAACCTGAGCAAGAAAAAAAAAGAAAAATTAACCCAAAAAACCCCCCCTCATCTGGGATGACGGGGGCTCCTGCTTGTGGGCACTCTCGGGCTCCTCAGCTTCCTGGAGGGAGTGGGTGGGGGTGGGGGGGCATCTGGAGGAGGCTGATCCCCGGGTGGGCCACTCCTGGCAGCTGTTGGCTGCATGCCCTCCAAGGCCACGGCAATCCGGCTCAGATAGAGGTTGGTCTGGGCCTGCATTCTCAGCTGGCGGGTGACATTATGCCGCTGGTCACGCTGCCGCTGCCTCCCCTCTTCCCGGATGGCAGTTGTGTTGGCGTGGACGGCTGCTGTGAGGTGCCGTACATCAGCCTGCACCTTCCCCAGGCTGGTCACAATGTCCTGCACACCACTGGGCAGCTGCGACACGGAGCCCAGGCTGTCAGCGAGCCGGTCCATGTGGCCAGCAATCTCCCCCATCTGCTGGGTTTGCCTGGCGTGGTCCATCGCCACCTGGTCCTGGACTAGATCAGACACCCCCCTGGTCTTCCGTGTTGCCTTCCTGGGGCCAGGAGAAGGTTGTCCCTGTGGGGATGGAGTCACCCTTGAGGGGCTACCGAGGATGGGTGAGGGGATGACAGAGGGCCCTGCAGAAGGGGAGGACTCTGACAAAACCAAAATAAACTCCTGCTGAGGAACAGGCTCCTCCTCAACCATCTCTGCAGAAGTGGTGTGGGCACTCTCCTCCACCTCGGTGTCTTCAGCACCCAGGGGCTCGTCCTCAGGATCCCGTTGGGGGGTTGGGGTGGAATGGCCAGCAACAGATGATGGCCCAGCTCCGTCATCTGTGGATGACACAAAGCAGACACATGTTGGTGGTCCCACACACTTGGCACATGTACCCTCCCCCCCCCCACATGCAACACACCAAATAGGGGATAAAAAACACTTACCTGTCCTGGAGCCTTCCTCCATGGAGTCATATCCAGGGACCCCCTCCAACTGCTCCCAGTCCAGGCAGCGGGCGACCACCTCCTCCTCTGTGTTCAGGCTGACCGCACATGAGGGTCCACCACCTGTGCCCCTCTCATGGGTCCGAATGGTGGCCACCTTGCCACGGACCTTGCGCCGCAGGTCGTTAATTTTCTTCTGGATATCACCAGCAGTCCGGGTGGAGTACCCCAACACATTCACCCTGCCATCAATGGTGTCCAGGATGGCCTGCTTCCTCTCCCGGCTGGTCTTCCGACTTTTTTTTCCGTGGAGAAAGTCATTATAAGTCTCCATAGCGGAGATTACCACAGAGACCTCCTGGGCATTGAAATTCAAGTTTCTCCTCTCTTTGGGGGTAGCGGGAGCAGCCATCTCTGTGCAAAAGTTACTTCCCTGGGGTGGGGGGAAACGGAAATACTTTTGCGCTGGAATGGCACTTCCGCTGGCGCTTTTATACGCGCAACGGAACACATTGCGCTGACGTTTCCCGTGAAGTGGTGCCGACGGAAGTTGTGAGCATGCGCACAGGGGGCCGAGTGAAGCCTCACTCACTGCGCATGCTCCGTGGATGATGCGCTGAACGTAAGCCTCTGCGCTGGGCTCCGCCCATCATTTACATATGATCACACCCACTTCCACTTGCTTCGGGTTACGCCAACGCATCTTCGTTACTCCGTCGCAAAGTAACGGCCATGCGCTTGGTGAATACTGTACTTCACTTGCTAGTTTGCGTCAGCGCAGCGTATATGCGTTGTTCTACGCTGGTGAAAAGATGCGCGCATCTACCTGAATCTGGCCCTATGTGCTCAAAAATGACAATCATCAAACATTCTTTTACTCATGGTATATATGGATCTCAAATAAACATTATACGAGCACATGACTGTGTGCATACTGTACCTATCCTTGAGCATTGTAAAGTACTAGCTTAAAATCTGCTTTTCTTGAGAGCCCCCAGTCTTTTACTCTATTATGCAACCTGGTCAACCTACCAGTGATGGGTACATGGAATGTGTATGCCTTACCCCTGGTTTCACCTATTTGTTTAAATGTTTACTTGCATATTCTCTCTACGCAACGTCAGGAGGACTGATAGTTCGTAATGTCCAAAATGGTATGGTGTTCCACCCATGAAGATATATCTGTCCCTTGAACCTCTCCGATATTGTAAGCCCCTCTAACCATTTAGAGATATTATAAGAGGGCTTACCACTCAGGCCTATAAGCAGTGCTGTCTTTTGGCCTAGACTGACAAGACCCAAGCCTAGGGCGGCACTTTGCGGGGGGCTGCAAAAAAGCCGCCCCCCTGCACGAAAAAAAGCCCCCCTGACCTGTCCTCGTGAGTCCCGTCTTGAACGTCCACCTCCCTCACATATATAGTCCACGCGGTCAGCATTTTGCTTGGCAGTAAGTAACGTACTTGGCACGATGGGGGGGAGGGACTGGTGCCCCCAATGAGAGCCCGGTGACTGGCCATTCAACTGGCAGAGGTGGAGCCTAATGCTCCACCTACTCTCCACTGGCATCCTTACAAATTGAAACTCCTCCCGGGGGCGTGGTCTGTGTCTAGAGGAGGAGGTGGTGACATTGCGGGGCGGGGCATAACAGCTGCTTCTCAGGAGAACTCAGCAGCGGCACTGTGATAGGGGAGAGGCGAGCTGTGGCCTGTCGGAAGGTTTTCCCCGCTTGCCCCCCTTTCATGTCTGCAGGATAGGAGAGAGGGCTGTTTTCAGCATCATCACCCAGGTTTTTTCATCCTCACCATTGGCCACAGTGGAGCATCATGGGACATGTAGTCCCAGAAGATTGGCTTCTCCATTGTTATCCAGACTCCAGAGTGAGCCAGCTACATCCCCCAGCATGCACTCTGCTGGGGGAAGAGAGAGAGAGATCCTGGAGTGAGTGTCACCCTGCCCAGTGCCACCAGAGTGAGTGTATCACTGGCCAGTGACACCAGAGTGAGCGCCATGCAGCTCAGTGCCACCAAAGTGAGTGTTACACTGCCCAGTGCCACACTGGCCAGCACCACCAGAGAGCGCCACACTGCCCAGTGCCACCAGAGAGAGCTCCATGCTGCTCAGTGCCACCAGAGAGAGCCATGCTGCCCAGTGCCAAATAGAGAGAACACCATGCTGCCCAGTGCCACCAGAGTGAGTGTCACACTGCCCAATGCCACCAGAGAGAGTGCCAGAGAGAGTGCCACACTGGCCAGTGCCACCAGAGAGGGTGCCATGTTGCCCATAACCACCAGAGAGCGCCACGCTGCCCAGTACCACCAGAGAGAGCTTCATCCTTCCCAGCGCCACCAGAGAGAGCACCACACAGCCAAGCACCACCAGACAAAGCCATGCTGTCCAGCACCACAAGAGAGCACCACGCTGCCACCAGAGAGCGCAACCTGAGAGAGCCACGCTGCCCAGAGCCACTAGAGAGAGTGCTACACAATACAGGGTGAGCGAACATCCAGGGATCATTGTTGCTGTTTCACTGGGTCTGGTAAGAGGGTTTTATGTGACATCCAATCTCCCCATAGAGGAGAGCGAGGCTCTGACAGGTCCATCTCAGCACAGTGAGCGGAGATGGACCTGTCACCTGCCTGCTCAGCGGTGATAGCTAGTATAGTCCATCAAAACAGATCGACCCCATGTGAAAGGGGCCTTACAGTGTCATATCATGAGATAATTTACGAGAGCGTGTTTAGGGGCAGGGCAGGGTAGGGGTTGGGTGGGGCAACTAGTGGTGATTAACTTTTAAGGCCTGGCTAGTGGCTCAGGACTTTTGAGACCTGCATTGTACATTCACATCAGTCCCTGCCCTCAAGGAGCTTACAAGCATGCACTTGGTACCCCCTTTTAATGTACAGAGAGGAAGAGGTGGAGCTCTATGAGGAAAATGTGAAGCCTAAAGAGGAAGGGGGTTGGTTTACAGATGACCGGGTGGGTCTTAAACAGAAATGGGTGTGGCCTTATTTAAATTAGTGGGTGCACAAGTTTAGTCAGGCCTAACAGCACAAAACCTAAATACACCACTGCCTATAAGGGTACAGCATATACTCCTCCTCATTTAATAACTGATCTACCTCTTACCAGTATGAGATGTTCTACAGTGACTAGTTGATTGTTGAATGTAGCGTTTGACTATATTGTGTTACTTTATTAAACCTCAATGAACAAGATTAAAAAAAAAGGTCCCAGTTTCAAAATATAGGGCCAGATTCTCAAAAGAGATACGACGGTGTATCGCAGGAAACACCGTCGTATCTCTGTTTTTTTTTACTGGATATCTATGCGTCTGATTCATAGAATCATTTACGCATAGATACAGTGAAGATCCGACAGGTGTAAAACACTTACACCGTCGGATCGTAGATGTAATGACTTCTCTGGCCGCTAGGTGGCCTTTACGTTGATTTCTCATTTGCCTATGCAAATGAGCTTAATACGCCGATTTCCGAAAGTTTTTACGCTGCCCCGTCGTCCTTTACGTTGTTTCCGTAAGCGTAAGGTTACCCCTGCTATATGAGGGGTAACCTTAAGAAGTTCCGTCGTATGCCATGTTAAGTATGGCGTCGGGACAGCGTTGTCTTTTTCCGTTGTTTACGTCGTTTTACTAAGTCGTTCGCGAATAGGGATTTACGTAAACGACGCTCACGACAGTTTCATTCACGTTTTCTGACGTAAGCTGGAGCATGCGCGCTGGGCTATTTTTGCGACCGGCGCATGCGCAGTTCGATCGACGCGGGGCGCGCTTAATTTAAATACAAAGCGCCCCCTTTGAATTACGCAGCCTTACGCCGGGCCATTTACACTACGCAGCCGCAACTTACGGAGCAAGTGCTCTGTTAAGTTGCGGCGGCGTAGTGTAAATGGCTTACGCTACGCCGTCGGCCAATCTATGTGAATCTGGCCATATACTTTTTAGAACCCAGATGCCCTCTGTTTACATCCCTTGTCACTGCATTCACTGCATATATATATATATATATATATATATATATATAAAAATATAAATATAATATTATTAATGAAGAGGAATATATACAGCTTTTTTAATTAAGTAAAGTTAAGTTGTAATTAAGTTAAATTAAGTCACAGACCACAGCACTAAATTCACTAAGCACTATCTGACAGCTAATCAGCTAATCTATTTACATTTAAACTATAATACAATCATTTGATTAAATGTCAATGAATAAGTAATCGGAAGGTCTTTTTTCAATTAAATAATTTTGTTACTGAGAGATTTCGTGTTAGCTAAGCTAAAACCTACAGGTATAGCCATATTCTATTCTTTAGAAACTATCCATATATAGAACCAGTAGGCATGTGCAATTTGTTTTGTTCCAAATAAATATTCATTAATTTCATATATATCTGAAAACTCAAATTACAGTATAAACTAAGTTTACCTAATGCTCTGAATAACAAAATTAAATTTGTCCCATTTTTTGAAATTCTAATTGAAATTCAAATAAAATTTTACATCGAGCTTCAGTGGAATTCGAATAAAAAAAAATCTGTAAATTTAAAGAAAATTCAAAAAAGACATAAAACTAATTTCCAATACGAATCACAAATAACAATCCCGAATACAAAGTGAAGGAATTATCAGAATTTAACTAAACTAAATAACTAGATTAACTAATCTAAACAAAACAAAACATTTTTTTCGTCATGCACATGTCTACAAAGTGGGCTTTGGAAGTGAGATGGGGAGTCTTGGGGGTAAAGGATATCCATCAGTGGTGGAGAGCTATACACCTTACCATTGAGTATGATCTTTCACAGTGGGGGTTGTTTGAAGTATATAATATATCAGTGTGTCCTGATATATATTCTTGTCAGATAGTGTATATTGACATATAAGCTTACCGACTGGGATTGTACAACTAAGTGGGGAAGGTTTAAAAATACTTGGGCCACATAAGTACAAATATGTGCCGTCTATTTGTGCACTGAACCCACAAACTAAGATACGCCTAAAAACAGACTTCATCCCACAGACGTAATTTGCCTACACTGGCGTAGAGTGGGCGCATATTTACGCTGGACACCTGTGGCACTCCCATTGATTTTCTATTCAAATATGCAAATGTGGGCGATACGTCGATTCACGAACGTACTTGCGCCCGGCACATGACTTACACGGTATGCGTAAGTTTTACGCTTGGCGTAAAGTTATTCCCCATAGATGAGGCGCAACCCATGCAAAGGTATGGACCAGGGAACACAAGCCTACCTATTGTACATTGGACATTGTGAATATGGGCCGACGTGGGTCTGGCTGGGCGTAGGTTACGTTCAGGGCGTACACAGTGATCCGACGTATCTTAGGCAGTTTTTCCGACGTGGTTGTGAGCATGCGCACAGGGATACGTCCACGTCTCGACGCATGCGCAGTTCGGTTTAAGTACTTGTCTGGCACCCGGCCCATCATTTGCATGGGGTAACGCTTCATTAACATGGATCAAGCCCATTTCCACCTACTTACGCCGGCTTACGCCTATAAAATATACGCTACGCCGGCGCAGAGTTGGGAGCATTTGCTTTGTGAATTCCATGCTTGCCTCTTCGCGCTGCGCCGGCGTAACGTGAAAGAGATACGCTACGGTGGCATAAATATGCGCCGATGTCTGTGAATCTGGGCCTTGGTGTCTAGATAGTATTTAATAAGGTAAGTAGACCTGCCTCCTCTGCACTTTCATTTTAGAAATGGATGTAATGTGATTCAGCTAATTTCTTCTATACAAACCTATCTGTTTAGGTGGCATTCTGATGCCCCTATGGTGTCCCCATTTGGCTTTATTGGATAGCCCCACATATGAATAATATCTGCGATTTTAGAATCAGTGTAATGATTTTATGCTTTGTTCATACACATATGGTAACTGTTGTATATTTGTGTAAATTTAGATGTTCAGCTCCCTTGCCACTCCTGAGGAAGTAGGTTGTTGGTTTAAAAAATGCATTGAGGAGCACATATCACCCTGCTTTAGTGATCCCTATGGAGATACAGATACCGTATTTATCGGCGTATAACACGCACAGGCGTATAACACGCACCATGGGCCAGATTCACGTACATCGGCGCATTTTTTGACTGGCGTAGCCCACCTCCTTTACCTTAGACCGCCGCAATGTAGCGGCGCATACACCGTATTCTCGTTTGATTTGCGCAGAAATTAGCGCCTGTGCAACGTAATTTCAGAGGCGTAAGGCGGAGTAATTCAAATTGGGAAGGACGTGGGCGTGTTACATTGAAATGAGCCGTGACCCCATGCAAATGAAGGGCCGGCCGGCATGCGCACATGAAGCAGACCATGGTCAGCACCTCTGTGCGCATGCTCACAACTCGGGAACGGCGCAATCAGTGAAATTGGAAATGGACTAGGGCAACTTTGTGAACTACGCAGACAGCATAAATAGACAGACACAAACGCACTTCCTTGCAAAAGTACATCCCTTTGTATCCCTTCCTATACAGCAAGGTGCTTTTGTTCTGTTGTTTATTAGCGTTTGTTTGTTTGTTTGTGACGTGTCTTTGACATATTTGGGGACTGTTTGGCAGAGTGATTTTTGTCTTTTATGTGTTTTCTTTGTTGTTATTTTTTTTAAATTAGATTTTTGCTGGGAATTTTTTATTTTTGCTGGTCAATTTATTTATTTATTTTGGTTCTGTTTGTGAATGATTTTGGAATGTGGGGGTGACATTCCTGCCGGAAAAGGGGTATCACCCTCATTTGTGGTGGAGAAGTGATCCCCAGGTCCGTGTGAATGGTGTATGAATGTACAGTGACATAATTGGAGCCGTGGCCTGGCGTTGCAGCTCACAAGTCCAGCATGGTGGGCTTGTGCTAATCCAATTTGATGAGGATGTGATGTGTCTGTGCTAGGGACCACAGTGGTGTGCATGCATGCATTCTCATTGTGCCATGATTAATGTGTGTGTTTAACGTGCAAAGATGCCTAATGTGAGCTGTCTCCTGGCTGCTCTTCGCTCAGAAGACGGGGTATCCTCGGTTAGGGGGGGATTGTCTGGTTCATGGGTCAGGTCATCACGTATGTCAATCTCCAGGCCCTTTCTCACTGCGAAGTTGTGCAGCATGCAACATGCACCAATGATCTGGCATACAAAGTTTGGGGAATACAACAGGGTACCATGGGGGGTTCCGTATAGGAGTCATGAGATGGGGTCCCAGTGCATATGCAGAGTCACCCTGAAGGGATAAGACAGGAGGATGTTATTAGTGCATGTGCCCCTTGTGATTTCAGCATCATGGGGGGGGACAGTCATGCCTGCCACCCATGTCACTCACTAACCAGCCAGCTGTCCCCATACATGTTCTGTTCGAAATCTGTGGGGATGGCGCTAGGATTGTATATGTAGCTGTCATGGGTGTCATGGGTGGTGTCATGTGTTGGGCTGGTGATGTCCTCCTGCAGGTTTGTGGTTAATTCCAGGATGGCATGAGGGGTGAATCTGAAGATGCGAGACACCTCAGAATCACTCATGCCAAAGATGTCTATGCGTGTGTGATATATCAAGTGAAGAGTGAGGGGCTTGTATCAGATTAGATTATTATATCCATCAAGGTTTTAAAGGGCTATTGAAAGATAGTGAGACCGTGTTTGTAATTTGTATGTATGTTATGTATTGATGTATATATGTATGTATTTTTTTTTTAAATGTTTATAAAAGCAAAGAAATTTTTTTTGGAAAAAAAAAATCCTATCCAGTGCCCTCCCCCGTGCCTTTCTCCGTGCCCTCCTCCATGCCCTCCTCCGTGCCCTCCTCCATACCCTCCTTCGTGCCCTCCTCCTTCTTTGCTCATCTAAAGTCTGTAGTATAGCTATGAGCATGGATGCCACTGGCATGTTGGCATACAATTTGTTGGGCAGCAAGTGTGACTGCTCAGCTCCTCACTAACAGTGTTGCTTTAGCTGACATGTACACGGATTGTCTAATTTTATACCACCTTTTATATGGTCTAATTTTAGACAGGATGTGCAGCTGTTGCGCACAGCGCGTAGCCTGCGCTGCACCAACGTTCTTTGGTGGATCCCCATAACTCCCTCATTTGCATATTTGAATAGAAAATCAATGGTGTGTCTAGCGCAGTTTTGCACGGATGGATGAGCCTGTCTATCGAAATTACGCGGATCAAAAAAAGTAGATTTCTTGCGTATCTCGTTTTGGGGATGCGGCGCATCGAAACGCATGCGCAAATTTAGACTTACGCCGCGCATCTCCTGTAACGCCGGCGTAATCGCTCTGTGAATCTGGCCCATCGTTTTTTTTTAAGAATGGCATATGTCTATATTTTTTTTTTTTTTATAAATCTTTTTTATTGCATTTTTGAACAAGAAACTTCAAAAAACAACAAAACAACAACAAAACAAAAGGTGCAAAAACTTAACAGGTACATAATCACTATACATGGAGGGCCAGATTCACAGAGCGATTACGCCGGCGTAACAGGAGATGCGCGGCATAAGTCTAAATTTGCGCATGTGTTTCCATACTCCGCATCCCCAAAATGAGATACGCAAGAAATCTACTTTTTTTGTCTAGTGTAATTTTGTTAGACATGCGCATCCGTCCGCGCAAAACTGCGCTAGACCCACCATTGATTTGCTATTCAAAATATGCTAATGAGGGAGTTACATGGATCCACCAAAGAACGTTGGTGCAGCGCAGGCTACACGCTGTGCGCAACAGCTGCACGGCCTGTCTAAAATTAGACCATATAAAAGGTGGTATAAAATTAGACAATTCGTCTACGTGTCAGAGAAAGCAACACCGTTAGTGAGGAGCAGAGCAGTCACACGTGTTGCCCAACAATCTGTATGCCAACATGCCAGGAACATCCTCGCTCATAGCTATACTACTGACTTTAGAGGAGCAAAGAAGGAGGAGGGCACGGAGGAGGGCACGGAGGAGGGCATGGGAGAGTTTTTTTTTTTTTTTTACAAAAAAAAATTCTTTGCTTTAAGAATTTTTTTTACAAAAAATATACATACATATATACATCAATACATAACATACATACAAATTACAAACACGGTCTCACTATCTTTCAATAGCCCTTTAAAACCTTGATGGATATAATAATCTAATCTGATACAAGCCAATAATCTAATTTGATACCCTTCACTTGATATATCACACACGCATAGACATCTTTGGCATGAGTGATTCTGAGGTGTCTCGCATCTTCAGATTCACCCCTCATGCCATCCTGGAAATAACCACAACCCTGCAGGAGGACATCACCAGCCCAACACATGACACCACCCATGACACCCATAACAGCTACATATACAATCATAGCCCCATCCCCACAGATTTCGAACAGAACATGTATGGGGACAGCTGGCTGGTTGGTGAGTGACATGGGTGGCAGGCATGACTGTCCCCCCCATGATGCTGAAATCACAAGGGGCACATGCGCTTCTAACATCCTTCTGTCTTATCCCTTCAGGGTGACTCTGCATATGCACTGGGACCCCATCTCATGACTCCTATACGGAACCCCCCCTAACCAAGGCTACCCCGTCTTCTGAGGGAAGAGCAGCCAGGAGCCAGCTCACATTAGGCATCTTTGCACGTTAAACACACACATTAATCATGGCACAATGAGAATGCATGCATGCACACCACTGTGGTCCCTAGCACAGACACATCACATTCTCATCACATTGGATTGGCACAAGCCCACCATGCAGGACTTGTGAGCTGTAACGCCATGCCACGGCTCCAATTATGTCACTCATACACCATTCACATGGACCTGGGGATCACTTCTCCACCACAAATGAGGGTGACACCCCTTTTCCGGCAGGAATGTCACCCCCACATTCCCAAATCATACACAAACAGAACCAAAAAAAAAATGCCCAGCAAAAATATAATTCAAACAAAATAACAACAAAGAAAACACATAAAAGACAAAAATCACTCTGCAAAACAGTCCCCAAATATCTCAAAGACATGTCACAAACAAACGCTAATAAACAACAGAACAAAAGCACCTTGCTGTATAGGGAGGGATACAAGGGGATGTAGTTTTGCAAAGGAAGTGCGCTTGTCTCTGTCTATTTATGCTGTTTGCGTAGTTCACTAATTTGCCCTAGTCCACTTCCAATTTCACTGATTGCGCCGTTCCCGAGTTGTGAGCATGCGCACAGAGGTGCTGACCATGGTCTGCTTCAAGCGCGCATGCGCGAGCCGGCCGGCCCTTAATTTTCACGGGGTCACGGCTCATTTCAATGTAACACGCCCACGTCCTTCCCAATTTGTATTACTCCGCCTTGCGCCTCTGAAATAACGTTGCGCAGGCGCAAATTTCTGCATAAAACCGATGAGAATAGGGTGATTGCGCCGCTACATTGTGCCAGTCTAACGTAAAGGTCCTATACGCCGGTCCAATAATGCGCAGATGTACGTGAATCTGGCCCGGGGTTTTTACCTTAACTAACAATAAAGTATTTTTTATTTAATATTTGTGTTTTTTTTGTATTCCAAATAAGTCCATATTTTGGCCACATTTTTTGATAATATGTTTTATAGATAGATTGTTGAACATATACACATTTAAAACATTGTGTTAGTGAGAGATTTAATTACTTGTCAACATTTGAATTTTCAGCACTTTTACGTACTGCAAATGAGTGAATAAATGAAAAATAAATATTAATTTAAATATCATGCCTGGGGAAGGTCTCCTTAGTCTTCCTGTAAATGAGTGCATCTTTTCCATGTTTATAACAGTTCCACAGCAAAATTACATTTCTAAAGGACAAAATGTATTTAAAATTGCTTGTGGCTGTAATGTATTGTACCGGCAATATAGATCAAAATCGTTGAAAAAAATGGTGTGGGCCCCCCCCCCCCCCCCGGGCCCCCCCCCCCAGTCCATTACAAGGCCCTTTGGGTATAGTATGAATATTAAGGGCAACCCTGTGCCAAAAATAGAAGAAAAAAAGCATGAGTGTCACCCTCAAAATCGATACCAGGCCCCAGGTAATTACATGCCCCTGTAAAACAGGGGCAGAAAAATTGAGCCTTGGGTGATGGTGGTGGTGCCACAACACTGTAATCCCTCACAGAAACTCTTGTTGGGCACAGGAAAATTACCTACCCCTGTTAAACAAGGTTAGAAAACTTGGGCCTTGGGTGGTGGTGGTAATGCCCTAAACCAAAAATATTGTTGGAAGCTAGCATTATCAAGATTTAGGAGGAATAGGATAGTCAGCATTGGCAGTCTTCAAGGGATCCCAGATCCATAGCAAATTCAATCAGTTACATCAACATCGGGTGCTTGATAGCTGCTGATCCAAGACTGATTAATTTTTGTGAATGTGAGCCTTTCACCGGAGTCTGTGGACAAGTGTACTCTTTGATCCGTTAAAAACCCTCCAGCAGCACTGAATGTGCATTCAGAAAGCACGTTGGATGCAGGACAGGGCAGTAGCTCAATTGCATATTGAGAAAGTTCTGCCCAGTGGTCCATCCTCAAGACCCAGTAACCCAGAGGATGCTCTCTTGGAAAGGTCTCCAAGTCTGCTCTAGCCCCTAGATCAATGTTTCTTAACCTCACTAGTGCCGTGACCCCTTGATAAAATTTCCCAAGTTGTGGGGACCCCTAACAGTAAAATTATTTTCGTAGCGTGGGTTGTCAGCACCCAAGACAAGGCAAGTAATTTGCGCCATTAACCCGCGGACATTTAATGCTTCCTGAGTCCCTTCCACTCCGCATTTTAGGATGTTCTGCTCTTTCTCTTTGTTCTCTTTTCTTTCCCTTTTTTCTCTCTCTATCCTAAAAAAATGTTTCTCCCATCCCTCTCTGTAGCCATCTTTCTTGTTCTTTCTCTCATTCTTTCTCTCCCTTTTTCTTTGTTACTCACCCTTTTTCTCTCCCTTTCATGTACTCTCTATTTTTATTTCTTCTCTTACTCCTTGTTGGGGGGGGGGGGTGACGAGTAGCAGTGCTGAGGGGAGTTCTGATCAGCCAAATTAGGTGTTCTTGATTAACCACTTGCTTACTGGGCACATAAACCCCCTTTGTGCCCAGGCGAAATTTCAGCTTCAGGCACTGTGTCACTTTAACTGACAATTGCGCGGTCGTGCGACGTGGCACCCAAACAAAATTGGCGTCCTTTTTCCCCCACAAATAGAGCTTTCTTTTGGTGGTATTTGATCACCCGTGCGTTTTTAATTTTTTGCGTTATAAACAAAAAAAGAGCGACAATTTAAAAATATATATATTTTTTACTTGTTGCTATAATAAATATCCCAATTTTTAAAAAAAAAAAAATATATATTTTTTCAGTTAAGGCCGATACGTATTCTTCTATGTATTTTTGTAAAAAAAAAAAAAAATCACAATAAGTGACTGCTTTGCGCAAAAGTTATAGCACCTACAAAATAGGGGACAGAATTATGATTTTTTTTTTATATTTTTTTTTACTAGTAATGGCGGCGATCTGTGATTTTTATTGGGACTGCGATATTGCGGCGGACACATCGGACACTTTTGACACATTTTTGGCGCCATTCACATTTATACAGCGACCAGTGCTATAAATATGCACTAATTACTGTATAAATGTGACTGGCATTGAAGGGGTTAACACTAGGGGGTGAGGAAGGGGTTAAATATATTGCCTGGGTGTGTTCTAACTGTGTGGGGGAGGGGGGTGACTGGGGGAGGTGATCGATGCTGTCTCCCTATGTACAAGGGAAACAGCATCTGTTGCCTCTCCCTGACAGGACGTGGAGCTCTGTGTTTACACACACAGCTCCACGTCCCTGCTCTGTCACCGCCAAACGCGTGTACCTGACTGACATCGCGGCCGCCGGGTACACGCATCGAATCCTCGGTGATGCGTCGGGACTGTTTTTCCCCGCCGAGTGCCACCCTGTGGCGCGCGCGGGGAATTACAAGTAAATCACGTCCAAAGACATGACCCCGGCGCCTCAGGTCCGCGCTGTTGACGTATTCTGTCAATGGCACGGACCCGAAGTGGTTAAGGTCATCTGCTAATCTGAGAACTGTAGTGAGGACTTTTAATGGCAAATATAATCACAGGCAGTGTTACTCACTGTGTCTCTAGCTTTGTGATGTCTCACAGCAGTGACCCCTATGCTGAAATCAGGAGATGGGGTCTCCTTCAGCCCCTCCCACTTCACATTCCTCACCAGTCAGCTGAACTTTAGTCTCCACCCCCCTTCCATGCCGTGAACTGGGCAGCTCCGATTAGGCTGAGTGGGCGGCCGCGGGCTCCAGTAACAGACCTGCTGGGCAGTCGTGAAAAGGCTGAGAGAGCGGCGCGTGCTTCAGGAACATTGTGTGACCCCTGGCAAATCATAATTTAACCCCCAAGGGGGTTATAGATATTTCTGCACCATATAATGCAGACATTGGTAATGGTTGCTTGATGCTGAGGACTGAAAAATTTTACGGTATCAGTCAGCTGACCACCTTCTCCACTGCTATTCCTCTGACTGAACGAAGCCTCAGCAACACGCTGTCCAGCACCAGGAAATGGTAACCTCCCAGGGACTTGAAATCCATTACGCAAATCTTTCTTTAAGGCCTCCTGAAGATGTTTCATCCTCTGTATCCTCTGAGAAGGCAAGATGAGTTCTGCAACTTTACCCTTGTAACGTGGATCAAGAAGGGTTGTCAGCCAGTAATGATCCCTTTCTTTGATACCACGAATCATAGGGACCTTTTGCAGGCTTTTCAGTATCAGTGAGGCCATGCAGTGTAAGTTTGCAGAGGCATTTGATTCACTAAGGATCACATTATCTGTAACTACCTCCTCCCAGCCACGTACAACTCCTTGGGTTTCTGGGGACTGAAAACCATCCCTTGAAGACTGCAGCTGAGTGTTATCATCTACATCCATTCTGACACAATCCTCCTCCTCTTCCTCTTCTTCCTGTATGTTTGGCAGGCTCTCAGGAATGCTATATGGATAACGATGGCCTTGAGAGGAAAGGAGGTTCTACTCTTCCTCCCGCTGTTCTGCCTCAAGTGCCCTTTCCATGATTCCACAAAGGAATTGTGCTCCAGCAGGAACACAAGAGGGACAGTGTTACTGATGCATGTATTGTCACTGCTCACCATCCTTATGACCTCCTCAAATAATGAAAGGACAGTGCATTTATCATTGATCAGTAGCCACTGGCGTGGCAAGAAAAGAAACCGAACTCCCCTGACCCTGTCCTAGCGCCATCTATGATAAAAAAAATAACTGTAAGTGGTATGGCTGCGGGCATACAAGTGGGCAATAGATAAAAAAAAAATGTTAGTCCATTAGTCCATGGAGGTCATTTCTTAAAATAGGGTAAAAGGCATCAGCTGTCCTCAGAGAAAAGCCAGCTCTGTAAACAAGATGAAAAGGAGGGGAGAACACAGAAAGTCCCACCTGAGTATAGTATTTAAGGTACAGTTTAATTACATGGTAAGTAATGGACTTACAAGATACAAGATAAAAGAAGGCTCATCTGTCTATGGGTATGGAGGGTAGCTCTCCCGGCATCCATGACAGGCATCCACGACAGGCATCCGAGTGTGTGGCGAGATGATAGGGGAACCGTGATCCATCCTGTAGCCACCAGGAAGTCGGCCGGAACCAGCTTCGAATACAAGGAAGTGATGTCACAGGAAGCAGAGAGAGTGACTGGATAAGCAAGGATACACGCTCCGAGCATCAGAGGCTTGTAGGAGGAGCTGATGCTCCAAGCTCGTAACCTTGCCTATCTAGATGCTGGTTCTGGTCGAATTCCTGATGGCCACATCATGGTTCCCCTATCATCTGGCCATATACGTGGACGCCTGTCTCAGATGCTGGGAGAGCTACCCTCCATACCCATATACAGATGAGCCTTCTTTTATCTTGTATCTTGTAAGTGCATTACTTACCATGTAATTAATTAGCCCATTGAACGCTTACGGAGCATTGCTGGTTCAGAGGAAAAATCTACAAAATAGCCCATAGAGGAAGAAGAGGAGGGGGTGGAGTAGAGAGCTGTGGCATAATCACCACAAGCATTTTGGAGGCGTGGTGGAAGAACAAGCTCCAACAACACTGAACTCTGTCCTGCATCCTTCCGAGTTTCCCAGTGCGCCATGAAGGAAAGGTAACGTCACTGCCTATGCCTGCTGGATCATGAGTCAGTGGTAATATGAACCTTACTGCTGACCGCCATGTCCAGCAAGGCCAAAACATTGCCTTCCACATGTCGGTAGAGAGCCAGAATGGCCTTAATGAAAAGATATGGCATTTTGAAACCTGTCACTGAGGTACAGCACATTCCACAGAAAAGGCAGCATTTGCAATGTGGCCAAGCTAGCATTTAGAGGCTTGGTGGTGGTGTACTGCTAGCAGATTGTCTCCAAGTACTTGGGACACCTATTGCTATACCTTCATTCCTCTCAATGAAGGTTTTTGAAAACACTGGAGGTATAGTAGGGTTGGAGATCCCAGATGAGCAAGAAAAAGTCTGCCTTTTTCTATGATGTGTGTCTTTCAAGTGCTGTTGCTAATGGACTGCATGGCAGGTCGTCATATGCCACGATTGATCCGCTTCAGACATAGGTTAACACTATACCACTCTGGGGCTGATCAGCATTTTTTTTTTTTTTGCACTTTGTTTGCTGTTACAATGAAGATCATTGTAAGAGCCCTTTTACACTGAGGCGCTGCAAAAACACCCTAAAACACCTTTAGCAATATTACTGTATTTTTAGGGCGCTAGCGGTAAAATTAACGTTGTGGGTATTTTTCCAGCATTTTTCCAGCGTTATTGAAGTATGGGCAATTTCAGTCCTGCTGTTGTAGATGCTCTTTTTTTTGCTTGCATGTTTAAATTTTTGGGAGATCATGTTTTTTTCCTACAGCTCAGAGTGGATTATAGGCGCTATTCAGGCATTTTTACAGCGCTTTCAATTCAATTAAATGAAGAGGGGTGTTTTTGGAGAGTTTTTTCAGCGCCCAAAAGCTGCTCCAAAGATGCTGCTTGCAGGACTTTTCTCAACGCCCCACCAGCGCAACGCCTCAGTGTGAAAGGGTCCATTGAGATGCATGGAGAGCGTTTTATGAGCGTTTTAAGAGTGCTATTTTTAATGCTAAAATGCTGTAAAAACGCTCCAGTGTGAAAGGGGTCTAAGAGCTACTTTTTCAACTGTCATAAATTAACCATGTCATGGGTTAACCATTAATGACAGCTGCATTCACTAGTGATCTGTGATTGGCTACAGGTAAGCACATGGTACAGTGTGGTTGGCCCAGGTACCATGTGATAGCTGTGGGTCAATCACAGCATAGGCAACATAGTTATGTTGCCTTATGAGTTTATGTGAAATCTCCATTAACAGCTGTAAGAAGTTGTAATTATGATCATATTTCATTTGGAGTTGTATCCATATTGGTGTGTAATATAGCCTCCCAGAAGTCCCTGTTATACAGACGATTCAGTGCCTAAGCTTGCTTATCTAAACAATGGGAACCAAACCTTCTTTTTTCTACAAATATTCACTTCAAAGGATCCCTCATTCAAATATGCAATGAGGGTGGCCAGCCCATCATTAATACTTAACTTCCCTAAAAATGTCATGTACCTACAAGTTAAATTTCCTGCTCAAAATAGTCTGTGCCAAGGATTTGCTCTAAGGATTTGCATAAAGACTTATGCAAAGTTAAAGGGATTGGAGATTTATCCAATCCTTAACCAGGAATAGGGAGGCCCACCAATAATAGAAAGGCCATGCCAGCCAATGAGGCATCGGCCTGTAATGATATGTACAGACTAGATGGGAGGGGAGAGAACACTCACTCTGGAAGGTGTGAAGATTCGAAAGGGATGGACAGCCACACTCCAAAAAACTTCTAAAGTTGTCTTTATTGGTAAAATCATTAGGAATGCATCACAAAATACAGCCAAAAGGATCGGGAAAAAGAGCAGCCAATGCATTTCCTTGTCAAAATATCTTTATTGAGAAGATAATGGTTCGTACAAGATCAGTGAGTAGATAGAATACATAAAAAGCATATAACATGTAGACAAGAACATTGTACATCTGATGAGGCATTTTTCCAGTGGTCTATAAATGGGTAAGTATGTTGTGGAGTCCATATGGTTGTTTTTGCCTGACCTGCTATAAGGTGCCTCATCTGTCATGAGCAGTCCTGGAATTGATAGGGTTTATAGTTCATGCAAGTGTACCAATGCGTACATCAGGGAGCTTCAACAGTACCTACTCATAAAACAATATTAATAACATTAGTAACAATATCTTTCCAGACTGTCGCCCAAAACGTGGGGAGACGGGAGGAGGGTAGGAAGGGGGGGGTGAGGGGTGTCTGCAGGAGTGGTCCGGATTTTGTTGTCTGTTGTTATAGTAAGTGGAGGTTTGCTAAGGATGGCTGGGCTACCATGGCAATATAACAGCATCAGTATTTACACTGGGTAGAACGTAGTTCAACCAAGGTTTCCATGAACTTTCATATCCGGCTAACGTGTCCTGGTCTATTGCCATCATTTTGGCGTGTGCCGATGCTACATTCATTCTGTTTATTGTTTCGCTGAGGGGTAGATTAGGGGACTTCCACGCTTTAGCCAGTGTTTGTTTTGCGGCTGTGGTAAGCTGTGGGATTAATTTAAATTGTTTGTGTGGGATATTCCCCGGTTTCAGGTTCAATAATGCTAATTTAGGATCAATTGGAACTTTGGTTCCCGTGAGTTGGCTTATTATTTAAAAAATTTCCGACCAGAATGAGTGTGCTGTTGGGCACGACCACCAGATATGAAAGAACGTTCCTGGGGATGAGCAACCCCTGAAACAGTGATCAGGGTAGTTTGGTACAAACTTCGTAATTCTGGTAGGAACTAGATACCACCTTGTAAGTACTTTATAGTTAGTTTTGCATGCTATTACATTTAATGACGCTGATTTGGTGTTGCTCCAAATTTGATTCCAATCCGATGTATCTAGTTCTTGATCAAGGTCCTTTTCCCACTTGCTTACGTAGGAGATCCTACCCCTGGTGGGGGGGTCATTTGTACAAAGCTTTTCAAAGGCAGTTAGGCGAGGGGGGTGGGATACGAAATCAATGTATGGCTTGAAGAAATTCTTTATTTGTAAATATTTGTAAATATTTGAATAGTTCAGATTGCGGTATGTTGTATGTATCGCAAATATTGGGGAAGGACTTAAACGTCGATGAGTCCATTAGCTTGTATAAATTTGTGCAGCCCTTCTTGGCACATTCTTTAAATGAGTTGGGATATACCCAAGCCGGGTAAAATGCCGGGTTTTTGTGAAAGG
Organism: Rana kukunoris; assembly: GCA_029574335.1. Taxonomy (NCBI): domain Eukaryota; kingdom Metazoa; phylum Chordata; class Amphibia; order Anura; family Ranidae; genus Rana; species Rana kukunoris. Next base: position 295,400,335 of record CM056049.1, read on the forward strand.
ATAAAAGTGGAATATGAGGGGATAGAAGTTTGTTTTTGGTCTTCAATTTGTCCCAAAGGGAGAGAGAATGCTTAGTGATGGGGTTGTGGATAGTTTTGCGCGTTTTTGGGGGGATCCATAATATGTTTGAAATTGAAATAGGGTCGCAGTCCACCGCTTCGATAGATACCCAAAGAGGTGGATCTCGTGTGGCGTGGTATTTCACTAAATCAGTTAATTGCGCTGCTCTATAATAGTTCATGAAGTTGGGTAGCCCCAGTCCGCCATTAGCTTTTGGTAGATGTAAAATTTGGTGTTTAATCCTTGGTCTGGTCTGGCGGACCTCCATATAAAGTTGGAAACTCTTTTTTGTATCAGCCTTAAGTAATAAGAAGGAATTGGTACAGGGAGTACTCTGAAGAAGTAGAGGAGTTTCGGTAGAATTGACATTTTGGTTACATTTACTCTACCGATCCACGACAAAGGTAGGTGGGCCCAGGAATTTAGGAGGTTTGAGATTTGTTTTAGGAGGGGGGGGGTAGTTGGATGAAAATGCATCTGAAAAGGAGGCTGTGAGGTTGATTCCTAAGTATGGGATGCTTTTGTCTGACCATTGGAAGGGAAGACCGGATTTAGCTGCAATTAGTTCCATAGGTGAGAGGGATATGTTGAGTGCTAAGCATTTTTTGGGGTTTATAGCTAGTCCTGAAAGAGATGCAAATTGTTTTAAAAGGGATGTTAAATTAGGGCCCATTACTTGGGGAGATGCGAGAAAGAGTAGGATGTCATCCGCAAACAGGCATAGTTTATGTTTGTGGCCACCTACTTCTATGCCTAGGATTTTGGGGTCCAGCCTTATCTTTTGCGCGAGTGGTTCTATGAGGAGGGCAAATAAGAGCGGGGAAAGCGGGCACCCCTGTCTTGTGCCTCTCTCAATGGAAAACAAGTCTGATCTGTATCCTGCGTATTTGACACAGGCCTTCGGATTATCATATAATTTCCTTGTCCATGTCATGAAATTAGGTCCGAAGCCCCATTTTTGTAATGCAAATTTTAGATAGGACCAGGATACAGAGTCGAACGCCTGTTTTATGTCCAAGGAGAGGAAACATGCAGGGATTCCCCTCTTTTTTGCGAAGTGCGCCAACAAACTTGCCCTCCTTATGTTGTCCCCCGCCTGACGGTTAGGGATGAAGCCAACCTGGTCATGATGGATCAGGGATCCAATTGTTTTGTTTAGGCGGATCGCCAAGATTTTCCCTAGAATTTTGATGTCTGTGTTTAGCATTGAAATGGGGCGAAAATTTTCACACAGGGAATTGTCAGATTGTGGTTTCGGGATCATGCAAACTGTAGCTAGGAGTGACTCTTGTCGGAATGACTTATGAATTAGTAAATCATTGAATGCATCAGCTAATCTAGGTGAAAGAAGTTCTGCATACGTCTTGTAGTATTTAGCTGTGAAGCCGTCTGGTCCTGGCCTTTTATTAAGTTTGAGGTCTTTTATCGCGTCAATTACTTCTTTATGTGAGATAGGTGAGTCTAGCTGTGATCTTTGGGGGTCAGACATTTGGGGAAGGTGGAGCTCTGCAAAGAAGAGGTCTGCGTCCTGTTCGCAAAGTTTAATTGTTTCGGAATATAACTTTTTCAGGTGGGTGCTGAATTTTTGTACGATTTTAAGGGGGTTACTGGATAGGATGCTATTTGCCAATTTCAATTTTATGGGGGAGTAGGATTTGTTGATTGAGTTAAGTGATCTCGCTAAATACGCCCCCGGTTTGTTAGCTGATTTGTAAAAAGTGTGTTTGGATCTATTTATTTGTTTGTTGGCAGATTCAGTAAGAAATAAGTCATATTCTAGGCGGGCTTTGTCCAACCGGTCCCTGGTTCTAGGCGAGTAATTGTTTTGGAAGTCCGAATAGGCTAAGTTAAATTATGTTTCTAGCTTCATTGCCATTTGTTTTCTTTCTTTTTTGAGGATCCCTATTTGTCTTTGGAAAGTCCCCCTTAGGACCGGCTTGTGGGCTTCCCATAGCGTGAGGGCAGAAGTGTCCGGACTCTCGTTGTGAATTTAGTAGTCTCTCAAGGATTGTTCAATTGCTAAGCTATGAGAGGGGTGGTTGAGTAATATTTCTGGCATGTACCAGGATCGGTCATGTTTTTTGGGGATAGTAGATGCTATAGTTGTGAGTACAGCGTTGTGGTCTGACCATGGAATAGGGATAATGTCTGAGTTGAGGATTTCAGGTATCATTCCGATTGTTAAAAATATGTGGTCTATTCTGCTAAAGGATTGGTGTGGATTAGAAAAGTATGTATAATTGCGTCTTGTGGGGTTCGATTCTCTCCAGGAGTCTACAAGATTGTATTTTGAAAGAAGATTGGGGAGATTCCATTTGGGTTGTTGTTTCTGCTGAACATAGGGCGACTTGTCTAAAAAAGGGAGAAGAACTTGATTGGAGTCTCCACATATTAGAAGTGAACCTATTTTATGGGAGTTGGTAGTTTGAAGAAGGTGGGACATAAATGGCATTGGGTTGAGGTTAGGGGCGTAATAAGATACTATCGTGACTGCTGTGTCTAGAATGTAACCTGTTAGAATCAGGTATCTCCCTTCTGGGTCCTTAAGTTCTGAGTTTCATGTAAATGGGGTAGAGCGATGGATAGCTATAAGAGTACCTCTCTTCTTTACTGGGGCCGATGCAGTGTATATTTGTGGGTAAGCTGAGTGGAAATATTTAGGGGTCGTGTTCGGGGTAAAATGTGTTTCCTGCAAGCATACTATGTGGGCCTTTTTTGATTGGAAGAGCCTAAATGCTTTTGTTCGCTTTTGTGGTACATTCAAACCTTGTACATTGAGAGATAATAGGTTCAGAGGTGCCATGGTAGCCAAACCAAGGTTTTCGTCTTACCGTGATTCCACGTGCGGTTGTTACCCGGATCATTCCATGCAGACGGGTGGGGAATGAGGATGGGAAGGTTCCTAGGGAGGAGAACTCGAAAGGGAGAGAAAAAACAACATAGGTTAGAGCATTGTCATGTATCAACTCATAAAGTAAGTGTTCAAAATATCCCCTTGGCTGGGGAAATAGGTCCCTGCCAAGGAAAAGGTGGTCATCGTCGGATCCCCACATATTAGTTTGGGGACCCGAGGTAGACCGGGCGGGGTGCATGTTTTCCCACAGGACAGGAAGCCGCATTCTGTAATGTGTGAAGAAAAGGTAAGAGAGTTCTAAGTGCATGTTCCAAATAATTGTGTTGTCTGCTGAAAGGGAGGGGGGGAGAGGGAACTTTTCCTTACCTAGGTATGTTAAGCGTTACCCAGATGGGACTTGTGGCGATTGGAGCGAGACGGGTTACTCTGGGGTTAGGCCAGGAAGATAGATATAGGATGGGGTTTGAAGAGGAGTGTTGGTTACCTGGGTACTTGTCGTGACGGAGGAATTGCCTCAGTCATGGTGGACATCCCAATGGAATAAAGAATCTAAGTTAGTGCGCAGGGGAAGTACCAGGTAAGCTATTGTTATAGGGTGTACGAGAGTTGGTTTGAGGGGGGGTGGATGAAAGAATATGTCAGGTCGATTAAGGCTGTTGATAAAGTGTGTGTATGCATACTCAGAGTTTTCCCAAGTCTCTAACTATAATGCTATGTGGGGTGCATATTTCAGTTAAGGAAAGAGGCTGATAGGAGTGAGTTTCTTATGTAATTTAAGTGGTGTGGGATGAAGAGTGGTGATCTCAAAGCCTCTGGTTGAGGCAGAGCTGGTTACACCAACTGTGGAGGAAGAAGCAAACAAGAAAAAAGGTAGTCTTTTCAGTAATAGATGACCTAAGGTCCAACCTAAAGTGGGAAAGAGAATATGTTAGTGGTGATGGAAACTCAGTTCATTGTGTCATCTCGTTCAGGGGGGTGCGGGGCGAGTCTGCTACGCTTGCTTGAATGACGGATGTCATCATTTTGATCCTGCTGTGTTGCTTGGTTGCTAGAAGGAGAAGAAGACTGTCTTCTGCGTGCGGTTGAAGTAGCAGAGGGTTGCTCGATTAGCTTGAAGTCAACCAGGGCTTGGTGCAGTTGATCGGGAGTTCTACAGACTATTTTCGTTCCTTGTAGCGTGAACCGAAGGGAGAAGGGGAAACCCCATTGGTATTTAACATTTCGTTGCTGCAACTCGATTAGGAGGGGTTTCATAGCTCTTCTTTTAGTGATGGTTAATTGCGAGATGTCAGCGAAAATTTGATAATTATAGCCTTGGAATGACAAGTTGTTTTTTTCCCTTGCTGCCGTCAAAATTTGCTCTTTAGACTTATAGTAGTGGAACTTGGCTACTATGTCCCTGGGAGGACCATCTGTTTTTTTAGGGGTAAGTGCCCTGTGAATTCTGTCCATTTCTAGACGTTCAACAGGAATACCTGGGAGTAGTTCTAGACATAGAGCTAAGACGGTGGATTGAAGGTCCATTACAGACTCTGGTATGCCCCTAAATCTTAGGTTAGACCTCCTTTCCCGGTTCTCAAAGTCCTCTAATCTATTCTGTAAGGTGAAATTTTCCTCTTTAAGTGCGTCAATCTCAGATATACAGTCCTGTGTGTATACTTCAATCTCCTCTACCTTGGCTTCCAGGGCATCTGTGCGGCATCCCACTTCTCTTATTTCCTTAGTGAGACTTGAGGTGATTTGCTCTGAGGTCTGTTTCAGGGCTCTGCGGAGCATCCTTTCAAACTGCTTGAGCAGTCCTGAGGGGACTTCACTGTCCCCAATATCCCTTTGTGATAATGTGCTAGCCTCTTCTTCCTCATTTTCTGAGGAAATGTTAGAAAGTGCTGCCATTAGGTTGTCAGGTTTGGCTGCTTTAGCTGCCTTTTGTTTCCTTTGTTTCCCTGAGGGGAGCTGCTCTGAGGCGAGCTGTGTTTTCCTGGTGGCACTTCCAGTCAGCTGAGCGCTGCATGAGGGGTTCGTTTTGGATCTATTCCTCGAGCCTCCCAGCACCATTTTTTGATTTTTGTGGTCCTCTCACCTTCCAGCTGGTATAAGGCTGATTTTCATATGTTTTGCGGCTGGATTTGAGTAGAATTATCCGCGGCTCCTGTCCCGTGAAGCAGAGCTCTAAGCAGGCATGTCTGCTCTGCTAGAGCCCCAGGACACGCCCCTACATTTGATGAGCCAATGCATTTCACACTAATCAGTGCTTAGTCATGGCTAATCAGTTTTGAATCTTCACATTTGCCTAGTGCATTGCCAGCACCCTTGGTTCCCAATTGCTCATCAGACCCACCTGGAGCGGTGACTCCCTTCCCTCGTTCATTTTGGATTTTGACTCACTCTGGAAGGGCAGTCACCAGAATGGAGTCCTTGTGTGTGCTGTAGCATGGCAACTATGGAATGTCTCCCTGGCACTTTTATCTAAATGTTTATCTTATGTCTTATGCCTCTCATTGTTTGTATTTAGATTTTGAGTATTATACTCTGTATTCCTTCATGTAATCCATGATTTTTACCCTTTTCCTGTACAATAGATAGATTGCTGTGTATTATTTTAAAACTTTTTACTACTTACCAATATTTTTTTGTTATTGTGTTAAAGCATTTACTCATGGTTAGAGTTGAGCGAACCCGAACTGTAAAGTTCGTGTTCGGTACAGACTTTGGGTTTTTCCCGAACCCGAACCTGAATAATTGCTGAAAGTTTGGGTTTGGGAAAAAAATGCGCGGAGGTCCCCCCAAATTCAATAACCAGACCCTTTAGGTCTGGTATGGATATTAAGGGGAACCCCACCGTCAATTTAAAAAAAAAATACTTGGGGTTCCCCCCAAATATCCATAACCAGACCTTTCAGGTCTGGTGTGGATTTTAAGGGGAACTCCACCCCAAATTTAAAAAAAAAAAATGGCGTGGATTTCCCCCTAAAATCCACACCAGATCCCTTATCCGAGCACATTGACCTAGCTGGCTGCAGAAAAGAGGGGGGACAGAGTGTGGCCCCCCTCTCCTGAACCGCACCAGGACACATGCCCTCAACATTGGGAGGGTGCTTTGGGGTGCCCCCACAGTGCTCATTGAGTCCTTTGTGCAACTTGCTCTTCTTCGTGTTAATGAGGATGCAGGGGAAGAAGCAGATCAGACAGCTGTGGTTGTGTGAGCGCTCGCATTATGCAGTGTCAGTGAGCAGAGGGAGGGGGAGAAATGCCCAGCAGAGCTGACTGGGGATGCTCTCCCTCTCCTTTTTGGGGGGGCACATGGTGGGGCACAGCATAATGTTGGGGGGGGGTCAGGGCCCCCTCTGCCCCCCCTAGGGTTGCCATTGCCTTCAGTGTTGTCGATTGAAAAGATATAATAAAATATTTACAAAAATGTGAGGGGTGTACTTAATTTTGTGAGATACTGTATCTATCTGCATATGCCCATCATCCAGAGAGAACTTGGTTTGGTCATATTTTGCTACAATGCTCACAGTTTTGGTTAGCAATGCTTGCTTGTATCTTGTGAACCTTTTGCAAATCAATTTCACGAATGCGCTTGTTCAAAAGGGCAAAATACAACGTGCAGTTACCCACAGCACCCATTCAGAATTCATCTTAAGAAGTTTGAATTAATGGTCTATTTACAGAATGTTTTTTTTACACAATGGTGTCCTTTTATGAAACTGCGGTAAAATACCGCTATTCAGTTCTCAGGCATTCTCAGAGGAGATTGATCTCTTCTGAGTGGCTGTTTATGAAGCTCTGTAGATAGATTCTCATGATGAGATGAGAAGTGATCTACAAATGCCGGGAACTCCTGAGAACGGCTCCTCTCACTGTAATCTCATGTGTAGTAGCAGGATTACAGTACGAGGAAGTGAAAAATACAAAGGTTGAACAGGAATCACCACACAATACACACCACATATTAAACATGTATTCCCCCTACACACTATACATTAACCTAATTTCTTAAAAAACATTGTTTTTATCAATATTTAAAGATCATACCTGTGCCTTTTTAAATGTTAATTGTGTATAGTAAATGAATGGAATCCATATTCTGTATTTATTGGCATATAACACTAACTTTTTTACCCTGAAAATAGAGGGTAAACTGTGCCTGCATGTTATACGCAGGGGGCTGTGGAATGTTTTTTTCCTGAAACTTCCCTGCGTGTTATACGCCTGTGTGTGTTATACGCCAAAAAATACGGTATGTAATGCAGCTATACACCATTCATATAAATGAAAAATACATTTCTAATAATTAAAAAATAATTTTAATAAAGTATACAAATATAACCCCCCTATGACTGTAATTGAACAGTCCACGGGTAAAACCATATTTTAGGGTTTACAATTTATTTTTATTTTTTTACTAATAAATAAAAAATTATATTAAAAAATGACTTTAATAAAAGCATTTTAATGCAGGTAGCAATATATATATATATATATATATATATATATATATATATATACAGTATATATATATATACAGTATATATATATATATAGAGATATATAGATATAGATATAGATATATATATATATATATATATATATATATATATATAGAGAGAGAGAGAGAGAGAGAGAGAGAGAGAGAGATAGATATATCTCTCTCTATATATATATCTATATATATATATAAAGAAAAGTTTTCAAAAAGTTTTCAGCTGCCATCATCACAGTATAACCACTTGCAGTACAGCAACATATATATATATATATATATATATATATATATATATATACTATAAATTCCTAACCTGCTCGTTTTGGGGTGTGTAATGGTGGGGAAGATGTGTTCTGACTGTATGGCTGCTTGTGTGTGAAGCATGGAAGTCAAAACTCCTCCTTCTTCCTCCACAATACTCAACCAGCTTTGCGTATCTCTCTCTGATTCTCCACCTCTGAGATGGTGAATCAGAAAGTGAGAATTCTGTCACAGATCGCCAGTGAGGTGCTGAGATCGCACCTTCATAAACTGGCCGTTTCTGTGACAGTCAGTTACAGATTCTCATTGTGCTGCGCAGGGGCGGACTGACAACTCATGGGGCCCCCAGGCAATAGGAGATTATGGGGCCCCGGGCAATAGGAGATTATGGTGCCACACAGTATACAAACACACATATAGTATTCATACACACAGAATACACATACACACACTGAAAGGGTACTAGAGAGGCGGGGCAGCTATAATCTTAGTATTTTTTTTTAAAAACACAGATTTTTACATACAGTCCCTGGTTTTACTGAGGCTGGCAACCCTGATGGGGCCCCCTAGTGGCATGGGGCCCTCGGGCAGTGCCCGAGTGCCTGAATGGTCAGTCCACCCCTGGTGCTGCGGTAATCAGTGGAGAACATGTTCTCCGCTGATTACCTCAGCTTCATAAACTTTTTACGACCCGAGATCAGCGGAGAGACTCGGGATCACCGCTAATCTCACTTTCATAAAAGGACACCAATATTTACAAACCTTTTACGTAAGAGTCACATAGTTTTCTAACTGGATTTGTTTGAAAAAAAAATTTAATCCTGAGTCAAAGTTGTGTGAATCTTGTGTGAAAACATTTATAAACAGCCCCTTGTGTGTGTTTTTAACATTATTACTGTTTGTGCCTTGTTTTAGAGAACAACCTTCAAAAAAACAAATTCTGAGGAATTAGTATAAATAAACGACTTGCTGTCATTTACAGTATTTGTGTCATATTTTATTTTCTGTATGCCATGATAATAATGTAATAACTACAATCCCATCATTAACACATACTGACATGTTGGTTTCGGGTGCTTGAGTTGTTTATGTTGACATATGATATGACTCATAAACTCTATTGCTTGGATAGTTGCTCTGATGTATTTTATATAATTTTGAACATTTACCAATAATAGAAATAAGAAACCAAGCCTCATGAAATTGCAATAAAATATTTATTTTCTGTAATATGATTTATTTTATCACTTTAGATTTATGGCCCAGTGAAACCTTTTCCAGATATTTAATATATCAAAATTACAAAGCAAGAGGCCTCTGCTGCCGAAATTTGTTGTGAAAACTATGATTTACTAGGGAACGAAGAGTTGGTTTTCGCAGGACTTAATAAAACAGTAGCAAAATTGAATTAGTCTGGCATGAAGTTAAATTGCCTGACAAAAAATTGATACCACTGTTGTGTTACTGGTTATGTACAACATATATCAGATTTATCATGCTTTGGAGCCATGTCTAAGGGTGATCCTTCTGCTTTACAAAACAAACGTTAAGTTATTTTTCAAGTAATCTCATAGCAGAAAAGGATATTGTTAACTTGGTTTTACGAGCCATCCATTATATGCTTCACTGTCTATGGCCCTTTGGAACCGAAGAATGTTATTGCAAAGAGATTTTGATAATGTGCTTGTATGATGTTCTGAGCTATGCATCTGGGAGTTTTTTTTTTTATGATTGAGGTAGCCTTATAGCAGCAAGCTATAAAAATAAGACAATAAATCTACATTTTTCAATTTCTCCTTGCTGTGAATTCTTACTGCGGCTATAAATTGTAGTTTTTTAAAAAAAAAAACTATGATCAGAACTTTTCTGTGAAAACATCAGAATTATGAGACTTACTATTGCAAGAGAACTCTGGGATTTCATCTTAATGGTGTTTTCATCAAAGTTTGTCTGCTGTTACCCTCTGTACACCATACATACAGGATAAACTAGTGGTTTTACAAGAATCGTTGACTTCATATTTAACCCTCCTCTTATGTTAGCTTTCTGTTACTATCCATGATGTTAACGGGTCGGTTTTGACCCGTATCTTAAATCAGCCATAAAATACCCTCTGAACAATTATTTATCATCCAATTTGTTTCTTACCTCTTGGTTACCTTGTTAGGCTTCTTTATCCTTGAAAAGATTGGTTTTAATATTTTTGGTGTGACCCCTTAGACCTTTCTTTTGATAGCATACCTCTCATTTTCAAATTTAAAAAAATGGTAAAATAAAGTCAGCAACTCTGAAATGTATTGGTCCTATGATTCTTTACTTTATTTAGAGAAGCAGACAAGCAGGAAAAGGGATAGGCCCCTCCCTAACTACAGCTCACAGTGTTGAGAGGTGATTGGCTGTCAGTGTTACTAAGCAGAGAGAGTGTTTATGATTTCAGTTTTGGCACTTATTAGTGTTTTATAATCCTATATTATAACTGGGTCAGAATTCACCCTAACACCATAAACGTCTTAATTTTCACCACAGTATTTTATAATTTAGTGAAAAGGATTATTTTTCTATTACATTGTTTAAATAGAGGTTCCTGACAAAGTAAAACAATCTTGATGCAATAAACAAATTTATGTGATACTTATAGACATTCAAAACCTGAAAACGGGTCGGTTCTGATCCTAACACAAGAGGAGGGATAATAACTCACCTCTAGACAAATTCAGGTGGCTCAGTTTTTTTTTTTTTTCTTTTCATTTATTTGGCAAATTTTAAGAATATTAAAACTGAACGGTGCCACTAATCAAATTAGTTGCATCACAAGGATTAGCAAGTCAAAATTACCGTATATTACAAAATATTTCTATGGTTCCGGCAATTTACTTACAGATACGGAAATAGGAAATGATAATTCAAAAACACTAGCTAGAAAAGCAAGAACGAGTGTGTGATTTTATGTGGAAGGATGCTTGGACTATTCCATGATTAATTGTAGGATTCATTTATATGATACTGGTTCAAAATCAGTTAGACGTAATAACAATTTTTGATGTGATGTCATTTTCCAGTCTTTATTTTAAGCTGATTACCAGGCAAACTTTTATACCTTTAACTTTCATAATATTTTTTTCATTTAGATAAAGTGGGGAGGGGTTTAATCTCCTTAAATGCTGTCTGTGCTTCAGTTGAGGAGTTTTCCCCATTTGCTTTCCTGTTTGACCTGTGTCATTTTGACAGAAAGTAGGTGAAATCTAAGACAAGGAGCAAGAAAATGCTGGCAAAAGGTTCTAAACCATCCTCCCTTACTACAAAATGTATTTTTTATTTTTTCTCCTACCATGAGGATCTCTTCTCACTTATTATTCTGTTTGACACTTGTCAAATAAGTGGAATAATTTTCCATCAGGATCTGTTTTACTCCTGTCAAAAATACAGAAGTGGGGAGATTTCCCCTTACTTCTTGTTCTTTCTGACATCTATCATAAAGAAAAGGAAGGAGGAAGTACTGTGAACCTAAACAAAGTTTACTTCTCCGCTACAGCATCAAAGTCCCCCATTCAGTGTGATCCGCTGAGGGTGCAGGACAGGCTAGAAGTCCAATGAACTCCTTCAAAGTGGTGTCACCTTTCTTGCTAGGTGAGCAGCATAGTGACTAAATTGTTAGCACTTCTGCCTGTTATTACTAGGGCCGTTGGTTCAAATCCCAACAATGGTACTACTTGCCTGAAGTTTGCATGATCTCCCTGTGCCTGTGTGGGTTTTTTTTTTTGCTGGTTACTCTAATTGTATTTCACACTCCAAAGACATGCTGGTAGGTTAGATGGCTCTAATATTTGTATGTAAGAATACAAGTTAGGAATCCTAGATTGTAAGCTCCTTGAGAGCAGGGACTTTTGTAAATGTATAATATACAGTATATGTAAATGCTGCCTGAATTGTCAGTGTAATATACAGTATCTCATAAAAGTGAGTACACCCCTCACATTTCTGTAAATATTTTATTATATCTTTTCATGTGACAACACTGAAGAAATGACACTTTGCTACAATGTAGTAGTGAGTATAGAGTGTACAGCTTGTATAACAGTGTAAATTTGCTGTCACCTCAAAATAACTCAACACACAACCATTAGTGTCTAAACCGCTGGCAACAAAAGAGAGTGCACCCCTAAGTGAAACTGTCCAAATTGGCCCAAAGTGTCAACATTTTGTGTGGCCACCAGCACTGCCTTAACCCTCCATGATGACATCACAGAGCTGGTGGATGTTAGAGAGCTTGCACACTTCCACCTTCCATTTGAAGATGCTCCAATGATCCTCAATAGGGTTTAGGTTGACGTATGGTCTGAGCACTAACAGGCTGACCCCCCACCCCTTCAACCTCTGCAGCAATGCTGGCAGCACTCACATGTCTATTTCCCAAAGACAACCTCTAAATATGATGCTGAGCATGTGCACTCAACTTCTTTGGTCGATCATGGCGAGGCCTGTTCTGAGTGGAACCTGTCCCGTTAAACCGCTGTATGGTCTTGGCCACCATGCTGCATCTCAGTTTCAGGGTATTGGCAATCTTCTAATAGCCTAGGCCATCTTCATGTAGAGCAACAATTCTTTTTTTCAGATCCTCAGAGAGTTCTTCACCATGAGGTGCCATATTGAACTTCCAGTGACCAGTATGAGAGAGTGAGAGCGATAACACCAAATTTAACACAGTACAAAACAGATTATAGTGCACACATTCAAGAATTACATTTATCCTGCAAGGCTACTTAAAAACACTGAAAATACAGGGGTTTGGACACAATATATGGTCATATAGTGGTAAGCCCACTTACTACGACAAATTACCCCAAATTAGTGGGTCCTACGCTAGTAATAGGATGAAAGATCCTGTGTCTCAACCATGGGAGCCAAACTCCTCTATATTGGAGAACTTAAGGGATTCTTCCTATGCACTGGTGGCCACTAATAAGGAGGTAATGAGGAGGGGGACGGGTGCTTTAGCCCAAAAAACCTGGTCAGGGTCAATACAATATACAAAAACATATGTGGGGGCACACCCTAAAATGCATTTAGATTCAAGATGGTGCAGCTACAAGACCAACAACCAGTACAAAACAGATTATAGCGCACACATTCCAGAATGACATTTATCCTGCAAGGCTAGTTAAAAACTCCTGAACATATTCACAAAAAAAATATGGGGTGTGACAGGAAGTCAGGTAAATCTGTGTGTGTTGTCACAGACGGGAGATATATTTCTGCCTTGTTTAGACAATACACCAATTACTATTGGGCGTCGCCTGCAGAGATGGCCAAAGAGGTTTGGGGCGTTAAAAGGTTTCAGCTGTTCAGAATTAAGCAATTAAAGCTCCTATAAAGACAGCCTAGGGATGACGACTGATTGCTGCATTCTGAGGCTGTGTGAGTGAAGGAGCAGTCACAACCAGTACTGAAGAGGTGAGGTGCTGATGGATATTTCTGTGTGAGAAATATCAAAGAGACTTTTTTGTTGTTTTCTTCTGTAGGGCAAGCAGTGTCTGCCCAGCAGTAGGCTGGGCCAGACTCCATAGGTAGGTTCCTGTGTTGGTAAGGTAGACGCCCCAAGTGGCAAGGGTTTATTTTATGTTTTGTTTTGTTTATGCTCTTTTGATGCTTGCACGTGTATCCAGCAAGATGGAGAAATAAACCATATCATTTGTTTTCAGTCATCCTCAACTGCCTTTTTGTACAGTTCAGTGTGTAGTGAACCCATAGAGGGGGTCACACACACCCGCTACCGAGTTAATCCCTCACACATGGTGGAGTACCGCGGGCAGTTAAAGTAAACCCAAAATGGAGGAGATGCTGAAACAGCTGATTATAGCAAATGCAAATCAACAGCGGAGCCTTGCAGCTCAACAACAGGCTCACCAAGAGAGCATTGCAGCTCAACGACAGGTTCACCAAGAGAGCCTTGCAGCTCACCAACAGGCTCACAGAGAGAGAATGGCAGGTTGGGAACAGAGACACCAGCAGCAAATGTAGGCCATCGTGAAACTATTTGAGAGAACAGAGGAAAAGGATAGCAAGCCCTCTCTGATTGAGAATCCAGAGGACCATAATGCTATGGAGGTTACCACGTCTGTTGTTGAGACGGAATCATCACCGGAGTGTAGTACTTCACCAGAGGAACAAGAAGTGGAGCCAGAGGAGTGTGCCCTGGCAGAGCCTGAAACTCCCGAAGTAAAGGAGCCGCCATTAGTAGTAGAAGAGTCTGTAGAGCCTGTGGAATCCAATGTTGTGAATGGCGTTCCAGAGGTCAAACCAGACGAGATCAAACCAGAAGAGAAAGACCCTCATGTACAAGAAGATGCTGAGGAGGTCCCGGCTGTCCCCGCAGTAGCAGCTCCAATGAAGCTGAATCGACCTTCTGACAGTTCTGCTAAATACAGTAGAGAACCTTTAGCAAATACTTTGAAGAAACTTGATGATCCAGCTACCAAAGCTGTTACCTTGGAACTGGAACCCAACAAGTGTAAGGGCAAGATTTTGGATTGCTCCAGAACTTTTCGCAAAGCCAAATTGCTGCATTACCATATGAAGTATTTTCCTGGCGTTGACAAGTCAGAGCAGGATCAGAGTCCTTTCACGAGGCATATGCAGACAAGAGGCTCTTTAGCTCACGAAAAGGCCAGTCAGCAAAGCTCAAAGAGAAGACGCACCACAAACAGTTCAAATTCCCACCAACCGTCCCTAAAAGACAAAAGCAAGGAGAACTTAATCCAGAAGTCTCATCGCAAGCCAAACAAGCTGTCTGAAAGTGTTAAAGAAAAAGTAAGAGAAAAGTTCAAAGATTTCTAGAGTCTGAATTTAAAGAAAAAAAAAGAAGAAAAAGACAGCAAAGTCAGAGCTGTCTGGTAGTGAAGAGAACATAGGGGTTTCTAAGGAGCTCTCACCAAAAAAATGACAACCTTCAAAGCTCAACAGTGATTATAAGGCCCTGTGTTCCGGTAAAAGCAGCGATCATGGATGCCGTACATATACAAGACTAACTGATGAGGAGACGCTCAGCGATTCTTGCACGGAAAGCTTACTTTGGACTGAAGAGGATTACAACGAAGAGATCGTTGTCACGCATGCAGATGGTTTTCTAAATGTTGTCCGCAACAGGAGCAAGTACAGCTCTGCCAAGCAAAGACTTGTGATGGACAGTATGGATGCGAATGTTATGGATTCAAATATGGGCGAACTGTTAGATCTCTGCTCTGGAAAATTTGTCTGTCAAGATGATGGTTAAAATCAAGAATCTTTTAGTTGTACAAGGGCTCATGCTGAAAATGAGAAAAGTGACCTAATGTCTGAAACAGTTGCTTTCTGTTCAGGTTCTTTCACCAACAGAGAAAATTAAGAAAATGAGGCCGGGCTTGAGGATTTCCATCTTCTACCATGTGATGATTCTGACAGCAAAGAGCTTGCAGAAATTGAAAGTGGTGCAGAAAATGAAGAGGAGGATGACGTCCTGCAGGATGAGTCGTCTGCTGTGCTGGCGGGGACCGATTCCGAAAAGTGCTCCTACCCCTTGGGTTATGTGAAGAGACAAGCGCTGTACGCCTGCAGTACCTGCACCCCGGATAATGAGGAGCCTGCTGGGATATGTCTGGCCTGTGCATACAAGTGTCATGAAGGCCACGACCTGTTTGAGCTCTACACCAAGAGGCACTTTCGCTGCGATTGTGGAAATGCCAAGTTTAAACAGCTGGAGTGCAAGTTATATCCGGATAAAGAGAAGAAAAACCTGGCTAATAATTACAATGACAATTTCTTTGGCATGTACTGCACATGTAAGAGACCGTACCCCGATCCTGAGGATAAAACCCCAGATGAGATGATCCAGTGTGTGGTGTGTGAGGACTGGTTTCATGGTCGGCACCTAGGGGCAGTTCCATCGGAGCACATTAGGTTTCATAAGATGGTGTGCCAGGGCTGTATGGATCACTGTTCATTTCTTTGGGCCTACTCTGCCAAGTTAGGAGTTCCTGGTGTCACCAAGATTACCAAAGCAGAAATGGAACATGAAGATGTTAAAGTTGATGATTGTCCTACGGAAACAGCCAACACTCACAATGGACTAACAATAAATAATGAAGAATGTGTGGAAGATAACGACGATGAGGAGGAGGCAATTCTTAGAAAGCTAAATCTGAAGGACTTTATGGAAAATGAAGCTGAACTTTCTGGATAGTGATGTTAAAAGTGAAGTCCCTGACCGCTTCAGGGCAAATGAAGTGGCTGAAGTGCAGGAAGTAGGGGTTTGCACATCTTCAGTTCTCAGTCAGTTGCTTGATGGAAATAAAGCTGAAAAACTTAATTCTGACACTGCACTAAATGATGTAGAAAAAGTGTGTCCAATATCCACTGAGCCTTGTGAATATAGTAAGGCAGGTGATATTCATGACTTTCCCATAATTGATGATGAGCAGAGCAGGGTCATTGAGGAATCTGAATTGCAAGAAATATGCACCCAGACTGAAGCTATTTTTGCCTCTGTGAATTATTTGCATGTTGAAGAGCAGTGTGTTAATTTTTATGTTAATGAAATCGGATTTGAATATAAAGGTAATGTCGCATCCTGTGAAACCCAGTCTTTAGAAAGTGTTCTCTCAGAGCAAGTAACGCAGGATAATACTTTGGACTTGACTACCAAGATTCCTCGGGCAGTAAAATCAATTTTTCAAAGTGTAGAATCTGTAATGGCAGGTGAGCCCTCTGAACATTGTGAAACCTCCATCACTGAAGTGGTCAGAGAGGCTAATTGTACTAAATTTAATGGATGCTTTTTCCAAATGTCTTGAAAGGAATGAAGAATATGAGAATTCGTGTCCAATAGTCGATGGTGTCAAAGAAACAAATACTAAAACATTTTTGGGAGACTATGAGGCAAAGATAGCTGAACAACTAGATATAAACATAAGTTCAAAAGTGATTGTAGCTGCTAGACAGGAAATGTTGTCTAGTTCAGTTAATGATGTGTCCGATAGCAGTTGTCAAGTTCTTGGTGGGAATAGGGATGTGCGAACAAGTGATGCACAGAGTAAGCAGTTGGTTCAAGAAAGTGACGAGGATTCAGTTTCTGAAAACCTTACATTGGATTTGGTAGATTGTCACCATACTTGTGAGTCTGAACTATCCCAAAGTAAGAAACTTGGAAATACAGAATTGACAAATAATGATTTCCGTCTAGAGCACCAAAGGGAAGAAAAACCGCCTAGTACATCGGTTTATCAGAGGTCTTCTGCGTCAGCCTTTAGTCCAGTTCATAGAAGAACAGATTTTTTTGAGTGTCACCATGCTTTGGAGGATTCCAGTCTTAGTGTGTTTACATCTGAAGAAGGCATCCACATGGATGATCCATTGCAGAGCGCAGCATTATCATTCTTGGTATTGGTTATGACTCACTGAGTTCTTCAGGGATTGAGCTATTGAAGAAAACCTTTGTGTCCATTGAAAAACCAATTAAGGTTTTGCATGGTTTACAACTGAAAATGAGGATATTACAAAGCAAGGAACACCCTGTTATGTACCTCAGCCGAAAGTTGAAGACCAATAGGAGAATAAATAGGTTGTTCCTGGCCCTTCAGGAACTTAGTTTTGTCGTAACGCATCGCCCCGGTGTTAAAATGGGGAATGCAGATGGTTTGTCCCGAGTGCATGCGTGCCTGGCAACCTGTGTCCCAACCCTAGGGTTGAAACAAGAGGGGGGGTATGCGACAGGAAGTCAGGTAAATCTGTGTGTGTTGTCACAGACGGGCGAAATATTTCTGCCTTGTTTAGACAATACACCAATTACTATTGGGCGTCGCCTGCAGAGATGGCTAGAGAGGTTTGGGGCGTTAAAAGGTTTCAGCTGTTCAAAATTAAGCAATTAAAGCTCCTATAAAGACAGCCTAGGGATGACAACTGATTGCTGCATCCTGAGGCTGTGTGAGTGAAGGAGCAGTCACAACCAGTACTGAAGAGGTGAGGTCTGATGGATATTTCTGTGTGAGAAATATCAGAGACTTTTTTGTTGTTTTCTGCTGTAGGGCCAGCAGTGTCTGCCTAGCAGTAGGCTGTGCCAGACTCCATAGGTAGGTTCCTGTGTTGGAAAGGTAGACGCCCCAAGTGGCAAGGGTTTATTTTATGTTTTGTTTTGTTTATGCTCTTTTGATGCTTGCACGTGTATCCAGCAAGATGGAGAAATAAACCATATCATTTGTTTTCAGTCATCCTCAACTGCCTTTTTGTACAGTTCAGCGTGTAGTGAACCCATAGAGGGGGTCACACACACCCACTACCGAGTTAATCCCTCACAGGGGGTTTGGTAACACTATATGGTCATATAGTGCTAAGCCCACTTACTGACAAAGTACCCTGAATTAGTGGGTAACACCAAATTTAACACACCTGCTCCCCATTTACACCTGAAACCTTGTAACACTAACGAGTCAAATAACATGAATGGTTGTGTGTTGAGTTATTTTGAGGGCATAGCAAATTTACACTGTTATACAAGCTGTACAAGGTGTAATTTCTTCAGTGTTATCACATAAAAAGATATAATAACATATTTACAAAAATGTGAGGGGTGTACTCACTTTTGTGAGATACTTATAAGTACCTGTAATAAATAAAATAATAAGCAGTATATCAGATATATGCAAATCACTAAATCAATTGACCAAATTCATGGATAAAAAGCACTGAAATGGCTAAAAATTCATTCTTTTTTAGAAAGTTTTCAGAGATATACAAAAAGAAAAAAGTACCAAAGTATAACAAGAGCATAAAAAAACTGTATACACTCGAGTAAAAGCCGACCCGAGTATAAGCCGAGGCACCTAATTTTACCACAATAAAATGGGTATGAATATAAGCCTAGGGTGAGAATTCAGAAGCTACTGTAAGCGGAAAAGAGGTTCAACAATGCCCATTTGCACGCCTCACTGTTCCCATTGCAACCTCGCTGTGCCCAATCTCTCTGTGCCCATTGCAACCTCACTGTGTCAACCTCATGGTGCCAACCTCACTGTGCCCATTGCAACCTCACTGTGCCAACCTCACTGTGCCCATTGCAACCTCACTGTGCCAACCTCACTGTGCCCATTGCAACCTCACTGTGCCCATCCTCACTGTCCCCATTCTCACTGTGCCCATCCTCACGGTGCCCATCCTCACGGTGACCATCCTTACTGTGCCCATCCTTACTGTGCCCATTGTCAGTGTACCTGAAATTGACAGGCTACGAGCGTCCATTCATTGTTTACATTTTGCAGTCTCCTCCTGGTCCCTTTCGTGATAGGCGTTTCTCAGCAGACACAGTTCTGCCTATCACGGACATTCTCTCATCCTCGGACTCAGGTTCCCAGCAGACACTGTGTTCAGTGTTACGCCAATCATGGACGTCCTCTTGTCAGAGGATGAAAAGGCATCTGTGATTGGCAGAGCATTGAACACAGTGTCTGCTGGGAAACCCCAGAATGAGAGAACATTCATGATAGACGTTTCTCAGCAGACACAGTTAACGAAAGGGACCAGGAGGTACACTGAATAAGCCGAGGGGGGTATTTTCAGCCCTAAAAAAAGGGCTAAAAAACGTGGCTTAAACTGGAGTATATACGGTATACAGTAATTCAAAATCACATGTACATTAAAATGGGTAAAGAATATAACTTTATTTGATAAAATAAAGAAAGATTAAATACAAAAATAAAAAAATAAAGAATATAACAGACATAGCAAATTATACAAAGCAGCATATAATATAACTAAATGCCTTTGACAGTGCATCAAATTATGAAAACACAGTACTTCCTAAGTCCCCCAAAAGTCTGGGGCTTAAAGTTAGAATTAGAGGACATGAATTCTTAAAGGATTACAATTCTAAACGAATAATATACGAATATAGTAACAGGATGGTCAGTAAGTAATTACCACTACAATTCAACATTTATATTGTTTCTGTAGTTTCCAGGATAGTGTCTTCTTTACATTAAAAAAAAAAATGTTGCAAAAAGAAAAAAAAATTGTTTTTTTTTTGTCTTTTTAACAGTTTGGAATACATATAGTTTGTACTAAGCATACATATAACTTTTAATCTTCTACTTTAGTATAATTAGCCTATATACACTTGAAATTGTTATCAACATATGTATTGAGTTTTTGGTTCATAAAGGAAAAGCAAGTGTAATCAAAACACATTGCATGGCATGTAGTCATGTATTCCATAAACTCTGTTGATTTGTGAGGGATCTTATTAAAATGCAAAATGTATTGAAATTGATTTTCAGCACTTTCAGGCAGAGATGTTCATAATAATGTTAATTTGTGAGTTTCCTTTTTTTTTTTTTTTTTTACTCTTCTTGCTGTGGTTGCCATGTTCAGCCCCGGGCTATTTGTATTGTGTAGACAGAAAATGAACAGCAAGCATTTATTTCCCATATCTTTGTAAGAAACCTGAGGCGCATGAAGATATTTGTGCTGTAACAGGCATAGTCAATCTCCTTCTCTCCCTTTAGTCACCATATATCAACAGCAAACTCCCAGCTAGTTTTGCTGCAGCAATTAACCTGCCAGGGCTCTCTGCTGTCAGACTCACTAATAATAAACTTCCCCCAGCGAGATACAGAGCCATAGATTCTCAACTAGCAACTTCCGTGACTGAATAATTCAGAATCAGCATGATTAAGGATATGACATGCTATTAGTTAAAGAGACAGTCATTTTTTATTCCAAGCGTAAAATTTACACCTATTAAAAACTTTTCAGCAGAAATAATGGCTTGTAATAGGAAGATGAAAGGACAAAAAATATGGGGGACTAAACAATGTTTATAATTGTTTCTTAAACCTGAAAATATCTTAAAAAATAAATAGTTAATGTTTGTTTCCATGCATATGTAGCACTAACCCCGAAGGAGCTACTGGTTTGTTTTGGATGGCATGTTACCTCTATTCCTTCGCCGTATACGATTAAAGCTGAGAAGAACTGCAATGTCCACACTTTAGATGTCTTTCTCTGTGCTTTGTTACCCAACGGGGTAAATTAATAAAAGTAGTAGTTGAAGAGATAGAAAGAGTAGTAGGTATTAGGTTTAGGTGTATAACTTTGTTCGGAAACAATCCTGCTTCCAGCGATAAAACTGTCGTCGCCACTCTAGCCAGAGTGGGTATTGTGCACCTGGATAGGCCTCTCTCACCAGCTTAGCAGCCAGGGTGTCACACGGAAACTTTAGCAAAGTCTCTGCCACAGATCTTCCCAAAGGTGGAGATATATTTGGTCCAGAATCCTTCTTGACACAGGATTAAGCACCCGGATATCTCTTGAATAAATTCTTGTGAACTTAGAACTAACAGACGACCGTCCTTTAGCCTTTCAGTACTAAAGTGTTCTTCAATGAAGTTCAAGGCCTCTCCTGAGATACCAGCCTTGTGCTCAGTGCTCTCCCAGACAGGTTCTTCATTGGATGGCTTCCTCCCTCAGGACGGACAGCACAGGACCACTCTGTGATTATAGACCCAGTCTAACTACCGGGCCTACTGAGTAGAACATAACCCCGGACCAACGTGGTCCCGGAGCCAGGAACACTTGAACACGCACCCCTGGCCATGAGGGCCACACACAGGGGGTGGTGGGACTACAGTCCAGTGATCAATGACCCCGAACCAATGGCGTCTGTACCTTAAGTACTCTCCCCCAGCATGCACAGTGAGGCGATCAACTCCCACTGATTGGCTGCCGAGGAAAAACACCCAATATGCCCTGACTCGACTGCTGCCACCCTTGGCCTGGGGTGGTACCAACACCCCAGACAGCAATAGTGGTCACTCACATGGCTGAGGCCCACATTTTTCAAAACAACATGGCCAGAGGTAACTAAATCTCTGACCACCCTCTAAATTTAAGGCAGCACCAGCTATTAAAGTAGCAGGGCGCTACACATATTTAGGCTAGTGTTCTTTCTAAAATATTATATTGTTGGCATGTTAAGGCTGCCACGCAGAGTGACAATGAGGGTTTGTAAGCTGGCTGTGTAGAGGTTGAAAGTTTATTTAGAGCACTAAGCTTCTATTTCTAAAGCATCGCCATTCACTGTTAGGAATTCTTGGTCCCTGGTGCTTACTTTCCATCCTTAAAGTTTTTCTAAAGACAGAAGTTTTTTTTTTTTCTTAATGTATTCTACGTGTGCAGCACTCCCCCTCAGCCCCCATTATACTTACCTGGGACACAAATCTGTCACAAATAAGTCTGCCATTATGCTTGGGATTACTCTGGAGATCACTTCATCTAAAAAGCAGAGGGTAGACTAATGCTCGTACACACGATCGGAATTTCCGATGGAAAAAGTCAGACAGACTTTTTCCATCAGAAATTCTGACCGTGTGTATGCCGTTTATTTTTGAGAAAGTGCAATGGAAAGATATCTTAAACTAAGTTTCTGCACCCCCTTGGCAACTGTGCAGCTAGAACAAAGTGTTGCCCTCCTACATGCACATTTTACACATGATTTAATAAGTGTAGGATCCAATTATGGAAATTCAACACCACTGCAAGGAACTTATCAACATGGTCAGTCAGCAACATGACACAAAGTCACAAAGGGATAAGAAAAAGCTGACTGGTTTGTATTATTATCTGAACCACTAGTGTCGATCTGCTAATGGAATATCGATTTTCAATGGATCATTAACCCTTTCACTGCCAGAGATGTTTTTGCATTTTTGTACACATGTTTAAAACCTACTTTAAGGCCAAAAGATTACATAAAACCCCAAAACATTGTATATTTTCTAAAAGCAGACATGCTAGGGAAATAAATAGTGGTAGATAAAAAATTTAATGTCACATAATATTACTGCGATGGTAATTGCAAAATATCAGTTAAAAATACACCAAAATGTATTTTAGGGCACACATACGCAATAAATTACCCAATTTTTGGGTAAAATATAAATAAATTTTTCTTAACGTATTCTACATGTGCAGCAGTCCACCTCAGCCCCCATTATACTTACCTGGGCCCCATTTCAATTCAGCGATCTTGCACTAGAGCTTTGGCTTTCCAGGACTCTCCCTCCTGATTGGCTGAGACACAGAAGCAGGTGCCATTGGCTCCTATTTCTGTCAAAGTCAGTGAGCCAATGAGGAGATAAAGAAGGGCTGGGGGACACCCTGTCTAAATGGACACAGAGAGAAGTGGCTTGGAGGCCTCTATAGAAAGCTGCTTGCTGTGGGGGCACTTGGCAGGAATGAGGGGCCAAGTGCGCCCAAGAGGGACCTGAGAAAAGGAGGCTCTAGGCGGCTCTGTGCAAAAAAGTATAACATCTTTGTTTTTTCAACTAAAAAAAATAACACTTTAACCACTTCCTTACTGGGCACATATACCCCTTCCTGACCAGGTGAAATTTCAGCTTGTGGCACTGCATCAATTTAACTGACAATTGCGCGGTCGTGCGATGTGGCTCCCAAACAAAATTGACGTCCTATTTTCCCCGCAAATAGAGTTATTTTTTGGTGGTATTTGATCGCCTCTGCGGTTTTTATTTTTTGCGCTATAAACAAAAATAGAGCGACAATTTTGAAAAACAAAAACAATATTTTTTACTTGTTTCTGTAATAAATAGCCAAATTAAAAAAGGCGATACGTATTCTTTTACATATTTTTGGTTAAAAAAATAATATATATATCGCAATAAGCGTCTGGTTTGCTCAAAAATAATTGTGCTTACAAAATAGGGGACCGAATTATTATTATTTTCTATTATTTTTTTTTTTTTTACTACTAATGGCGGCGATCAGCATTTTTTCGTGACTGCAACATTATGGCGGAGACATCGGACACTTTTGACACATTTTTGGCGCCATTCACATTTATACAGCGATCAGTGCTATAAATATGCACTAATTACTGTATAAATGTCACTGGCATTGAAGGGGTTAATACTAGGGGGTGAGGAAGGGGTTAAATGTGTACCCTGAATTGTGTTCTAACTGTGGGGGGAGGGGGTGACTGGGGGAGGTGACCGATGCTGTGTCCCTATGTACACACAGAGATCAACGTCTTGTCCCTGTAGCCGCCAATCCCGAGTGCCTGGCGGACATTACTGCCGCCAGGCATGCGCATCGGAGCGCAGGCCGTAAAAACACGGCCAGTTAGAGAATTAGAACCACCCTGCGACCGTACAAAGTCGTTCGGCCGTCGGGTAGTGGTTAATATCACCCTAAATACTAGGTACAGACCATAAAGAGAGAAATCTAAGAGATGCATAGAGACAAATGTGAAAAAAATAGATACGGATAGAATACGGTACAGACAGAACAAATACTTTAGAAAGTAGGATTTAAATTTGAATATTCTGTAGACATACATGTGTATACTCATATATCACTCCCCCTATTGATAGCCTGGACTGAGTATCCACAGCCATGAATTAATGGAGAAATGGATAGAGAGACCTACAAGAAAAAGAGGCTTAAAAAAAAAAAAAGCCCATTATGTAAAGCCATAACTCTGATGTAGCAGGAACTAGCATCACTGCAATATACTTGTTGAATTGATTCAATAAATATGTTTGAAAAACATTAGTAACCTCCGTTCTTTTTGTCCCTTACAAGGGACTTTTCAGTCTAAAATTGGAGCCTTGTACACTTCCAACCAGGCCTACCATTTCCTTACTCAGTTCATATACACAGACTTTTGTGTGTTCCAAAGTTCAGGCTTCTGCTGCATTATGGTAATAAAATACCAATGGGAAACATCCTTGGCCATTGCTGACAACATTTTACAGGTAACTCATAACACATGCTCTGCTATTCCATAGCACCTGGTCCACAATTAGGCCAAATAATGTTTTCCCAAAAAGCTATAGCACCTGATCAACCCACACAAACTTCAGCAGAAGGACCCCAGAACCCACTCTCTTGTCACTGTTATTCTGCCAAAAACACCATTAGGGCTGCACACTTGTTCTGCTCTACCCACAGCACCAGAAGACCCCCTGCTCATCTGATAAGTTCACTTAACTCTCTGCTATGCTTTCCACTGCTGTACACCAAAAAAAGCCTGCACACCTGCTCTGCTCTATCTACACCACTAGTAGGCCTCTGTCCTCCTCTCCCAGTCCACCCCACTCAGCAACAATATGAAGAGAGAACCGCCGCTCCAGACAGGTGCTCTTCAGTGGTGGGTGAGGTTCAAAACCCAAATGGGTGCAGGCAATGCGCAATGCAATATAGAAAGGAAAAGATGGACAGCCGCACTTCAATAAGATGAAAAAATTTAAAAAATAGTGCCTTTTTTTCCAATTAAAGTAAAACCACAACAGCAACAAAAAAAGCAAACAGTGGGGTAACAGAGCTGATGCAATTCACATCGACAACCAATGCTAAGTCATAGCTATGACTGAGCATCGGTTGTCGATGTGAAACACGTCAGCTCTGTTACCCACTGTTTGCTTTTTTTGTTGCTGTTATGGTTTTACTTTAATTGGAATAAAAGGCACTATTTTTTACATTTTTTCATCTTTTTGGAGTGCGGCTGTCCATCTTCTTCTTTCTACATTCCACTCAGCAACAAGCCAATATATAAACTTCCTGGATAAAGGTTATATAAATCCCCTCATTTTTCTGTAGACAAATGTTTTTCCAATAAACACATGTTAACCCCTTTCCATTTTTGTACATTTATGTTGTATAGTGATAAAACTGTATTACACAGATCATTTACCAAATTTGGCAAACATACCGAATATAAAATACTTGCTGGGCATTTGCTTCCTTGGTTAAAGCGGGGGTTCACCCTAAAACTATTTTCTAACATTAAAATGAGCTCACTCCAGCAGGTGATTGACGTGATGACAAAAACTAGCTCCCCCGTCGCATAAGGAGCATCACGAGTTGCCTAAAGAAGCCGAATGGCAAGTCTGCGCTATACGGAGCCTGCGCACCAACGTTCGGCTTCTTTCGGCAACTCGTGATGCTCCTTATGCGTCAGGGGGAGCTCGTTTTTTTTTTTTTTTTAGTTTTGATTGCTGTGCCCTTGGGTGGCAATCAACACCCTTGGTATAGAAAGTGCCACATGCTGAAATAGTTGAGAAATTTTGGATAGGAAACATTTACTTTATAGGCACTGATTAGAAAAGTAAAAAACTTTTAATATTTTTGACATAGAAAATTATAAATCATACATAAGAAGAATTAAAAATAGGTATATATTTCCACAGTGGTGTCAAGATAAAGTACTATAGTATTAAACATCTTGGGTCATTGCTAGACATATTGACAGCTTAATCAAAACACGATACAGCAAGGTTTGAATATCAATATCCACTTGATTATTTTTATGCAAATCTTGACACTTGATAATATTCCTCAGAAGATTGCTCTACATGTTTCGTGGAAGGCCACTTCTTCAGGAGCTTTAAAAATTCTATTGTGTAAACAGGTAAGCAGAGAAACATAATGATGAGAAAACATTGTAACAAGCAGAGAAAACACATTATCCAATTACCTTGGAACAGATGATTAGACATTATGTTGATACACTCACCATACAAACGGTGTATTATAAATGAAAAAGCTGATTGTATCCACCCAGTGCTGGCCAGGATATTGATCGCAATGGGTCCAACCTCAAGGGGGTGGGACTGGATGGACTCCTAGGTGAACCCTGGTCAGTGGTGCTATTCGCCGTGTTCAGCTGGACAGGCCCATGCCCCGGGGGGAGATACAAATGGCGGCTATACAGAGAGAGAGCATATATATAATAATAATAATAATAATAATACCTTGTAAAGATAAATAGGTATATACATTGAACCACCTATTTTTCTATGGCCACTGGTATAAAGCCACGGCTCCAGAGCAAGTGGTATTTTAAGACCTGTTGCTCGTAATACTAAAAAAATAAGTTATTTGCCTGGTCTGTAGGAGCCTGAGTATAGGGTATAGTGGACACAGAAAAGGGGAAAAAAGGAATTATTGATATTAGAAAAATCCCCTAGTTATGACACATTTGATGTCAGTGTATTATCTGGGCAAGTAGGTATTTCCTCTGCAAAAAAGTGCAATACCAATTGAAAATATAAATATAGATATATAGAGAAGTGCATATTATACATATATCAAATAATAAAGATATGCTGATAATCTGGATTAATGTGGAAACCCAAATAGATTGCAACACTTGCCTTGCTTAGGTATTGGAACAGAGATACAGAGGATCGGTACTTGGTTACGATTATTCAACAAGAGTTAACAGAGGCTGTGGGGCTAAATCGCCCAGATTGCCTATAGGTAATGAGGTTAACATAGCCTAGGTTTGTATTGAAGTTAGGGGCCAACCCTTGGTACAGTGCTGAGCAATGTATGGGGGCATCATATAGGGGGGAGAGAGAAAGAAAGTTCCCTCCAAGGGGATTAGCATAGCTTACCGATGTTTGTGTTGAGGAGGTGCGACGTCTCTCTGTATGACCCGTGCAGCTATACACTCCAAAGGACAGCTGGAGTGTATGTGGCGCTGCATCTAATTTGTATCCCCCACTCGTGTGAACGTCAGTGGCATCTGATGTCACGCGGACCGAGCCGCGTCACTTCCGTTTGTGCGCCGCAAAGGCGCCTGCGCTGTCCGGAACTGTGAGCTATTTCTGGAACGCAGTGAGGGCGGAAGTGTAGATGGTAAAATACACTGGGACGTGGAGGGCCTCCCGCCCCCTGTAGGGGGGGAAGGCACACCCCGCCCACCAGAGGCTAGTGTGGCTGATTGGACAGGGAGCCCAAAGTCTTGCTGTAGGGGCGGAATAACAATGAACAGACCAAGGGCCATATGCGATCATAACCTGGAACAATGCGTGGACACAAGCAAGTCAGTGTGCATTTTTCACAGTGTTAGAGCAGATGTACTGACAAATCATAGAATAAGTTTGATTAGTAAACATTATAAATATTATAAACATAACATAACATAATGTTTGGCTAGCGGATTTGTTTTGGTTATGACCATAGGGGGGAGACTTAACAGCACAAAAATAAATAAAATGCCCGTGAACAAATAGATATATATTTATACTACTGGAGAATTTAGGTAGTACTGGGTCTAATATTAATCAATATAGCACTTATTATTTGTTTACCAAAGACAACTAACAACCTACATGTTGTTGTAGTAATGTAGTCTTCTATTTTTACAATTGTATATGGAACGCTATAAAAAGGGACGGTATGTTAATACTTCATTAATCCCTGGGGGGCGTGTTGCCCCCAAGCGTTCGATCCACATCGTTTCTTTTTGCAAAATTCTTTTATCCCAATTTCCACCTCTTGGGTCCTTGGGTATGACTTCCAGTATGATAAATTTAACCATTGATGTGTCAAATTTGTGGTATAGGCCTAGATGTCTGCTAACTGGTGTCACCATTTGGGCAAATTGTGAATAGTATATATGATCGTAAATACGTTGCTTGAATTGACATATCGTTTTGCCAACATAGAATGATCTGCATTTGCATAGCATGAGATATACCACCCCTTCAGTGTTGCAAGTGGCATGTAAGCAAGGGCGAAAGATTTCCCCATTGGGCAAATGAAAAGTTGTACCTGGTTGTATCCAGGGACAGTAACTGCATTCTCCACAGGATTCAAGGCCTGTTCTTGAGTCTGGTTCATCACTTGGAGGTTTGTATTGACTAGTTGTAAGTCTATTACCAAGTGAGGGACATTTTCGAAAGACTATTTTGGGTTTGTCTCTAACGTATTTACCCAAAATTGGGTCCTCACTTAGTAGACGCCAATGTTTTTGGAGGCAGTCTCTGAGCATGCCGTGTTGGGCTGCGTATTTGGTAATAAATGTAGTGGTTTGTAGGTTCTCCCTACTTTTTGATTTAGTATAAATCAGGGATAGTCTTTCTTGAGTAAGGGCTTTGTTGTATGCTTTTCTCAGTAGGCTTTTGCTGTAGCCTCTTTGTAGTAGGCGTTGGCGGAGTTCAAAGGCTTGATGTTTAAAGTCCACATCATATGTGCAATTTCTGCGTAGCTGCAGATATTGCGCGTATGGAATACTATGGACTAAGGATTTTGGGTGGGCACTATCCGCATGGAGTAGGGTGTTGCCTGCCGTATCTTTTCAAAATAATTATGTACTTATATTGTTGCTACAGTCCCTGTAAATCAAAACATCCAAAAAGGGTATTGAGTTTTGTTGCCAGTTATAGGTAAATTTCAGGTTTAACTCGTTGGCATTGAGTAAGACCAGAAATTCATGGAGCATGGGTAGTGTTCTTGTCCAAATGACAAAGACGTCATCGATATACCTAAAGCAGAATAACAAATGACTGAAAAATAATTGAAAACGTTCATCGCCAAAAATCTCTCGTTCCCACCCCCCCCCCCCCAGGTACAAGTTTGCATAGGCTGGCGCACAGCATGTGCACATTGCGACCCCTTGCACCTGGAGGTAGTGGGAGCTGAGAAAGGAAAAGTAATTATGCTTCAAAATTAATGATAACAGAGAAATAATAAAGTGTTGAAACTTCCATTGTCTGTGATCTTCTTCCATCAAACAGGTTCTGATTGTTTGAAGGCCCTTCTCGTGTGGAATACTCGAATATAGGGCCTCAACGTCAATTGTGACCAATACTGCTAGTACTAGGGAGCTAGTTTTTGTCATCATGTCAATCACCTGCTGGATAGGAACACCCAGTCCCGTGGGATTCACTACCAGGAAGCCATGGGGGAAAATAGCTGTATGAAGGTATGTACAACAAAAATAAAATAAAAAATTTAGCATAGTGTCAATGTATAGAGTGAGCTCATTGTAATGTAGAAAATAGTTTTTAGGGTGAATCCCCGCTTTAAAAAAAAGTACTGTAATAATTCAATTTGATAGCATGTATTTCTTTAGCATTCTGTTGTTTCTGTTTGCTTTAGGCATGCAGATTTGCAAAGGAAACCGTATCTCTAACAGACATCAATATTCATTCATACATACATAAGTCTGCATCAATCTTCTCTTTACTGCAAACAAAAGATACAAAGAAAAAAGATATGCAAAATCTCAGCTTGGGAAAGTTTAACAGCGGGGGAAATGAATAACACAAATTATAAAGATAATGTTCCTTGCTTCTATAAGCAGACAGGTATGTTACTTTCTAACTAGATAACTGAAAAATTGACACTGATATGCTTTGACAGGCAAGCTGATGTAAAATTATTTAGCACACTTTGCTATTGGTTAGTAAAGATTTCCTGGGGACTTATGCTGAAGTCTTTAATCCCCTGAGTGCTAATTAAAATGTGCTGGATAATGTTTGCTAAGCTCTCTGGTCCTACTCATGGCAATTATTACTTGCAAAGTATGAGAAGTTGCCATTGTACCTAATGAATGGCTTATTTATACTAGGTTTTTTTTTCAGCTTATTTTTTAAAATGTTTTTTTTTTTTTGTCTTATTTACAGTGCCTTGCGAAAGTATTCCCCTTGAACTTTGCGACCTTTTGCCACATTTCAGGCTTCAAACATAAAGATATAAAACTGTAATTTTTTGTGAAGAATCAACAACAAGTGGGACACAATCATGAAGTGGAACGAAATTTATTGGATATTTCAAACTTTTTTAACAAATAAAAAACTGAAAAATTGGGCGTGCAAAATTTTTCAGCCCCTTTACTTTCAGCGCAGCAAACTCTCTCCAGAAGTTCAGTGAGGATCTCTGAATGATCCAATGTTGACCTAAATGACTAATGATGATAAATAGAATCCACATGTGTGTAATCAAGTCTCCGTATAAATGCACCTGCACTGTGATAGTCTCAGAGGTCCGTTTAAAGCACAGCGAGCACCATGAAGAACAAGGAACACACCAGGCAGGTCCGAGATACTGTTGTGGAGAAGTTTAAAGCTGGATTTGGATACAAAAAGATTTCCCAAGCTTTAAACATCCCAAGGAGCACTGTGCAAGCGATAATATTGAAATGGAAGGAGTATCAGACCACTGCAAATCTACAAACTATAAACTATAAACTTTCAGCTCATACAAGGAGAAGACTGATCAGAGATGCAGCCAAGAGGCCCATGATCACTCTGGGTGAACTGCAGAGATCTACAGCTGAGGTGGGAGACTCTGTCCATAGGACAACAATCAGTCGTATACTGCACAAATCTTCCCTTTATGGAAGAGTGGCAAGAAGAAAGCTATTTCTTAAAGATATCCATAAAAAGTGTTGTTTAAAGTTTGCCACAAGCCACCTGGGAGACACACCAAACATGTGGAAGAAGGTGCTCTGGTCAGATGAAACCATAATCGAACATTTGGCAACAATGCAAAATGTTATGTTTGGCGTAAAAGCAATACAGCTCATCACCCTGAACACACCATCCCCACTGTCAAACATGGTGGTGGCAGCATCATGGTTTGGGCCTGCTTTTCTTCAGAAGGGACAGGGAAGATGGTTAAAATTGATGGGAAGATGGATGGAGCCAAATACAGGACCATTTTGGAAGAAAACCTGATGGAGTCTTCAAAAGACCTGAGACTGGGGTGGATGTTTTGTCTTCCAACAAGACAATAATCCAAAACATAAAGCAAAATCTACAATGGAATGGTTCACAAATAAACATATCCAGGTTTTAGAATGGCCAAGTCAAAGTCCAGACCTGAATCCAATCGAGAATCTGTGGAAAGAACTAAAAAAATGCTGTTCACAAACGCTCTCCATTCAACCTCACTGAGCTCGAGCTGTTTTGCAAGGAGGAATGGGCAAAAATTTCAGTCTCTCGAAGTGCAAAATTGATAGAAACATACCCCAAGCGACTTACAGCTGTAATCGCCGCAAAAGGTGGTGTTACAAAGTATTAACTTAAGGGGGCTGAATAATTTTGCACGCCCAATTTTTCAGTTTTTTATTTGTTAAAAAAGTTTGAAATATCCAATAAATGTTGTTCCACTTCATGATTGTGTCCCACTTGTTGTTGATTCTTCACAAAAAATTACAGTTTTATATCTTTATGTTTGAAGCCTGAAATGTGGCAAAAGGTTGCAAAGTTCAAGGGGGCCGAATACTTTCACAAGGCACTGTAACTGCAATGTATCATTCTAAAGTTTTAATTAAATCTATAGAAAATGCTCCCCATGAGAAACTATTTGCTATTTGAGAATATATATAGTACTTACAGTACATTTAATTTTACACCTATCTAAGTTACAAGGAAAATAAAATAGAAGGAGGATTTGAGTGTTTTGGAAGGATAATATATATTTATATATAGTTTAACTAGAAGCCATTTTTGTCCAATTGCCACATAATCCTTTAAAAAGTAATGCAAAAAGATGGAACCGGCAACACTGTAATCCACATGTGTATTTATTGACTACATAAGAGTAAAGGAAAACAAAGACACTGAGGCATTTTGGTGAGGGTTCTTGTTTGGTCAAAACATGTCAGCTTCTTTGTTTTTGTTTTTTCACTCTTGTGTAGTCAATAAATACGCATACAGATTAAAGTCTTGCCGACTCCATCTTTTTGCATATCCTGTTCTGGTGTAAATGGACACACTGAGCCTAGACACCTATCAGTTGATCCTCCATTAGAATTGAGCTCTCCCCATAGAGTGCTCAGTTTTTACTAGATTTTCCCTTTAAAATGTAAGGCCTAACAGTTTTACTATGCAAGCATTATGCATTGACAAATATCTGGGAGACTGGGAAACAAATCTGTCACAAATAAGTCTGCCATTATGCTTGGGGTTACTCTGGTGATCACTTCATCTAAAAATCAGAGGCTAGATTAATGCGTCGTACACACAATCGGAATTTCCGATAGAAAAAGGACTTTTTCAATCGGAAGTTCTAACCGTGTGTATACCCATCTGAGTTTTTCCATCGGATATTCCGAGGAATTCTGTTTGGAGTTTACATAGAGAACATGTTCTCTTTTCCTCCGATGGAATTCCGTTGAAATTCCGATGTGAGTTTGGTCGGGCTAATGCCTGATCGTGTGTATGGGGCATTACTAGGACTAACTAGGTACATATCAAAGGCCCGGATTCACAAAGCACTTATGCCGACGTATCTCCAGATACGCCGGCATAAGTACAAATGTGCGCCGTCGTATCTATGCGCCGACCCACAAAGCAAGATACGTTAAAAAATAGGCTTCAGCCGCCCGACGTAACTTTCCTACGCCGGCGTATAGTGGGCGCATATTTATGCTGCACGCATGTGGCACTCCCATTGATTTTCGATGCAAATATGCAGATGAGTCAAATACGGTGATTCACAAACGTACTTGCGCCCGGCACATAATATACACAGACGTACGTCCGGCGTAAAGTTATTCCCCATATTGGAGGCGCAACTCATGCAATGGTATGGACCAGGGAACGAATGTCGGCGAATTTTACATAGTTTACGTTGTACGTGAATAGGGCTGGGCGTAGGTTACGTTCACGTTGTAGGCAGTGATTCGACATATCTTAGGCAGCTGTTTCGACATTTTGATTTTTTTTTTTAATCAGTACATTTTTATTCAGGTTTTCATATTACATTGACAGACAAACATTTAGTCACGCAAGGAGTCGCGACGTATGGATATAAACAATACAGTAGCGATATGGCAGTCAAACAATGCCTCATATAATACAGTAGTGATTAACAAGGTGCGGTAGGTACACTAGTTCCAATGCAAACACGGGTATTGAGCCAAGGGATCTAAAAGGTATATTCGCCAGAGGGCCTTCTCTATCTCCAGTCACCCCCAACTGGGTTCAAGGCTGTGACCAGAGCCGGAGTTGGCCCCCCATGGCTGAAGCAGCCCAGACATTTCAAGTTAAAACAAGTGGAGACATGCAGTTTTGTTTATACCAGGTGGACCAATCGTGCCATTTCTTAGCGGCACTAGCTTTATTTACGTCCCTGAGTGCTAGTGTCGTCTCGTAGGTGTAGTGTAGTTGGGTAGTCTGTATAACATCCCCTACAGTAGGTGGCAGGGGGCATTTCCAGTTCCTCGTTATGCATAGCCTAGCTGATAAGAGAATGTGCAAGATAGTGTGTTTCGACTCAGCAGGGAATCCCTCCATATCCAGTGACAAAAGTGCCAGTCCAGGTTGGGGGTCAGCTACAGAGTGACATTTTGATTTTGAGCATGCGCATTGGGATGCGTCCAAGGTACGACGCATGCGCAGTTCGTTTTAAGTACTTGTGTGACACTCGGCCCATCATTTGCATGGGGTCACGCTTCATTTAAATGTATCACGCTCACTTCCAGCCCACTTCCACTTACGTTGACTTACGCCTACGAATATACGCTACGCCGGCGCAGAGTTGGGAGCTTTTTTTTTGTGAATTCCGTGCCTCCCTCTCCGCGCTGCGCCGGCGTAGCGTAAAATACATATGCTACGGCGGCATATATATGCGCCGATGTACGTGAATCCGGACCATTATATTTGCCTAGTCCCACTAAAGCCTTTTTGATACACATTAGCGGGTTAAATCCTAAAAAATAATTTTTTGGGAGAAAGTGCAATGGAAAGATATCTTAAACTACGTTTCTGCACCCCCTTTCTGCACCCCAATGGCTGCACTGCTATCAATCCGCCCAGCCTAGCCAATCAACGGCCAGGCTGGGAACCGAAGAGGACGACGTGGACGCGCACGGGAGATTCGAACGGTCAGGTAAGTACAACGGGGGCTCGGGGGGGGGGGGGCGGTGCTGCTAGATGTTTTTTTACCTTAATGCATAGGATGCATTAAGGTAAAAAAACTTGTAACTTTACAACCCCTTTAATAAGTGTAGGATCCAATTGTGGTAATTTAACACCACTGCAATGGACTTATCAACATGTCAGTCAGCAACGTGGAGGCACTTAAAGGATCACTAAAGGATTTTTTTTTTAGCTAATATATTACCTTACTGCAGTCTTGGTTTCATATCCTCATTGTTCGTTTTTGCTTTGAAGTTGCTGTAATTCTGCTCTGATCTCCACACTTCCTGCTTGTCTGGCTCTTTATGAAAAATCTCATGGCAGCTTTTCACTGTGGTCCAAGCTGTATGCCTAAAACTCCTCAGAACCAATCAGATTCATTTTAAAAACAAAACACTGCCCTGGATTTGTTTTGTTTTTGTTCTGTGTCTCTCTCTACTTCACAGAAACATGAAACCAGTTTAAAAACGAAAGTGAAACTAGAGGCACAATATATGATTGATTTTTATTTATTTTTAATAATTTTTAAAAGGAATCAGTTAACTTTTATGTCTCTATACCCTGTAAACAGTCATTTCAGCAAAAAAATGTTTTTCCTTTAGTGAACCTTTAAGTCACACAGGGATAAGAAAAAGCTGGATGGTTTGTATTATTATCTCAACCACTAGTGTCGATCTGCTAATGGATTATCGAGTTTCCGTGGATCATTAACTCTTTCACTGCCAGAGGAGTTTTTGCATTTTTGTACACATGTTTAAAACCTAATTTTAGGCCAAAAGATTACATAAAATCCCAAAACATTGTATATTTTCTAAAAGCAGACAAGCTAGAGAAATAAATAATGGCAGATAAAAAAAAATATGTCACATAATATTACTGCGATGGTAATTGCAAAACATGAGTTAAAAATACACCGACTTCCGGTTCAGCGCCGCATGGACTAGCTGATACCCTAATCAGCTCCCGCTGACAGGCACAAAATCGGCCTAAAAAACCAGGCAGACCCGCCACCGAACCCTGCCACTACCATCCGCCACCCCTCCCTGAGTGAGGATGGACAAATTCCTGGCGAAAGGCGGCGCGCGGTCGTACGCGTCCGCCGCGGCGCCGACGGGGCAGCCGCAAATCGAGGCCCCGGCTTCGGCCTACTCGGACGCGGCCGCAAATACAGCTCCCGCGATGGAGGTGAGCACTACACCAGCTCCCTCACCCTCCCCACAGGCCATCCCAACCCTCCCAGCTCATCCACACACTGGGGACACAGGTGCAGGTGCAAACAACATTGAGCTCATAGCCCAAGCAGTGGCTGCTCTGTTGTCACCTATGATTACCACCTCAGTGGAGAATGCCATTCACACAGGCATTCAAAAGATCCAGGCACAGCTGGGGGAACATGCATCAAGGCTGAATGAAGCTGAGAGCCGCATCGTTAACATAGAAGAGGAGCTGTACCAGGCCCAATCCATAGAACACGCACAAGACAAGACGAATAAATATATCCTAGACAAGCTGGATGAATTAGAGAACAGATCCAGGAGGAGTAATCTGCGTTTTATTGGCGTCCCCGAATCGCTGCAACCCTCGGCTCTTTCAGAACTCTGCTCACAACGCATCCCTGAGGCCTTGGGCCTGCCTGGCCCCTGCATGGTTGAACGTGCCCACCGCATGGGTCTCTTCAGCTCTGATCGCAAATCACCTCGCCCAGTGATCGCCAAATATCTCAACTATTCGGAGAAGGCCCTCATCCTGCAGAAGTTCCGGCAGTCTCGGATCCTCCAGATAGACGGCATGAATATCCTGGTGTTTGCCGACTACTCCGTTGACGTTTCCAAAAAGAGATTTGCTCGGAGCTCCACCGACTGCAGGTCAAGTTCACCCTGGCATTTCCGGCCGTACTTCGGCTCAAAGCACCTAACGGGGATCAACTCTCCTTCCACGATCCCTCTGAAGCAGAGGCGTATCTGCGTTCCCATCGCCCAGGCCCTCACAACAACCTATCTCCAAGAGCGGCGCCCTCCAACCGGGCCCTGGAGCACGGGAGCCCACGTAAAGAATCTCCCAAAAGATTCAAGGCCTCTGGATCCGGCCGACAACAAATTTCTTCTTGAATCCCCTTTTGACAGCCGCATCGCCTTGGCGCTACTATGTTTTTTTTCTACGATCGTCCTGGATCCCTCTTGTGACGTTCGTTCTTTTTTTGTTTTTTTTTCTACTACACTTCGCCCTCTTCCTTGCCCAAGGGCACCCCGGTAGGCCCAATGCTATTTTGTATTCAATGCTATCTTTTATTTTGTCGAACTTGGTATTGTTTTATGTTCTTTTGCATTATGGTACTATCTGTTAAAGTTTCTTAAGTATGTGCATTGTGTTATGGTTTTGTCTACATTTATAGGGTCTGATCGGGCTCTTCCATTCTCCTACAGGGATACCTGTCTGGCCCCTGCCCCCCACGCATTACTCCTGCTGCTTATGCCCCCCTTGTCAACACCGCGGGTGATATGCAGCATTGAGAGTCCTGTTTGGGAGCTGGCCTATTCAGGGGCTCCATGCGGAAAAAAGTTCCCGATGTTTGTTGTTTCCTATGTTCTCGTTCTCCTTCAGCTCCTCCCACCCAGACCCTTTTAGCATCGACAATGGACTCACTACACCTTCACGATATATGGCGTTTGCGTCACCCGGCAGACAGGAAATTCTCGTTCTACTCTAACCCCCACAATGTTTTCACGAGACTGGACTATCTATTCTGCTCTGACTCTCTCCTTCCACTGATCTCGGAAGCCGACATACATGACATCGTGATCTCGGACCATGCCCCGGTCTCGACCACATTGGACGACCCTGACCTGAACTCCAACCCCAGAATCTGGCGGTACCCCTCCTACCTCCACAACAACTCCGATTTCCTCCAACACCTGGACAAAGCCTGGTCGGACTACGCTTTGACTAACGCGCCACACACAGACAACCCTAATCTTTTCTGGGAAGCGGGTAAAGCCTTCCTCAGAGGATGCATAATAGCGTACGCCGCCACTTTCAAGAAAAATGCACTCAGACATTACAAACTAGCCAGCGCTACACTGCACAAGGCCCAGTGGGCCCTCTACACTGACAACCCCCCCCCAACCGGCAGACCTGGTTTACGGCCAAACAATCCTTTGACACTTGGGCAGCCACCCTCGAGCAGACCCAGAAGGCACGTCTGGATGCCTCCCTTCACAAGTTTGGCAACAAGGCTGGGAGACTCCTCTCCAGACTGAGCAAAGGCCCCAACCGCCCGACCCATATCACATCTCTGAGGGACTCGTCGGGTTCAGTACACAATACCCCAAAAGGTATCAATGCTGCTATGCGCCAATTCTATTGCTCCCTCTATGCCCCGGATCCTATTGACAAACCGACGGCCCGCAACTTTCTCCAAAATATATCCCTGGATCAGGTATCCCCCTCTCAACTCGAAGCTCTGAATGCCCCTATATCCATCCTGGAGGTGCAATCCGTCATTAAAACGCTTGCCCCCTCTAAAGCCCCAGGCCCGGATGGCTTTACGGGAGAATTCTATAAATCCTTTAGTTCAACTGTTTCCACCGCCCTACACAAAGTCTACCAGCATATCTGGTCAGGCGGCACCTACCTACCCACTGGCAACCAGGCCATCATAAAACTTTTGGAGAAGAAGGGTAAGGACCCTTTGGAACCCGGTTCATATAGGCCCATTTCACTTCTGAACCTCGATGTTAAGATCCTCTCCAAGATTGCTGCCACTAGGTTGGCGTCCATCATACCCTCCCTGATCCACCCCGCACAATCTGGCTTTGTGAAGGGCAGGACGGCCACCATGAATATTAGGAAAGTAATGCTAGCCCTCGAACACGCAAAATGTAACCCTAAAGGGGATCACGCTATCATCACATTAGACGCGGAGAAAGCCTTTGATAACGTCAGCTTCGAATGGCTCTCCATAGTCATGTCCAATATGGGCTTCTCTGGCCCCTTCACACATCTAGTTGAGTCTATGTACACTGCCCCTGCCGCGAAATTAGTGGCCACGGGCCTCCTCTCAGAGGAATTCCGGCTACACAAAGGTACGAGGCAAGGCTGCCCGCTTTCCCCACTCCTTTTTAACATCGCACTTGAACCCCTATCCCGATACCTGACCGAGAAAGCCCCTCTCCATGGCATACAGATTGGAGACCATGACCTTCGCACGTCACTATTTGCCGACGACGTCCTCATCTTCACATCCAGCCCTTCCCAGGACATGTCCACGATCAAAACCACTTTTGATGAATTCAGGCAGTGCTCGGGGCTCCGTATCAATTATAGCAAAAGTGAAATTCTCCCCATAGGTTCCCTCACTGTCCCTTCCTGGTCCCAAAATTCTTTATTTACTGTGGCCAGGTCCCATATCACATACCTGGGAATTAAAATAGGTAAACTGCCCTCCTCCCTATATCATCTCAACTATCCCCCCCCTGTTTACGAAAATATCCCAAGAACTGGGAAATTGGATGGACCTGCCTCTCTCGCTACTGGGTAGATGCCACCTAGTCAAGATGATCAGCTTTGCGCGCCTATTGTACCCATTACAGACCATCCCCCTACTTCTTCGCCACAAAGACATCAAATCCCTAAACTCGGCCATCTCAAAGTTCCTCTGGCGTGGCAAACGTGCGCGCATAGCTTTTGCCAAACTACATCTTCCCAGGCGCGAGGGGGGCATTGCCCTGCCAAACATCAGACTTTATAATTTGGCTTTCCATTTGCGAACGAGCCTGGATTGGATCACCCAGTCCTCCCGATGCTCAAACTACCCCTTAGAGTTAGCAATGGTCCGCCCCTACTCCCTAACGGCCCTTCTCCATTGTCACTGGAAATCTATTCCTCCCCCCCTCCAACACAATCTCCTTCTTCGGGACACGGTCGTCGCCTGGAGAGAGGTCAGGAAAGCCCTTAATACACCATCCTCTATTTCACGCCATCTCCCTATCCAGGGAAACCCAAGCTTTCAACCTGGTCTGGAACACCATCCTTACCTCATATGGCAGGTAAAGGGCCTAGAAAATTTTTATTCCCTGTGTGACCCTCTATCGGGCCGCCCCATAGGCTTCAGAGCCCTAGCGGACAAGTTCTCCCTCCCCCCTCACACATTTTTCATTACAATCAATGCATCAGTTTCTTGAAAAGTACCTGCAGGGATGATAGTAAAAGGTTCAAGAGTTCCTTTACCGACACCCTTCTTACCCGGGGATCGTACAGAATCTCGGAAATATACCTCCCTCTCCTTCTACACATCACTCCCTCCCTGTCATCCTCGTCTGCTGCCAACTGGTCGAAAGATTTCTCTGCCCCTGATCTGGTGGAGAAACTCCTTCATGGCCTTAACACCATCCACAGACTAGTACCCAATGAGATCTGGAGAGAGGCTCAGATCAAAATCGTCCACCGGGCCCACATCCCTTTTAGTCGAGCCCATGCCACCCCAGAATGCCCCCTCTGTCAACAACCCAAGCCAAATCTAGCCCACCGGTTTTGGTCCTGCTCACACATAGCCAGGTTCTGGGAACAAGTCATTCAATATGTTTTTGATGTCACCCTGGTGCACCTACCCAAGGATCCGCTACTGCTTATCTTCGGCCACTGGGACCCCCAGTTGCTCCCCTGGTCGCCCCCAAACGCACCCCCTAATAAAGACTGGATCCTGATCTGTCTAATGCTCGCCAGGAGGGCCATCCTACAGAAATGGATTTCCACGGACTGCCCAACCACCTCTCAAGTCCAAAAGGAACTATTGCAGTTACTATACAAGGACAAGCTCAACACGGATCTGACCCATGAACGGAGCAAAACTTGCTTCTATCATATATGGCAACCTTTCATGCTGTACACTCTCACCCCCACGGAGAGGTTGAACTTTGAGAAGATGTCCTTTTTCTACCTGGATCCCCCGCGGGACTGATGTCGTCCCCCGCCCCCCCTCCCCCCCCCTCCTTCCTCCCCCTCCTTCCTCCCCCTCTTATATTTTGGACGTGCCTTACGGAGCTCCCCCCCCCATGTCACGTGGGGTGCGCAGTCTCCCCCCCCTCCACTTGGTCGGAGTACAGTATCAACTCTATTGGACTACTGCGTACATTTTTGTTTTTATTTTTCTTTCTGTATGATCCCTCCATTCCTGCTTTCTATGCTTAACGTCCTTAAAACATTCTCATATGTTCTGTTTTTTTTTTGCCATACCATGTTCTGCAACTCTTTCAATAAAGACATATTTAAAAAAAAAAAATACACCAAAATTTATTTTAGGGCACACATACACAATAAATGACCCAATTTTTTGGTAAAATATAAAAGACAAGGTTGCAGGAGTAAATAGATACCCAACATATCAAACTTAAAATGTGCGTGCACCTGTGAGATGGTGACAAACTTCAGAACCCTATATTTTTCATAGGCAAGGCTTTAAAATACTCCTATAGATCTGTGTGTATTGCAATCATCATTTTCATGTGCAGGCATCCCCAAGCGTTCATTTAGATTTGTATGTTCATATATGTGTGTGGGGGGGGGCCTCAAAATATTTTTGGGGGGAGATTTTATGTGCTTATGTTTTTACACTTCGGGCACTTTTACTCCCTTTCTGCACATGCCAAATTTCAGTTTTCAGCGCTGTCGCACTTTGAATGACAATTGCGCGGTCATGCAACACTGTAACCATATGACATTTTTATAATTATTTCACACAAATAGAGCCTTCTTTTGTTGGCAATTAAATACTTCAGCCCTGGAAGCTTTTACCCCCTAACCACTTAAGGACTGCCTCTTGCACATTTACATTGGCAGAATGGTACGGCTAGGCACAGGCACACCTAGGCGTTTTTTCGCCTGAAGCCCGACGCTATTGCAGCCTAAAAAACGCTGGAGGGGTGATTTAACATTGTTCTCTATGGAGATGGTTCACATCTCCACGCCAAACGGTGAAACGCCGTACACCTGAAGCTCAAAACAAGTCCCGGACCCTTTTTTTCAGGCGGCTTCGGCATAGCTGACAATGAACTGTAAAAAAAAAAAACAAGGTTAAAAATCGTACAAAACGCCGCAATTTGACGCGGCAAATTGCGGTACAAAACACTGCGCTAAGGTGTGAATGCAGCCTAAGAGCCCACTCCGTCCGAAGCTCCATGACGGCGCCCGCGGGACCCGCGGACCTGATCGCTGACGGTGTCCCGCGATTTGTCACAGGAGCTAAAGAACAGGGAGAACGGGGCGTGGCCTGCGGCGGACCAGGATGGATGCCTGAATCCTGAGCTCCGATCCACGGCACGGACGATCGCAACTCTCGGCAACCGATCCTCCCTGCTTCTCACCCTTTGATACAGGGAAGGACAGAGGACACCGCGGGGCATGCCTGGACAACGGCAAAATCCCCCTGTACCGCGCCGCCTCACGGATTACTATCCGACCGCCACAATGATGCAGGGAGTCCAAGATGGCGCCGGCTCCAGCCTCGGAGCACACGCAGACATAGACAGCGCGCCTGTTATTGTAAACAGCCCTCTGCTCTCCTCATCAGGGCACCCTGACAACACCATCAGGGAATCCATGGACACTATCCCTCCTCCGGTGCGCTCTGCAGACTCCTCACAGCAAGACAGAGGTAAGAGACTGGCTACCTCCCCTGTCCCCTCGCCCACTAAAGAACCTTTGGCTAAAAAGCAATCCTGGTCAGCTGTAGTAGCAGGCTCGTGCAACAACCAACATGCACCCTCCCTTGCTGCTGTCCCTGCCTCTGACAATGCTGTTACTGAAGTCATGCTAAAATCCATGCTGCTGACATTACAGCAAGATTTACAAAGAGATCTGCAATTCTCTATGTCCCAAGTCCATGATAGAATTGACTGTCTGGAAGAACGAGCAGATGCTCTGGAGGATAATCTGCAGGATTATTCTAAAGCTCACAATGAAGTAGTAGAAGTGCAGGAACATCAAGCTGAGGAACTCCGCCGTATTAAATTGAAACTTGCTGATTTGGAGGATCGCTCAAGGCGCCAAAATATTAAATTCAGGGGCATCCCAGAATCGATCAAACCAAATGAACTTACTCCATATTTACAACAGCTTGCCACTTCGCTGCTTCCGCGCATTAACGTCCGCGAGGCGTTAATTGACCGGGCACACAGAATAGCGAAATCGTCACATCTCCCAGATGATATCCCTAGAGATGTCTTGGCTCGTTTTCATTATTTTCATGTTAAGGAGCAACTTCTTTATGCGGCTAGATCTACAAAGCCCCTCCCGGCTCCATACTCCAACGTCAAGCTATTCACTGACCTATCCCCTGCCACGATGGAATTTCGGAGAGCTTTCGCACCGGTTACATCTATTCTTCAACAGAAAAAAATAACGTATAAGTGGGGCTTCCCGACTAAATTGTTGGTCACTCATCAACAGCAGATTGTCCCCATCCTTACCCCAAAAGATGGGTATAAGAAACTGACCAATTGGGGCCTGCTGACGATCTCTTCTAGCGACACGGGACAGAGGAGTCCCCCTCGCGCACCCTCTGGGACTGGAAATCTGACGCCTCAAATCGTTGAGAAGCACTGACTTATGCCCTGCATCAGTCCTCTCGCTACCTCAGTCCGGCCGGGATGAGGCCTGTTCACATTCTTTTTTTTTCTCTTCTCCTATACCCCCCAGTTTTAAGTGTGCTAAGCACATAGTTTCTTGTACTCTTTGCCTTTAAGGTTTGACGTAAGCATTGCATTTAGTTGACACAGCAAAAAAAAAAAAAAATCTTCTTTTTTTTATATATCTTTATATACTTTTTATTTTGTTGTTCTGTTATATACATTGTGTACCTCGGATACTGGATATTTGCACATATTTCACAAATCATCCTACTGTATCTCTGTGCTTTTTAGCCTTGTTGATAGGTATAGTCTCCTTCTCTCTACTGGTATCACCCGAGTCATTTTATCGTCATGGCCCTCACACTCACCTCCCTGAATGTTAAAGGCCTGAACTCACCTTTTAAGCGAAATCTACTTTGGAAAGAAGCTTTAGCGCAACATGCGGATATTCTTTGTGTACAGGAGACCCACTTCTCTAATACGAACCAACCCCTCTGTAAGCATAATAAGTACCCGCATTGCTTTTTTGCCAGCGCCCCAAAAAAAAAGAGAGGGGTGATGATTGCAGTAAGCGCCGCAGTAGACTTTTCATTGACCCACAGTGTTTCAGATGACGATGGCAGGTATCTGATCCTCTCTGCTACAATTAATAACCGTCCCCTCACTATCGTCAACATTTACGCCCCCAATACAGCTCAGAAAAAATTCTTTGTCAACCTATTTGCTAAACTTGCCCCCTACAGATCCTCATCTCTGATCCTATGTGGGGATTTCAATGATGTACCTGACCCCTCTCTTGACTCCTCCAACATTGCGAGAAGTAGACCCTCAGCTTTATCTGCCCTACTCCATAGAGAAGATCTATATGACGTGTGGCGCTGCCTGCATGGCTCAGAAAAGGACTATACCTTTTTTTCTCCTCCCCATCAGTCCTATTCCCGTATAGACCTATTTGTTACTGACAAGCACCTACTACAGTCCGTCACTGAGGCCCAAATAGGGACGATCTCCTGGTCGGACCATGCGCCACTTACGATTAAACTCTCATCCCCCTCCCAAGTCCCTATCCACACGATCTGGAGACTGAATACCTCCCTCCTTAACAACTCTGCCTTTGAGACCCAGATACGGTCAGAGATTGAAGATTACTTCCGATATAATGTTGACTCTGTGGCTGATCATGCTATCACATGGAATGCTCACAAAGCTTGCCTGCAAGGTTTATTTATTAAACTTGGAGCCCGTTCTAAAAAAATTCACTCTTCTACCACTGATTCCCTCCTACAACAAATCCGCACCCTAGAGACTGAAAACAAGAAATCTCCTTCCCACGACCTCTATCTAAAACTGAAACTCCTTAGATCTCAACTTAGTGACCATCTCAGGAAAAATTTTGACTATTATATCAAACGCCTTAATCTGCGTGCCTACTCCGCAGCCAATAAACCTGGCGCCTATATGGCTAAACAATTTAAAAAGCAACTCGTCAATAAAAAGATTCCATTTCTCATTAACTCCCAAGGGAAACGTCTTAATAACCCCCTAGACATCGCCAATGAATTTAGTAGTTTCTATGCCAAGCTTTATAATCTCGCTGATAGTGAACAACTCCCTCCCCCATCTAAAGAATGTATCTCTGATTTCCTCTCTTCCATTTCCCTGCCCTCCATCTCCTCGGAACAACTCGCTTTTCTTGCAGAACCTTTCTCAACTACTGAGATACATGATCTCCTTAAAAAACTTCCCCTTCATAAAGCCCCGGGACCTGATGGACTCCCTAACGAGTATT
Organism: Rana kukunoris; assembly: GCA_029574335.1. Classification (NCBI taxonomy): domain Eukaryota; kingdom Metazoa; phylum Chordata; class Amphibia; order Anura; family Ranidae; genus Rana; species Rana kukunoris. The sequence goes on from CM056049.1 coordinate 295,445,108, forward strand.
ACAAGCACTTTGCTGAATTGTTGCTCCCCCACCTTTGTAACATGTACAATCAATTTGTATCTACTGGTACTATCCCGAAGGAATCTCTTGATGCTTTAGTGGTTACCATTCCCAAACCAGGCAAGGCAACAGACAACCCGCCAATTACCGCCCAATATCTCTTCTAAACACAGACACCAAGATCTACGCTAAGCTCCTAGCACAGCGCCTCGCGAATGTTATCCCGTCGATCATCCATCCAGACCAAGTAGGTTTTGTGCCGGGGCGTCAAGCCTCAGATGGTACCAGGAGATTTATAGACCTGATACAGTGGGTGGAAAACAGTCAAACGCCTTCTCTCTTCCTATCTTTGGACGCAGAGAAGGCGTTTGATAGAGTTTATTGGCCTTATATGGAAGCGGTTCTCAGTAAGTTTGGAATCTCAGGAACCTTCTTATCTGCTGTGTTGGGCCTATACTCTCATCCATCGGCACGCGTCTGGACTTCGGGTGTTATTTCCGACCCGTTTAATATCACTAATGGCACCAGGCAGGGGTGCCCATTGTCCCCCCTAATTTTTGCTATGATAATGGAACCATTAGCACAGCTCATTAGGTCTAACACGTTGATATCTGGCATTAAAATAGGAGAGGTTGATCATAAAATCGGTCTTTATGCCGACGATGTCATTATTGCCCTAACCAACCCCCTAGTCTCCCTCCCCGAGGTTCAGCGTATTTTAGAGTCTTTTAGTTTAATTTCCCTCTATAAATTGAACCATAGCAAATCCCTTATGCTTAATTTAGGTTTAGACCAAGCGCAGACCCATCATATCTCGAAAACTTTTCCCTTTGCGTGGGCCCCTAATTCTTTTCTTCCCTACCTTGGGATACAACTAACTTTTCCAAGCCGTATCTTACTTAGAACAAATTTGGAAAACCTCACGGGCAAGCTTTTGAAGCTCACAAAGGATATGACCCATGTTCCCGCCTCCTGGGCTGGGAGAATTGCTCAGGCGAAAATGTTTCTGCTTCCCCATATTTTATATTTGTTCCGAACTATCCCTCTCCCGATACTACAAACGCAACTGAGAAAAATTCAAGGGATTGTTAACTCCTTCATTTGGCAACAAAAAAGACCCAGAGTAAAGAAAGCTGTGCTTCTGACCCCAGTCCAACACGGCGGAATGGGTGCCCCAGACATTCTAGCCTACTATCGTGCAACAATCCTGGACCAGCTCAAAACTTGGTGGTCGGACCAACACCCCACAACATGGCGGCAAATAGAAGCTACTGCACTCCGTGCAAATCCTAAACATGTCCTCGCTGCTTCTTGGCTTAATTTCAAACCACAGCGTAACTTCCTAGGCACTACCACAGCCGCTCTAAGAGTCTGGTCCGCTGTTTTGCAAATTCATTCGGGTATTTCGGCTGACACGCTTTCAGTGTTGCCCATTGAAGCAGTTGCTCTGTTGGCTCCTGATCTTCCCATCGGGAACTGGATCAAACTAGGAGTTGTCAACATAGGTGATCTCTTTTCTCCCTGGGGTATCCACCCCTTTTCCTATCTACAACAGAAATATGGCTTGTCCCCCAAATCGTTCTTTATTTACCTCCGAATAAGGTCTCTTCTCTCCACAATTCATCGTTCATCTACAGATTCTTTCTCCCTGCCTCTACTCAAAGCGTTTAACTCCAAAGATCCCAAAGTTAAAGGTATCTCCCTCCTTTACAAGATGATTACTAAGCCAAGTCCAGAACTACTCTCCCCTTCTATTCAATATTGGTCATCCTATATCCCTCAATCGCCCCCACCTGATGTCTGGGTGAATGCCCTTTTGACTCCACGGCGCCTATCTCATTGCATTAACCATTGGGAATCCCTTCAGAAACTTTTTCATAAATGGTACTTCACCCCAGATAGGCTGGCAAAAATTTACCCGTCCACTTCTCCCAATTGCTGGAGAGGATGTGGCGTTATTGGTTCCCTGTCCCATATCTGGTGGGATTGCCCGCTTCTCAAAACATTCTGGGCAGAGGTTGAGAAACTAATTTTTTCATTGTGCTGCATATCTCTCCCAATGTCCCCTTTGGATCTCCTGTTGGGTCTATCAATCCCCTCCTGGCCTAGGCATTTGCGAACATTGGTGACGCACATTTTAATAGCAGCCAGGTTGGCGATTGCTAGAAAATGGAAATCGCTTCAACCTCCTCTGTTAAAAGATGTCATTGGTTTACTTAACTCCCATTTCCTGATGGAATTCTCGTTCGCTAAAGCTAACCTATCTACCAATATCTTTTACCTGTCCTGGGATAAGTGGCTGACTGATCCTAGAAGTGCCCCCCTGTGTTAGTTGGCTCTCCCTTAGTGGACGCCTAGGCCTTATGTGGATCCCCTTTTCTCTTTTTATTATACACACTGTCGATATGTTTTGCAGCTGTATGTTGTCCACATATTTCTTGCTAAATGTTCAGTATTAATCCTTTTATAGTACTACTCTCCCTGTCCTGTTTCCTACTCCTGTTTTGTTTATACACAGTGCAATCATCTACTGGTTTAATTGCTCAAGTTTCTTTTTTTCTCGATACTAACATACTTGTACATGACACTGTGCTTGTTTTCCTTGACTTGGATGTAGAGCCAGGGTATGCCCAATTGGCTATGTTTTGTACACACTCCTACCTTTTCCCTTTGGAAATCAATAAATACTTAAGTTTAAAAAAAAAAAAAAAAAAAAAAAAAAAAAAGAACAGGGAGAACACCTTCTCCGTTCTTCACTGTGGCAGTGACACTGATCGTCTGTTCCCTGATATAGGGAATGAAGATCAGTGACATCATGCCTACAGCCACACCCCCTTATAGTAAGAATCACTCCCTTAGCGCCACCTAGTGGTTAACCCCTTCACTGCCATTGTCATTTTCACAGTAATCAGTGCATTTTTATAGCACTTTTCGCAGGGAAAATTACAATGGTTCCAAAAATGTGTCAAAAGTGTCGGATGTGTCTGCCATAATGTCGCAGTCATGAAAAAAAATCGCTGATCTCTGCCATTACTAGTAAAAAAAAATATATAAATAAAAATGCCATTAAACTATCGCCTATTTTGTAAACGCTATAACTTTTGCGCAAACCAATCAATAAACGCTTATTGCAGGTTTTTTTTTAACCAAAAATAAGTAAAAAAATATGTATCAGCCTAAACTGAGAAAAAAAAATGTTTTTTTTAATATATTTTTGGGGGATATTTATTATAGCAAAAAGTTAAAAATACTGCATTTGTTTCAAAATTGTCACTCTATTATTGTTTATAGCGCAAAAAAATGCAGAAGTGATTAAATACCACCAAAAGAAAGCTCTATTTGTGGGGAAAAAAGGACGCCAATTTTGTTTGGGAGCCACGTCGCATGACCGCGCAATTGTCAGTTAAAGTGACGCAGTGCGGAATCGCAAAAAGGGGCAAGGTCCTTAACCTGCATAATGGTCCGGGTCATAAGTGGTTAATGACCAGAACACTTTTTTGCAATTCGGCTCTGCTTTAACACGTTCCCCGAGTCATTGTAAAATGACGTTGGCGGTAACCCTTCCTTCTACAAACTGGACGTCATATGACGTCCTTGCATTCCCGGGCCACACCCCCTAGCCGCCCCATAGCCCCACGCCGCATTGCTCAGGACCCGGATCGCATGCCCGGCAGTCGCGATGTCTGCCGGGCAACCGCGATTGACCGCAATCATGGCAGGACCATGGATCTGAGTGAGTGAGTGAAAAACGTATAAAGCGCAAACACTTGCGAACTGAATCGCCTCTGGGCGCTGTTTCCATTCCTTCGATGAGGAAACGCTTTGTTTTAGAAGAGATGAGTTTTAATCATTCTCCTGAAGGCCAAGTGGTCCGACTCCAGTCGGATGGTGGTTGGTAGTGCATTCCACAGTCGAGGTCCCTGGACAGCAAATCTCCTATCTCCTTTGGACTTGTATCTTGTCTTGGGTATGTGCAGTAGGTTTTGATTTGTGGATCGCAGAGTGCGATTGGGGTTATGGGCTTTTATTTTTTTGGATAGATATTGGGGAGCGTTTCCTTGAATACACATATGTGTTAGGCAAAGTGCCTTAAAAGTGATTCTGTCTTTTACTGGTAGCCAGTGAAGGGATCTAAGCGAAGGGGAGATAGACTCCCACGTTTTTTTACCAGTCACTAATCGAGCAGCCGTATTTTGAACGACTTGCAGCCGAGTGATTTGATATTTGGGAAGTCCCAAATAGAGGGCATTAGCATAGTCGAGTCTGGAATTGATGATTGTTCCCACCACGACTGCAATGTCCTTTTTAGGGATAAAAGGGATAAGTCGGCGTAGCAGGCGCAGCAGATGGTGGGATCTGCTGACTACCGACCCAATTTGTGCATCCATTGTCATGTAGGAGTCAAAAATGATTCCGAAACTTTTGACTTTGGTGCTAGGGGTGATATTTTTTCCCAGGATGGGTGGTGGGGTCCAAGTTGAGGTGGGGAAACTTTTCCTGTTCGCGTGAACCAGGAGAAGCTCTGTTTTCGAACCATTGAGTTTAAGATGACTGGATGTCATCCAGTTATCTATTATTTCTCTCTAATCTGGGGGAATGACCCTTTCCGTTGCTGACACGGAGATACAGTTGTGTGTCATCTGCATAAGAGTGGTAAAGTAACTTCTGGTTGCTGATGATCTCAAAGAGAGGACAGAGATAGATATTGAACAGTACCGGTGACAAGGGAGATCCCTGAGGGACCCCGCATGATACCGTACGCATTTCTGACATGAAAGATCCTAGTTTCACTGTTTGTGAGCGGTTTTCCAAGAAAGAGGAGAACCAAGGTAGATCCGCTTCCACGACTTTGCCCACTTCAGCTAGTCTAGTGAGTAGTAGTCCGTGGTCTACCATGTCAAAGGTCGCACTTAGGTCCAACAGGATCAGGAGAGAGGATTCTCCTTCATCTGCGGCCTCTAGAACATCATCCCATATTTTTACCAGAGCAGTTTCAGTTCTGTGCCCTGGCCAGAAGTCTGATTGAAACGTATCGAGTAATTTTTGAGTTTCTAAATGTTGTTGTAACTGTTGTACAACTTCTTTCTCCATTATCTTGGAGAAAACATTTAGACCCGTTATGGGTCTCCTATTGTTTGGGTCTTTAGGGTCAAGGGTGGGTTTTTTCAGGATCGGTTTTATGGTACCTTGTTTCAACAAGGGGGGTACCATGCCCTCCTTGAATGACTGATTTATAAGTTGTGTGATAGCTGGTGCCAGTATATCGGCACTTTCTTTCAGCAGTTTAGTGGGAATGATGTCATTGGGTGCTGTGCTATTTCGCAGAGTCCCAATGATATTTTTAGTGGCAGCGATGGAGATGGGTTTTAAGGTGAATTTTGGTGCTTGAGGCGGGTATATAATGGTATCGGGGTTGGGATTCGGGGCAGGATTCATGCAGATTCCATTTTGCTCAATGCTTAGCCGGATTTTTTCAATTTTATTAATGAAATAATCTGATAGTTCGTTGCAAAATTCTTGTTAATCAGCATTGGGGGGCTCTAAACAGGCTGGATTCATCGACTGTGAAACCAGCTTGAAGAGTTCACGGGGGCGGTTTAGGGCCTTGGTGATGGTGTTGGCGAAGTGATTTTTTTTTGCCATAAAGATTTCTTTATGATATTTCTTTGTTATTGTCTTATAAATGGTGTAGTTTCTATCTGAAGAGCTCCTTTTCCATGCAGCTTCTGCTCTTCTACGCTCTTGCTTTAACAATCTCAGCTGGTCATTAAACCAGCCGGTGTTGTTTTTCCGGATGCAAGTTTTGCGTTTTGGTGCCACCCAGTCTGTGGACTGAAGTAGCGCCTTGTTGATGGCGTCAAGTTTTTCTACTGCTGTTTGTTTATGTTGTATAGTGTTTATTTTATTTCCTAGAGTCGTTTTGAAGAGTTCCGAGTGGAGCTTCTTCTGAGATCTAGTCCAGTGAGTTATCACCGGTTTTCTTATTTTATTTGGCCTGAGGTGAGTGGCGATTTTAAATTTAATGGCATGGTGATCGGTCCATGGTAGTGGCTCATTTTCCCCGATATCGATTTCCAAATCCTGTTTGAAAATGAGATCGAGGGTATGGCCTGAGACATGAGTGGGGCCTCGTATTAATTGCTGCAGACCAAGTCCTTCCAGATGATCGATGCAGGTGTCAGCGACGGGGTCCAACGAGGAGTTGGCCCAGAGGTTGAAATCCCCAAGCACCAAAAGGTGTTTGATGCTTAGGGTGTAGGAGGAGATGAATTCTGTTAATGACGTGAGAAGGTGCGTTTTTGGGCCTAGTGGTCTATAGCACAGTAAAATATGGACCGTGTCTTGGGGGTTTGTTTGCAGCTGAAGAGTGAGGGTTTCCATGAATGGAAGCGAGTATTGGAGGACTGGTTTTGTGATCGAAAGGTGAATCTTGTGGATCACCGACAGACCTCCCCCTCTTTGCCCCACTCTGTTCTGCATTTGGATGCGATAATTTGCAGGCACCAATTCTTCCAGAATGGTGTTGCAATCGGCTGTGAGGCAGCTTTCTGTGATAAAGAGGCAATCTAGATCACGTTGCAGGATGAAATCATGTATTTCTTGCCGGTGTTTTACTGCCGATCTTGTGTTGACCAAGGCGCAGGATATGCGTTTGGGCTGATGTGATCCGATGCGATTTTTTCCTGTTAATCGTCGATTGATTTTTAACAGTTGTTCGCTCTTTAGGGCTTTTTCGGTGACCGTTGGAAGTGTTGAGGCAAATGGCTTTAATTCCCAGATGGCTTCTGCAGAGTATTTCAGATAACCCATGGTTGCAGAAAACACAGGGAGGTATTGCTAATTATGGGGATGTTGGCGGTGCTGGGGGAGAAATAAACAAGCGACCCTGTCACTTCTCTATGTCCTCCCTCCCTGAAATTGGTCCAGAGGAAGGCGAAAAACCCCAGGTGTGCTACGCCAATCAGCCTTGACTGGGGAAAAAATTCCTTCCTGATCCCAATAGGCGATCGGTCACAACCCTGGATCAATATCTTTATGGATAGGGGGTTGGCAGCAGTAACCAGTTTTCAAATTGAAATGGCCTGTGCAAGGGAGATTGAGGGGGGGTGTGGGTGATGTGTTTTTATCCTGTGGGTGTACCAAGATGGCCGCCGACCGGGACTAGGCCCGAGCCGGGGGCTAAGGTACGGGGGGACCACGGGGGAGCGTAGGGGCCTGTAAGGGTACAGTGGGGGGGAGTCCTTGGGGGGCCAGAGGCGGATGGTCCTTGTTTTTATTTAATTTTTAATTCAGCATGAGGGAGGGGTGTACCGCTAGGCCACGTGTAAAGCCGCAGACTTTCCTGGGATGCCTCCCCGCGCCTGTGGCCGCGATCGTAGCGGTGGATTCTAGATGAATCCCGAGGGGTGCGGTGGTGAGGTGTTGAGAGGGGGATGGCTGAGGAGCGAGGGGGGCAACGAGATGGTGTGTGGGATGCCGGGGGGGGTCCTGATCGTCCGTTCCCCCGGGGCTTTGAGAAACCGCGGCTATCCTGAGAAGGACGGCCGCATCCAGTCCCGGGGGGGTAGTCCGGACCGACCAGGCGAGCGCTTACCTTGAAGCCAGGGACAGTGCAGAGGGGAGAGGAGCGCTGCTAGTCCTGGGTGAGTTGTGGTGAAGCTGGGCTGGGTTGGGCTGGGACAGAGACCTGCCTGCCTCCCTGCCTGGAGCCAAAGCATACACGCCCTACTACTAGGGAGACGTGTGCCGTGTGTGTGCTCCTGTAGCTAATCCAGTCCAAGGTAAACACACAGATCCATGTCCTGTCAGCGGTGAGGAGACAGAACAGAGGAACACACATCGGTCTCCTCCCCTTGAAAGTCCCCCTACAGTTAGAACACACTTTAGGGAACATATTAACCCCTTCCTTGCCCCCTAGTGTTAACCCATTCCCTGCCAGCCACATTTACACAGTAATCAGTGCAGTTTTATAGCACTAAAAAAAAATGTGTCAAAAGTGTCCGATATGCCCACCGCAATGTCACAGTCACAATAAAAATAGCAGATCGCCGCCATTACTAGTAAAAAAAAAAATGCCATAATTCTATTCCCTATTTTGTAGATTTTTTTTTTACCAAAAATATGTAAAAGAATACGTATCGGTCTAAAATGAGGAATTTTTTTTAAAAAAAATTATGATGTTTATTAAATCAAAAAGTAAAAGATATTGTGTTTTTTTTTTCAAATCGCTCTTCTTTTGTTTGGGAGCCTCAGCGGTTGCTACAACGTAACGCGTACGGGGGAAGGAGCCTGAAGTCGCTTGCTGCCATCTCTGAGAAGACACATGTTGTGTGTATTTCCTTTCTGCCGTTTTTTCCTTTTGGGCTAATGTGAGTAGCCTTTTTTAATGCCTTTTTAATAAATCTAAGCCGTTTTTAAGGCAGAGAGCACTTAGATCAGTTTTTTCTCGTATCCTTGATCTCAATGCTGCCAAGCCTAAGAAGTTTGCTATCCACATATTGCACCAATCTGTCTATCAATTTCTGCTGGTATGGATGCCTGGAAAAACAGGGGTCCGTACCTTAAGGTGAGAGTAGCCATTCTTAACGGTGGAGAGATCACTTTTTTAAAGTTAAAGTCACCGGTGAAGATTTGGAGTGGTTATCACCCTATTCCTTTGACTTTGATTTTTAACTTTTTGGACTAATTTTTGCATTTTTTATGCACCATTCATGATTAATTTGTTATCGGTATAAAAACGGTGTTTTGCACTTTAGTTTAATTGTATTTATATTGCGCTGCACTATTTCTTATACATTTTTGCATCTTTTGGATCTTGTGATTGTTCTGTCAGTGTTTAGCTTGCATTCGTGAAGGGGGAGGTTTATTTAATTAAATTTTTTCGCCGATTGCACCCTTTTTGTTTTTTATATTGAGGATTTTGAGTTTAAATTATTTTTACTTGGTTGATATTCATATCAATCCTTTTTTACCATTTACGTTTAATTTTATAATTTAGCATATTATTTATCAGTATAAAATTGGATATGAGGGTTAAGGATTTGGGCTGCCCTTCCTTCCTCTAACCACTAGGGGGATTGGATTGAGTATGTGATGTTATCTTTTGATTTGGAATATAGGGTTTGTATTATTTATGTAACTTATTGAGTCCATATAGGAGTATTCACAGATTTTCTACAGACCATTTATAGATGGATATGAAGGTTTGTTGGAACTGGGACGCCTGTTTTACATGTACATTTGTTTCATTGAGTGCTAACATATATGGTGATAGACAGGATATTCTGTGCTCTTATAACCAGTTAATTTTGCATATTAGTGAGTGACGATCAGGGGGGGACACAGTTGTGGCCGGATTTAATACACAAACCATTTCTCTGTTTGAGTCTTTGTGCTGCGGTTGTGGTTGGGTCATTTTTTGTGTCACCATCCCCTGTTCCTATCACTCATAATGAGTCTTGGTTTAACAACATTAAGTTGGCCGTAATGCAAGAGCGAGGCTTGGTTGCTCTCTTGCATGTATATTAGAGGTGAACGTTCAGTGCGTCGCCCAAGCCCTTTGAAAACGTCATTTATGACGAAACATGTCAGTCACATGATGTCACCGCGTTCAACGTGACCCCGGAAGCACAGGAGTACTTTTTTTAGTTTTTTTTTTAATTTGTTTTGTGATTTTATGTACCACTTTTTACCTAATAAACCACACTGGTTACAATATCACACTATATCGAGTCCCCTTCCTTTTTCAGTTTCCCATGGTGTGCTGAGTTTGAGCCTAGGAGGAGATCGCATTTCTCCCAATGGGGGGTGAGATCCCATCCTAAGGAGGCGGCAGATGTGACACACTTAACCGCTGGGAATCGGTAAGTGTGGAACGACCTACAGCGCTGGGATTCTGTGACACCCCGGAGGGGGTCATCTACAGGCATTGAAGACCTTGTCAAATAGGAGGTCCATCATCTCCGGTAAGGGTACCCATCTTATTTTTTCCTTTTCGGTGCACCTGTGGTGAGGAGCAGCTATTTCCATTCACCTTGGTGGTGGACTCACTCAACTTCTAACTTCTCTACGATTGACGGGATTATTATCGTTTGAGTGTTGGACTTTTATTTACTCAATTTTTTTGTAGATATTTCAGGACTTGGTTCACTTGCATAGTCTTGTATTACACACAGTCACCTTCATTCTGGTATTGTTTCTTCTAATGTTTGTTTACTCCTCAATTATGCACAGTTAATATCACGTTTGTGTCATATATTTAGCGCAAACTTATTCCTCTTTTTTTTCCGTATATTTATTGGTTTGTGCAAAAGTTATAGTGCTTACAATCTATGGTACATTTCCTGGAATTTACACAGCTTTTAGTTTATGACGGTCTATTTCATTTTTTGAGGTGCTAAAATGGCAGAACAGTACAAAACCCCTCCAAGTTATCAAGTGATACAATGTTGTCACTGAAATTATATATTACTTACACATGCCATGAGTATATATACTCCACACTACCTATCACAGTTCCTTTTCAGAAAGTAGACACCCCAAGCTAGTTGCTGAGATGCATTTTTGTCATTTTCCCTCATGGCAAAATTTAAAATATTCCATGGACTCAACATGCCTTTCAGAAGTCACATAATTAGTGAAATGATGTTCACCTGTGTGTAATCTTAAGTGTCACGTGATCTTTCCTTACATATACACAACTTTTTCAAAGGCCCCAGAGGCTGCAACACCTAAGCAAGAGGCACCACTAACCAAACACTGCCATGAAGACCAAAGAGTTCTCCAAACAAGTAAGGGACAATGTTTTTGAGAAGTACAAATCAGGGTTAGGTTATAAAAAAAATCTAATATTTGATGATCCCTAGGACCACCATCAAATCTATCATAACCAAATGGAAAGAACATGGCACAGCAGCAAACCTGCCAACAAACTTGCCAAACTCACGGACCTAGCACGGAGGGCATTAATCAGAGGGGCAGCACAGAGACCTAAGGTAACCCTGAAGGAGCTGCAAAGTTCCATAGCAGAGACTGGAGTATCTGTACATAGGACGACAATAAGCTGTACGCTCTGAATAGTTGGACTTTACTGTATGGCAGAGTGGCCAGAAGAAAGACATTACTTTCAGTAAAAAAACAAAATGGCATGCTTGAGTTTGCAAAAAGGCATGTGGGAGACTCCCAAAATGTATGGAGGAAGGTGCTGTGGTCTGATGAGTCTAACATTACACTTTTTGGCCATCAAAGAAAACTCTATGGGCCAGATTCAGCAAGACTTGCGCTGGAGTATTTCGATATGCGCCGCGTAACTGTGAAGATGCGCCGTCGTATCTATGTGGCCGTACCCATCAAACTAGATGCGTCAGAAAACGGGCCATTACCGATCGGCTTAACTTTCCGACGCCAGAGTCTCGTCAGCGCATAATTTCGCTTGGTGCATCAGTCGCGCCTATTGATTTCCCCTGCAAATATGCAAATGAGGGAGATTTCCCGATTCGCGAACGGATTAGCACCATACGCTGGCTACATGCGCCGCGCGTATCTCGTCCGTCCGGCGCAAAGTTATTTCTACAAATAGCTGCTTTATCTTTACTCCAGACGGCCACATGTCAGCAGGAGAGCAGCTACAGCAGCGTTACCGACAATAAGAGCTAGCTGAGCACCCCCACTTGCAGGACAACACCTCTGTCCCTGCTTGTCTGTCAACTTTTACAGCCATGGAGGAAGACATCATAGGTCTCCATAGCCGAGATGACGGCTGACAGCTCCTGGCCTTTAAAGTTCAGCTTTCTTCTGTGTTTGAGGGGAACGGGAGCAGCCATCTCAGAACAAAAGTAACTTCACTGTGGGGAGGGGGAACAGGATATACTTTAGTGCCGGAATGGCGCATCTACGGGCGCATTTAAACATCCAACGGAACACATTGCGCTGTCGTTTCCAAGGAAGTGGTGCCGACGGAAGTTGTGAGCATACGCATGCGCAGTACGTTCGCCGCGGGATCGCGCCTAGTTTTAATAATACACGCCCCGTACCCGCCCAATTTGAATAACGCCAGGCTCATTTTCGATACGCTGCCGCAACTTTAGGAGCAAGTGCTTCATGAATAACAGCACTTGCTCCTAAAATTTCGCCAGAGTAACGTAAATGAGAAACGTTACTCCAGATTAAAGATGCGCCCATCTACCTGAATCTGGCCCTATGTCTGGAGCAAACCCAACATATCACATCACCCAAGCAGTCTGGACTGGGACACTGGTCAGAGTTGAGAGAAAGATGGATGGTGCTAAATACAGGGATATTCTTCAGCAAAACCCGTACTACTCTGTGTGTGATTTGAGGCTAGGACAATGACCCTAAACACACTGCTAAAGCATTACTTGAGTGGTTTAGGGGGAAACATGTAAATGTGTTGCAATGGCCTAGTCAAAGCCCAGACCTCAATAGAAAATCTGTGGTCAGACTTAAAGATTGCTTTTTACAAGCACAAACCTTCCAACATGAAGGAGCTGGAGCAGTTTTGCAAGGAGGAATGGGCACAAATCCCAGTGGTAAAATGTGGAAAGCTCATAGAGACTTATACAAAGCGACTTGGAGCTGTGAAAGCTGCAAAAGGTGGCTCTACAAAGTATTGACTTTAGGGGGTGAATAGTTATGCACATTGACTTTTTCTGTTATTTTGTCCTATTTGTTGTTTGCTTCACAATAAAAAAAAAGTTGTGGGCATGTTCTGCAAATTAAATTATGCAAATCCTCAAACAATCCATGTTAATTCCAGGTTGTGAGGCAACAAAACACAAAAAATATCAAGGGGGTGAATACTTTTGATAGCCACTGTACATTTTTAAAGCATGTACAGGTTACATCTTTAGATTTACAGAGGAGGTCTACTGCTAGAAATACTGCCCTCGATCTACGTTTGCAGTGATACCTCACATGCATGGTGCAATTGTTGTTTACATATAACACAACACCGATGCTTGCATTCACCTTGGGCGAGCACAGGGGGGTGAGTGCTTACATTCTTGTTTTACTTATTTATTTATTTATTTTATGCTGTCCCTTTAATTAAATTTTATTGTTTTAGTTTTTATTGTTATCAAAGGGAATGTAAATATCCCCTATGACAGCAATAGGTAGTGACAGGTACCTTTTTTTTATTTATTATTTTAATATTTTTTATTGATTTTTTCAGAATATTAACATTCAAACAATTAGATACAAACATTATGCTTTGGTATATTACGGTATGTCATCATGTTACTATAAGTATAACAGTAATATTAAGTAAAACAAGTTAGTTAACAGAGTCTTTATAAGTCTTTATATTTTTCGGTCCATATTTTCCAGTTACTATCAAATTTCTTGAATGTTGGAGACTTAATCGCCAAAAGGCATTCAAAGGTATGGTTCCGGTTTACTAGTTTTATTACGTCAGATGGATTGATAGATATTGTATCTTTCCAGTTACGGAGTATTAGGCCACGTACATACGATCAGTCAAAACCGATGAAAACGGACTGAAAGACCATTTCATCTGTCCAAATCGATCGTGTGTGGGCCCCATCGGTCAGTTATTCTTTGGTCAAAAAAAAGAGAACTTGCTTTAAAATTTGACCGATGGACGCCTGACCGATGGGTCAAAACCAATCGTTAGTATGCAAAAGGCTGCGCATGCTCAGAATCAAGTCGACGCATGCTTGGAAATTTGAACTTCAGCACGTTGTTGTGTTAAAACACGTAAACGTCACCGCGTTCTAACACAATCATTTTTTTAACCGATGGTGTGTAGGCACATCAGACCATTAGTCAGCTTCATCGGTTAACCGATGAAAACGCTCCTTTGGACCGTTCTCATCGGATGGACTGATCGTGTGTACACGGCCTTAGAGTATGGGTTTTCAGAAAAATGTGGGTGATGACTGATCTGTATTCGGGAGGGAATTTTGTATCCCTATATGAAGGATTGCTAGCGCTGGGTTGGAAGGTGTTAAGATTCCTATGATTGCTGATATCATTTGGAACGTTTTATTCCAAATGCTTGTTATGCTCGGCCATTCCCAAAGGGTGTGTAGTAGATAACCAATTTGTCCACATTTCCTCCAGCATAGGGGAGATGTGTCTGGGAATAATGTGGCAAGTCTATATGGAATGTAGTGCCATCTATTGGTTATTTTAAGCATAATTTCCCATTGATTTACACAATAGGATGCTTTGTGTATTTCCTTGAAGGTGTGTTGTTACTGCTCATCTGAGAACTTGATATCTAGATCTGTCTCCCATTTCCTAATAGCAGCTGTCTTACGGAAAATCTGTTTGTTGTGGATGAGGTTATAGAATAGTGATATTCCTTTAGTGGTAACCAATGGGGTTGAGTAGAAGTGCCAAGCTCTGGTTGGTATTTTTATTTTGGGAATAGGGGTGTCATTTTAGGAAATGGGAGATACATACACATGAGAAAAGCATATTATTTGTCAGTCTGAATTCAGTCATTATTTGTCCTGCGGTTTTTGGTTTGTGTTCTTAGATAAGGTCTTAGGCCTCGTACACACGATCGAATTTGTCCGCTGAAAACGGTCCGATGGACCGTTTCAGCAGACATCTCCGATCGTGTGTATGGTCTAGCGGACAGATTTGTCCACCCGACAGATTTCAAAGCAATCTATCCGGTGGGAATCTGTCCGCCCGACATGTCTGCTGGTTAGTACACTTACCAGCAGACATGTCGTCCCGCTCCGCCACCGCACCGCCGCCGAATGGATTCGGCGCATGCGCGGAAGTGTTTTACTTCCTGGTGCGGTGACGTGGCGGCGTCAACGTCACCGCCACGTCACCGACACGTCAGCGCGCTCTCTGCTGGCGGGGATTTTGGTTTGCTCGTGTGTACACGCGAGCAAACCAAAATCCCAGCAGACAGATTTGTTCAAATCTGTCGGACGGACAGATTTGAACAAATCTGTCCGCTCGTGTGTATGGGGCCTTATATGTGCAATATGCCATGTATATGCGGAATTTTGAGATCAATAACATAAGAATTTTTTCTTCTAGGAAGCTTATAAGGGGACTTGTATTCTACCTCATGTGTATCCATTTGGTTATGTTTTAGGAGGAATGTCCATGCCTGTATGGACACTTGTATAGGAGGGAGTAGACCTCCAGTTTCCCAGGGTTCCCATATGTCACCCATGAGGAATGCTGTTCTGTGTTTTGTCTATTTCTACCCATAGTTGGTTGTCATTCCTATGAAACCAGTATTTAAGATGGTCCAATCTAGTTGCCCATAAAATAATCTTAGTTGTCTGCTAGTCCAGCACCACCTACTATTTTATAAGGAATCAGGTTGTTTCATGGACATCTAGACTTTTACCACCCCTTTTGAATTTCTATATGATACCGAACAAGGTATGGAGGTATTGGGGGTGGGGGTACAAGAATTGGTAAGGAGCGAAAGATGTAAATAATTTGTGGTAGGATGGTGATTTTGAATTCCCCTATTTTGTCTAACCAGGATAGTTCTCTTCTTGAGATATCTTTGAGTTGGGATTCTAGTTTGGCTATTAGTGGTTTAAGATTGGCATCTGCTAGAGATGAGGTTGTGCTAGTCAGGGTGATTCCTAAGTATGATATACCCCTTTTACTCTCTCCTCTGCCCTTAAAGCATTGGTGTGATAAGATGCTTTCCCAATTTCTCAATGGCGCTGTTTATATCTGTTTAGTCGTTAAATGCTTGTAACTTTCGGTTTCTTAGGCCATAGAGATGATTGGAGCCATTCTGGTCTCCGATCAGCTTTATGGTCAGCTGGCAGAACCACCAGCAGCATTCTCGGGTTCCCTGGTGGGACAGAAGAGCCAGAGAAAACCATGGAAGCCAGCATAGGGTTCCCTCCCATTGCGTGTAAAAGCAGTCTAGCGGCTAATTAGCAGCTAAAAGCTAGGATTGCTTTTACAAGAAATCTGACCGTCGGCTGAAAAAAACGATACCAAGATAAAGCCTAAACCTGTGAGCATCATTCCAGTATAACCATTTAAAGTCCAGCAACATACCAGTACTAGGGATGAGCCCGATGTTCAAGTCCAACATATGTTCGACTCAAACATCGGGGTGTTCGCCCATTTGCTAAATTTAGAACATTATGGGGCTTTCAAAGGAAATTTGAGCACCTGCAGAACGCCCCATAATTCACTGCGAGACCGCCAATGCACTGTGAGATCACAGTGAATTTACGGCTGCTGATTGGCCAAAGCATGCACCTGGTAGTGTAATGAATGAGAGCAGAACAATTAAATTTCTAAAGGAAAAAATGTCATTTAAAACTGCTTCATTTTGGATGTGCAAGAGAGTTAGGTCCTTTGTCAGGTTTGTACTGCTGTAAGTTGGTAATCATGCACTACATATTATGTCCCAGTAACAGGGTATAACAGTCATAAGAGGTGATGGAAAATCTCTCAAAACTATTTTTTAATTGGAGGAAGGATTAGGATATTAGTTTCTGGTATCACAAGATGAGAAGATGGTGAAAAAGCTCCCCAAAAGTGACACTAACAGCAATGAAGACTTGAAAGTGCTAAAAATAAGATACTGTATGCAGCCAAAGCTTGTTTGGCTGTACTTCTGTGGATCACAGGAGTGCAGTTCATTCTGCACTCCTGTGACCTGTCTTGAGCCAACAGTGGGCTGATGTCACAGCTGGTCCAGGCTGGAGAAAGATTGCAACCATATAGTCGGGATCCACTCAGGACTTTCTTAGCCTCTCAGTGGGCCGTTGAGAGGCTGAGCCAGCCGTCCATGCCCCCTTTACACCCCAGGGCTCCAGTGAGAGCGTAGAGGGAGCAGAGCAGACAGTGGTGACTGACAGTCACCAGATCTCTGCTTACAGAGATTAGTGGTCGCTCAGTTCTCAGTCTGAGGCCGCGTACACACGAGGAGATTTATCCGATGAAAATGGTCTGACAGACCGATTTCATCGGATATGTCTCCTGGAGATTTTGGTCTGATGTGTGTACACACGATCAAACCAAAATCCCAGTGAACGGACAGCACGGTGACGTGGCGGTGACGTTGACGCCGCCACGTCACCAAACCGGGAAGTAAAATACTTCCACCCATGCGTCGAATCCATTCGGCGCATGCGGGGGATTTTTTTCCCCGGATTAGACGTACTAAACAGCGGACATGTCGGACAGATGGGTTTCCAGCAGACAAGTTTTAAAGCATGCTTTAAAACTTTTGTCTGCTGGAAACATGTCTGCTCGCCCGTACACACGATCGAATCTGTCCGCTGAAACTGGTCTGCGGACCAGTTTCAGCAGATATGTTCGATCGTGTGTACACGGCCTTAGAGTCGCCGGGGGACAGATGCATCCACCTAGGTAAGTATGATTTCTAAAAAATCTAAAAAAAAAAACATACTTCTCTTTTAACTACTCTGTCTGAAACAAATAACAACTTTTGGTTGGTGTTATGAATTAAGCTGTGTCCAACTCAATGTGAAGTCAACTTTATCATTTGCCAGTTTCAGATTGCTTCTCAGGGCCTCTTGAATTGTAAAAGTGTAATATCTTATAGACAAAAGTTGCGTAAACTTTACTTATTGTAAACCTATCACAAACTGGGGCAATAAAAACTGAATGATAGGCAGCTTTACCCATGCTCAACTTCTTTTCTTGTAAAAGGTCAAGTATGACCTAGCCTTTCCCACCTTCTGTGCCTTTTATAGGTCCATCAATTCAGTGGAAACCTCACTGATATTTCTCTTTATGTGTGTTAATAAACAATTTTAAACATGTAGGGCCAGATTCAGATACATTTTCGTATCTTTCCGGCGGCGTAGCGTATCTCATTTACACTACGCCGCCGTAACTTAGAGCGGCAGGTCCCGTATTTAGAAAGAACTTGCGCCCTAAGTTACGGCGGCGTAGTGTAAATGGGCCTGCATAACCGTGCATAATTCAAAGTAGGCTGGTAGTGGGCGTGTTGTATGTAAATTAATCGTGACCCCACGTAAATGACGCGCCGAACGAACTAGCTTTTCGACCGCTCATCGGGAACCTCGACGGGCGGAACGATGCGTTTCGCCCGGCGAGATTCTCGGACGTGTGTACGGGGCCTCAGTCAATAAAAATGTGTTTCCAACAATAGGAAATTAAAAAAAGCAGAATGCATTTCTGACAGATCAACAGGTATATTTCTGTGCTTGCAGGGACTTTAAAAAACATAAAGAAATGTGTTGCAACTACTTACTGCATATATAAAAAAAATATTTTGTCCTGACATACAGTATGCTTTAAGCAAATTCATTTAGAAAATTTTAATTAAAAAATAATAATAATATTTGTCCATGATTATATTTTTAAATGTATTGGCAACTCAATATTTTTTCATTTCTCTGCATTTGTTCATACTGATAACACCTACCGTTGATAATTGATTAGAATAATTTTCTGTTTTATCTGTTATCTGTCAGTTTATTATTATCTTGCAATGATTTATTATTATTATTATTATTATTATTTATTTTCAAAGAAAATTAAATGATTATTTTGAAAGGTCTTAGAATGTTTGTTGTATCAAGCACAAAAACTGCCTTGCCTGACCAACCTTACATTTTCTCAAGCATATAGAGTTAAACCATCTAGGATATCCTGTACAATTCCTGAGCTTGTTTCAAACCTAACCTGATCTTCTGATTTCTTTCTGTGAAGAATTCATGTAGAATGCACTATAAAGAGTGCACTTGTACTGCAAGATCTGAAATGTTATGCTTTCCTAAGTGATCATTAGTATACAGATTTCCAGAGAAATAAGCTGGCACTTAGCATCATGCCGCTAGCAATTTCTAATTAATTTTGTTCTGTTCTGACATTTCTGAAAAGGGTTCAGTATTATAGGTCAACTTTCTCTACAATATATTTTATCTTCTTTAATCTTTGTACACTCTTTAACTTCATCAGTAACACTGTAATGCAAAGAAAACACCTTCCCCTGTGTTGAGTTTTACTGTTCACTGCATGCTAAAAATGCACTCATAAAAAAAATACTATGGGCCAGATTCAGGTAGGACTTACACCGATATATCTCGAGATACGCCGCGTAAGTCAAAATGTGTGTCGTCGTATCTGTGCGCCGTACCCACAGAAATAGATACGCCTGAAAATAGGCTTCTTGCGACCGATGTAAATTTCCTACGCCGGAATATCGTGGGCGCATATTTACGCTGGACGCATCTGGCGCACCTATTGATTTCCTATTCAAATATGCAAATGATGAAGATACGCCGATTTGCGAACGTACGTGCGCCCGGCGCAGGCTACACGTGGTGCGCTTACGTTGTACGTCCGGCCTAAAGTTACCCCTCATAAAGCAGGGGTAAGTCAGCAGCAGACGTGCACAGGTCAGCTGGAGAACAGCTACAGCAGCACCGTTGCGGACGAGCTGAGCAACCACACTTGCAGGACACACATCTGTATGCCAACATGCCAGGGGCAGCCGTGGTCCTAGCACTACTACTTTGGCCACAGGCACATAGGAGGGCACGGGAGAGGATATGCGCATGAACGTCTTTGGCATGGGGGATTCGAAGGTGTATCGCATCTTCAGATTCAGCCCTGATGCCACCCTGGAAATAGCCACAACCTGCATGATGACATCACCAGCAAGACACAACGCTCACATGCAGTGCAGCCACTGGTCAAGGTACTGGCAACACTCCATTTCCTTGCCAGTGGTTCGTTCCAGCATACAAGTGGAGTCGTGGCTGGGATGTCACAATCCACCATGAGCAGATGTGTGCACCAGGTTGTCCACGCAATCCTCACACGCATGTCCTATCACATCATCAAACCCACCAATGAGCACCTGCGGCAGAAGGCAATGCAGGATTTCTACAAAATTGCCCGATTCCCACACACCGTGGGGGCCATTGATTGCACACATGTGGCACTACGCCCCCCCCCCCCTGCCACAGAGCACATATACCGCAATTGTAAGCAGTGGAATTCCATCAACGTACAGGTGATAGCCAATGCCCAATGCCTCATATGGCACGTCCGTGCCAAACACCCAGGGGCCAGCCACGACAGCTGCATATACCGTCAAAGAAAACATCCCAACAGAATTCGAACAGAATGTGTATGGGGACAGCTGGCTGGTTGGTGAGTGACATGGGTGTCAGGCATGACTGTCCGACCCCATGATGCAGACATCACGAAGGGCACATGCACGACTAACATTCTCCTGTCTTTTCCCTTCCAGGTGACTCGGCATATGCACTTGGGCCCCATCTCATGACTCCGTACCGGGATACCCAAACCAGAAGAGAGAGAAGATACAATGCGGCACACATACTCACCCGTGCAGTGGTGGAGCGCACATTTGGCCTCCTGAAGTCCCGTTTCCAATGCCTGGATAAGTCTGGGGGGACCCTGTTGTATTCCCCAAACATTGTATGCCAGATCATCGGTGCATGTTGCGTGCTGCACAACTACGCCATGAGAAAGGGCCTGGAGATTGACATATGTGATGACCTGACCCCCGACCCGCACAGTCCCCCCCTGAACGAGGCTACCCCCTCTGCTGAGGGAACAGCTGTCAGGAGTTGCCTCGTGGAACGTATCTTTGCACGTTAAACACACACACATTTATCATGGCACACGGACAATGCACGCATGCACACCACTGTGGTCCATAGCTCACACACACCACATCCACCTCACATTGGATTAGCCAAAGTCCACCATGCAGGACTAGGGAGCAGCAATGCCACACCAAGGCCCCAAGAATGTTGCTGTCCATTCATACCACATTCACACGGCCATGGGGA
Organism: Rana kukunoris; assembly: GCA_029574335.1. Taxonomy (NCBI): domain Eukaryota; kingdom Metazoa; phylum Chordata; class Amphibia; order Anura; family Ranidae; genus Rana; species Rana kukunoris. The sequence goes on from CM056049.1 coordinate 295,465,924, forward strand.
TCACCTCTCCCTGTACACCCAGGGTGACACACCTTACTGGCAGGAGTGTCACTCCCACATTCACACACCAGTCACACTGTAGCTTGCACTACTGATGTGCATACACTACTAAAACAAAATAGCTCTTAACCAGAGCAAATAAGAAAACAAAATAGCTCTTAACCAGTGCAAATAAGAAAACAAAATAGCTCTTAACCAGAGCAAATAAGAAAACAAAATAGCTCTTAACCAGAGCAAATAAGAAAACAAAATAGCTCTTAACCAGAGCAAATAAGAAAACAAAAATAAGGCAATCAATTGCCCTGTCATGGGCCAAGCCTGGTGCCACGGCTCCGGCTCCTTAACTCTCTGGTGGGAGCCTCGGGTGGGGGGGAGCATCAGGAGGAGGAGGATTATCCCCTGGTCTCTCCCTGGCTGCCTGCCTGCCCTCCATCACCAGGGCAATGCGGCTGAGGAACACATTGGTCTGCGCCTGCATCCGCAGCTGCCGTGTGGTGCTCTGCCGCTGGAGGCACCATGTCTGCCTCTCCTCCACCATGATGGCAGCTGTATTGGCCATTACAGACACTGCCAGGCTCTTGACCTCTCCCACGAGACATGATGTAGTGGCCTGCAGCTTACCAACGCAGGTCACCAGAGCAGCGCAGTTAGTGCTGACATCCTGCAGGCTCTCATTGATCTGTGCCGAGGAGACCAGGCTCTCTGCAACAAGCTGCATGTCCCTGGCGACAGAACACATATGGCGGGTCTGGCGGGCCTGATCCCTGGCAAGAGTTTCCTGGATGGCTTCAGGAACACCCCTGGTCTTGCGGGTAGCCTTTCTGGGGGCAGGAGAGGCTTGGGGCCATGTGTACGGCGAGGCCCTTGAGGGGCTTTCCCTGATGATGGAGGAGGAGGGTGAGGGGCTTCCCCTGATGATGGAGGAGGGTGAGGGGCTACCCCTGATGGGGGAGGAGAGTTGGGAGGGTCCAGGGATGATGGGATCCTCAACAAGGTATAAAACTTCATCTAGGTCCCCATGCTCCTCCACAACTTCCACTAGAGGTGAGGTGTGGGCACTCTCATCCTGGGATGGCGTGGGTGGCCCAGCAGCCGACGACGGCCCAGCTCCCTCCAGCACATCTGTGGATGACACAAAACATTCACATGTTGGTGGACCCACACACTTGGCACATGTCCCCTCCCACCCCCTCACATGCTACACACCAAATAGAAGATAAAACACATTTACCTGTCCTCGAGGCCTGGTCACCGGAGTCAAATCCCTTGATGCCCTCCACCTGCTCCCACCGCAGACATTGGGCGATGACCTCCTCCTCATCCGTCAAGCGCAGAGATGAGGCTGGTCCTCCTCCCGTGCCCCTGGCATGCCTCATCATAAGGGCCAGCTTCTCTTGGACCTTACGTCTCATGTCATTGATTTTTTTTCCCACATCGTCGGGCTTCTTAGTCTCATTCCCAACGGCATTAACCTGAAGGGTGATCTCCTCCAGAATCTCCTTCTTCCGTGCCTTGCTGGTCTGGGAGCTGTGGGCACCATGGAGGAACTTATCATATTTTGCCATTCCAGCAATAATAATATCCCTCTCCTCCTTAGAGAAGATTTTCTTCCTTCTCTCCTTGTTTCCATTTCCAGCTGCCGCCATCGCTCAGCAAAAGTACCTTGCTTCGGGGGGGGGGGGGGGGAGCAGAAAATACTTTTGCGCCCGACCAGCGTATGGCTGGGCGTATTTATGCGCTCGGGGGAAGCCGGTGGGCCGGCATATCCCAGGAAGTTGTGAGCATGCGCATAGGGGCGCAAACCGTACTTCCATGTCACTGCGCATGCGCCGTTTTAGATACAAAGGCCGTAAAGCATTGCACCACGCTCGGACCATCATTTGCATAAGGTCACACCCACTTACACTTAAGCTGCCTTATGCCTACAAAATTACTTTATGCCGGCGCAACATTGGGAGCATTTCCATTGTGAATAGTGTGCTAGCCACTCTGTGCCTCGTCGGCGTAGCGTATATTCGCTACGCTATGCCACGCCCACCTAAAGATGCGCCAATCTACCTTAATCTGGCCCTTCATTCTTAAGTGACAGAATGCATGTTGAACTGTGTAAAGTCTGTAAATGGTGCAGAGGTAGTCTGGTTAAAATTTGACCCAAAAACTGACAGAAATACATTACAGTTTTCTTTAATATATGAAAAAACAATGTGAACATAACTTCCCCTTTCAATGAAAACACGATCAGATTAAATATCTCGGAATATATCTAACAACCAAGATTTCGGACCTATTCTCCAAAAACTACCAGCCCATCCTCAATGATATTGCTAATTACTTAAGTAAATGGAACAAACTCAATTTCTCCTGGTTTGGTAGAGCGGCTATATTAAAGATGAAAATACTTCCCGCATATTATACATCCTTCAAACCATCCCCATTATGCACCAGATTCCTATGTAAACAAAAAAGACCTAGAATATCTTTCGAACAATTAACAAATCCCAAAACAAAAGGAGGTGTTGGTCTCCCAGATCTTAAGAAATATTATTGGGCTTGCCACCTCTCTAGAATAGTAGACTGATCATTACATGGACACGACAAAGATTGGGTTGGACTTGAACATTCTTTTTTCTCCTTGCCACTGTGGTCACTGCCATAGATTCTGACCCATCACTACCCACAGGACTTAAAAGATCACCCTTTTATCAGCCCAACACTTTGTTGTTTTAAAAATGCTTGTCGAAAGCTTCACATCTCTTCCAACCCTGGACCCCTCACACCGGTAAAGCTCAACCCAGCCTTTCCCCCTGGTATGTCTAAATAGCTTCTAGCTGGTTTATGGCAATATAAGGAGCATAGGCGTGCACACGGGGGCAGGCACATCCATCACACCCAAGGACTTTTTTGCCAGCAGAATCTCTATTTTGGCACCTCTGGTTAATAACAATGGCTGAGCTGCTACTTAGCGATCATTTCATTGGCTGTGTAACCTTTGTAAATGCAGCCACTTATCGCGGAGTGAGCAAGCAGGTGGCCGCATTTTCCGATGCTACTTCTATAGTTCCGGCTACAGCAACCCTGATAGCTGAATATCACTCCGCTGCCTGCTATCAGGAATGTTGTAGCTGAAACTATAGAAGTAGCATCAGCGCTGGATTAACCCCCTGATTTTTTAATCTGATCGTTCTAAAGTACCAGCCCTGCACGCTCCCAGCATGAGGCTTCTGCAGCCCACAAGTGTCCTTTCCTGCCGAGAAAACCATTCCAGGATCGTCCCAGGCAGAGGAGGAGGATGTAACTTTCCTCACTGCTCTGCCTCCGAGTGCCCCGCCTCCCGGTTTCCGTCCTGCAGTGAGTTTCGAGTCTGCCAACAATGAAGGAGGACCTGCCAGGACATGGGACTCAGGAGATGTCACTGGTAAGAGAGTGGGAGCCCAGACTCTGGCAGTGTGTGTGCGGACGGCACTACAGCAGGCAGGGAGGGAGAGAGGATTTCCTCTCCTGCAGTGCAAGTCACACTGTGTGTGTGTGGACCAGGGAAACTGCTGAGAAATGGGAGACCAGCCTGCTATTCTGGGATGTGTAGTACCATTGAGGGGAGGGAAATAATATACACATATACTGGGGAAGGGGGCTGGTCATATAGAGTAAAATAATCTGTGTTGTGAGGGGCTGCTATGGCTGACCTGACCCCTGTGACAGTGCGTCTCCTGCCACCTGTCTATCACCATAGATAGATTCATGCATTGCATGAATCTATCTATGGTCGCCGCTGCTTCCCCCATTCAGGTGCCCGGCCCCTTTTTGGGCACCAGGCACCTGAATTACAGCGGCAGGGTATTTTTTGGAAGCACCGGATTAGAGCCAAAGGCTCTAATAGGTGTCCAAAAGGGTGAACAGTGGGCGCCATGCTGGGCGCTCGCTGTTCTCTCAGCGTTGTGTTAGGAAAGCAAATTAATTTTCGCTTTCCTAACACTGAACCGCCTCTCAGTCAATCAGGTGCTCAGGTCTGTTACCTGTCACCTGATTGGCTGAAACGACAGGCACTGTGATTGGATGCCTATCAGGCATCCAATCATAGCAGAGGACAGGAGAAGACATCGAGGAACGTGGAGGACATCTCTGCCCCACCGAGACAAGGTAAGTGCTGGGTGGGGGATGCACACTGGCAGCATTTGATGGGCACACTGGCAGCAATTGATGGACACAGTAACGGCAATTAATAGGCACAGTGGCTGCGTTTGATGGGCACAATGGCGGCAATTGATGGGCACAGTGGCTGCGTTTGATGGCAGCGTGACGGCAATTGATGGGCACAGTGGCTGTGTTTGATGGGCACAGTGGCTGCGTTTGATGGCAGCGTGACAGAAATTGATGGGCACAGTAGCTGTATTTGATGGGCACAGTGTCTGCATTTGATGGCACCATGATGGCAATTGATGGGCACAGAAGCTGTATTTGATGGGCACAGTGGCTGCATTTGATGGCACCATGACGGCAATTGATGAGCACAGTGGCTGCATTTGATGGCACCATGACGGCAATTGATGGGCACAGTAGCTGTATTTGATGGTACAGTGGCTGCATTTGATGGCACCGTGACGGCAATTGATGGGCACAGTGGCTGTGTTTGATGGGCACAGTGTCTGCGTTTGATGGCAGCGTGACGGCAATTGATGGGCACAGTGGCTGCATTTGATGGCACCGTGACGGCAATTGATGGGCACATTAGCTGCATTTGATGGGCACAGTGGCTTCAATTTGATGGGTTTTCTTTTTAATTTGTTTGCGCCCCCCAAACATGTTGAGCACCAGCTGTCACTGCCCCCTTTCTAGAAATACTTATTGCCTGGTTTAAAGGGGTACTTTGCAGACTCTGAGGTAAAATGGAACTCTGATGTAATGTAAGTGGGATCTCAGTGGACTCTGTGGTAACCAGAGACCCCCTCACACCAGAGCCCCCCCCCCTTTACATCACAGTCTGAAGAGCTCCCTTTTGTGTCATAGCCCCCCCTACAGTGTATATAAAGGGGGAATTTGATGAAAGTGGGGAAATCCTGATATAAGAGGAAATGCTGGGGACTCTAGTGACCTAAGACACTCTTATATGACAGTTCCCCTTTACAGCACAGTCCACAGCATTCTTTAAATCAGGTTTCCCAGTTTAAAGGGGAACTCGGGGGACTCTAATGTAAAAGGGGAAACTGTGAGATAAGATGTAACACTATTGATTCTGGTGTAAGGAGGAATGCTGTGGACTCTGATGTAATGGAGGACTCAGATTTGAGGGGGGAACTGTGACATATGTAGGGGCATATTCACAAATGCTTTGATTTCTGAAGAGCGATACGCAAACAAATTGCTCTTCATAGAGCATTTTAGAGGTGGAAAAGAAGGTATTGTATCGCCTCCACACCACCTGGTTTAACCCCTTGAACTCCACACTTCACACAGTTGCGGGGAGCTTGCAAAGTGGCGTCATTCACTTGATTGGGTCAAAGTCAACGGGTGCTGCACCTGCTGAAAGCAAAAAGGGGTATAATTGCAGCTGCTGCATTTGCCTCTACAGCTAAAAGTTGGTAGCGGTTGAGGGGTGGTAAAAAAAATGGCTCAGCTGCAGAGTTTTCCTGCCCCTCAACCACTAGTGTAAACAATTAAATGTTTTAATAATTTAAAAAAAGTGTTTTCTTTTTCTTTTTTAACATTGATAAGTGATAAAATTGATAAAAATGCTTTAATGCATTTTAAAATGTTTGGTCACATTTATTTATAAGTGTGTGCGTGTGTATATATATATATATATATATATATATATATATATATATATATATATTTATATTTATATTTAAAAAAATATATACACACAGCTTTGGGGTGCACACCCTAATGCAATAGGCTGCGCACGCCTATGATAAGGAGATTCAAAAAAAATTCCAATCAGGTCTATTTCTAGAACGCACCTCTCTCTCAGCTAACCCAAATAACGATACTTTCCCTCTTTGGACATACTTCCAGATAAGACATTTCCTTAGAAAAGCTAATCGGGACTCCCCCGCCTCTTGTCATCCCACCCCCTTTGAACAGCTATGCTCTCAAAATGCACCGCAAAAACATGTGATTTCTAATATATATAACTTACTCGCCTCAGAATGCTCAATGAAATCTAAAAAAGCATGTCTAAACTGGGAAAAGGAATTGGAAATAGAAATGACGGAGGAGTAATGGGAGCACATCTCTACAAAAGCCCGTAAAGATTCTCTTAATGTTTAGATCCAGGATTTTTTTTTTTTTTACTTTTGACCCACTGGTATAGAACACCAGTATTGTTACACAGAGAAGTAGGAATGTTATCTCACATATGGTCGTCATGCCCCTTAATCTAACCATTTTGGACTAAAATCCGAGAACTAACTACACAAATTTCCACATACGCCTTAGAACAGGGGTCCTCAAACTACGGCCCGCGGGCTGTATCCGGCCCGCCAGTGTGATTTACCCGGCCCGTGGACTGAAACTAGTGACAGCGCAGTGGTGACGAAACTGACAGGCTCTGAGAAGGGACACAGGCAGAGCCGCAGCTGCGGGGGAATTCCACCACTCCCTCTCCTTGAGCAGAGCATTCTCCTGGCAATGCCTGCTCCTATTGGCTACATTCAGAGCCAATAGCTGGGAAACTAGAGCATTATGGGAATTGCAGTCCTGGATGCCAGCAGGCCGCATGATGATTCCCTGAGAGAAGTTCAGCCCCAACATGCCGAACGTGAGGGGGAAGAGAGGAGAAGAAATGTCATGAGGCTGTTGAGTGGGAGGGAGCCAGTGATTCTTGTATTGTCCTCCAAGGTAAGAACTTACCTCCCATCTAGCTGGCTGCTCCCACACAGTTCTACCTGGCTGCTATTCTACCCTCCACCTGGCTGTTCCCACCCTGTCCTCCACTCCACGTGGCTGTTCCCACCCTGTCCTCCTCTCCACCTGGCTGTTCCCACCCTGTCCTCCACTCCACCTGACTGCTCCCACCCTGTCCTCCACTCCACCTGGCTGTTCCCACCTGACCTCCACCTGACTGCTCCCACCCTGTCCTCTACTCCACCTGGCTGTTCCCACTCTGTCCTCCCCTCCACCTGACTGCATCCACCCTGTCCTCCACTCCACCTGGCTGTTCCCACCCTGTCCTCCCCTCCACCTGACTGCTCCCACCCTGTCCTCCACTCCAACTGGCTGTTCCCACTCTGTTCTCCACTCCACCTGGCTGCTCCCACCCTGTCCTCCACTCCACCTGGCTGTTCCCACCCTGTCCTTCACTCCACCTGGCTGTTCCCACCCTGTCCTCCACTCCACCTGGCTGTTCCCATCCTTTCCTCCACTCCACCTGACTGCTCCCACCCTGTCCTCCACTCCACCTGACTGCTCCCACCCTGTCCTCCACTCCACCTGACTGCTCCCACCCTGTCCTCCACTCCACCTGACTGCTCCCACCCTGTCCTCCACTTCACCTGGCTGTTCCTACCCTGTCCTCCACTCCACCTGGCTGTTCCCACCCTGTCCTCCACCTGGCTGCATCCACCCTGTCCTCCACTCCACCTGGCTGTTCCCACCCTGTCCTCCCCTCCACCTGACTGCATCCACCCTGTCCTCCACTCCACCTGGCTGTTCCCACTCTGTCCTCCACTCCACCTGGCTGTTCCCACTCTGTCCTCCACTCCACCTGGCTGTTTCCCACCCTCTCCTCCACTCCACCTGACTGCATCCACCCTGTCTTCCACTCCACCTGGCTGTTCCCACTTTGTTCTCCACTCCACCTGGCTGCTCCCACCCTGTCCTCCACTCCACCTGGCTTTTCCCAATCTGTCCTCCACTCCACCTGGCTGTTCCCACTCTGTCCTCCACTCCACCTGGCTGCTCCCACCTTGTCCTCCACTCCACCTGGCTGCTCCCACCCTGTCCTCCACTCCACCTGACTGCATCCACCCTGTCCTCCACTCCACCTGGCTGTTCCCACTCTGTCCTCCACTCCACCTGGCTGCTCCCACCCTGTCCTCCACTCCACCTGGCTGTTCCCACCCTGTCCTCCCCTCCACCTGACTGCATCCACCCTGTCCTCCCCTCCACCTGGCTGTTCCCACCCTGTCCTCCCCTCCATCTGGCTGCCTCCACCCTGTCCTCCCCTCCACCTGACTGCCTCCACCCTGTCCTCCCCTCCACCTGGCTGCATCCCCCCTGTCCTCCCCTCCACCTGACTGCATCCACCCTGTCCTCCCCTACACCTGACTGCATCCACCCTGTCCTCCCCTCCACCTGACTGCATCCACCCTGTCCTCCACTCCACCTGACTGCATCCACCCTGTCCTCCACTCCACCTGACTGCTCCAACTCTGTCCTCCCCTCCACCAGACTGCTCCTTCTCTGTCCTATCCTCTCCCCTCCCTTTGTGTTGAGGGGCTTTGTGATGGGGGACCTAATACGGGTGAATCTTTGATGGGGGGGATCTGTAATGGAGAGTAATCAGTGATGGGGGGGGGGGTTATGTGATGAGGGGGGTCTGTGAAATATTAATAAGTTTGTTGAATAAAATTGTTCTTTATTTTAAATATTGTATTCTTTTTTTCCTGTTTTTTTTTTGTACTTCAAATAAGATGTGTGCATAGGTTTATATTTTTTTCAAACTATAGTCCGGCCCCCCAACAGTCTGAGAGACTGTGAACTGGCCCCCTGTTTAAAAAGTTTGAGGACCCCTGCCTTAGAACATACACCAACGCAGTTTCTCCTACACCAGTCAGATTTACCAACTCACAACTACCGCAAAACACTACTACCACTCTTGATAAATGCAGCCAAATTGTGCATCCCTTTACATTGGGGATCATCCCGAGTTCTGACCATTCCTGAATGGCTCAAACGAGTGGAAAAAATAGCGGAAATGGAGGAACTAATCTCCATAACTAAAGATTGTCCAGCCAAATTTTCAGGCACTTGGGCCTGCTGGTCCCATTTTCACACTACAAATAGATACAAGTCATTAATATGCTAATTTCTTCCAGACCCTCCACCACAAGACGAATGAGACTCATATTGACTTTACCCTTACTTTCCAACAGGTTTTCCCTTTTATTCGCGAGACATAGGGCCTTCCACCCCTAAATAAAGGAAGATTGAGGGAGGACCCTTCTTGTGACTTCAGACCAATCACCCCCCAAAGATAAGGGAAATTTAAAAAAAAGAGGAAAATAAAAGGGAAATGGAAATCAATATAAGGGAGGGAAAAATAGAAAAAGATTGGAAATTAGAAGAAAGGAAGAAAAAGATGAAAAGAAAAAATAATTCCTGATTAGGCTAACCTACCTATCTTACACCGATCCCTTGGGTTTGATGGCGGAGACTGAGGGGCAGATTCACACAGAAATGGATTATCGTAGCGTATCAGAAATACACTACGCCGCCGTTTTTTACCTGGCTCTACGTGGAATTCAGGTAGATTTTGTCCAGTAAACGACGGCGGCGTAGTGTATTTCTCCCGTCGCAATCCATATAGACGAGTAGGGGGCGTGAATCATTTAAAATAGGCGATCGATCTGCGCATGCTCCGTTCGCAAATTTCCCGCCGTGCATTGCGCGAAATCACGTCGTGACGTCATTCGTTGTTTAGGTAGCGTCGTTTACGGGCGATCCTAGTCCCGAACGAGTTACGTAAACAAAAAAAAAAATTAAATAAATTCGAAGCGGGAACGACGGCCATACTTAACATGGGCTACGTAACGTTAGAGCAGCAAAAAGCTGCTCTAACATTACGTACAAAAAAATAGACGAAAGTGATTGCGACGACCACTCGTATCTTCGGGAATCACCGTAAAAAAAACATTTGCATATCCCGACGCATCAAAACGACGCAAACTCCTCCCAGCGGCCGCAAATAGATGGCAGCGTAGATCCGAAGGCTTACGAAGACGTAAGCCTCTCGGATCGAAGCCCGAAGCCGCCGTATCATGGTTTGAGGATTCAAACTAGTGATACGGCGCGCGAAATTTGAAATTACTCCTGTCTAACACCAGTTAGACAGGCGTAATTGCTCTGTGAATCTGGCCCTGAGATGCTAACTATGCAACCCCCCTACTTACTCTGGCCCTTCCACAATTCCGCTCCCCCCCTTTTTTATTTTTCGGTTATTACTCCCCTCCCCCCCCTTTTTTTTCTTTCTTTCTCTTCCTATTTCCCTCTCTCTTCCCCTCCCCATGTATAGGAATTGTATCATGACCTACTCTAATAGTGATTGATTCTATTAAATTCCAATGCTCAATTGGTCTAACCATACGACATACAGTTGAAGATTTTTGCTTAGAATCGGTTGTTACCATGCTAAGTTTTTGACCCCCACCTCAATTTAGAGATTGCTCCCTAACCTCTATTAGCACCAGACAGAAATATTATTCTTATAGTAAACACTATAAATTGCAAACCTAGTACAACCATACAGTATCTCTCTTGCAGAGATCCACTCTGTTTACTTGGCTTTGAAATACTTTGCAAATGATGTTACTTGCTTCGCTGTACGAAAATATGTTATTATTTAGTGTATTGGAATTATAAATATTGTTTACAATGTTTGTAATTGTAAACATTGTAAACGTTCATCTCTACAAATTTTGTGGAAAAAAAATATATGAGAAAAGATTACAGTAACATTTAAATAATTAAGAAGATTGTATTATAGGGGAAAGTGCCCTTCTTACTGTATAAAAGGGAAATGCTAACTTTCACTAAGTAATATAGAACAAAATATACCTTTACCTTATATAAAAACAAAGAACAATTAACTAAAATGTTAGATTGAAGAGAGATTCAAGAGTCCCAAATATCATTGTATAGAAAGAGAAAGTTTTGTTTTTGTACAAATATTCAGTTATTGTACTAATTGGGATACCTAGCCACTTTCCAAAATAAAGGAAGAGTTAAACTTTTTTGACAACAAATCAAAACTTATTTTTTTACTGCAATGGGTTTATATATATAATTGTATTAACAGAAGATCAGCGTTTCCCCCGCTGACAGGACCGGGAGCTATGTGTTTACACACATAGCTCCCGGTCCCCGCTCTGTAACGAGCGATCGCGTGTGCCCTGTGGCGATCGTACCTGCCTGCAGTCAATTCGGTGGTGGCAGAATGGCACTCATGCGCAAATTACCATAGCTGTAAGGAATTAATTAGTAAAAGAAAAAATATTGCGCTTGTTAAATATACAAAAAAAGCAGCGATCAAAAAAGTGTTATACCACACCAAACAAATATGCACAAGAGAAAAGATCGCGCTAAAAAATTAATAAAAGTGCATGACACAGTAGTATTCGAATGAGTGTTGATCACAAAATAAACAGTCCACCGAAGGCAAGTTCATGAATAATCTCCACCATGTGCAAAACGGTTTCACAATAGAACAGTGCCAGAAAAGTAAGAACCTCCACCACAATAATGTATATTCTCTTACCAGATAAAAATGATCCCTGGTTAGAGGAGATCATATAGAGCATGGTAAGAGACTGGGATCGAGGGCAGCCAGGATAATCAGTGTCCTAGTAGAAAAGATTCACTCCCAATGGCGATCCGAAGGTATGCAAAAAATAAAGGGCTCACATAGTGTAAAATCCTTATTTATTCGATAAAAGCAAATAGAAATGCACTTACAATCTTGCAGATTTGTAGAGCGTATATAAAGTAGCCGGCCGGCATGGAACACACAGCCCGTATCCGGGTAGAGAAAAAAAGCGCGGTGACGTCAGAACGCCGCCTCCCTACGTTTCGTCACGACAGGACTTGGTCACGGGATAACAGGTGGCGTTCTGAATCACCGCGTATATACACACAAGCATCGGATGCAGCCTCGATGTGGTGAAAACATTCGACGCTATTTCGGACATCTTTGTTATTGGAAAAACCCCATTGGCTATAGCGGATGACCTCGGTCGAATAAGGGAACATTCAACCCCATTTCGGAAATCTTAGTTATTGGAAAACCACATTGGCTCCAGTAGATGACCTCGGCCGAATAAGAGAACCAATCAAAACTGATGCACTAACCTAATGAACTAAAGCCACAAAAGAAAAAGGAAAAATAATTCCTCTTTTCTTCTAAAGAATTGGCAACAAATAAAGTGTGCTGACTTTTAAATAGACAACACAATAACATCAATAGCCTTGTCACCACTACAGAAAGCACAAACTGTACTGCAGCAGTACCGGATGTCACTTGGCTTTAAATGTAAAATAAAAAATATTATACGTGACACAACAAATCAATGATTATTATTATTATTATTATACAGGATTTATATAGCGCCAACAGTTTACGCAGCGCTTTACATTAGGGAAGACAGTACATTCACAATACAAATCAATACAGGAGGGATCAGAGGGCCCTGCTCGTAAGAGCTTACAATCTAGAAGGGAGGGTCAAGTGGAACAAGGGGTAGTTAGCTGTGGGGGATGGTCAGATGGACTCAGATGAAAAGTGCAGTTGCTAGGTGTGGGAAAGGTAGGCTTCTCTGAAGAGGAGGGTTTTCAGGGATCCTCTAAAAGCTAATAGAGAGGGAGATAGACGGATAGATTGGGGTAAGGAGTTCCATAGGCTTGGAGAGGCTCTGGAAAAGTCCTGGAGATGAGCATGGGAACAGGTGATGAGAGAGCTAGAGAGTAGGAGGTCTTGGGAAGAACGAAGAGAACGATTAGGTTGGTATTTAGAGACTAGGTCAGTGATGTAGCTGGGGGCAGAGTTGTGGATGGCTTTGTAGGTAATTGTTAGTAGTTTGAATTGCCCGATAGTTGATAGCCCGATTCTATATAATCTGCTGAGTCAAAATATAAAATATAAATATATATATAGACTGAAAGAAACGGGTATCATTTAGGTATACCCGTATAGACGGCACCATTATATTCGGGCATCAAAAAATATATATTTTAAAAAATACAAAAAAGCATCCTAAATTAAAAATAAATGTATCCATTTAAAAATTGTTAGATGGACACCACATCGAGCTTGCATCTTCTCAAAAGTAAGACAATTTTAATCAGGGAAAAAAAATTGTAGTAATAAATGGAATTTATATAATTCAAACAAAAGGCTCAAAGGTTTTAAAGAGAGAAGGTTTCACTGACCATAGTAATTATGAATTAGCTATAAAGCAGTTAACGTCCACTTCTATATTAAGGCCATGGGGCGTATAACACTTTAATTTATTGACCCAAGACATCTCCAACTTGGAAATGGTTCGCACCAAATGGCTGCCTCTCCAGTGGGGACTGAATTTGTCTATCCCGACAAAAATGGTGTTATCGGGATTTCTGTGGTGTACGGTTAGGTAGTGTTTGGATACAGAGTGTTTAGTATATCCTAGACGAATATTATTAATATGCTCATTTAAGCGAACCTGTAAAGGACGTTGTAACGGTTACCACCGCTTACAACCTTCCATCCATCCACGACAAGCTTATCCGACACACCAACAACCAGGCAGACATGATCCATTCCATTTCCCAGAATAAACGAGACAGCGCTCCGTTCTCTAGTTTCCAAAATGTATGAATAACTTTATTGGTTCTTAGCTTGCTTATATCCAGTACAACAGAATGCAGTTAATCACAGGACAATGTAATCTCCACCCCCCTATTCACTCACTGAGGATAATTCTTTAATTGGTAGCTAGACATGACGGCACCGTATTATCAATAGGGTTCAATTAACCTTGAATAGTAACACAGACATCTAGTTGAATAAGTTCTCTATACAGCTTTGTCACACAATGGCAGTGAGAGTGGGTGTCTTTACATTGAATAGCCAACACCTTAGGATATTTCAATAGCCTATTATACAAAAGGTATGACTCACTGGCTGACCTGGTCATGTCATCATGACTCCTTGTGATATCTCAGTCCTGCAATATGAAGTATTATTAATGTCCCATCTCATGTAATATGAATTATGATTCACTATTAGCCACCCTATACCCAAAAGGGCACAGGGTGGATTTCGACCCAAGAGTTTTTTTGTGCTGCTGGCACAAGAGTATCTCTCATCCTTCCAACGTCTCTGGGTGTCACGGGCCATTCTGTTACATCTCTCCCCTTTCGGTGGGAGACGGACACAGGAGGGAACCCCAAACGGGTTGACTCCGAAGTCCGTCAGTAGTTCCCGTCCTCCAATGCTGGTATCCATACTGTACCCCAAATAAATGGCTCCAAACTGAGCATTACTCCCCCCGCCAACCTCTGCCTCTCTCAGAGAACACGCCTGCTGCTGGGGAGAAGGCAGGGTGGCTGGGCTCAGTCCATCATGCTGTTGGGGGTCTGGGCTAACTGCCCCTCCTTCCTGGGGTATACCAGTGGAGACTGAAGTCTCATACACCGGTTCCTAGGTGAAAACCCCACGGTGCTTGCAAAGCAAAGCCGACATCCTCCTGTCCCAGTCCTGTACCATTTTCTGGGGTTGTGCCAGTGGAGACTGAAGTCCCATCCACTACCCCAGGAACCCCCTCTTCTGTTAGTGAGGAGCAGAGGCCTATGACACTCTGCTCTGTTGCCAGCTCTTCCGCTGGGTTGCTGTGAGTGGAGACCATAGTCCCATCCACTACCACAGGATCCCCCTCTTCTGTTAGTGAGGAGCAGAGGCCTATGACACTCTGCTCTGTTGCCAGCTCTTCCGCTGGGTTGGTGTGAGTGGAGACCACAGTCCCATCCACTACCACAGGGTCCCCCTCTTCTGCTAGTTGGGAGCAGAGGCTTGGGGTACCCTGCTCTGTTGCCAGTGATTCAGCTGGGGGTAAAAGCTTTACCACCTCAGCTTGTTGCTGGAGAGGGGGGCCAACCGCCCCGGCTCCCTGGAACTCCACACCATCCGCTTCGACTTTAGGGATGAAAATCTCCATATTTTCCACTGCCGATTCATCAGCCAGGAGTTCACAGTTGTCATCTGAACTTTCCTCATAGTCCCAGGCAATGGGAGCCCCACCCTGCTGCTGAGCCGAGTCTAGCAGCTGTCTGTAGGCGACCCCCAGCTCCCATTCCCGAATGGCCAGAAATTCTAAATATTCCTGTGACCAGTGGCCTCCCGAGATATTTAATTTTTCCTCTCTGTGCTCCATTATATCCTCCAAGCGCCACTCCCGATCATCCCCAAAGTCGGGATCACTGGACATCCTCCAATACAACAATCCCAGGCCATCATAGTCATAGCCTTCTGTGGGGCTGTCATCCGCTGACCACGGGCACTCTTGGGCTACATACCACCGGAGGGCTCTGTAGCTCTCGTCCAGCTGCATCTCTGCCCGGATCAGCCTGCTTAATTCCGCTGTCCACTTCTGCTTCGGTTGTTTCCCCAACAACAGCATTCGTACGTCATACTGCGGCCAGTACCTTGCATAGATGGACGGCAGGACCTTTCCTTGGTGTTGCTGCTCCAGAGCTAGTGCTTCCTTCCAGAGTTGGCACCGAATCACATCCGACCATCCCAACAGGACCTCCTCTGATACTGGTCCTCTATGCTGTATCCGCATCTCTTGTAACCTTCTTTGGAATTCCTCTTCCATGGAGACTGGTATCTGTACCTCTCCTCTCTCTTTAGTTGGTGCTGCTGTGACTTCAGCTGCTGCAGCACTTCTTCTCTGTAGCAAGGTGGCATTCAGAGCCGCTATAACTCGGTCCCTGATCTCCGGTGGAGGGTTAGGACCATAATGTGCCAGTCTTATTTTAACCGCCCGATCAAAACTTGCTTCTTCGGGTGTCCTGTCTGTTACGGCGGGCCTTTTAGCTCTATCCATTTCGACCAGTTCTGCGATAATGTCCCTTTTCTTACGGTTGCTGGCCGGTCTGCCCCGGCTCTCCAGTAAGTCCATGAGGGAAGAGAGCTTCATCCGTTCATACAGCGTCTCCATTGTCATGTGTCCTTGTAGCCGTCCTTCTGAAGATGGAATCATCCCACTGCTGCCACCAATGTCACGGTCACCATCGCTTACGACTTTCCATCCAACCACGACAAGCTTATCCGACACACCAACAACCAGGCAGACATGATCCATTCCATTTCCCAGAATAAACGAGACAGCGCTCCGTTCTCTAGTTTCCAAAATGTATGAATAACTTTATTGGTTCTTAGCTTGCTTATATCCAGTACAACAGAATGCAGTTAATCACAGGACAATGTAATCTCCACCCCCCTATTCACTCACTGAGGATAATTCTTTAATTGGTAGCTAGACATGACGGCACCGTATTATCAATAGGGTTCAATTAACCTTGAATAGTAACACAGACATCTAGTTGAATAAGTTCTCTATACAGCTTTGTCACACAATGGCAGTGAGAGTGGGTGTCTTTACATTGAATAGCCAACACCTTAGGATATTTCAATAGCCTATTATACAAAAGGTATGACTCACTGGCTGACCTGGTGATGTCATCATGACTCCTTGTGATATCTCAGTCCTGCAATATGAAGTATTATTAATGTCCCATCTCATGTAATATGAATTATGATTCACTATTAGCCACCCTATACCCAAAAGGGCACAGGGTGGATTTCGACCCAAGAGTTTTTTTGTGCTGCTGGCACAAGAGTATCTCTCATCCTTCCAACGTCTCTGGGTGTCACGGGCCATTCTGTTACATCTCTCCCCTTTCGGTGGGAGACGGACACAGGAGGGAACCCCAAACGGGTTGACTCCGAAGTCCGTCAGTAGTTCCCGTCCTCCAATGCTGGTATCCATACTGTACCCCAAATAAATGGCTCCAAACTGAGCATTACTCCCCCCGCCAACCTCTGCCTCTCTCAGAGAACACGCCTGCTGCTGGGGAGAAGGCAGGGTGGCTGGGCTCAGTCCATCATGCTGTTGGGGGTCTGGGCTAACTGCCCCTCCTTCCTGGGGTATACCAGTGGAGACTGAAGTCTCATACACCGGTTCCTAGGTGAAAACCCCACGGTGCTTGCAAAGCAAAGCCGACATCCTCCTGTCCCAGTCCTGTACCATTTTCTGGGGTTGTGCCAGTGGAGACTGAAGTCCCATCCACTACCCCAGGAACCCCCTCTTCTGTTAGTGAGGAGCAGAGGCCTATGACACTCTGCTCTGTTGCCAGCTCTTCCGCTGGGTTGCTGTGAGTGGAGACCATAGTCCCATCCACTACCACAGGATCCCCCTCTTCTGTTAGTGAGGAGCAGAGGCCTATGACACTCTGCTCTGTTGCCAGCTCTTCCGCTGGGTTGGTGTGAGTGGAGACCACAGTCCCATCCACTACCACAGGGTCCCCCTCTTCTGCTAGTTGGGAGCAGAGGCTTGGGGTACCCTGCTCTGTTGCCAGTGATTCAGCTGGGGGTAAAAGCTTTACCACCTCAGCTTGTTGCTGGAGAGGGGGGCCAACCGCCCCGGCTCCCTGGAACTCCACACCATCCGCTTCGACTTTAGGGATGAAAATCTCCATATTTTCCACTGCCGATTCATCAGCCAGGAGTTCACAGTTGTCATCTGAACTTTCCTCATAGTCCCAGGCAATGGGAGCCCCACCCTGCTGCTGAGCCGAGTCTAGCAGCTGTCTGTAGGCGACCCCCAGCTCCCATTCCCGAATGGCCAGAAATTCTAAATATTCCTGTGACCAGTGGCCTCCCGAGATATTTAATTTTTCCTCTCTGTGCTCCATTATATCCTCCAAGCGCCACTCCCGATCATCCCCAAAGTCGGGATCACTGGACATCCTCCAATACAACAATCCCAGGCCATCATAGTCATAGCCTTCTGTGGGGCTGTCATCCGCTGACCACGGGCACTCTTGGGCTACATACCACCGGAGGGCTCTGTAGCTCTCGTCCAGCTGCATCTCTGCCCGGATCAGCCTGCTTAATTCCGCTGTCCACTTCTGCTTCGGTTGTTTCCCCAACAACAGCATTCGTACGTCATACTGCGGCCAGTACCTTGCATAGATGGATGGCAGGACCTTTCCTTGGTGTTGCTGCTCCAGAGCTAGTGCTTCCTTCCAGAGTTGGCACCGAATCACATCCGACCATCCCAACAGGACCTCCTCTGATACTGGTCCTCTATGCTGTATCCGCATCTCTTGTAACCTTCTTTGGAATTCCTCTTCCATGGAGACTGGTATCTGTACCTCTCCTCTCTCTTTAGTTGGTGCTGCTGTGACTTCAGCTGCTGCAGCACTTCTTCTCTGTAGCAAGGTGGCATTCAGAGCCGCTATAACTCGGTCCCTGATCTCCGGTGGAGGGTTAGGACCATAATGTGCCAGTCTTATTTTAACCGCCCGATCAAAACTTGCTTCTTCGGGTGTCCTGTCTGTTACGGCGGGCCTTTTAGCTCTATCCATTTCGACCAGTTCTGCGATAATGTCCCTTTTCTTACGGTTGCTGGCCGGTCTGCCCCGGCTCTCCAGTAAGTCCATGAGGGAAGAGAGCTTCATCCGTTCATACAGCGTCTCCATTGTCATGTGTCCTTGTAGCCGTCCTTCTGAAGATGGAATCATCCCACCGCTGCCACCAATGTCACGGTCACCATCGCTTACGACTTTCCATCCAACCACGACAAGCTTATCCGACACACCAACAACCAGGCAGACATGATCCATTCCATTTCCCAGAATAAACGAGACAGCGCTCCGTTCTCTAGTTTCCAAAATGTATGAATAACTTTATTGGTTCTTAGCTTGCTTATATCCAGTACAACAGAATGCAGTTAATCACAGGACAATGTAATCTCCACCCCCCTATTCACTCACTGAGGATAATTCTTTAATTGGTAGCTAGACATGACGGCACCGTATTATCAATAGGGTTCAATTAACCTTGAATAGTAACACAGACATCTAGTTGAATAAGTTCTCTATGGCAGTGAGAGTGGGTGTCTTTACATTGAATAGCCAACACCTTAGGATATTTCAATAGCCTATTATACAAAAGGTATGACTCACTGGCTGACCTGGTCATGTCATCATGACTCCTTGTGATATCTCAGTCCTGCAATATGAAGTATTATTAATGTCCCATCTCATGTAATATGAATTATGATTCACTATTAGCCACCCTATACCCAAAAGGGCACAGGGTGGATTTCGACCCAAGAGTTTTTGGTGCTGCTGGCACAAGAGTATCTCTCATCCTTCCAACGTCTCTGGGTGTCACGGGCCATTCTGTTACAGACGTTTAGTCCGGCCCACATATTGGAGCCCACAGGGGCACTGGAGCATGTAGACCACCCCCATTGTAGAACATGTGATGAAAGTGCGCGAGGAACTGAATGTTGTAGTTCTTCTGCATTTAAGGCCATTAAGAGAACAAACCTGACATTTACCACATTTATAATACCCTGTGAGGCCAGGAAGAAATTTGGAATCCATACTGGGTGGGTTCAAGATGTTGGGAGCTAATTTATCCTTTAGGGAAGGTGCCCCCCTAAAAACGACCTGTGGCCTATCTGGTAATAAGCCCCCCAGAATCTTGTCACTTTTCAGGATGTGCCAATGCTTGCCAACTATATGCTTAATGTTCGCATGTTGACAAGATTAATTGTTAATGATTAAAGAACGTTCTTACAAAATTACGTTCATTCAGGGTTATCCAATGCCTCCACCTACAATCCTCCTGGCCATTTGGCACCTTCATTAAAGGTCTTCAGAGACCTCACTTTGAAGGATTTGGAGGATATTCAGGTTAAAAATGTGAGGAACAAACAAAACATTGAATTAGGCATTGAATCATTATGTGCTAATAAAAATTTGATTATCCGCCCGGCGGATAAAGGGGGGGGGGCATTGTGGTCCTCACCAAAGAGGACTACATGCATGAGATGTACCATATATTGGCTGATACGGACACGTATACCCCCTTACCGCTGGTTCCGGGTAACAAATACAAGAAGAGGTTGATTAAACTTGTCGCAAAGGGGTTTGCCCTCAATATTCTTAATAAGAAAGAAAAGGCCTTTTTGATTCCTGAGTCCCCTCGGACCCCAATTATTTACTACCTCCCAAAGGTACATAAGAACTCTACTTGCCCCCCGGGACGGCCTATAGTGAGTGGAATTGATTCCATTACCTCTCGGGTGGGCAAGTACATTGATTTTTATTTACAACCTTTGGTGCGCAGCATGCCTTCATATGTCAAGGACACGAGACATATTATTAATTTATTGAAGGACCTTACGCCTCCCGCTAATTTGCTGATGGTTACAGCGGATGTAACCTCATTATACACTGTGATCCCTCACCAATTAGGCCTGGAGGCAGTTTTACATTTTTTGAAAAGGGATTCAGACCTTCTCAATCAACAGGTCCTGTTTATTATGGAATTGTTAGATGCCTCTCACAACTATTTTTGGTTTAATGGCCAGTTCTATAGGCAAGATAGAGGTGTTGCCATGGGGGCCAAGTATGCCCCTAGTTTGGCAAACCTCTTTATGGCCAAATGGGAGGAGGATGTCGTCTGTGTTGAGTCCAGACCCCAGATTTTTCTGTGGGCCAGGTACATAGACGACATCCTCCTCCTATGGGATGGCACCGAGGATGACTTAATGCAATTTTTGGATGCTCTGAATATTAACGACAGAGGTATCCACTTAAGTCGAGAGGTGAGTCGGGATAAGATTAATTTCTTAGATCTGACCATTTCTGTCACTAACGATGGTTTTGTCACGTCAACATTTTTCAAGGCCACCGACAGGAATGCATTTATCCCAAATAATAGTTGCCATCATGCATCGTGGCTTAGATCGGTGCCTAAAAGCCAATATCTTCGGTTGAAGCGCAACTGCACTGAGGATACCCCTTTTGTGGAACAAGCTGGTGTTCTCACCAAACGCTTTCTAGAAAAAGGTTACTCAGATGAGTTTTTGGCTACCACTCTAGCTGCTGTCCATGAGGTTAATAGAAGCGATTTGTTGACTGTGGGGACAAATAAGGCTAAAGACAACAAGTTTCGTAACCCTTTCATTACCAATTACTCTTGTCAACATGCGAACATTAAGCATATAGTTGGCAAGCATTGGCACATCCTGAAAAGTGACAAGATTCTGGGGGGCAAATTACCAGATAGGCCACAGGTCGTTTTTAGGGGGGCACCTTCACTAAAGGATAAATTAGCTCCCAACATCTTGAACCCGCCCAGTATGGATTCCAAATTTCTTCCTGGCCTCACAGGGTATTATAAATGTGATAAATGTCAGGTTTGTTCTCTTAATGGCCTTAAATGCAGAAGAACTACAACATTCAGTTCCTCGCGCACTTTGAAAAGCTATGATATTAGACCCTTCATCACATGTTCTACAACGGGGGTGGTCTACATGCTCCAGTGCCCCTGTGGGCTCCAATATGTGGGCCGGACTAAACATCCTTTACAGGTTCGCTTAAATGAGCATATTAATAATATTCGTCTAGGATATACTAAACACTCTGGCCCAGATTCACATACAATTAGATTCGCGTAGAGTATCAGAAATACTCTACGCCGCCGTATTTCACCTGGCTCTACGTGGAATCCCGTTAGATTTTGTCCAGTAAACTACGGCGGCGTAGTGTATTTCTCCTGGCGCAAGCCATCTACGCGAGTAGGGGGCATGAAGCATTTCAAATAGGCGCGTTCCCGCGGCGATCGAACTGTGCATGCTCCGTTCAGAAATTTCCCGCCGTGCATTGCGCGAAATCACGTCGTTACGTCATTCGTTGTTTGAGTAGCGTCATTTACGGACATTCCTATTCCCGAACGAGTTACGTAAAAAAAAAAAAAAAAATTAAATTCGACGCGAGAATGACGGCCATACTTAACATGGGCTACGCACCGTTAGACCAGCAAATAGCTGGTCTAACAGTACGTAGCAAAAAAATGACGTAAGCGATTGCGAAGACCACTCGTATCTTCGTGGATCGCCGTAAAAAGTCATTTGCATATCCCGACGCTGAAAACGACGCGGACTCCTCCCAGCGGCCGCAAAAATATCACAGCGTAGATCCGAAGGCTTACGAAGACGTAAGCCTCTCGGATCGAAGCCCGAAGCCGCCGTATCATGGTTTGAGGATTCAAACTAGTGATACGGCGCGCGAAATTTGAAATTACTCCAGTTAGACAGGCGTAATCGCTCTGTGAATCTGGGCCTCTGTATCCAAACACTAACTAACCGTACACCACAGAAATCCCGATAACACCATTTTTGTCGGGATAGACAAATTCAGTCCCCACTGGAGAGGCAGCCATTTGGTGCTAACCATTTTCAAGTTGGAGATGTCTTGGGTCCATAAATGAAAGTGTTATAAGTGTTATACGCCACATGGCCTTAATATAGAAGTGGACGTTAACTGCTTTATAGCTAATTCATAATTACTATGGTCAGTGAAACCTTCTCTCTTTAAAACCTTTAAGCCTTTTGTTTGAATTATATAAATTCCATTTATTACTACAATTTTTTTCCCTGATTAAAATTGTCTTACTTTTGAGAAGATGCGAGCTTGATGTGGTGTCCAGCTAACAATTTTTAAATGGATACATTTATTTTTAATTTATGATGCTTTTTTGTATTTTTTAAAATATATATTTTTTGATGCCCGAATATTATGGTGCCGTCTATACGGGTATACCTAAATGATACCCATTTCTTTCGGTCTATATATATATTTATATTTTATATTTTGACTCAGCAGATTATATAGAATCAGGCTATCATTGATTTGTTGTGTCATGTATAATATTTTTTATTTTACATTTAAAGCCAAGTGACATCCGGTACTGCTGCAGTACAGTTTGTGCTTTCTGTAGTGGTGACAAGGCTATTGATGTTATTGTGTTGTCTATTTAAAAGTCAGCACACTTTATTTGTTGCCAATTCTTTAGAAGAAAAGAGGAATTATTTTTCCTTTTTCTTTTGTGGCTTTAGTTCATTAGGTTAGTGCATCAGTTTTGATTGGTTCCCTTATTCGGCCGAGGTCATCTACTGGAGCCAATGTGGTTTTCCAATAACTAAGATGTCAGAAATGGGGTCGAATGTTCCCTTATTCGACCGAGGTCATCCGCTATAGCCAATGGGGTTTTTCCAATAACAAAGATGTCCGAAATGGCGTCGAATGTTTTCACCACATCGAGGCTGCATCCGATGCTTGTGTGTATATACGCGGTGATTCAGAACGCCGCCTGTTATCCCGTGACCAAGTCCTGTCGTGACGAAATGTAGGGAGGCGGCGTTCTGACGTCACCGCGCTTTTTTTCTCTACCCGGATACGGGCTGTGTGTTCCATGCCGGCCGGCTACTTTATATACGCTCTACAAATCTACAAGATTGTAAGTGCATTTCTATTTGCTTTTATCGAATAAATAAGGATTTTACACTATGTGAGCCCTTTATTTTTTGCATACCTTCGGATCGCCATTGGGAGTGAATCTTATCTACCTAGGACACTGATTATCCTGGCTGCCCTCGATCCCAGTCTCTTACCATGCTCTATATGATCTCCTCTAACCAGGGATTATTTTTATCTGGTAAGAGAATATACATTATTGTGGTGGAGGTTCTTACCTTTCTGGCACTGTTCTATTGTGAAACCGTTTTGCACATGGTGGAGATTATTCATGAACTTGCCTTCAGTGGACTGTTTATTTTGTGATCAACACTCATTGGAATATTACTGTGTCATGCACTTTTATACATTTTTTAGCGCATCTTTTCTCTTGTGCATGGGTGCTTTAAGGAGTATAGGGGGCATGCCACCACGTCCCTAAGGAGCCGATGTGTAAAAATACAAATCCATGTCCGATCAAGGGAGATGAAACAGATTGTGTGTTCCTAGTATATAGTATATAGGAACACTTATCCGTCTCCTCCTCAAGTCAGTCCCATCCCCACAGTTAGAGCACACAGTGAGGGAACACATTTAACCCCTTAATTACCCCCTAGTGTTAACCCCTTCCCTGCCAGTGATATTTATACAGTAAGCAGTTAATTTTTATATCACTGATCACTGTATAACTGTTAATGGTCAGTGGTCCCAAAAATGTGTTAAAAGTGTCCGATCTGTGCAACGCAATGTCACAGTCCTGATAACAAATTGCAGATCGCCACCATTACTAGTAAAAATAATAAATATTGCATAAATCTATTATATTTTGTAGATGGTTTAACTTTTGCGCAAACCAATCAATATATGTTTATTGCGATTTTTACCAAAAATATGCAGAAGAATATATATTGGCCTAAGATGAGGAAGAATTTTTTTTTAATTGGGATATTTATTATAGCAAAATAAAAATAAATGTTTTTTCAAAATTGTCCCTCTTCTTTTGTTTATAGCGCAAAAAATAAAAATCGCAGGGGTGATCAAATACCACCAAAAGAAAGCTCTATTTGTGGGGAAAAAGGGACATTCATTTTGACATTTGACATGACATTTGCGCCATTGTCAGTTAAAGCAATGTAGTCCCGTTTTGCAAAAATAGCTTGGTCAGGAAGGGGGTAAATCCTTCCGAGGCTGAAGTGGTTAATAATAGACTTCATTTGGTTCTAGACATTGATAAAGCCTTTTTTTGTAATTATCTCCTGACTTTTACCTGTCCACAACTGTATCCTGGATATCTTTTGACAGTGCCTTGACACCCATAATTTATAGTTTGCTTTAGTTGCACTATCAGGGACTGAAATGTTCCAGGAAATCTCTTTTCATGCTCAGCTAATCAACATGACCACATCTGACCACACTTGAAAGTCAAATGGCTTTGTATGCCTTTGATACGGTGATTACAGACACTTGATTATGTTTACAAGTCATTTATAGGAAAGGGGTGATCCTTTTCCAACTCAGTGATTCTGTTTTTGATTTTTTTTCTGACATGTTGGTGTTATGTCTTTTATTTGGATGTTATTGTGTAAATACAGCGTATAAAACAAAAACAGTGTCGATCTTCATTTCAGTCTGCAAAGAAACAAAATGTGATTATTTTAAATACCCATTGTATATTGTGCCTGGGTGGAGTAACATTCATCAACTGCTTCCAGACCAGCTGCGGCAGGTTGGCTCCCTGGGTGAGCCGTCGTAGCTATACGTCGGCCCCTTAAGATGCTGTGGGAGGTGTGTGCACACACCTGCATCGTGTCCCCGGAGCTGATGCGAGTGCCCGGCGGGCACAATGACTGGCAGGCACCCACTATCACTGGTGACAGAGCAAGAATTCAGATCTGCGTGTATAAACACATCACGGTTCTATCAGGGGAGAGGAGACAGATTGTGTGTTCATATTAAGTATGAATACCAATCGTTTTTTTTCCCCTAGTCAGTCTCATCCCCCCAGAGTTAGAACACACCTAGGGAACACAGTTAACCCCTTGATCACCCCCTAGTGTCAACCCCTTCCCTGCCAGTGAAATCTATACAGTGATCAGTGCATTTTTATAGCACTGATCGCTGTATTAATGTCAATGGTCCCAAAAATGTGTCAAAAGTGTCCGATATTTCAATTAAAATCACTGATCGCCACCATAACTAGTAAAGAAAAAAAATTGATCTATCCCCTATTTTGTAGATGCTATAAATTTTGCCATAAACCAATCAAAATACGCTTATTGTGATTTTTTTTTTTTTTTTACCAAAAAAATGTAGAAGAATACATATCGGCTTAAACTGAGGGGAAAAAAATGTTTTCTTTTTTCTTTTGATATTTATTATAGAAAAAGTAAGATATTGTTTTTTTTTTTGGCGCTCTTCTTTTGTTTATAGCACAAAAAAATTAAACCGCAGAGATAATCAGATACCACCAGAAGAAAGCTCTATTTGTGGGGAAAAAAGAACGTAAATTTTGTTGGTGTACAGTGTCGCATGACCGCTCAATTGTCAGTTAAAGCGACTTAGTTCTGGACTTAGTTCTGTATTTCACAAAAAATGCCCTGGTCAGGCGCATGCGCGGCAGCTTCCAAGATGGCCACCGGCATCTAAAGCTCCGCTCCACCACGGCCTAACAATCCTCACTGGAGCTGACTGAGCGCCCCCACAGCCTTCTAACCAGGACCATCGGGTAGGGGAGGCACCCCCGTTCCCGCGGATGTCATCACTGCCTGTCAGGAGGGACTTATCGGGTCAGATGGCGGCGTCTCCTGGCACCCTCAGCTATGCCAATATGGCGGCTCCACAAGGCCTGCATGCAGCAGAATGTCCTGAGGACTCTATTGCTGATCAGGACCTGCTCCCCCCGCAGTCTTCAGTTACTGACTTCGCCCCCTTGGCTGCAGCAGCTTCTCCTTCCTCCACCGAGTCCCTGCTGGACAGGATAGGAGCTGGATTCCTCACTACTCCCATGACAGATCCTCATAGAGGCATGCTGCTTTCTGTGTGTGAAGTGCAAGAGGAGGCCCCTGTCCCCACAGACTTTCCTTCAATGATGGCTGCTTTCTCCCAAATGTTGTCCAAGAGCCTAGCATTAAACGCAGCGCAAATTACATCATCCATCAATCCATGCTGCATTTGGGGATGAGAATGGACACTATTGAACAGAAGGCTGATCAAGCGGCGGTACGGATTAATCAGAATTCCACCAGGTTGCAAGAGGTCCAGGATCAATTGGAAACGGCGTTTGCTAAGATCGACGACCTTGGGAACCGATCGAGACGCTACAGTATAACTTTAGGGTATGGGGGCTCCAGGAATCGGACAAGGAGGTACAAGTGGCAGTGAAATCCCTCATTAGAAGCCTCATCCCTGATATTGCTGAGCACCGTCTTGAGCTAGACAGGGCACACAGAGCCTTGCAATCTCCCCGATCGGATGGATTGCCCAGAGACATCACTGTAAAACCGCACTACTATGCGGTCAAAGAGGAGGTGATGAAAAGGGCTAGGCACTCTGACAATCTCACTTTAAATGGCCACAGAATTTAAATCTTTGCTGACCTGTCTCCTTATACAGTGCAGAATCGGCGTGCCCTTAAACCGTTGCGGCAGGTCCTTATGGAAACGGAAATCACATACAGATGGTCCTTCCCGCTCCGTATGAATTTTTCCTACAGAAAAAAAAGCTTTGGATTTTCATCTTTCGCAGAGGGGGAGCGCCTGCTGATTCACCTAGGACTGATCGCCCTGGAACCTACAACTTCACAGACCAGCAGGGGGACTCCCGCTTCAACGAAGAGGCCTCCTTCTGCAAGCCCTCTGCAACAAACCTGGCTGACACAGAACCACAAGCGTTCCAAAGAAAATTCTCAGACCTGAGAAACGATCTCTGAAGTCCTTTTTGTCATGCTAGGGTCCTGGCCCTGGAAGGTCTCCCCTTTCCTGAGTGGAATGGGGGGCCCCCTTTCCCATTTTTTTCCAGTGATTGCCCTTGTGGGAACAGTTTACTTGTTTCACGGTCTGATCGCCTTTTTTAGGCCTCTAGGGCTCTTGTTTTGTTTTATTTCCCTTGGAATTGGGGCAATTGACTTGGACTCATGGGGGGGGGGGAGCGGGAGCACCATTGGTCTAGCCAGATCAATTTCCGGTCTCCCGGTTTTAGGGAATTTCCAGCTCTCTAATGATTTTGGGGTGGGGGCAGGTTTCTTTTTTGTATGCTTTTATTTGCTTTGCTGCAGTTATACATTCATAATGTTGTCTCTTTTTCCATCTTTCTCTTTTTCATTTCTTTTGTTTCTGTTTTCTTTTCATATCCCTTGGAGTGTTCCTAGTTTCCATGGCGGGTTCCAGTCCTTCGTCCCAGGTCCCGGGTCCAGAATGCTCCGGTTGCCCGAATTTTTCAGGGAATATTCTCTGCAGGACTAAGGTAGGCTACATTTGTTTGGCATAGTTCTCCCACCTCTGATCCATGACTGACACACACTCTCCCCCACCAACCCTCAAGCTCATCTTCCATAACGCTCAGGGCCTAAATTCCCCCGTCAAATGCAGGAAACTTTTCCAACTCTACCATGCGCGCCGATGTCCTTCTGATTCAGGAGACACATTTCCCATCCTCCTACAAACCCATGTTCCTCCATCAACGTTATCCCCAATTTTTTCTATCACCGGCAGATAACAAAACAAAGGGGGTGGCCATCTGTTTTGCTAGACACATCAACCTCTCCCTGGTGGAATCGATAGTTGACCCTCAGGGTCGCTATGTCCTGATCTCAGGCCACATAGACGGGGAAATATACACTTCTGTCTCTTACTACACTCCTAATAAGGGACAAAGATCCTTCTTTGAACCCCCCTGCCGGTATCCCCGAGCGCGACTCGGGATGGATTTTTCATGTAAATATCGATATCCCCGAGTCGCGCTCGGGGTGAATGCAGAGCCTGCAGCGCGCGCTGGCTTACCTGTTTATCCAGGCGGGGTACTGTACTTAATGTGTGGAAAAGTGTAGCGCTAATAATGACACAAATAATGATAATACAATAAAGATTAAATCATGCAACACCACATGTGAATTAATGGTATTCAAAAGTCCATAAATGTTTTGAATGAATCGGTGAGTCGGTTTCTTTGAGTAAAACAGATACACAAAATCCAGTGCATAAAGAAGTGAAAAATCCACCACCGCTTATGACAAGGGGCTTACCGGACCGATTGGACCTAGACAGGCATATACCCCCTAGGCCAATCAAGCTTTGTTAAAGTTGATATACTGAAGCGGGTACACCATACACGTCATGCGATTCGGTATCAATGAAGGCAAACCTCAGACAGATGATTCAAAAATACTTCCCAGCAAGCAGCAACTCTCAACAGATCACTCAGAGGGCAAATCAGTACTCCAACCGATAAGCATGAAAAAGAGAAGGCAAGGCGTACATAGCGTAATTCCGTAATAAAAATCGATATTTATTATAAAGAGAAAAACTCACATTTTGCAATGGTCAATAGAGCTTATAGAAAAAGGGTAGCAGGAACAACAGTAGTCCATCCCGACATGTTTCGTTACAAAAAGAACATCATCTGGGGTGCTGTCATCATGCTACACTTACCCTTATATACAGCAAAAGGTCCCCACACTCATATCAAGGCTCCCATAGGCAGCTGATGGTAATAACATGGCACTTCCTGTAAATTGCAATGGAGGATATGGTGTGCGGGTCAAGCCTCTCTTTCAGTACAGGAAGTACATCGAGAGGGTAATTATTCAAACCAGACCTCAAAGAACAGAGCTATAAGCTCATAAAATGGCATCCGCTCTGATAAAGCGGAGAATTAGCCATGCAGGAAAAAATAAAAACACAGGCACCTGTATTAATAAAAAGATGTGCGCTCCAAGCTCAAACAGCATGTCACAGCACATCACATGATATTAAAACCAAGCCTCGTTCTGAGGATGAGAACGAATCCATATTATTTTCCCCCTATTGGTAGATTACGGTCACATGACCGCACTACCAAGCCTCATAGTGGATCCCGGGCTATGTGTTCCACAGCAGGCTAAAACATTATGAAAAGCCACACTGTGGAAGCACATTGAGAACGAATCAGCATTCTCTCCCCCTGTTGGTAGATTGCGGTCACATGACCACATCACCAAGCCTCGTAATGGATCCCAGGCTGTGTGCTCCACAGCAGGCTAAATGATAATGAATAGCCACACTATCGAAGCACATTGAAGCAAGAGGCACAGAAAAAATGGATTGGTTTAAAAACAGCATAATGGAGGCTGAATCCAAAACGCATCATTGTGATAGACACAGTGTGTATGTTAAAAATTAGGGATTAACCTATAATTAAAATAACAATATGGTGTTTGATGACATAAGTGACAAAAAATTGTACACATCATGTCAGAAACCTAAATAAATAGTTTTATGTAATTTAAATTGTATTAAATTTTGGCAGTAATAGGAAAATAATTAAAATTATAAAAATGTCTTAATTGACCCCCTATGATGAAAATCAGGGGAAAAAAAAAAAAAAGGGACATGCATCCTATAGGAGCCAAGATTGAATATAGGTTTACAGAAAACACTCATATCATAATGGTAAAAAACAATTAATAATAATATATTGAATGGAATCAATTTTAAGACTGGTTAATGAATGCGTTAATATCCCACTCTACATTCATACCCTGGGGAGAGTGGGATTGCAATTCATATATCCAGTAGGTTTCAAGTCTGGATACTCCTCTAGTCTTGGCTCCCCCTCGCCAAGGTGGGATATATCTGTCAATGATCAAGAACTGCGACCCCTTAGGATCCCGACTGTGACAGGATCTATAATGTCTAGGTACAGTATGTTTAGTGTCACCTCCTATAATCTTGGCTATGTGCTCACCTACCCGCACAGAAAACGCACGCGTCGTGCGACCCACATACTGCTTCCCGCATGGGCAAGTGATCAGATAGACAACGTGGGTGGTAGCACATGTACAAAAGTGTTTGATCGGATAACTCTGATTGGTCACTGTAGATTGAAATTCTAAAGTTTTACGTCTCCCACACAAATTGTACTGACAGACTGTGCATTTTTTACATGGAAAGTATCCCTCCATGTTTTGAAAAAAGGTGGGACGCACAGGGGGGTCAACCGTATTTGGAGCGATACTATTCCTCAAAGAAGGAGCACCTTTAAAGATGATCCTAGCCTGTTCCGGTAAAACTTGTCCAAGGATTTTGTCCTTTCTTAACACGTTCCAATGACGCTTAAAGATGTTTTTTATATCTCTATGTTGGTTGGAATAAGTTGTAAGCATAGAGTAACGGAAAGAATTATCGCTAACTCGTAGAGGTCTATCTGTTAAAAGAGATTCCCGGTCAATCTGCTCTACATTTAGCATCTCTACGTTCACAGAGGATTCGTCATATCCCTTTTCAATGAACCTATGTTTGAGCATAGATGCTTGGGACAGGTATGTGTCAGTATCACTACAGTTCCTCCGTAAACGTAAAAACTGGCTGCGGGGCACAGATTTAAGCCATGACCTATGGTGACAGCTATCCATGGGGATGAAGCTGTTACGATCTGTGGTTTTAAAATGAGTCTGAAACTTAAATTCCCTGGACTCCAACCTAATCTCAAGATCAAGAAAATTGATCTTGGTAGTACTCCATTCAAATGAAAGGGAGATACCTCGGTTGTTATCATTTAATGTAGAAAAAAAATCTTCAAGGGTTTCTGGAGGGCCATCCCATAGGAGGAGGATGTCGTCTATATACCTGGCCCATAAGACCAGGGAGGGATTCCTCTCTGAATAGACGACATCCTCCTCCCACTTGGCCATAAATAAATTTGCCAGGCTTGGGGCAAACTTGGCGCCCATTGCCACTCCACGCTTTTGCAAAAAGAACCTCTGGTCAAACCAGAAGTAGTTGTGGGTAGTGGCGAATTTAAGTAGTTCAATGATAAAACTACGTTGGTCGTTAACTAAGGAATGATCTCGATCCAGGAATAAAGTGACTGCTTCTATTCCCAAATCTTGGGGAATGCATGTATATAAAGAAGCTACGTCTGCAGTAGCTAAAAGATAATCACCACGTATTTCTGTGTTCTCTAGTAGTTTGATAGTAGAGGTGGTGTCTTTCAAATATGACGGAGTTGTCTTGACTAGTGGTTGAAGAAAAAAGTCGATGTAGCGACCAATGCGAGAGGTGATAGAATCTATGCCGCTCACAATGGGCCTCCCGGGAGGGTGTATAGGGTCTTTATGGATTTTGGGTAGATAATAGATCGTCGGGATCCTAGGGGCAATGGGTATCAGATAAGATCGTTCTTTCTCATTCAGAATACGAGATTGGAACCCTTTCTTCACCAGGCCAGCAAGTTCTTTTTTGAAACTATTAGTGGGGTTATTCTGTAATTCTTGATACGTATCTTGGTCTGACAGAATTTT
This sequence comes from Rana kukunoris, assembly GCA_029574335.1. Lineage (NCBI taxonomy): Eukaryota > Metazoa > Chordata > Amphibia > Anura > Ranidae > Rana > Rana kukunoris. The sequence continues at coordinate 295,497,707 of CM056049.1, forward strand.
TGACATTTCGGCCACATAATTGGATTTATCCATAACCACTATTCCACCACATTTGTCCGCTGGGCGGACAACAAGGTCTTTCTGATCACAAAGGGATTGAAACCCTTCTTTGGGTAAGGGGTTGTGGTAATGTTTCTTGATGGGTAAAGAGGCCAGGTCTTGAAGGACCAAGTCTTTAAAAATGCTAACTGCAGGGGCCACTGCAACAGAAGGATTGAACAATGATGGATTGGACAATCTAGTATGAACTGTTCCTGAAGTAGCTGCCCTCTCTGCAGGAGGTGAGGTGTTGGTCAGAAAATATCTTTGGATGTTAATTTTACGTACAAACTTTTGCACGTCTATGAACGTGTTAAATTTGTTGAATTTGCTAGGAGGAGCGAATTTTAGTCCTTTATCTAAAACAAGCAGTTCATTGGAAGTTAATACCTTTGAACTCAGGTTGAACACTCCTTGGCCTATTGAACCTTTCTTCTTTTTCCTCTGCGCCCTTCTGCCCCCTCTGGTCCCTCTTTTGGATCCGAAGGCCTTTGATGTCCTGGGCCGTCCCGATGAAAATCCTTATTTTCATAAGATCCTGGACCATATGCATCGTGGTTGTAGTGTACTCGATTGGATTCAGTCACACTTCCACCACGAGCATCACGAAGGGGGAGGAATCTGTTATATGTATTTACGGGGGGGTGGCTATATTGGTAGGCATTGGACTCATAAGGGGCCTCATACTCATCAGACCTCCTAGGTGAGCCCCCAGAGCCATAATAGCCATGGTCTTGGTGGTAGGGGTTCCTAGAATCTCGTTGATTCCCCTTAGACCTACCACGTCCCCCTCTTTTGTTGGAATTGTTATTGGTCCTTCTAGGTGAGCGAGGTGATATATGATATCCCGGAGAGCGTCCTCTCGCTGGTTGCTCCCTAGTAGTATAAACAGATCTGGGATATACAGGAGCAGACTGATAAGCTGCATGTTGACTGTTATTAGAATGTGCCCCCGCAGCTCTGGTTTCCATAGTGGAATCCACGCCAACCGGTGCTGTTGAGGATTTTTGCCACTTAAAAACAGTGCCTGATTTATAATCCCCTACATCTCGTGAATATTTCTTGCGTTTTTTATTCCTCTGTTCTCCATCTTCTTTTTCAAGATGTAATTGGAGACTGGAGGAAAGAGAATTGTACTCTACAGAGTTTTTGAATGACAAGAGCTTCTCACTTAACTCCTTAATCTCTCTGTCCAGAAGTTGAAGTCTGCTTTGTTTCCTTGAAATTAAAAAACCCAAGAATTTGGTACCGGTCTCATTAAAATACTGATACCAGGAGTCGAGATCGGGGTCGTCTTGTTGAGGATGAACATCCCATCTAAGGCTCCTGGGGACCATACCCTCTGTTATATACTGCTGTAGAAAAATGATGTCCCACTGTAGGTGCAATTCTGAAACCATTATGTTTTTGAGACGCATAAACATTCCACCGATTTCAGTATCATTATTCATGACAGTGAACACCCCCTCAGCATTAACAGTCCGTTGGGCCCTATATTCAAAAACATCCATGATGGAAGGTGAAAGAAAAGATTGCTGCAATAAAAATGATCCCACAAGGCACAAAATCGAAAAAGAAAAAATACTGCGCTATCTTAAAATACAAAAAGCCGCTAACACAGCAAGAGAGATCAAAAAATTGCTAATAGAAAATGTGTGGAAAAGTGTAGCGCTAATAATGACACAAATAATGATAATACAATAAAGATTAAATCATGCAACACCACATGTGAATTAATGGTATTCAAAAGTCCATAAATGTTTTGAATGAATCGGTGAGTCGGTTTCTTTGAGTAAAACAGATACACAAAATCCAGTGCATAAAGAAGTGAAAAATCGGGGGGGCGTGGCTCGCGCGCAATGGTGATGGACGCTTGAGCCTGCAGCTCTGACAGAGAACGGGGGAATCAGCGGCTTCCTAACATCATATCGAGAGACTGAGACCCCAAAATACCTCCTCATACTGGGAACACACACCCGATGCCGTCGCGCAAACGCAAGGAGCAGAGATACCCTAGAACGCTGACAGAATTCTTCACGATGCCGGCGGGAGACCTGACGAGGCAAGATGGCGCCGGCTCGCATACCCCGCATACCACACATACCAAGCATACCTCTGTTGCTTACACTGACCTGCCAGATTCGGCCCCGGACCCGTGGGGAGTGGAGAATGACACCCGCAGTGACAGGGATCGATCGCCTCACACCCCCACGACACTTAGCCCAGCGAAAGCATGGATGAGAATGGACCCGTCTCCACAGGATTCTGGGCCTGAGGTGCACGCTCCGCCGCAGGATCAGGTAGGCCTTGAAGCTGCAGCTTCCATAGCACATTTCCCCACGACAGGCCAACCAGTCCTGGACACCACAATGAAGGACATGTTACTGTCCCTTCAATCCTCACTTATGCTTAACTTTTCTGCAATGTTCAGAGGCTTCACCTCAGAACTAAACAACATGGGGGTTAGAGTGCACCGCATGGAGAGCAAAATGGATGACTGTGCTACTACTGTAAATGATCTGATAGAAACATGCAGAGACCAATCGGAGGACACTGATTGGATTAAAGCTAAGCTCGCAGACCTCGAGGACCGATCGAGGAGGAATAATGTTAAAATGAGGGGGGTCCCTGAGTCCATTATGCCTGCCGATCTACAGAAATTTGCGGGAGACATGATTTCTAAATTGCTTCCTGAGGTGTCACAGATTGAGCGAATCATAGATCGCATTCATCGCATCCCCAAGCCGAAGCACTTAGAGGCCTCTATCCCCAGAGATGTGCTTATGAAAATACATTTCTTCCCAACCAAAGAGAAATTGCTAGCAAGGGCACGGTTAACACCTGAGCTCCCAACCCCGTATAATGGAATCCAGTTATATGCGGATCTTTCCAAGTACACCCTGAACATGAGGAGACAGATGAAAACAGTAACGAAGGCCCTAAACAACCACAATATCCCATACAAGTGGAGGCATCCCGCCACACTGGTGATCACCAGGAACGGCGCAACTACGGTCATATCTGATCTGAGAGATGGGCTACAACTTCTTCACTCCTGGGGTATCATACTGGAGCTGTCCCCTGAAGACCATACTGCTATGTCGGCACACCGCCCAAGAGGCCAGCACCGCTCCATTCCGGCCTCTCAGGGAAAAAAATAGGACCTCAGGGTCCCTTTTCTACTACAACGACCAATGCCCCCTGTTCTCTGTCGTGTTACCACCCAGCTGTTGGACCTTACCCCTATTTCAGTCGGTTCTTCAGGAATTCCTTTCCGACTTGTTTTGTTTGAGATTCGCAGCCTAATTTTATATTGTTCTTTTTTTTTGTAATTTTTTGTTTCTCATCTTGTTATATCTCTTGTGTTCGTTGAGTTTGATTCAATTATCTGTGCTGCCAGCCTCTCAGTGGGCCTACGAGGCATTTGCTAAAACGGTGACGGAACTGACGCCCATTCCGAAGCCCTGAGCAATTTTTATTCTCCCCTTTTTTTTTTTTTTTTTTGGGTTGTCTGATATTTTCCAGGAGCCGCCACCCTATCGCCTTCCACCTGAACACCAGCATCCTGAACACTAACCGGGGGCCTCCGCGATCCTCTTCGAACAGTGAGTAACCATCTACACTGCACCCACTTTGTCTTTCACGATGGCTATTAACGTACTATCTTTGAACACAAATGGTCTCAACCACCCGGTCAAACGGATCTCCATGTGGAAAACCGCACTATCGCAGGGCAGTGACATACTGTGCGCACAAGAGACTCATTTTGCATTGAACGCCACTCCTAGGTGCCAACACAAGTCCTTCCCTCATGTATTTAATGCCTGCTACACTAAAAAGCAACGAGGGGTCATGATTGCTATCAGAGACACTATTGCCTTTCAACTTCATAACTGCGTTTTAGATCCTGACGGTCGCTTTATAATTTTAGTATGCACAGTAGAACATGTTAAGTACACCATAGTGAACGTGTATGCTCCAAACACCAAACAAATACGTTTTCTCAAAGGAGTAATGAAAGAAACCCTGAAAGTGCAACAAGGACACCTCCTTGTCTGCGGTGACTTTAACCTTGTGCCGGACCATGACATGGACTCCTCCTCTGGCCCTAAGCGATTTACCTCGCCTATGTCTCACTTTTTAAGTGCATATGATCTACACGACGTGTGGAGGTGCTGTCATGCGACGGAGAGGGACTACACATTCCTCTCCTCGCGTCACAACACCTACACGCGCATAGACCTATTCCTGTCTGATAAATGGTTGTTGCAAAATGTATGTGCGTCTAAAATCCACACCATCACCTGGTCGGACCACGCTCCAGTAAGCATCCAAATCAAAAATAGACATGCAAACCCCAAAGCCTTTGTATGGAGAGTGAATAACTCTCTGCTGCAACACACTGACAACCAGGCGTTCCTTTCAGACCGCCTTAAGGAATTCTTTCATGACAACGCTGACTCAGTGTCCGATCCGGCGGTGCTGTGGTGCGCACACAAATCTTACATGAGGGGTTTCTTCATCCAATTGGGAGCTAAATGGAAGCGAAAGAGACTGCAGAGGCTAGAGGAACTGACAAATGACATAACCTCGGTAGATCAACAAAACAAAACCACTCCGTCCACCACCCTGCGTTCCCAATTGGTTAAATTAAGAAACGAGTTGAGAACGCTGCTGCTGGAGGGGTATGAACATAACCTTAGGAAATTGAAAGCTAGATCATTCGCCTCCAACAATAAGGCAGGTAAGACTATGTCCCAACGCATAAAAGGTCAGAGACTAAAATCTAAAATAGCACACCTATTCTACCCTACTGCCCAGGACAAACTCATCAACCCACAAGCCATTGCCGACGCTTTTAGTTCGTACTACGGGGAACTGTACAACCTGAAAAACGATAGGGACACACATCAACCTTCCTTGAACGACATACAAACCTTTCTAGACAGCGTGCACCTCCCTTCCCTCACGCAAGAACACCTGGAGGTCCTTAACAAACCCTTCACAGTATCTGAAATCCATTCGGTGATCGACAAACTCCCCACATTGAAATCCCCTGGACCAGATGGTTTCTCGGGGGAATACTTTAAACTATTTAAGACAACGTTAACCCCATACCTTTGCGACCTATTCAACCACGCGGCCACCTCCTCTGGATTTCCGGACGAGATGTTATCCGCTCTTGTCATCACCCTGCCCAAACCGGGAAAGGATCCCTCAATTCCTCAAAACTTCCGCCCAATATCTCTCCTAAACATTGACGTAAAAATTTATGCTAAATTGATAGCGAACAGACTTACAGACATCCTACCCTCTCTGATACATACCGACCAATCAGGTTTCACCAAGGGTCGCCAAACATCCGACGCCACGAGACGCCTCATCAATATAATCCACCACGCTGGCTCGACTGGAACGCCTTCTCTGCTCCTGTCCTTGGATGCAGAGAAGGCGTTCGACAGAGTTAATTGGTCCTACCTCTCCATGGTTCTGGAGAGGTTTGGATTCCAGGGGCACATACTTAGATCCATACTCGCGTTATACTCCAATCCCTCGGCGAGAGTCTATTCCTCTTCCCTCCTGTCCAAGCCCTTCCACATCACAAATGGCACACGGCAGGGGTGCCCCCTGTCTCCCCTAGTTTTTAATCTCATGATGGAACCCCTGGCAGAACGGATCCGTTGCAACCCCGCTATATTGGGAATTACTATAGGTCCCCAAACTCATAAGATCAGCCTCTTTGCGGACGATGTGATCTTAATGATAACAGACCCCTCAAGCTCACTGCCTGAAATCCAAAAAGTGCTGACTCAGTTCGGGGAGGTTTCGTTTTACAAGGCTAACGCCGCTAAATCTCACATCCTTAACCTGGGGGTAGACCCTATAACGAGGAATCTACTGGAACAACAGTTTCCATACCCTTGGGCAACTACGAGTTTACCATACTTGGGGATTAACCTTACAAGATCTCCACGAGACCTCTTTGCCCACAACTATATCCCCCTGAGAACCAAACTTCAACAAGACCTCCTCAGGCTGGGCAACATTGAGTTCTCTTGGTGGGGCAGACTTGCTGCCTTCAAGATGATTCATCTTCCACAGCTACTATATCTGTTCCGCAATTTGGTGATCCCTGTCCCCGCTAATTACTTTAGATCCCTACAAGCTATGTTGGCCAAATTTGTTTGGAAGGGGAAAAAATCCAGGAGCTCCCATGCCAAGCTGATCAAACATAGGATGTCAGGTGGAGTGGGATATGTAGATTTTCGAGACTACTTCGCTGCTTCGGTTTTGACTCAGATGAGAGAATGGTTCCAGCCTGAGCCGTTGTCCACCTGGGGTAGAATTGAGTCCACCTATTGTCACTATGGCCCGCCTAAACTGTGGCTCTTTGCAGCTCTTTTGGGCCAAAGAACCCCAACCCACCTGGCGCCCTCTATGATAGTTACCATTCAAACGTGGCTCCAATTCCAAGCGCACCTTCATCCCCCCAACCCAGCGGTCGTTATGGACATTCCGATTGAAACCCTATCTCGGTTGGTTGATCCACTACACATTAGCCTATGGCGAGTAAACGGCATTGAATTTATCAAAGACTTGTACTCCTCTAACTCCCTTAAGACCTTTGAGCACCTGCAAGAGCAGTACGACCTTCCCCAGACTTCTTATTACCAATACATCCAAGTCAGACACTGTCTAGGGAAGATTCATGCACATCCTCACCTCATAAACCCCTCAGCATGGTTATTCTTAACTAGTAGATCCTCGCAAAAGAAAGGCATAACGTTCTTCTATAACCTGCATCAGAACAAACGATGTTTTGTGAAATCCCCATCCCACAAACAATGGGAAAATGACTTACGGAGAACTTACACGCCTCAACAATGGCACAACGCATGCAAAATCACGCAAAAGGCGTCCAACTGCACTAACCTATGGGAATTGTCAGTTAAGATTAGCCTCAGATGGTACTATACACCTGCAATAGTCTCCAAATTCAATGCCCAGTCTGTCAATTCTTGCTGGAGAACTTGCGGTCAGAGCGCAGATCTCCTCCACATTCTATGGAACTGCCCCAAACTTCGATCATATTGGGACAATGTGTTTCGCGTCATAGCAGAAATTACTCACACCAACATTTCACCGGACCCGGCACTAGCGCTTTTGTCCCTGGGGATAGAGCTACTACCAAGAGATTTACAACATGTAGTTGCTAATCTGCTTTTAGCTGCCCGCTTATTGATTACGAGGAAGTGGAAAGACCCCACTCCCCCTGTGATCGATGAAGTTGTAGACCTGACCAATTTACATTGCACTCACGAAAAACTGCTGGCATCCTCCATGGGTCGCCTTAATGTGGTAAGGGATGTGTGGGCCCCATGGTCGATCTGGTTCGCGAGCAGCGAGGTATTCTCATTGTAATGAGTATGTTTGTTGAAAATTGTTACCCATTTTTACTTATACTATGAGGGAGAACCGGCACCTGGCCGGACGCAGTGTGATCCCGTGAGGGGTGTCCGGGGGTCTCGGAGATCCAATCTACTGTCTGATAGCGGCTCACCATATTTGATGAGTGATTACATACTCGAATTTGCAACATCCATATTATCAACTCTCCTGCTGCATGACTTAACCTGGAAGCTCTCCCAGTCCTAGTACTATCCGCCTACTTCTTTACGACTAGTTGTTACGACTGTGTTCAGTTGTGTTTTAATTAATCTACAGTTCTGTATAATTGCAACAAAGCCAATGTCCAAAAGTGTAACGTAACTAATGTACCACCCATTGTATTGCGTAATGCTGCATTCTTGTATTGTTCAATTTATGAAAATGAATAAAAACCATTGAAATTAAGAAGTGAAAAATCCACCACCGCTTATGACAAGGGGCTTACCGGACCGATTGGACCTAGACAGGCATATACCCCCTAGGCCAATCAAGCTTTGTTAAAGTTGATATACTGAAGCGGGTACACCATACACGTCATGTGATTCGGTATCAATGAAGGCAAACCTCAGACAGATGATTCAAAAATACTTCCCAGCAAGCAGCAACTCTCAACAGATCACTCAGAGGGCAAATCAGTACTCCAACCGATAAGCATGAAAAAGAGAAGGCAAGGCGTACATAGCGTAATTCCGTAATAAAAATCGATATTTATTATAAAGAGAAAAACTCACATTTTGCAATGGTCAATAGAGCTTATAGAAAAAGGGTAGCAGGAACAACAGTAGTCCATCCCGACATGTTTCGTTACAAAAAGAACATCATCTGGGGTGCTGTCATCATGCTACACTTACCCTTATATACAGCAAAAGGCCCCCACACTCATATCAAGGCTCCCATAGGCAGCTGATGGTAATAACATGGCACTTCCTGTAAATTGCAATGGAGGATATGGTGTGCGGGTCAAGCCTCTCTTTCAGTACAGGAAGTACATCGAGAGGGTAATTATTCAAACCAGACCTCAAAGAACAGAGCTATAAGCTCATAAAATGGCATCCGCTCTGATAAAGCGGAGAATTAGCCATGCAGGAAAAAATAAAAACACAGGCACCTGTATTAATAAAAAGATGTGCGCTCCAAGCTCAAACAGCATGTCACAGCACATCACATGATATTAAAACCAAGCCTCGTTCTGAGGATGAGAACGAATCCATATTATTTTCCCCCTATTGGTAGATTACGGTCACATGACCGCACTACCAAGCCTCATAGTGGATCCCGGGCTATGTGTTCCACAGCAGGCTAAAAAATTATGAAAAGCCACACTGTGGAAGCACATTGAGAACGAATCAGCATTCTCTCCCCCTGTTGGTAGATTGCGGTCACATGACCACATCACCAAGCCTCGTAATGGATCCCAGGCTGTGTGCTCCACAGCAGGCTGCATGGCTAATTCTCCGCTTTATCAGAGCGGATGCCATTTTATGAGCTTATAGCTCTGTTCTTTGAGGTCTGGTTTGAATAATTACCCTCTCGATGTACTTCCTGTACTGAAAGAGAGGCTTGACCCGCACACCATATCCTCCATTGCAATTTACAGGAAGTGCCATGTTATTACCATCAGCTGCCTATGGGAGCCTTGATATGAGTGTGGGGACCTTTTGCTGTATATAAGGGTAAGTGTAGCATGATGACAGCACCCCAGATGATGTTCTTTTTGTAACGAAACATGTCGGGATGGACTACTGTTGTTCCTGCTACCCTTTTTCTATAAGCTCTATTGACCATTGCAAAATGTGAGTTTTTCTCTTTATAATAAATATCGATTTTTATTACGGAATTACGCTATGTACGCCTTGCCTTCTCTTTTTCATGCTTATCGGTTGGAGTACTGATTTGCCCTCTGAGTGATCTGTTGAGAGTTGCTGCTTGCTGGGAAGTATTTTTGAATCATCTGTCTGAGGTTTGCCTTCATTGATACCGAATCGCATGACGTGTATGGTGTACCCGCTTCAGTATATCAACTTTAACAAAGCTTGATTGGCCTAGGGGGTATATGCCTGTCTAGGTCCAATCGGTCCGGTAAGCCCCTTGTCATAAGCGGTGGTGGATTTTTCACTTCTTTATGCACTGGATTTTGTGTATCTGTTTTACTCAAAGAAACCGACTCACCGATTCATTCAAAACATTTATGGACTTTTGAATACCATTAATTCACATGTGGTGTTGCATGATTTAATCTTTATTGTATTATCATTATTTGTGTCATTATTAGCGCTACACTTTTCCACACATTTTCTATTAGCAATTTTTTGATCTCTCTTGCTGTGTTAGCGGCTTTTTGTATTTTAAGATAGCGCAGTATTTTTTCTTTTTCGATTTTGTGCCTTGTGGGATCATTTTTATTGCAGCAATCTTTTCTTTCACCTTCCATCATGGATGTTTTTGAATATAGGGCCCAACGGACTGTTAATGCTGAGGGGGTGTTCACTGTCATGAATAATGATACTGAAATCGGTGGAATGTTTATGCGTCTCAAAAACATAATGGTTTCAGAATTGCACCTACAGTGGGACATCATTTTTCTACAGCAGTATATAACAGAGGGTATGGTCCCCAGGAGCCTTAGATGGGATGTTCATCCTCAACAAGACGACCCCGATCTCGACTCCTGGTATCAGTATTTTAATGAGACCGGTACCAAATTCTTGGGTTTTTTAATTTCAAGGAAACAAAGCAGACTTCAACTTTTGGACAGAGAGATTAAGGAGTTAAGTGAGAAGCTCTTGTCATTCAAAAACTCTGTAGAGTACAATTCTCTTTCCTCCAGTCTCCAATTACATCTTGAAAAAGAAGATGGAGAACAGAGGAATAAAAAACGCAAGAAATATTCACGAGATGTAGGGGATTATAAATCAGGCACTGTTTTTAAGTGGCAAAAATCCTCAACAGCACCGGTTGGCGTGGATTCCACTATGGAAACCAGAGCTGCGGGGGCACATTCTAATAACAGTCAACATGCAGCTTATCAGTCTGCTCCTGTATATCCCAGATCTGTTTATACTACTAGGGAGCAACCAGCGAGAGGACGCTCTCCGGGATATCATATATCACCTCGCTCACCTAGAAGGACCAATAACAATTCCAACAAAAGAGGGGGACGTGGTAGGTCTAAGGGGAATCAACGAGATTCTAGGAACCCCTACCACCAAGACCATGGCTATTATGGTTCTGGGGGCTCACCTAGGAGGTCTGATGAGTATGAGGCCCCTTATGAGTCCAATGCCTACCAATATAGCCACCCCCCCGTAAATACATATAACAGATTCCTCCCCCTTCGTGATGCTCGTGGTGGAAGTGTGACTGAATCCAATCGAGTACACTACAACCACGATGCATATGGTCCAGGATCTTATGAAAATAAGGATTTTCATCGGGACGGCCCAGGACATCAAAGGCCTTCGGATCCAAAAGAGGGACCAGAGGGGGCATCAGGGCGCAGAGGAAAAAGAAGAAAGGTTCAATAGGCCAAGGAGTGTTCAACCTGAGTTCAAAGGTATTAACTTCCAATGAACTGCTTGTTTTAGATAAAGGACTAAAATTCGCTCCTCCTAGCAAATTCAACAAATTTAACACGTTCATAGACGTGCAAAAGTTTGTACGTAAAATTAACATCCAAAGATATTTTCTGACCAACACCTCACCTCCTGCAGAGAGGGCAGCTACTTCAGGAACAGTTCATACTAGATTGTCCAATCCATCATTGTTCAATCCTTCTGTTGCAGTGGCCCCTGCAGTTAGCATTTTTAAAGACTTGGTCCTTCAAGACCTGGCCTCTTTACCCATCAAGAAACATTACCACAACCCCTTACCCAAAGAAGGGTTTCAATCCCTTTGTGATCAGAAAGACCTTGTTGTCCGCCCAGCGGACAAATGTGGTGGAATAGTGGTTATGGATAAATCCAATTATGTGGCCGAAATGTCAAAAATTCTGTCAGACCAAGATACGTATCAAGAATTACAGAATAACCCCACTAATAGTTTCAAAAAAGAACTTGCTGGCCTGGTGAAGAAAGGGTTCCAATCTCGTATTCTGAATGAGAAAGAACGATCTTATCTGATACCCATTGCCCCTAGGATCCCGACGATCTATTATCTACCCAAAATCCATAAAGACCCTATACACCCTCCCGGGAGGCCCATTGTGAGCGGCATAGATTCTATCACCTCTCGCATTGGTCGCTACATCGACTTTTTTCTTCAACCACTAGTCAAGACAACTCCGTCATATTTGAAAGACACCACCTCTACTATCAAACTACTAGAGAACACAGAAATACGTGGTGATTATCTTTTAGCTACTGCAGACGTAGCTTCTTTATATACATGCATTCCCCAAGATTTGGGAATAGAAGCAGTCACTTTATTCCTGGATCGAGATCATTCCTTAGTTAACGACCAACGTAGTTTTATCATTGAACTACTTAAATTCGCCACTACCCACAACTACTTCTGGTTTGACCAGAGGTTCTTTTTGCAAAAGCGTGGAGTGGCAATGGGCGCCAAGTTTGCCCCAAGCCTGGCAAATTTATTTATGGCCAAGTGGGAGGAGGATGTCGTCTATTCAGAGAGGAATCCCTCCCTGGTCTTATGGGCCAGGTATATAGACGACATCCTCCTCCTATGGGATGGCCCTCCAGAAACCCTTGAAGATTTTTTTTCTACATTAAATGATAACAACCGAGGTATCTCCCTTTCATTTGAATGGAGTACTACCAAGATCAATTTTCTTGATCTTGAGATTAGGTTGGAGTCCAGGGAATTTAAGTTTCAGACTCATTTTAAAACCACAGATCGTAACAGCTTCATCCCCATGGATAGCTGTCACCATAGGTCATGGCTTAAATCTGTGCCCCGCAGCCAGTTTTTACGTTTACGGAGGAACTGTAGTGATACTGACACATACCTGTCCCAAGCATCTATGCTCAAACATAGGTTCATTGAAAAGGGATATGACGAATCCTCTGTGAACGTAGAGATGCTAAATGTAGAGCAGATTGACCGGGAATCTCTTTTAACAGATAGACCTCTACGAGTTAGCGATAATTCTTTCCGTTACTCTATGCTTACAACTTATTCCAACCAACATAGAGATATAAAAAACATCTTTAAGCGTCATTGGAACGTGTTAAGAAAGGACAAAATCCTTGGACAAGTTTTACCGGAACAGGCTAGGATCATCTTTAAAGGTGCTCCTTCTTTGAGGAATAGTATCGCTCCAAATACGGTTGACCCCCCTGTGCGTCCCACCTTTTTTCAAAACATGGAGGGATACTTTCCATGTAAAAAATGCACAGTCTGTCAGTACAATTTGTGTGGGAGACGTAAAACTTTAGAATTTCAATCTACAGTGACCAATCAGAGTTATCCGATCAAACACTTTTGTACATGTGCTACCACCCACGTTGTCTATCTGATCACTTGCCCATGCGGGAAGCAGTATGTGGGTCGTACGACGCGTGCGTTTTCTGTGCGGGTAGGTGAGCACATAGCCAAGATTATAGGAGGTGACACTAAACATACTGTACCTAGACATTATAGATCCTGTCACAGTCGGGATCCTAAGGGTCGTCAGCGTCATTGATCATTGACAGATATATCCCACCTTGGCGAGGGGGAGCCAAGACTAGAGGAGTATCCAGACTTGAAACCTACTGGATATATGAATTGCAATCCCACTCTCCCCAGGGTATGAATGTAGAGTGGGAATATTAACGCATTCATTCACAGTACCTTTAAAATTGAGTTCTTGATCATTCAATATATTATTATTAATTGTATATTTTTACGCATTCATGTGATTCCATTCTGTTTTTTACCATTATGATATGAGTGTTTTCTGTAAACCTATATTCAATCTTGGCTCCTATAGGATGCATGTCCCTTTTTTTTTTTTTTCCCCTGATTTTCATCATAGGGGGTCAATTAAGACATTTTTATAATTTTAATTATTTTCCTATTACTGCCAAAATTTAATACAATTTAAATTACATAAAACTATTTATTTAGGTTTCTGACATGATGTGTACAATTTTTTGTCACTTATGTCATCAAACACCATATTGTTATTTTAATTATAGGTTAATCCCTAATTTTTAACATACACACTGTGTCTATCACAATGATGCGTTTTGGATTCACCCTCCATTATGCTGTTTTTAAACCAATCCATTTTTTCTGTGCCTCTTGCTTCAATGTGCTTCGATAGTGTGGCTATTCATTATCATTTAGCCTGCTGTGGAGCACACAGCCTGGGATCCATTACGAGGCTTGGTGATGTGGTCATGTGACCGCAATCTACCAACAGGGGGAGAGAATGCTGATTCGTTCTCAATGTGCTTCCACAGTGTGGCTTTTCATAATGTTTTAGCCTGCTGTGGAACACATAGCCCGGGATCCACTATGAGGCTTGGTAGTGCGGTCATGTGACCGTAATCTACCAATAGGGGGAAAATAATATGGATTCGTTCTCATCCTCAGAACGAGGCTTGGTTTTAATATCATGTGATGTGCTGTGACATGCTGTTTGAGCTTGGAGCGCACATCTTTTTATTAATACAGGTGCCTGTGTTTTTATTTTTTCCTGCATGGCTAATTCTCCGCTTTATCAGAGCGGATGCCATTTTATGAGCTTATAGCTCTGTTCTTTGAGGTCTGGTTTGAATAATTACCCTCTCGATGTACTTCCTGTACTGAAAGAGAGGCTTGACCCGCACACCATATCCTCCATTGCAATTTACAGGAAGTGCCATGTTATTACCATCAGCTGCCTATGGGAGCCTTGATATGAGTGTGGGGACCTTTTGCTGTATATAAGGGTAAGTGTAGCATGATGACAGCACCCCAGATGATGTTCTTTTTTAACTAAACATGTCGGGATGGACTACTGTTGTTCCTGCTACCCTTTTTCTATAAGCTCTATTGACCATTGCAAAATGTGAGTTTTTCTCTTTATAATAAATATCGATTTTTATTACGGAATTACGCTATGTACGCCTTGCCTTCTCTTTTTCATGCTTATCGGTTGGAGTACTGATTTGCCCTCTGAGTGATCTGTTGAGAGTTGCTGCTTGCTGGGAAGTATTTTTGAATCATCTGTCTGAGGTTTGCCTTCATTGATACCGAATCGCATGACGTGTATGGTGTACCCGCTTCAGTATATCAACTGTAACAAAGCTTGATTGGCCTAGGGGGTATATGCCTGTCTAGGTCCAATCGGTCCGGTAAGCCCCTTGTCATAAGCGGTGGTGGATTTTTCACTTCTTTATGCACTGGATTTTGTGTATCTGTTTTACTCAAAGAAACCGACTCACCGATTCATTCAAAACATTTATGGACTTTTGAATACCATTAATTCACATGTGGTGTTGCATGATTTAATCTTTATTGTATTATCATTATTTGTGTCATTATTAGCGCTACACTTTTCCACACATTTTCTATTAGCAATTTTTTGATCTCTCTTGCTGTGTTAGCGGCTTTTTGTATTTTAAGATAGCGCAGTATTTTTTCTTTTTCGATGGGGTACTGTACTTACCTTGTCCCTGGATCCAGCGATGCATCACCGCTGTGTGAGCGAGTGGCGTCCTCCATTCGACTCACACAGTGCCCGCGCGCCGCCGATCTCCGTTCCCTGCGACGTAACGGCGCACGGGGGCGGAGACCGGCAGCAAATTCAAAAAAGTAAACAAACACATTACATACAGAATACTGTAATCTTATAGATTACAGTACTGTATGTAAAAAGTACACACCCCCCCTGTCCCTAGTGGTCTGCCCAGTGCCCTGCATGTTCTTTTACATAATAAAAACATTTTTTTTGTGCCTGCAAACTGTAGATTGTCCATAGCAACCAAAAGTGTCCCTTTATGTCAAAAGTGATTTTAGAGCAGCTAGAAAACAGCGATAATAAATGATAATCATTTGCAGAATTGAGCGATAGCGATTTGTGGGGAAATTCATCATTAAAAAATAAAAGTAATGACAGCGACAATTCTGCAACTGAGCAAATTTCAGTGATTTTGATTTGATTACATTAGTGAAATTTTTTTATTATAATTACATTATTATTTGTTATAATTATTTATAGTTATTTATTATATTATAATTTTATGATTTTGTATTTCAAACTTTATCATACCCGGGATGTCTACTAGACTCTGGTTTGGACAAATTTAAGTGAGTTATTCCTAAAAATTGCAGGCCTACAGTATAAAACGCAGAATTTCCATGCAAAATAATTGTACCGCTTTTGGTACGTAATTCCAGACAGAATCATACCGCCAGGGAGGTGAATCTTTGCTACGCAAACTACAACCTCACTTTAAGGGCTCTGTCTTCATGGGAGGGGACTCTAATACAGCTTTTGATTTTTCGTTTGATAAATCTACACCTAAGCGCCCTTCCAAACAGAGTTCCAAAATAGTCAAACTCCTTCACTTTATAGGGTTAATAGACGTTTGGCGGGAAGCCAACCCATGCACAAAGGATTACACCCATTTTTCTGCCCCCCACAACTCCTATGCCAGGATAGACCACATATTCATCCACGCCACGACAATTCCTCTATTATGTAACTCCAGGATCATAGATTCCCCACTTTCAGACCACTCCATGGTCACTCTGTTAACTCAGAGGCCAACGGGATCTAGAAATCTGCCTCACTGGTGCCTGAGTAAATTTTGAGTGACCCGATACAATGTTCCTTATTGGAGGAGGCCATTAAGGAATACTTCCTTATCAACGCGACGAGTGAGATGTCCCCTTTAACAGTCTGGGCGGTGCACAAGATGGTCATCAGGGGAAAACTGATTCAGTTAGCTGCTACACTTAGAGCGGAACACAGGGCAGACACTCTTAAACTCACAGAGGAATTTCGCACGTTAAAGAAAATTCACAAACGCCAGCCCACGACCAATTCACTCGCCCGACTAGACAAAGCTTGTGCACTTCTTAACCTCTCCCTGACGACTGCGGCAGAACAGAACCTTCAGTGGACCGGGGCTAAGTTTTTACTTGCAAACTGACAGGTTGGGCTCCCGTCTGGCTACCACGCTGAGTCTCAAACAGCGATTAGTAGCCTTCCCTAAAATCCGGGCAGCCACAGAGGAACTGACACAGAACCCGACTAAAATTATGGATGCTTTCTTACGGTTCTACTCGGACCTGTACAAACCGGCCCGTGCTCTTTTTGGACAATCTCCCATTACCGTCTCTGTCTGAGGAACATAGGAATCTCATGGAATCCCCTTTCACTCTGGAGGAGGTTTTGTCGACCATTAAGGCCCTTAAGCTAGGTTCCTCCCCAGGTCCGGATGGCTTCTCTATCGGTTACTATAAGCAATTCAGCTCATGTCTGGCCCCTCACTTGACGCGACTGTTCAACTCTCTCAGGGATGGAGCATTTCTGAGGGCAGACTTAAACTCCACTTATATCTCGGTCATTCCGAAACCGGATAAGGAACCTAGCGAGGTATGAAATTATCGCCCTATCTCTCTGATTAACAATGACATTAAAAAAATGATGACAAAAATATTAGCGAACAGATTATCAAGTTTCATCTCCTCATATGTATGTACACAAAGATCAGGTGGGCTTCATCCCTGGGAGACAGGGAATGGATCAGATCAGACGGGCCATTGATGTTATCTCCCTTCTTAAATCGCATTGGGATGGGGGTTCTCCACAGAAGGGTTTCTTGCCGTCTATAGACCTACATAAGGCCTTTGATTCCATAGACTGGGAGTACTTGACGGGTGTTCTGGGAAGGTGGGGATTCGGACCTAGATTCCTTAGCCTCATCGGGTCACTTTACTCAAGCCCCTCCGCACAGGTACGCCTGATGGGCAGATACTCCGAATCCTTCCCCATAGGCAGGGGAACCGGACATGGATGTCCGCACTCCCCTCTCCTCTTCGCAGTTGCCATCGAGACATTGGCAGTGGCACTGAGATCAAATCCTGATATCAAGGGGTAACATGTGGGCCACAGGAACACAAATGTGCACTATACGCTGACGACCTCTTGCTCTTCGTCACATCTCCCCTAATATCCACCCGAATAATACTTAGGACACTACGGGTTTTCAGTGAGGTTTCTGGATTGCTAGTTAACTTGGGTAAATCTCTAGCTATGAATATTTGAGTCCCCCCGGATCTGCTCAAACAGCTTTCCGGTAACTTTACCTTCACTTGGGCTCCCTCGCAGATTCCATACCTAGGCATCAAATTAACGCCCAAAATTAATGGCCTCTTTAAGGCAAACTACCCTCCTATGATCTGTAGATGTAAAGGGGATATCGAGAGAGATGGGCCAAGTGTGGGTTGTTATGGTTGGGCAGAGTGAATGCGGTTAAAATGACCCTTCTACCTCGTCTTCTGTATCTATTCCGCGCTCTCCCAATCCCGGTGACAAAACATTTCCTCAGCATTATGTCCCTCGGGCATACTCTTTCACTTAAAAACGCAGGGTGGTCTGGGGCTTCCTAACCTATCAAGCGGCTCAGCTGACACAACTGTCGACGGTTTTCTTTCAGGGACCTAAACCTGACTGGCTCGCAATGGAATGACAAGCCATCCCTTTAAACACCATTGATTACATTTTGGGGTGCGACCCCAAATGCAGACCAGCCACTTTGTCTCCCACTCTATCCCACTCCGTAGCCCTCTGCTCCAAACTATTCTCCCTTCGCACCCTGATTTCCCCCCTGAAACCTCTAACGCATTTATTTCATAACCCCGACTTCCCTCCAGGGTTGGATATCAGGGCTTTTCGGTGGCGGACGGATAAAGGCCTATACAGGATAGGACACTTTCTCTCCCCAACGGGCCCGCTTTCCCTTTCACACTGCAGGAAACAACTGGACATGCCCAACGATTAACTATTTAGGTTTCCCAAATTTCCCACTTTTCCACTTGGACGGATAAGTCGGTGCCCCCCAATATAACTCCCTATGAACACTGGTGCGCAAACACAATAGATCAGAGGGGTGGGATCTAATTGATATATATAGCCCTGATGTCTAAGACTAATAAGCCATCTTATACATGGGCCTGGGAAGAGGACTTGAATACCTCATGGAGCACTGCGGTATGGTACCGCACATCAAATCAGGCATATATAGGTATTCTTATTATATGTCTCATAGAAGCAAGTCTTAAACGTATGCTTAGGTGGTATTACGTTCCTTCAAGACTGGCAAGAATGTTTCCGGGGTCCTCTCCACTATGTTTTAGGGGATGCGAACTGGAGGACTCCATGTTCCACACGTGGTGGTCCTGCCCCCGCATTAGATCCTTCTTGGGGTTAGTGGTACCTCCTCAGCCGGATGTGGCGCTGCTGAACCAGTGTATGCCTGGCCTTCCCAAGCAATCCCAGATCTTTTCATTTTTCATATTATTGGGGGCCAAAATGACCATAGCCAAATCGTGGAAGAAACCTTCAGTTTCCTTCCTGGTATTTAGGAGAAAAGTCTCCTGGATAATGTCACAGGAGCAAATCGTAGCTAAATGGGCGGATCAGTCCGAAAAATTCAGATCCACATGGGAACCCTGGGCTACCTACTGCAATGTGTCTCTCCTACCTGGGGTCCAGCCTGGAGGCGGGATCACTCCAATGCATTCTTGACTGCGTCTCTCTGACCCTCTTCTCTTTCTCTCCATACCACGTTTCTCTCTCTCTGACCCTCTTGCACCTCCCTTGGTGTTATGACCTGATGTCATGATTGTTAAATTGTTTTGTGACATGCTCTAATATTTGCTGATTGCTCTGAGGCAGACAAAATTCCTTCCCCATGGAGGTTGAGCGCTGCTGATCTTTGCGGCGCGGGCTCCGTGGACCTGGCTCCCGGGACGCAGTGTGACCCCTTTAAGTCTGGTCACCTTTATAGCGTTCACAAGGTTGGTTTTACCACTACTGTTGATATAGATTGGAGGATTTTGTTTGCTGTATTAGCATGTCATATGGGAGAATGACTTACCAGTTCTGTAACGCTGAATGGACTAGGCTCAGTACTTTCATGTGTCATTGTCTTTTATCGTTTTGTTATGGAAATTTTTTTCAATAAAATCTTTAAACTTTAAAAATTAAATATTCCATGGACTCAAAAAAAAATGCCCTGGTCAGGAAGGGGGACAATTCTTCCAGGGCTGAAGTGATTAAAGTGTAATTTTTCCAAAAAAGTTGTATTTGAAAAAATGCAAATATCATGTGACATTGAAAATTGCAACAATCGACATTTTTTTCCTTTGCTTTCCGAAAACATATAATTTTTGGTGATTTTAAGTAATTATCTATTTTAAAAATGCTGATTTCTACATGTATATGAACAGTGTCAGAATAGGCTTGAGAGGCAAGTGGTTAACTGTTGCAGCAGTAATCAGGGGCAATATGAGTGGTGAAGCAGTATTCAGGGATAATATGACTGGTGTAGTGGTGATCGTGGACATTTTGAGTGGTGTGGCAGTGAATAGGCACAATAGGAGTGTTGGGGGGGGTCATCAGGGACACTGGGACTGAAGTGGTTATGCTGTTTTTTTCAATGATTTTTATCTATATTGTCGGGATCCGACAATTCATTTCAGCTACAAGCAATTTTAAATTAGATATTTTCCCTTCTAAATGTAATTTTGCTGTGGTATTGTTCTGAACACGGGAAATATGTGCTATTTTAGAGGCCTACTAAGAACACCCCCCAGGCACAATATTTAAAGGAATATTTCATTTTTATTGTTTCACTTTAAGCATTACTAAACTCACTGCTCCTGAAAAAATTCCACTTTTAAAACTTTTTTTTTGATTGATACATGTCCCCTGGGGCTGGACCCAGGTCCCCATACACTTTTTATGAAAATAACTTGCATATAAGTCTTTAAAATGAGCACTTTTGATTTTTAATATTCGTGTCCCATAGACTTTAACTGTTTTTGCTTGTTCGTACAAATTTTTTGCCTGTTCGCATGTTCTAGTGCGGACTGAACCGGGAGGTGTTTGGCTCATCCCTGTAAGGTAAGGAGAGACACTGATGTAAGATGGAAGTGATAGTCCTAAGGTAAGGGGGTACACTGATATGAAGGTTCACCTTTATATTGGTGTCCTCACTCCCCTCTTGCACCAGTGTCCCCACTTACCTTACTGCATTCACTCTGTGGAATCTTTTTAAAGAGGAACTCTGATGTAAAGGGTTTCTGATCACCAGAGCCCCCATACATCAGAGTTCCCAGTGTTCCCCCTTAAATCAGAACTCCCAAAATGTTCTCTTACATCAGAGTCTGCTTTTTCCCTTTAAATCAGAGTCCACTGGGTTCTCTCCTACAGTGCAAGGGGTTAAGAACAGATGAATTTGGTCGTTATATCTTTCTGCATTGCTTAATAGAAAATGAACCATATATATTGGCTAATATTTATATTCCTCCACCTTTTAAATTGGAGATCCTGTACACACTGATGGACTTTGTGGTAAATAAGGGTAACATTCCATTATTAGTGGTGGGAGACCTTAACATGGTATTAGATAGAACTATAGATAGATTTCCACCAGGGACACGGAGCAGGGGGGAAGGAGAAATACAGTTTAATCATTTTCTGGAAGAGGTTGGGTGGTGCGACATCTGGAGGACGCGATATCCAGATGTGCACCAATACTCCTGCTTCTCGAGTTCGTACTCCACTCTGTCCAGAATAGACATGGCCCTGGGGAACCATGCAGGCGTACAGGCAGTTAGTAAAATATCTTATTATCCAAGAGGGGTGTCCGACCACTCCCCCCTGGTGCTGACACTGGAAATAGGGGAAAAGCCTCCTTTAAGCAATTGGAAAATAAGTCCCTTCTGGCTAGAACTAAGGCCTCGTACACACGATCGGACATATCCGATGAAAACGGTCCGCGGACCATTTCCATCAGATATGTCCGATCGGGAGTTTGATCCGATGGCGTGTACACACCATCGGATCAAATTCCCCACCGCCGGACGGCGCGGTGACGTGGCGGTGACGCGGCGGTGACGTTGATGCCGCCACGTCACCGCCACGTCACCGCACCAGGAAGTTAAACACTTCCGCGCATGCGCCGAATCCATTCGGCGGCGGCGCGGCGGCGGTGGGGGACGACATGTCTGCTGGTAAGTGTACTAACCAGCAGACATGTCGGGCGGACAGATTCCCACCGGATAGATTTCAAAGCATGCTTTGAAATCTGTCAGGTGGAGAAATCTGTCCGCTAGCCCATACACACGAGCGGAGATGTCTGCTGAAACGGTCCATCGGACCGTTTTCAGCGGACATATCCCCTCGTGTGTACGAGGCCTAATGGGCAAGCCGGAGGAGATAGGTAAAAAACGAAGAGATTTTTTGGACTTTAACTCAGGGACAGCACCAGTGGGTGTAGTATGGGATGCACTAAAGGCGTTCCTCAGAGGAATACTGATCCAGCAGGTGGCCAGGATTAAGAGGAACTCTAGGGAATGGGAAGAGAAGGTTAGAAAAGAGGTTTTTGAGGCAGAAAAACAATATGTGGAAGATCCAACGTTGATCAAACAAAGGAGATGGCTGGAGAAGCAGCAGGAGTATAAGATGATGGTAAACAGGAAAGTGGAAAATAAGCGCCTATTCCAAGAGCAGAGCGCCTTTCCGGAAGGGGAGAGCGTGGGTCATATATTGGCCCTTTTAGTGAAAACTAATGCTGCACCTTCCAGTATCCCTGCAGTTAGGAGTTCAGATGGAGGGATATCATTTGAAACTTCTACAATATTGGATTCTTTTGCCTCATATTATAAAGAACTATATCAATCAAAAGGGGGGAATGGAAAGGTACAAATGGAGGAGTTTATGAGGGGAATAGGAACACCAGTCCTATCCGAGGAGGAAAGAAGTGCTATAGAAGTCCCAATTACACTAGAGGAATTACAACAAGCAGTGAAAGTACTCTCCAATCAGAAATCCCCAGGGCCGGATGGCCTACCAGCGGAGATTTATAAACAATATGGAGAGGTGCTGCTCCCGGAATTATTAAAAGTGTTGAATTGGGCTACAAATGAAGGAAGGTTACCTCCCTCAATGTTAGAAGCCACTATAATAGTGCTCCAGAAAGAAGAAAAGGATCAGCTGGATACATCATCTTACAGACCGATTTCACTGTTATGTTCAGATGTTAAAATACTGGCCAAAGTGCTGGCAACAAGAATAAATAAATACATTCAGAAACTTATACACCCAGATCAATCCGGATTTATTCCGAATAGATCGACAAGTACCAACATTAGAAGGGTATATCTGAACTTACAGATGTCAACAGAGAGTATGGGAGATAGATCTATTTTGTCGCTGGACGCTACCAAGGCCTTCGATAGCCTGGAATGGGAATACCTCTGGTGTGCTCTGGAGAAATTCAGGTTCGGTTCAACCTTTATGAAGTGGATAAAGCTACTCTATATCTCTCCAAGTGCGAAGATAAAAATTAATAATCAACACTCACAATTGTTTGGACTGGAAAGGGGGACTAGACAGGGATGTCCCCTGTCCCCCCTTCTCTTTGCCCTAGCAATAGAGCCACTGGCAATTGCAATTAGAACCAGACAGGACATACGGGGGTTCCAAAGAGGGGCGGAGGAGGAGAAAGTAGCACTTTATGCGGACGATGTCCTCCTCTTTTTGGGGATTCCACTTCTTCCCTCAAATCGGCAATCCAAACAGTAGAAGCATTTGGACGATTCTCGGGTTTAGTAATAAACTGGGAAAAATCTATACTTCTACCAGTGGATCAAATAAACAGCATAGATGGAGTAGGAATCCCTCAATTAAAAATTGGGGAGAAGATGAACTACTTGGGAATTGTGGTAACACGAAACCCAGAACAATATATAAACGATAATTTAGAGCCACTCCTAGCCAAATTTAAACGAAAAGCGGACATTTGGGGACGCCTTCCACTATCAGCAGCTGGACGTAGTAATCTTATCAAAATGATTTGGATGCCACAACTGCTCTATGTGCTTCACAATTCCCCAGTTTGGATTAATAAAGTATGGTTCAAAAAGATCGAGACTCTTTTTAGGACTTTTATATGGAAGAAGGGAAAGGCAAGGATTAGTCTTCAAACGTTGCAATTGCCAATAAAGAAAGGGGGCTTAGCGGTCCCACATCCTTATAGTTACTTTTTGGCAGCACAACTACAGCATCTGGGGGGGTGTAGCGTAGAAGGAGGAGGAAGTGCTAGCGGGAAACTGATGTTAACAGGGTCTCCGCATAAATCAGTAATTGAGACCTTAGAGGCTGACTTTTTCCCCGTTAAAAACGTAACCTTAAAGATGATTGAAAGAATATGGCAAGTAGGAAAATGGGCTTTGGGCTTTAAGGGGCCAACGGAATATTCCTCATTGTGGGAAAATATGCAGTTGGCAGAAATTCTGGCCATAGGGAAGCTAAAAGAGTGGGAAAAACGAGGGATAACTAGATTGGCACAATTATATACAGGCCACACATTAAAATCCTTTGCAGAATTAAGCAGAGAGTACGCTATTCCAAACTCTATGTTTTAAACTTATTTGCAGATTAGACATGCTCTGCAAGCTCAATTTAAAACACAGCCGGCGGTAAGATGGCAAAAGCTGCCACATCTTCAAAGGTTAATTAAGCCAGGGGACCTTAAAGGCCTTATTTCTGAATTATATGAGTGGATCAGTGATCGGCTCATAGGAAAGGGGAATTTAAGTAGGAACAAACAGAGGTGGGAGGAGGATGTCGGCTCTATAACAAACGACCAATGGGAAAGAATATTGGAACTAGGGACAGTGGTCTCACTTGCCCCACCACAAAGGGTATCCCACTTATTTTTGGTTCATAGAGTCTATTACACCCCCAAGAGATTACATAGTTTTGGTAGGAAACCGGATGACAAATGTCCTAGGTGTCAAAATACAGGCGATCTTATACATATGATGTAGAACTGTCCGAAGCTGCATAGATACTGGGTTGAGATTCTGGATAGGATAAATGCAACCTTTGGGACCACTCTGGAACTTGGGGCCAGGGTGTGTATCTTGGGCTGCATTGAGGAGAGTTTTGGGCAAAGGGACACACTGGAAGCAGTTACAAGGTGCCTATTTCAGGCGAGGAAATTGATTGCATTAAACTGGCAAGCACAGAATGCACCCACAGTAACAGAATGGGTTGATGTAATCAACAAGACAATATGGAAAGAAAGAGGGACCTGGATCAGGCGGGCCAACCTTAAGAAATGTAAAGCAATATGGGAACCCTGGCTGAGTAAAATGCAATGCCCACCCTAGACAGAAGAGAGGGGAAGGAGACGAAAGGGGGAGAGAAACAAAATAGATAGATAGACGGGAGAGGTAGAGGAAAGGGTGACCTGCCTCTATAAAGTATATAAAGTGAAAAGGTAAAAATATATCTGGTGAGGACAAGGTGAGAACAGGAAATGGACAAAACCTATATGCACTGCAGTAATGGGAGGGGAGGGGGGGGGAGAGGGAAGGGTAGGGGACTAATTGACACATTTTTTTTAATTATGTATTTAACTTTGAGTACAAATCATATGGAGTGTAATTTATGGAAATGTATTTTTGTATGTGGAAAACTTAAATAAAAAGTATCAAGTTAAAAGATATTGGATCCATGGACTGCATATCGTTTCAAACTTCAGCATTTTATCATTTAAAGTTGCAGTCATTCTTTAGTTAAGCATAATCCAGGAGAGTTTGTGTTTGAGCTGGCCGAATGGCACCACCGCCGATTTCCATGATTTTGCAATGGTAATTTTGGCCGCTATAAATACAAATTTTATGAGGCGTCTTTGATATTTTGAGACCAACTCAGCCCCCAGCAGCGCCTGTCTGGGAGATTTGATCAGGTTCACTTGGGTGAGGGAATACACAAAGTTGTAGATCCTGATCCAGTATCGCCTCACCTTGAGACACTGCCACCATATGTGGAACATCGTCCCTAGTTGTCCACAGCCTCTAAAACAACGCAGGGATACCTTGGGTATAAAGGTCGCCAGCCTCATAGGGACCATATACCATCTCATTAAGACTTTGAAATTGGCTTCTATTAATTAAGTATTTATGATGGATTTCGTGGCTCCCTGGGCAATTTTGTGCCACTCATCCAGCTCAATGTTCTCCTGAAGATCAGTCTCCCATTAGTCTCCCATCTCCGCATGTATTCCAACTTTTCAGGAATTGTCGGTCTTTAAGAAGCTGAAATTAAATTTGTGGAAAGGTTGTGTTTTGTTAAAGTCTTGGTTGGGTTTTATTTTCTGCTATGTGATCATTTTTTTTTATTTTTTATTAGCATTTAAAGAAAATGTTTGCATAATGCCCCTTATAATGGCCTTATGAATGCTTAACCACTAGCCGACCAGCCGCCGCAGTTATACGGCGGCAGGTCGGCTCTCCTGCGCGAGAGCCCGTCATCCTACGTCGGGACTTTCGCGGCCACTAGGGGGCGCGTGCGTGCCGCCGGCGGCCCGCGCGTGCGCCCCCCGCTCGCCCCCGAGTCCCGCGCGCGTGCCCGGCCGGCGCGATCGCCGCCGGGCGCGCGCGCGTGCGTTCGTTACAGAGCGGGGAACGAGAGCTGTGCGTGTAAACACACAGCACTCGTTCCTGTCAGCGGGGGAAACGCTGATCTTCCGTTCATACAATGTATGAACGGAAGATCAATGATTCTCCCTAGTGAGTTCACCCCCCCCACACAGTAAGAACACAAATAGGAACACACTTAACCCCTTCCCCGCCCCCTAGTGTTAACCCCTTCACTGCCAATGGCATTTTTATAGTAATCCAATGCATTTTTATAGCATTGATCGCTATAAAAATGCCAATGGTCCCAAAAATGTGTCAAAAGTGTCCGATGTGTCCGCCATAATATCGCAGTACCGAAAAAAAACGCTGATCGCCGCCATTACTAGTAAAAAAAAAATATTAATAAAAATGCCATAAAACTACCCCTTTTTTGTAAACGCTATAAATTTTGCGCAAACCAATTAATAAACGCTAATTGCGATTTTTTTTTTACGAAAAATATGTAGAAGAATACGTATCGGCCTAAACTGAGGGAAAAAAATGTTTTTTTATATCTTTTTTGGGGATATTTATTATAGCAAAATGTAAAAAATATTGCATTTTTTTCAAAATAGTCGCTCTATTTTTGTTTATAGCGCAAAAAATAAAAACCGCAGAGATGATCAAATACCACCAAAAGAAAGCTCTATTTGTGGGAAAAAAAGGACGCCAATTTTGTTTGGGAGCCACGTCGCACGACCGCGCAATTGTCAGTTAAAGCGACGCAGTGCCGAATCACAAAAAGTGCTCTGGTCTTTGGACAGCAATATGGTCCGGGGCTAAAGTGGTTAAAAATGTATAGCGATCTGTTTCATTGGCATTGTTTACTTCAAATAATTCAATTTAATGCCTTTGATATTTGATGTGCATAGTTCTGAGTATGCCATTAGAAAGGTGTTGAGCAGCCAAAAAGTAGCTTGGGTTGCCATTATTTCATTCTGTGACTGTTATTGTTACAGATTAATGGTGTGACCATGAAATAGTTTCTTTACTAGAGAATGTTATTTGTTGTAATGACTATTTGTCGGAAAGTATCATATCAATTCGAGAATACATTTGATGTGCCACTGAAAAATAAGTGTAATTGTGTTTGGAGCCATGTTGGCACCTTCAAATGTCAAGCAGGTCATGGCTATGAAAAACACATTTTTAAACAGCATTTTTCCTATTTGGTGCTGTGGAGTCCATAAAAAGGTCACCCACTGTGTAAAATCTCCACCTTTGAACAGTAGGCCTTGGTCTATTTTTGATGGCTTTGTTGTGGAATCTTACCTATCTGACATTGGAAGCATATATACAGTATTTACCAAAGTACATGTAGCATGTTATTATTCCTACAAATCAAATCTTCCACACCATGAATATATTGCAAAAAGATTGTGGAGCAAATCACAGCTGTGACTCTTATTTTCAGAGTTTGCTGTTAAGATGTGAGGAAAATGTTTCAAGTTCAATTTAGGTAGTTTGGATCAGGCAAAATGTTATTGCTGCACAAACAGAATGGATCCGTACAGGGAGCTGGATTCTCTCAGCAGTGTTGATCATTTATAGAGACTATTGAGCCCTATGGCAATATTAAAATGGTGTAGCAGAGCGAATACAAAGGAGATGGAGAAAGTACCTTCTTTTTCCTAGTGTACCAAGTAGTGATAGCATGCTGACAGCATTTCTGATGAGATGGGAAAAAAAAGATATATTGCCCCAAACTGAGGGCTCCCTTAGGCCCCGTACACACGAGGAAACATGTCTGATGAAAACGGTCCACGGACCGTTTTCATCAAGCATGTCTCCTGCAGGATTTTGGTCCAGTGGTGTGTACACACCATCGGACGAAAATCCCCTCGGACAGAGAACACGGTGACGTATACGTCACCGACGTGCTCAATCTAGGAAGTTCATAGCTTCCACGAATGCGTCGAATCCATTCGGCGCATGCGGGGGATTTCCGACGGACATGTTTCCAGCGGACAAGTTTTAAAGCATGTTTTAAAACTTTTGTCCGCTGGAAACATGTCCGGTAGGCTGTACACATGATCGGATATGTCCGCGGAAACTGGTTTGCGGACCTGTTTCAGCAGACATGTTCGATCGTGTGTACGGGGCCTTACACTTGTGTTGTCTGTGGAAAGCAACCTGTAGTGAATCACTTTTCACAGAGCAGCAAGGGGCAATTGACAGGCATTCATGAGGTCATAATGTAAATTTTCAGCAATATATATGAAACAAAATCTGCAAAAAAATTCAAATTTAAATTGTCAGTTTGCTCATTATTATATAGAAAATGTATATTTAGAATTTGAACTACTATAGCTGTATATATTATGTATTCCTGACATACTGTATATACCAAACCATATTGTCAGTTTAACCACTTAAGCACTGGAAGGCCGCGTACACACGATCGAATTTGTCCGCTGAAAACGGTCCGATGGACCGTTTCAGCAGACAAATCCGATCGTGTGTACGGGCTAGCGGACAGGTTTGTCCATCGGACAAATTTCAAAGCATGCTTTGAAATTTGTCCGCTACAAACCTGTCCATCGGATATGTCCGCTGGTTAGTACGGGAAACCAGCGGACATATCCTCCCGCACATGCGTTGTATCCTGTGAATGGATCCGACGCATGCGCGCGGAAGTGTTTACTTCCTGGTGCGTGACGTAGCGGTGACGTGGCGGCGTCAATGTCACCGCCGCGTCACCACGCTGTCTGCCGGCAGGGATTTTGATCCGATTGGTGTGTACACGCCATCGGACCGAAATCCGATGAGACATGTCCGCCCTAAACTGTCCGTCGGACAAGTTTGAGCGGACATATCTCATTGTGTGTACGAGGCCGAAGATATTCCCCCTTAATGACCAGGCCATTTTTTGCGAAACAGCACAGCGTCGCTTTAACTGACAATTGTGTGATAGTGCAAAACTAAACAAAATTTACGTCCTTTTTTTCCAACAAATAGAGCTTTCTTTTGGTGGCATTTGATCACCTCTGTGTTTTTTTAATTTTTGTACTATAAATAAAAAAAGAGTGAAAATTTTGGGGAAAAAAAACAATATTTTTTTTTACTTTTTTCTATTATAAATACCCCAAAAATGTCTTCAACAGTTTAGGCCAATATGAATTCTCCAACATATTTTTGGAATAAGTGTATATTGATTGGTTTGCGCAAATGTTATAGCGTCTACAAAATAGGGGATATATATATATATATATATATATATATATATATATATATATATATATATATATATATGGCATTTTGATTATATATATATATATTTTTTACTAGTAATGGCAGTAATCACAAATTTTTCGTGGGACTGCAACATTTCGGCAAACAGATCGGACACTTTTGACACTTTTTTGGGACCATTGACATTTATACAGTGATCAGAGCTATTGATTACTGTATAATTTCACTGGCAGGGAAGGGAACAAGGAGTTACGCGTGTACTAGATAGGTGTTTCTTACTGTGGGGGCAGTGTACTGACTAGAGGAGGAGAGAGATCACTGTTCATGATCACTAGGAACAACAGATCTCTCTCTACTCCCCCTGTCAGAATGGGGATCTGTCTGTTTACATTGACAGATCCCCGTTCTGGCTCTCTGAGGAGCGATCGCAGGTGGCTGGCGGACATCGCGGCCACCAGCCACGAACATCGGCTCCAGCGTGTGCCCCCTATAGCCCTTAAAGCAGCATCAGCTAAAGCGAAGCACGCAGGAGAGCCAATCTGCCACCGTATAATGACGGCGACTGGTCAGCAAGTAGTTAAAAGCATACAGTGCATCCTGAAGGTATTCACAGCGATTCACTTTTTCCAGATTGTGTTGTGTTACAGCTTTTTTACAAAATGGATTCAATTAATTATTTTCCTCAAAATTCTACAAACAATACCCCATAATGACAACATAAAAGAAGTTTGTTTAAAACTTTAGCAAGTTTACTAAAAATAAAAAAACGAAAAAAAAAATACATGTACACAAGTATTCACAACCTTTGCTCAATACTTTGTTGAAGCACCTTTGGCACCAATTACAGCTTTCAGTCTTTTTTAGTATGATGCTACAAGCTTGGCACACGTATTTTTTGGGCAGTTTCTCCCATTTTTTTTTTTTTTTTGCAGGACCTCTCAAGCTCCATCAGGTTGGATGGAGAGAATCGGTGCACAGCCATTTTCAGATCTCTCCAAAGATGTTTAATCAGGTTCAAGTCTAGGCTCTGGTTGGGCCACTCCCGACGGCCGGGACTTCCGGGTCCTAGAGCCGCCGGTTCGCGCATGCGGGTGCACGCGGAGGCCACGGCGGCCATCTTGGAGAAGGGCAAAATTATTATTTTTTGCCATTTTTTCCATTTTCAGGGCAGAGGCGTTCCTCTGTCCACCTGGTTCCCCCTTTATCTCCCTGGCTGCCTCAGTAGGATGCCTGAGGCTGTCCAGGGAGAACTTCTAATGGACAGATCTGAAGACTGATTTTTTTTTCAGGTAAAATATATATATATATATATATATATATATTAAAAAAAAAAGTGGAAAAGGGGGGAGTAATATAAAAGAAAAAATGTGTACGTAAATATAGGGATTAATGTGAGTGTATGTATGTATGTATATGTGTATTTGTATATATATATATATATATATATATATATATATATATATATATATATATATATATATGTATTTATAAAAAAAAAGGGGGAACCAGTAAACATGGAGATGTTGTCCCATTTAGCCAAGTTCAGACATGACCTTAACCCTTTCCTGTTCTTTTCTTAGCTGCTTCCTCTGCTAATCCACCTAACATGAGCCATTCGCCACCCATACAAGATCCTACTCTACACTTAAGGTAAGGACCTATGTCCAGGTAAGTTTATGCACGATAAAAAAAAAAGAGTGCACTTAGGCTCGTACTCTTATGTGTTGTTGCAGCCCTGTACGCCAGAAGACGTCTAAGAAGACCTCAAGGCGACATGAAGACTCTGACTCAAGCCATAGCAGAGATAGGTCTTCTAGGCGAGGAGACCATGGGAGTGGTAGGAAGTCATCGGCCAAAAAATGCCATCACTCGCGCTCCCCGAGACCTAGATCTCCAAAGTGTCAGGCCTGTGGAGCTACCCCTCTTCCACATAAACGGATCTGTCGAGATTGCCTGAGGGACTATGCGGCGGACAGAGAGTCTGAGGGCCTCCAAGTGGCGGACCTGCTTAAGAAGGCAATAAAAGATTATTTTGCAAAATTAGTGGCCACAATACCGTCACAGCAACCGGTATCCCCTCATCAGGAGTAACTGGCTGAGGAGGCTATTCCCGGGCCGTCCACTAGTGGAATTCCTCGCACGACAGCCGCTTCATCCTCTAAGCATCAGGACGAGAATGATGCCTCAGGGGATTCCTCTGATGACTTGGATGCCTCTGGCTTTGCCTTTGCCATGGTCCAGCCCTATATACAGGCGATTGACTGGGAGGAGACTGAGACAGAAGTCAAGAAGTCTAAGGCATACTTCCCCTTTCTCAAACACCAAATTTTAGTTTTCCCTCTCATGGACGAGATTAAGGGTGTGATTGAGGAAGAATGGAAAAGGATGGAAAAAAGATTTTCCCTTAATCGCATGGCAAAGCTATACCCTCTTTCGGAAGCCAACTGCAATGCTTGAGGTCCCTCCAGTGGTCGATGCAGCGGTGGTAAGGTTAGCAAAAAATGTTACGCTACCTATGAAAGACTCGACTTAATTTAAGGATCCACTCGATAGAAGATTGGATCTCGACCTTAAGAAAGCTTACCAGATGGCGGGCAATGCTTGTAAGCCTGCGATAGCCCTAACATCAGTGTCCAACGCGCTACGTGCCTGGATAGATAATATAGAGTCGGCAATCCAACATGATATCCCAAAGGAGGACATTATCAAGGCCTTAGATGAGCTAAAACTCTCAGCAGACTTTATTGGGGAGGCTGCTATCGATTCAATCCGATGCTCCACAAGTAATGGCCAAGTGGGCCTTGTGGCTGAAACCATGGTCAGCAGATATTGCATCAAAACAAAATTGGTGCAAAATACCGTTTGATGTGAAAGCCCTATATTGGGAGAAATTAGATAATGCCATCTCTCGCGTTACTGGCGGGAAGTCGGGCCTGTTGCCCCAGGACAGGCGACCCAGGCGCTCCAGGACATTCGCTCCCAGATTCCAGTATTCCAAAAACAAGGACTACAGACAGTCCAGGCAGGGAAAAGGCTTTAGGAAGAATTGGAAAGGTACGCAGTCCACCTTCCTCAAGAACCGTAGACAGGGAACCGTGCCTACTCCACAGGATCCTACTAAGTCCTTTTGACGCCGAACCATTCCAAGCGATTCCTGTGGGGGCCAGACTCCAACACTTCTCGAAAATATGGGAGACAAAATGCAGGGATCCTTGGGTAATTTTCATGGTCAAATACAGACACTTCTGGACATTTCTAGACAAACCCCCCAAAGACTTCTTCTCTCCAACAAGGGTGTCAAGGTACCCTCAAAAAGCGGAAGCACTTCAGCAGTTCCTTCTCTCTTTACAGGAACAGCAGGCAGTAATTCCAGTACCTCCATTGGAAAGATTTACAGGTTTTTATTCCACCCTGTTCTTATTCCCCCAAAAAAACGGAGGTTGGAGACCGGTCATAGACCTAAAAAGGCTAAATCGCTACATTTTCCTAGAGCGATTCAAGATGGAATCACTACAAACAATCATCCATGTAATCCAACCGGGGGACTGGATGTTATCAATAGACTTACGGGACGCTTACCTGAATATACCCATACTCCCTTCTTTCCAGAAGTATCTGGTAACTTTTAAAGTAGAAGTGTCTCCTTCTCCTTATTGTTAGCGGGCCTATAACATAGACCCATATATAATTTTACATTTGTTTTGTCCCTTTGAAATTCCAGCCACAAAGACTCCACCTCCTCACCAGCCTCTTTAGCAATGTCTTATTCACGGTCAATTCATGCTTGACATAAATGCATACCCCTCATCCTCTTCTACCCACCCTGTCCTTCTGATACAGGTAGTACCCCTGGACAGTTGTAAGCCATTCATGTGAGTTGTCAAACCAGGTTTCTGATATTCCAAAAATCATTTGTGTTCATGCCTTTTAATTTAGAAAACATGAACATTTTATTCTTGCATACTGTTACGAACCGCCTGGCATCCCACTTGGTTGCCTCTACCAAGATACAGCGTTCTCCACTCTGGAACCAGGAACCAGGTATTATAGATGAGCATTGCACCCAAGAACTAGACAACACTAGCTTAGGTGCAAACTGGAACTAACTTGGAAATTCACCCAGAATATATACCACACAAAATCACATAAGTGCTTGATTACATTATCTTAAACAATGCAAACTCTAAACAGTAATATCATCAGTACATCTAACTGTACATCTAATGAACATCTAACATAAACAGTAAGCTAATCAACAACAAGCAACTAATAGCTAACAGTGATCTAATTAACAGTAAGCTAATTAACAACTAGTCACCTAGACAAGCCTTGGTGACTCAGGTCAGTGCCCATCCATACAGTACAAAACCAGTTCCCCAGAAAGAAAAAGTCCCATGACTGTCAAAATCTCATTAATTCGCTTTTTTTAACCCATTTTTTCAAGTTGGCAGAGACATCATGGCTTCCTTGACCGTTAAATGTGGTAATCTTATCTTGCATTATATAACAGGACATCTTTCTGAATGCTTGTAGCTCCCTCAAATACCAGGGCCCATAGTCAGTAGGCAGGCAAGATGCGACCCTGCAGTCTCCTCCAAAAGCCCCTGTATCGGTTGGGTCTGTCACACATACCTTTTGATTGTCTTTGGGTTCAGCGTGCCTGCTAGGCTTGGAAACCTTAGTTCCTCTATCATCTGGTTGGAGCCCCCTCCCCTGACTTTGCCCACATACTGTATGTACACCCTGGCCCTTGCCCACTGCACTGTATACTACCTCTGATACCTCCTTTCAAATCCTAGTTTAACCACTACAGATCCGCGCTATTGATAAAAGACGTCAACAGCGCGGACATGAGGTGTCGGTGTCACGTCTTTGGACGTCATGTTGTTGTAATTCCCTGCGCGCGCCACTGGGTGGCGCACAGCAGGGAAAACAGTGCCGTCGCATCGCTGAGGATTCGATGCGTGTACCCGGCGGCCGCGGTGTCCGCCAGGTACACACGATCGGCGGTGACAGAGCAGGGACGTGGAGCTCTGTGTGTAAACACAGAGCTCCACGTCCTGTCATGGAGAGAGGAGACAGATGCTGTTTCCCTTGTACATAGGGACACAGCATCGGTCACCTCCCCCAGTCACCCCCCTCCCCCCACACAGTTAGAACACACCCAGGATACACATTTAACCCCTTCATCACCCCCTAGTGTTAACCCCTTCAATGCCAGTCACATTTATACAGTAATTAGTGCATATTTATAGCACTGGTCGCTGTATAAATGTGAATAGTCCCAAAAGTGTGTCAAAAGTGTCCGATGTGTCCGCCGTAATGTCACAGT